>JANRMT010062819.1:58776332-58796839 GCA_026402145.1 Polypterus bichir lapradei
AGATGAGCAGGGACCCTGGGCATCTTTCTTTGGGTGTTTTTCACAGTCGGTAGACAAGTCTCTTTAGTGTCCTGCGTTTTTAGAACTGTGACCTTAAATGCCTACTTTCTGTAAGCTGTTAAGGTCTTAACGACCATTCCACAGGTACATGTTAATTAATTGATTATGGTTAATTGAACATGCATGGAAAACATTGTTTAAACAATTTACAATGAAGATCTGTAAAGTTATTTGGATTTTTAAAACATTATTGTTGAAATACACAGTCCTGAAAAAGGGACGTTTCTTTTTTTGCTGAGTATATATATATATATATATATACACACACATACATGCATTCTCGCCTTCGTCACCAGCAGCTGAGCACAGAAACTCTAGTAAACAGTATTTCAATGACAAACAAACACACTTCTAAGATGCCCAGTGCAGGATCAGCTGCACCCTTACCGTATAATGTGCTTACCGCACGATATTTCGAACATTTAAAACTGAGCCTTCACTTACAGTTCACTTACGGCTTTCCTATTCTCTTCTCTTCAGACTGCGTCTGACCCAGGCAATGGTTCCCAGCCACTGGACCTGCTTGATGAGGAAGGCTTTGTGTTTGTTTAACCTGAAGAAGGGAGCTAAAGTAGGACGATGACCATGATGCTTCTTGTGTGCAGTGTGCTTGTGTGCTGAAGATGAAGTCCTATTTTGAATAAAGCCTTGAGACTGTTCCTGCCTTTTCAACAATAAATGTATTTTATTGGACTCACCTTCCTGTCTCTGGGTCAACTCTATGACCCAAGCTTGACAAGTGCTATCAAGTGGGGTGTTACACGGATGAATCCTCAACAGCCTCGGTATGTTCCTCTTCCACCTGACCCAGAGGATGTGACTATGCCTCAGACCAGTCCATGATGCTACAGCTGAGACTCAGTCAGCTCACCCGCCTCTACTACCCTCTACTTCTATCCCATCCTAGGTCTGATGCAAGCCTGGGAGACTTTAGGGTCACCTGTACTGCAATCTCTGTACTACAATATCTCCCTTTTAAATCATTTTAAATTCCCCACCCACACTATTGCTGCACAGCTTAAGCTTGTTGGCTTTCTCATACATTTTTGCTTTAACCTATCCAATCATGGGTAAGGCAAATGACTTTTGTAAACTGGGCCAAAGTAGGAGTGATTTAGGAAACTTCAGAACTAAATATTCTTCTGCCTGAGAGTGATTTTATGGTAGACCAGTGAATAAGGCACTGAGAATTTAAATGTTGTCAACGAATGAGCTAAAAGTCTGCAAACTTTGACAAAAACACAAATACAAATCATACTTTAAAAATCTACAGCAAAAGAATAAAAATTACCAGAAACCAAAATAGAAAACACGCAAAAAAGCTTTGATAGTTTATATCCACAGTTTTGGACAACCAGAAATGCATAACGTTGATATTTATGTTTCACACTTCTGGTTGTTTTCAAATTGCAACACATTGTAATTATAAACAATTGGTCCATAATTATAGAAAATAATTTGTCATGAAAAGATGTGAAAATAATTTGACAACAAATCTTGAAAACAAATGTTTGAATAAACTATATATATATATATTATATTACTATATATATATATATATTACTACCCCAAAAACCCTAAAAAACCCAATAGGCAGTAAAGTACAAAAACAGATTTACAACAAGTGGAATTGTACATTATTTACATCATCTGAAAATAACTTTTTGATATCATTTTAGGAGATTATGTGTCTGCATTACAAGGGATGAAAAAGTCTTTAACCTGTCAAACATCAGGAACTGGATTCAGAGGAACAGGAGGATATAGGTAGGGTGAAAAGAACACCTAAACCACTTTAAGTCTGATTTGACTGATTTGTTGAATGTAGCTTTAATGTTGCATAATATATGTCCATTTAATCTAGTGTAAATAGCCACTAGTATGGTGACATTAACTATAAAATTAAAGATGAAGCCACAAAAAATGCTGATAAAAAAATTTGATTGACAAGACTATCAAATCTCAACAGTCAACTCATCATATTCAGATGCCTCACATAACAAGTCACCACCACGGTGTTTACCACCTGTGCCATCATCTCACTCACAATCACAATCATTATTTCAACTGCCACCTCTTTAGCAGCCATCAGCATCTCACCAGTCACTGTTGCTTTATAAACCTTCATCTCAGTGTACATCCAAGAACCTTTTGAGAACAGATCCATTTGAATTCTTTAGTCAATGTGAATCAGAACCAATACTTTGCACTGATAAATTCTTATTTTCAGACTCTATTGATTATGCTTGCTTTAAACAAATCCAAAATTCTGTTAAGTATATCAGCAAACATGGTGGTGCAGAGGTAAGGAGACCTTGGTTCTCATCCTGGATTCTCCCTGTGTAAGGTTTGCTTGTTCTTCCTTTGTCTGGGTTCTCCTGATTTGTCCCACAGTCCAAAGACACACAGATCAGGTGGATTGGTAACACTAGATTGGCCCAAGTGACTGTGGTAGTCCCCTGTGAAGGATGATGCCCTACCCAGGGGATTGTTCTGGCCTTGTGCCCTTTGTTTGCTGAGATGGGCTCCAGCTCCCCACGACCCTGTTTACATCAAAGCAGACTTAGAAAATGGTATGATATATCAGCAAACAAGAAGTCAGCTACTTATTAGCTGTGTTACCTCATTTGTGGCTAAATTTGTTTTGATCCATGCATGTTCACCCAAATGTTTACAGTGTCTTTATTTTGAATGTTTATGGTTTTTCAATACAACTAATTTCATATCTTTGTTCCAAAAGAATGTTTCCTTTACTCTGAAGTGTGGGAACAGGTTCTCTGACCTTTCCCGTTGAAGTAAAGGACAAAAGGGCAAAGTATAAAAATGAATTTTGATTTTAGTATTTATTTTTCAGCTGCATACCTTCATATCCTCACATTACTTGAACACATGAAACACCAACTGTCACAACAGGCTGTCATGATCAATTCACAATCTGACTAATGTAAGATGTTGAGAAATTCATTCAAAGTTGTTTTAAGTCAACTAGATTAGTGTCTTGCGCTTCTAACGGGATTACCCGAAAAGACACCAATTGGTTGCAATTAGCTCAGAGTGCAGCAGCAATAATCTTACCCAGAAAAAGAAAATTTGAGCACATCTCTCCAGTCAGCATTGTTACATCAGTTAACTGTGTCCTATAGAAATGATCTTAAAACACTATTAATGGTATATAAAGTTCTAAATAATCTTACTCCTTCCTATATTTTGAATTGTTGTAAACTTAGATCTTATTTTAGTGGTCTGCTTACAATTCCAAGAGCTAAGTATAAAAGAAGTAATATTGCACCTTTTGCTGTTATACACCGAAAAATCTGGAATATATTACTGGTAGATATGTACCAGGTTAACACAGGGGAATATTTAAAAAATCACACACGGGACAATTTAGGATCGCCAATGCACCTAACCTGCAAGTCTTTGGACTGTGGCAGGAAACCGGATTACCCGGAGGAAACCCACACAGACACGGGGAGAACATGCAAACTCCACACAGGGAGGACCCGGGAAGCAAATCCAGGTCTCCTAACTGTGAGGCAGCAGCGCTACCTACTGTGCCACCATGCCACCATCTAAAAATCTACTTTTTAATTTGGCTTTTTCACAGATAAATTTGAGTTCTAGCAGATTTTATATGCATATAAATAGATTCTTATTTCATTTGCAATCATTAATAAACCTCTACTTTTCTCTGCTTTCTTTTTGGTTTTCCTGTGGTGTTTTGTGCCACCACCACCTGATCAAAGTCCTGCGCAGCTGCCAGTAATGTTGGAATAAAAGCAGATATTCCAGCTGTTGACGAGACCCACTGCATCAAATCTTCTAAGATCAAGATTGCTTTCTGTCCTTTTTGGCCTTTTGACCATAGTAATGGGCTTATAATTAGAGACATGACAACAAATTTATAAAGGACTCTACTTTTATAGTTACTAGTATATTGACATTATGTTAGTGTTTACTGATTATCTCTTATCTACTATTGTGGATTGTGATTTATTCATTTTTATTTTTTTCTCTCTGTAACTTGTTTTGTTTCTTTCTTGTGGAACACTTTGAGCTACTTTATTTTATTTTTATGAAAATGTGCTGTAGAAATAAATGTTGTTGTAGTTAACAATGAATGCTCAGCTGATATGCCCGAGGAGGAGAATGAATCTGAAGATTGCCTGCAACAGCCAGCCAGTATCTCAAAGAAGATGAACAACATGGTATGAATCTTAAAGCTTAGCGTTCTGCTCTTTCCAGCTCAATCTAACTTAAAATAACCATTTAGATTTTACTTTACTATTGTTAAATAATTACTGTTCTATTTACATAACTAGATGAGTCTACATATTAAATGCCAGTCATCTACAACAAATCTAAGATGCTTCTCATTGGATGACACGTTCCATTTTTCATGAGTCAACTGTAATTTAATGCGATGGGGTAACTTGGGTGTGAAAAGCCAAAATAAGCTTGTGTTTTGTTGTTTTGCTTGCAGTAATTGGTTTTCTCAAGGATGCATATATTTAATACACAATTTTTTATATATATTTACCATTGTGTGTGCTTGGCTAGAGTGTGTTGTAAGTGGTAGGTACTGTACTCCTTAGATTTATAGTTTGAAGATTTGTAGAAACAATACTTGCACCATTGTGGCATACAGCTCAAGTGTTTACAGCCCAGGTTTACACTAATGCTGTTGTAGGATGTTTGCTGTATAAGGGACTGACCTCATTAAGACAAAAAAGAGACTTGCTTAACAGTGTCCTACAGTTACATTAAATGTCTTTGTACAATAAGAACAGTTGCAAAAATAACTGACATTATTTCAGCTTTTTAGACATCATGTTCATTGCATTTCTCCAGTATACATTATTCATACAGTGTTGGTGTCTACTGAGTTAACTACAGTAGCGAACAATATTAACATTATAGTTAATTCTAAGAATGAATTTTCATTTTGTTTGGTTTTTTTTTTTAAGTGTATTAGTTTCTGTGTATTTTTATTATATTTATTGTAAATGTCTATTATCTCCTGTCCTTGTACATTTCTGTGCCAACTCCAATTGGAGGACAAGGAACCCAGTGCATTGCCTGGATCACTCTTACACAAATTTATGCCAATAATGTTGCCAAGAAAATAAACTGGAACAGGGTGAGTGAAAAATGTTCCTTCAGTGAGATGGCAACCAAAACTCTTACTGTGTAAGTAACTATTAAGTTATTAAGTAAGTAGCTAAACTGCTATTTTATCATAGTAAAGTAATTGTCTTAATGCATCACATTTTACATTTTTCGTTATGTTGTGAAAATTATTTTTGAATATCATTATTTCAAGATATAGCCTAAATGTAACAGGGCTCAAAGCTCTCTGGCACTAAGCTAGATTTCTATTACTCAGCCGAACGTGCTCAGAGTCAGGGACAAAACTTAAAGTCAAAACTTGGAAAAGGAATTACCTGAGAAATTAGTCTTTTCACACTAGAAATGGTGTCTTTGCTTTATTCAACACAAACGTGCCAACAGTTATTGAGGGTATAGCACCAAAAAAACAACCACGCCATTAGATATATGATGTGTCTGCTATTTCTTTTATTTGTAGTTGTTTATTATATAGTTTTGTATTTATTTTATTAGCTGAGCTGCCTGTTTATGATGGGTAGATTACAACTTTAAAATTGCAGATGAGTAAATAGTTAATTTCTTGGATAAATAAATATGTGTTCCACTTTATAATAGATATTGATATTACATTTATGTAAACCTTAGAATTAAATTGATCTTGGCTCCCTACCTCACTTTCTGGAGCAGTCGGAGTGCAGCTAAATGGTTGTATTGCTGTTCTTGGCTCTTAGAATCCTGCATCAGATGTTTTCTTCTGGCATCAGCAGACCTTAGCTTTAAATTGGTTTTCTTCCTAGGCATATTATTTGAAAATGAATAAAAAAGGAAAATGGAAGTTGCAAAACAGACTAACTTTATTCCCCAGAACATGAATGGCTAGATCTGATAGGTTGTACCCTCAGAAAAAATGTTTAACTATCGAAGTCAACAAATTGGCCCTTGGTTGGCAGTACCGAGGTGATGTGTGAACTGCTTATTAACTGGGTCTACCTTTAATTTATTCCTAAACTTTCATGACAATCTTTTTGCATGCATCCTTGATTTGGGACTTAAAATGTAAAAAGAACCATGTGTCACATAGCAAGCAACCGCGTATACTCTGACTGGGATCAAGACAAATATACTGTACATAACAAATTTCATGTAAATTGGTTGAGCCATTCTTGAGTGATGCCCAGACACATTAATTTTATTAAACTTATTTTATTTGTTTGAATTTCATTTTATTTATTTATTTATTTATTTATTTATTTATTTATCCTTTGTAATTTTTTCTTAACTTCTTATAAACATTTTGAGCTACATATCTTGTATGAGAATGTGCTATAGAGTTTCATGTTGTTATTGTTGTCATTGTTAGTTATTGGGCTATGCCACTGGTCGGGTCGAGTTCACGTGAGAGCAGAAAATGAAATATATAGGTGTAGAATCTGTAGGACTTTGATTATATTAAGAGTGCTGTAAATCCCCAGGAGCACTTTCAATATCACCGTTAGTAAACAGACATTTAACACTCCTGCCCAGCAGCTCCTGGGACCTGGTGTGAGAGTAAGACTTGGCACTATCTGTGGGGAGTTGTCATGATCTCTTTGTGTTTGCATAGCTTTCTTATGGGGGCCACTGGTGCATTTTAGAATGATTTCTGTCTTAAATTAGCTTTGTGTAAGTGAGTGCAGGTGTGTGTAAGTGTGTGTGCCCTGCCCGAAAAAGATATGCTTCCTGCTGTGCCGGATGATGTTTGGAAAATGGGTTTGATTTATGGCTTGTTATTTCCTTCTCTATTTTTACTTTGTTTGCTTTACCTCATGTTTGACTTTATGGCCTGTTTTCTCAAATTTGTCCTGCTCTGAAAAGTTTGATATAGTAGGTGTAACCATATCAGTCAAAAAATAAATCCTTGGATTTGCTAAATATTTTATGTGTAGTTTATTTACCTAAACTAATTAAGTAAATCCAAATTAAAGTAATACAGTATGTTGTACTTAGTAAATATGTTATTTCATTTTAACTTATTAAAAAAATTTTAAAAAATAATTCATTGAGTTTATTTCAAAGTCAGCCAGGTACACTGGGGTATAATTAATATTTAAATAGCTAGTTATACGGTATCAACACAAACAATGAAAAATGTCCTATACCAGGGGTCGGCAACCTATGGCACACATGCTACGCGTGGCATGCAGAATGTTTTTCAATGGCACTCTGATTGAATTGATTGATAATATAGTAAAAAATTATATTTTAATTACAGCGCACGCGTTTGCGCTGTCACCTACGTTTTGCGAATGTGACTCACAATGTAAATGGAAGCCATGTGTTCAGTGCAGGCTGTGGTACGTTAAAACAAACCTCGTTATTATATTTTAATCACAGCACATGCGTTCGGACTCTGTGTCTCCCCCACCTACGTTTTATGCATGCGACTCAAATGTAAAGGGAAACCATGTGTTCAGTTCAGGCTGTGGTATGTTAAAATAAACCTCTTTTTATTATTAATTAATCTACTGCCCTAAAATGACACATAAAAGGCAAAAACTTGATGTTCACTCTTTTCAAGACTCTTGGACGAATGAATATGGATTTGTATAACAAAAGACTGCGGTGTTGGTTGGGGTTGGCTCCAGCAGACCCCCGTGACCCTGTAGTTAGGATATAGCAGGTTCGATAATGGATGGATGGATGGATGGATGGATAACAAAAGGATCATGCTGTGTGTGCATTATGCTGTGAAAGTGTCGTGTGTCGTACATCAAGTGTACAAAGACATTATCAAACTAAACATCAGTCCGTATTTCAAAACTCTAAAGAGGAAAGTGAAGCTATAAAAAGGTCTGTTTCTGGCTTTAAGAAACAAACTACTTATTTCAGTCAAATAACCAAAAATAAAGCCACCGAATGTAATTATGTAATTCCTTCACATTAATTGATTAATAGCTCTGATTAATAATAAAGAATGATTAATCATATTAGAATCCTTGATAGTTTCTTATTCAAACTATGAATTTTGTATTGAAAACACTTGCAAATTATGATTTGTAATACAATTTTTAATAAATGTGTTGAAAATTAATATTTGACAAAACATTCTTTTCACATATGATCCTATGTATTTTAAAATATTGAATGACCAATAATATAAGATCTGGTTATAATGGGCTTCAAACGTATGCCCAT
The DNA here is from genome assembly GCA_026402145.1 of Polypterus bichir lapradei. Classification (NCBI taxonomy): domain Eukaryota; kingdom Metazoa; phylum Chordata; class Cladistia; order Polypteriformes; family Polypteridae; genus Polypterus; species Polypterus bichir. Next base: position 58,784,676 of record JANRMT010062819.1, read on the forward strand.
TATAACCTGACCAATTTTTATACTATATATACCAAAATTGGTAGAATTATGTCAACAAGCGGAATAACATTGTAACATAGGTTCGGCACCATACCACTGAAAGGTTGCCGACCACTGCCCTATAGTTTTATTTAAATACTAGTTGTGCTCCCTGTCTCAGATGGGTTGTAATGTGCCATCTGTTGGAATGACTGAGATTCAGCAAGTGGACAGACACAAAAGCGGACACTTATCCTTTTATTAAGGTGGATTGTCATGGCGTGGTGGCCCTGAGGGTAAAGATCTGCATTGGTATCTGGAAGGTTGCCAGTTCAAGTCCTGTTACTGCCAGAAGAGATTCTACTCCATTGGGCACTTGAGCCAGGCCTTTAACCTGAAAGTTGCTCCAGGGTGTTGTACAATTTCCACCCGGAGATGAATATAGTACATCAAAAAAAATATGTAGTGCTTTACACATTACAGTGTAAAATAAATATGTTTTATTTTGGGTTATTGGCTTTTTCATGCAATCTTAGCATTAGTTTCTGTGTTATACTGAAAAAGCAGAAAATGTTGCTTTTGAGATGTATTGTGGGCAACACATTTATCAGTGTTTCAAAAAAAGTATCAGGTTCCACAACCGCATTCAGAAAAAAACAATTTGATAAAAGTCTTTAACTTTCTTTCCAACTGCACAAAGTGAACACATGGTGACAAGTTGTTATCAAAAGAGGCAGCTCTTTATGCAAAATATCATGCTTTATGCAAAAGTAGTATAATCATGAACATAAAACTCATTTAAGCTAAATTAATTTAATGCAAGTGTGTTTAGGGAAAATGGGAATATCATGTTGTGAGTATAAAGAAGTGTTCATTATGAGCTAAATTAACATAAAATAAGAAAGTAATGACAAAGGTTCCCAAGGCAGAATATGCCTCTTTTAAAAGAAAATAATCTGATGGTCTTATTTTAACATTAATTAATTGTGCTAATGTGACATCTATGAGATTTATGTCGATATAACTAGAAACAGCTACATAATACATAAGTTAGTTTAACTTAAATTAACCTAAAAAATGTTTTCAGAAGCAGATTGTTATTTCACACAACTATTCTATGTCATATAATTTATAATAATTAAATACATTTATTACTAAACAAAAAATATGACAAAACACAGGTCACTCTATATATAAGAATATACGTACAATTCTGAAAAATCACCAAAATGAACACATTAGATTCTCCAGGATCAAAAAGCCAAAAGGAAACACAACCTCCCAGAATTGGGAGTGTAATGTCTAGTATTGAATGGTTATCCACTTGAACAGGCTGGCTGACATGTTTCTAAAATCTTCTGTTCATCACAACCAAGGCAAACCACTGGGGATGAAAAAAGTAGACAATACATTGTGGCGGACAGCCGGGGCCCATGCCCACCCAGGATGCCCCTTCAGTATATGTTTAAGGGGAGCAACCATGGGCTATTCAATACCTCCCCCTGGATGCTAGATGGCAACCACCCTGGGTTGGAGTGGTGCCTCGGACTCCTTCAGGGCTCCATGGAAGTTGGAGTTTGGTGCAGCCCTGTTGGGTCCTTGCAGGTGCCACCAGGGGGTGCTACAGGTGGGACTCCTGAGCCCTTATGGGCAGTGTTTTCACCACACCTGGAAGTGCAGCCAGAACTCAGTAATCAAGCACCTGGAGCACTTCCGGGTGCCTTATAAATGGAGCCAGCAGCGACCACTCCGGAGCGAGAGTCGGGAGGAGGGAGACAAAGCTGCAGAGGGGAGTGGAGGAAAGGAAAGGAGAGGTGTTCTGTTGTTGGTGTTTTTGGGACTGTGTTATACCTGAGGGACACGGGGAAGACGTGGACCCCAGATGAAGAAGAAAATAAAATCCCTTTTGGCTTATTTTAACGTGCGTCCGTTGTCAGTCTGTGTCGGGTCGGGTGCATATATAGCACCTTTATCACAACATATACTTAGACTTAGACTTAGTTCCTCCCACGCCAGTTGGGCATTGGGCGCCAAGAGATCACCAACGAATTCAGTCAGCGGCAGCGGCTTCGACTTCGTCCCGTGATATGTCTATAGCGCATATGTCTTCATTGAAAGAACGTCGCCATGTTTGTTTTGGGTGGCCACGCTTTTGTGTACCACGGGCGAGCGTCCAGCTCATAGCGATCTTTGGAAAGCAATGTATTGGTTGCTGGAGGATGTGGCCATCAAATCGAAAGCGGCGTTCTGCTACAGTACTCACTAGAGGTTGGGTAGCTGTTCATTGATGGATTTCGTCATTACTGACGTGGTCATGATAGGGGGCCTTCAGTATTTGCCATAGGCAGGGTTGTTGAAAGACGTTCAGGCATCTCGTGATCGCTGCAGATGACTTCCAAGTTTCGCTCGCACATATCACCGTAGGGATGATGATCATATTTAGCAGTCGTATCTTCGTTGGCAGTGTAATGGCATTGGATCGCCATATTGGTCCCAGTTGTCGCATTACTGATGATGCTTTCCCAATATGGCAGGCTACATCGATGTCTGTCCCCCCATCAGGCGCCATGGTGCTGCCGAGGTAGGTGAAGCGGTCGACTTCCTCAAGCTGTTGTTGGCCGATGGAGACCGGGATGTTTGCACGGGCATAGCCGATGCGATTGACCTTGCTCTTGGTCTCACTAATTCGGAGCCCGATTTTTGCTGCCTCACGTTGTAGTAGTTCAGTGAGATTGTGGAGGGTTCTTTTGGGCAGGGGCCCAGTAGAATGATATTGTCCAGATCTGCTATTCGTCTCCCATCGCGGCCCTGAAGGCCATGGTCGACGTGTACAAGGGCATGGCGCATGACGAAGTAAATTACTAAATTACATTTATTAAAAAAAAACTTTCCCGTTAATTTCTTACATGTACTCAACTTATTTGTATCCGCAGGTGGTCATTCTTATTCTGTTAACTCACCCTATAGCAATTTGACTGACCAGTTTATAGTAAAATTCATACTTGGCTGAAACCTCCAAGCTCATATGTGTTGGATGCCAAGCAAGAGGTTAACAGAAGGAGTGAAGAAGAGAAGGATGAAGGTAAACTATAGGCTCGACTTAAAGGGCAGAATTTAATAGTCCTTAATTTAAGAATATTCCTATCACAAAGCATTAGGAGGGCAGGAGGCGGCGACAGGGACTGGACTAACGTTCAGATGAACAGAGAAGCTAAGCAAATGGGGCCAAAGAATGGTACATTTAGTTTCAGACCGCAAAAAAGACATCAGACTGGCATCACAGTCAATTGGACGTTGAATGTCCTTGAGACATCCAGTGCGCCCTGAAACCAGAATTATTTCCACTCTGACAGAGCATACACATTCAGATGCAATCATCAAGTCAAAATCCTGAAACTATATGCACTACTGTATTAAATCGTTTATGTTGTACTGTGACATGTATGTATTACCGTCCATTACAATGCGTCAAGTCTTTACTTGCATTACTGAGGCAAGTTCAAATTATGAATGCCTTATGACATATGACGAGTAAAGCAATTCAGACTCAGAAGGCTCAAAGCTATCATTTTTGCTGTAGGTGATCATACATATGGAGGTTCTACTAAAAGTAAAGATTATATTGAAATTACAAAAAAAAGACTGACAATATTGAAATTGCAGGTGCAACATAAGAAATAGAACTACAAGTTGCAATACTAGGCATTTCACTCTCAGACATTTCTTAGTAATTCCAATATGCTTATTACTTTTGTTAGAACACATGTTGATTTTGTGGTTGGGCTCAGTTTTTATTTTTTCATACATTTTTGTTATACACTATAATACAGTTTCCTTTTGTAGTACTGAGCATGCTGTATAGGCTGTATATGCTTTAACATTCATTGATTTTATTATTCCATAAATGTTTTCTGAAGGAATTCTAGCAGTTGATACATCAATTGGAGGGCCAAAGAGTTTATGACAGAATTTGGGTCTTTTCTGGAGAATTGTTGATGACAGTTTTATAAAAAAGCATACATGTACTAATGGATGCTATGTGTGTGCGCATTGCAGAGAGAGGTGTATGTTCAGAAGCTGTCATTGGAGGAGATGCTAGATTGAAGAATGGCCATATCCAGAACAACAGCTCTAGAGCTGGGCTTTTAATGCATCTGCGTATTGAATATAGGCCTTCCCCCAAAAAGTATCCAACAAACAGCAGACCATCCATTATCCAACCCGCTATATCCTACCTACAGGGTCACAGGAGCCAATCCCAGCTGACACAGGGCAGGAAACAAACCCCGGGCTGGGTGCCAGCCCACTGCAGGGCATGCACACACACCAAGCACAATTTAGGATCGCCAATGCACCTAACCTTCATGTCTTTGGACTGTGGGAGGAAACCCACACAGACACAGGGAGAACATGCAAACTCCACACAGGGAGGACCCGGGAAGCGAACCCAGGTCTCCTTACTGTGAGGCAGCAGTGCTACCCACTGCGCCACCGTGCCACCCCAATAGCAGACCAGTGGTCAGAAATAAATCTAAAGACTAACAGAGGATAACATGATTTGTACAGAATAACAAAAGGGCTACAATCAGACAAGCAACAGGGAGAACAACAGTTTTGCTGAAAGAGTACAATCAGAGATCACAACTTATCACACATTGTCACAAGTGTGTTGTGGCTGCTGATGGCCTAGGACTGAGCAGAAACCTCATGAATTCAACCCTGTAATATTCTCTTTTCATGACATACTTTGAGTGTCTTCATATGAATAGCTCAATGTTTGAATACCACAGGTTATCTGTTGCCATTGTGAGTAGTGGACCTGTTTGTGAGTGGGCTAATGATCCACACCAAAAGGCTAACAAAATCCAGAAATGGGCCCAGTTCCATGAACCTGATGATGACCTTACTGCAGTACAATTCAGTTTATTTTCATTCTGTACTCTTCACTGATTGTAGACTCACAGCGCTGTTACATGTTTAAAGGTAAAAACAATTTGCTTTACACATGACATAATGCACAAATACAGATTATTTTCAATACACAGTAAGACAAAGCAATTTCAGACCAATTAAAATAAAAGGATTTTAACAATACTGCAGGTAGTACCCATAAAACGTATTCATCCCCTTTTCGCATTTTATTATTATGCAACATTTTATCACAGTGGATTGAATTTGGCTTTTTTGACACTGGACAACAGAAAAAAAGACTCTTTAATGTCAAAGTGAAACCAGGTCTCTTCAAAGTGGCCTAAAATAATTACAAATATAAAACACAGAATAACTGATAAGTCTTCAACCCCTTGGGCGGACTGGTGGCTCTGAGGCTAGGGTTCTACACTGGTAATCGGAAGGTTGCCGGTATGAATCCCGTAAATGCTCGAAGTGACTCTGCTCCGTTAGGCCTCTGAGCAAGGCCCTTAACCTGCAATTGCTCCATCCTGGGTATGATGATAATCTGCATCCAGCCCTGCATGTAGGCCCTCCAACCTGCAGGAAAAACCTGGGGGTTGGTGGCAGAATTGGCACTCCAGCCACCATAAAAAACCTCACACTGGTTCCATTCCTTCTGAACTTGTGTGGTGCTGAGGTGTCACCTGTTGCTTGGCTGCACTCGGGTCCTAATCTGCGATCCTGAGTTGGTTTGTCATGTGGTGGGTGCAGCAATGCACTCTATCAGTGTGTGCTCCTTACCTCTCTCTCTTCAAGTCAGTATTTAGTAGATGCACTTTTGGCAGCCATGGCAGCCTTAAGTCTGTATACACAGGCCTCTCTATTTCTATTAAGTTTGCATATCTGAAGAAATTCCCCACTTTTCTTTGTAAAACCGCTCAAGCTCTGTCTGGTTGATTAGGGGATTGTGAATGAACAGCCTTTTTCAAGTCCAGCCACAAATTCTCAGTTTGTCTGAGATCTGGACTCAGACTCAGCCACTCCATGACTTCAGTATTGTTGTTTCAAGTCATTACTGTGCTTTGAATTTATGTTTATGGCTCCTGTCTTGCTGGGAAACAAATCTTCTCCCAAGGTACAGGTTTATTGCAGACTACATCAGTTTTTTTCCTCCCTATATTTGCTGCATTCATTTTTCCTTATATCCTCACAAACCTTTTAAGGCCTGCTACAAAGATGCATTCCCACTGCCTGATGCTGCCACCACTATGTTTCACGATGGGGATGATATGTTTTTGATCATGGACAGCATTTGGCTTACATCAAACGTGGCATTTAGTCTGATGGCCAAAAAGCTCAGTTTTGATCTCATTCGACCATGGAACCTTCCTCCAGCTGACTTCACAGTCCATTATGTGCCTTCTTGTTAACTCTGGCCAGACCTATGGCAAAGATGTCATGTGATTTTTGTTTTTTAATAGTGGGTTACTCTTTGCCACTCTTCCATAAAGCTGTAACTGATGAAGCCCTCACAATCTCATCTACTGTAGCTTATAACTCTGGCGGTGTTCTCATAGATCTTTTGGTGACCCTCCCTTACTAGTCTTACTCTTTCATGATCACTCAGTTTTTGTGGATAGCCTGATTAGCATTATTAAATGTTTACAGTTTTCATTTGTTTGTGTCATTCACATGTTTTTCGTGAGTTGTAAGAGCTCCCCCTTTAAAGTCTACAGGCGCAAATTTACACAAAAGCAGTTCTTGAATTAGATATATATAAGTGGCAGTACCCTGTGTGTTACACAGATGTATTAATGTGAAGAGTGAGGCATGGGGTGCAGTAGGTTTGAAAGTTATAACACAATTTATGTGGTTTCCCTATTACTATCTAAGACCGATGCTGGGATACTGTGCGAATTAGGTGCTGTGATTGAATGGGGGGATCAGGGAGTCCCTTTTGTAGTTTGCAGTACCATATCTGAGGATTGGAGATAGACAGAGCAGAACAGATGACCACAATGTGAGCCAGCATGCTAGGAAACACTGCTGGTCACATCTAAGAAAAAGAAAAAACTGAGAAGAACTGGGCCACTTCAGGCAACAATAATAATTCTTTGCATTTATATAGTGCTTTTCTTACTACTCAAATCACTCAGCAATTGCAGGTTAAGAGCCTTGCTCAAGGGCCCAAAAGAGCAGAATCTCCTTTGGCATTTATGGGATTCGAACCGGCAACCTTCCGATTTCCAGTGCAGATCCCTAGCCTCAGAGCCACCACCCGTATGTAAAGACAATGTCCAACAATGTAAAGAACTTCAGAGAGTTGGAGAGGTGGGGTATCCCCATTCAAAGTAAGCAAGCAGATATGCATGTAAATGTAAGCGATTTCAGAAGTCAGGGGTGGGGGTCTCCTTTCAATGTCCATAAAGGCAAATGTATATCACAATGGAGTAGCTTGTGCGTGGACTTTTTAAGTATAAATTGGCTCTGTTAGTCTAGGGGTGTTTCTAGGATTTGCAGCTATCAGGGTTTTAGCTTCTTCTGTGATTGTAGTGCACGGTCTTACATGCATATAAAGTAAGAATGAAAGGAAGTGGGGAGACCCCTTTGGGCTTTCACACACATTCATATAATAGTGCAACATCGATAAGGGACTAAATTGTATATGATAGATATAAAAATCAAGGGTTTATTGCTATGGTCATATTTATAATCGAGGAAAAGATCAGGAGCTGGATGCAATAGATCAGGTGCTTAAGCCACTGAATCCCCTACACCCTTCCTGACACCACTGAATCATTCCTGGCTGGTCCTGAATTGGAGGATCCCAATTCTTTTTAGTTTCTGCTTACAACCACAGTGCCTGGCACCAGCACTTGAGGTTTAATGTGCTTGCTAAAATTGATCTTCACATCTTCTCTAAACTTTGCCAAAGTGTTTCCTTTCATTTCATACCTGACTCTAGATGCTAACTGTGATCTTGTCTCTTTTTCAATGTCTAGGATACTGCCTCTTGTTCAATCGTTCATCCGCCTCATAGAATAGTACTTCTACGAAGTATGTTGCTTCTGCTGCTTCCTTCATTTGCATAAAGCATGTTCTGAACTCAACACAGACCATGTAATTTAGCAGAATATTAATAAATAACGACAAACTAAAAAAGACATGTCAGCTAATTTTCTTTTTTCTGTAATGTAACCAAATTTCAATCAAATCGTTCAAGGCATTTTTGATATTGTGGGGTATTCGGTTTTTCTAATATAAGGGTGGGGGGGTTTACCCCTAAATATTGATATATATTCTTAATGGACACCTAGTACCCCAAATTACCCCATTCTGCCAAATTTCAACTTTTTGACTGAACAGGTACTGTTTTTGTTGATGAGTGAGTGAGTTAGTGAGTGAGTGAGTGAGCGAGTTAGTCAACTTTGTACTATGTATATACCAGTACAATACAATTTATTTTTGTATAGCCCAAAATCACACAAGAAGTGCTGCAATGGGCTTTAACAGGGCCTACATCTTGACAGACTCCCAGTCTTGACTCTCTAAGAAGACAAGGAAAAACTCCCAAAAAACTGTTGTAGGGAAAAAATGGAAGAAACTTTGGGAAAGGCAGTGCAAAGAGAGACCCCTTTCCAGGCAGGTTGGGCGTGCAGTGGGTGTCAAAAGGAAGGGGGTCAATACAATACAGCACAATACAATAAACAGAACAGAACAGATGTAATCCTCAATACAGTAGAAAAATAAAATATTACAAGTACGAAGCAGAATTTAACAGATGATATGACATAATATGATTTGGATTTGTTTAGAGTCCTGGAGACCTCAGCCATCAAGCTGCCTCCCCCAATTGGCCATTCCACAGCTGAGACAGCCAATCCGATGAAAGGACCCCTCTACCCGATGATTCCTGCGATCCTCCATCAGTGATTACTTTACTTTAGGCAGGTGCACTACACAATAATGTGCAGTGAATACACTTGACTTAAGCATTCATGGTTTTCATCCTCTTTCTCTGTACGTTTAGTATTCATTTGCTCAGAGGTTGATGCGCTTGCCGCTTCCTGAGCAGCTCTTCTTTTCTCCACCATAGAGGCCCGCTGCTTCTCTTCTTCCGTCGGCATCTTTTCACGTTAAAACTGATTAAGTCATTTTTTGTGTTGCAATTACTTAGTATATTTTTCTTAATTTTTCACTTAAGCTGGCACTTAAGTGTTCAATCTGCCTCAAGAATGAGTTAAGTAAGATATGAAGAGGTAGGGGAAGTGACGGCGAGGTGGTAGGGATGACAATGGCGCCCATATGCATGCGCCGCGTGGCCGCCGTCCTCCACGATGCCGAGAGTTGATTCTACAATAAAATAAAACAAAAATTGAAAGAGGAATAACCTTGTTGGTCAATCATCACCCCGAAAGCGGATAGTAGAGGTCACATAGTATATGTGTACCAAATCTCAGGTCAATCGGTCAAACGGTTTGCGAGCTACAGGTGATTTAAAATCCTGGACAGACAAACGAACAGCCACGGTACCATATTATATAAAAGATATTTAAATTCTGAATTATTTAATGCTTTTTAATGTATAGATTCTGTTTTGCAGTTTTTTTAATCATCTTGATTTATTTGAGAATTTTATTTTTATTTACATCCCATTCTTTATTTACATGGTGTGGTAGTATGCATAACATTACCATAATTGTCACTTCAATTACATCACAGGATGTGACAGTATAAATATGATGGTAGTTCTGTTGCACTTTATATCCTACAGTAGAATAAAATCTCTGAACTCATTTTTAGCAATATCTGGCTTTCTAACAAGTAGGCGATTACTGATTTCCATTTAGCCCTTGCATTTTGTTTGTCGGATTGTTTGCTTCTTTTGGTTTTGACTTGGTTTCTTGTATATATATATTTCCTTTTGGAAAAAAGCACAGATGGAGCTTACATTTAGCGCTGAGTTCATTGTCAAGTGTTTCCAGTAATGTTCAAAAATGGCTTACTTGATAGGAGTATTGCTGAATGGCTGTAAGACACTCACTTTCAGACTCACTTTCTACTACTGACTGCACAACTGTCTACCTAGTTGGGTGTTAATTTTTACTCCATTGCTTTTGAAAATTTCCTTGGAAAAGAAAGTTTACATTAAAAAACACTAGAACTACAGTAGCTGTGTATTTTTTTAAATGCATAGAAAGAGCTTAACTTTAGAACACAATTTCATGTGGCAAATACATATATACCATGTTTGTGAAGAAATAACTTAGGACTGAAAAATGCTGAACTTATCCTTTGATTTTTGGTCTATCAATTGCATTGCAATAAAACAGTTTCTGTTCTAACATCCTGTAGGATCATACACAGGTGACTAAGGTAAATGCATTTGTGCATTGCCTGTGGGTTAACATATTGTGTCTGTTATTATATTCAAATATGAATGTGTTAACAGAATCATGGGCTCTTTACCCTTAACCAAATGTTGAATGTTCTCAACAGGCGATAGACAAAGCAAGCCATCCATCAGGTTATTGTGCATAAAGCTGTGTTGTGCATATCTTCTTAATACAGTATCTTATTCACATATTCAAATCCATTTGCTCTTGATGTTATCATATTATACACAATACTATTTATTTCACAGCAAGTACTTTATTTTTATTTAGACTTACATTCAGTGCATATCAATCATATTATCTAATTACATAAGTTACATGTATTATTTAGGACACCATGAACAGAGAGTTCTGTGAAAGGTACAAAGCCATGCTGATTCCTCACACTATGTGACTGATAACCACTATCTTGGAATGAAAAGACAAATAACAAAATATAGTACTAAAAGGTAATAAAAGGTAGTACTTATTATTTATTAAGACAGACTGTAAATTGGTCACATTGATTGTGATTAATTGGCATCCCATGGCATCTCATGCATGGTCTATTTCTTGCCTTCTATCCACAGGTACTGAAAAAGCTCCTTGTGACCCTGATGTAGATGAGCAGGTTATGGTGGATGAATGGATTATGATGGCAGCCCAATAGCTACTGCCACACAGCTCCAGGAGACTGGATTTGTCTCCTAGCTTGGTAACTACATAAATTTTATTAATTCATCTTGTGATTATCAGGAGTAGCTCCAGCTTTCCTCTCACAACACCAAAAACATAAGAACATTAGAACATCAGAACACTCTAGACGAGAACAGGCCATTCAGCCCCACAAAGCTCGCCAGTCCTATCCACTTATTTCTTCCAAGAAAACATCAAGTCGAGTTTTGAAAGTCCCTAACGTCTTACTGTCTACCACACTACTTGGTAGCTTATTCCAAGTGTCTGTCGTTCTTCGTGTAAAGAAAAACTTAATAATGTTTGTGTGAAGTTTACCCTTAACAAATTTCCAACTGTGTTTCTGCATTCTTGATGAACTCATTTTAAAATAACAGTCTCAATCCACTGTACTAATTCCCTTCATAATTTTAAACACTTCAATCATGTCACCTCTTAATCTTCTTTTGCTTAAACTGTAAAGGCTCAGCTCTTTTAATCTTTCCTCATAATTCAACCCCTGTAGCCCTGGAATCAGCCTAGTCGCTCTTCTCTGGACCTTTCTAGAACAGCTATGTCCTTTTTGTGGCCTGGAGAACAAAACTGCACACAGTACTCAAGATGAGGCCTCACCAGTGCATTATAAAGGTTGAGTATAACCTCCTTGGACTTGTACTCCACACATCGTGCTATATAACGTATCATTCTGTTAGCCTTCTTAATGGCTTCTGAACACTGTCGGGAAGTCGATAGCTTAGAGTCCACTATGACTCCTAAATCCTTCTCATAAGGTGTACTCTCGATTTTCCGACCGCCCATTGTGTATTCAAACCTAACATTTTGACTTCCTATGTGTAATACTTTACATTTACTGACATTAAACTTCATCTGCCACAAATCTGCCCAAGCCTGCATGCTGTCCAAGTCCTTCTGTAAAGATATAACGGATTCCAAATTATCTGCTAATCCACCTATCTTGGTATCATCTGCAAACTTAACCAGCTTGTTACTTACATTCCTATCTAAATCTATACTAATAAAAGGCAAAGCCCTCACTGACTGACTGACTGACTGACTGACTGACTGACTCTCTCACTCATCACTAATTCTCCAAGGTCCCGTGTAGGTAGAAGGCTGAAATTTGGCAGGCTTATTCCTTACAGCTTCCTTACAAAAGTTGGGCAGTTTTCATTTCGAAATTCTACGCGTAATGGTCATAACTGGAAGCTATTTTTCTCCATATAA
>JANRMT010062819.1:58813856-58899008 GCA_026402145.1 Polypterus bichir lapradei
CTTTCTTTCTTTCTTTCTTTCTTTCTTTCTTTCTTTCTTTCTTTCTTTCAATTGAATTAAAAGGGATTTTTTTTTCAAATTGGTTCTTAAACATGCTTTAAAAAGTTGTGCCTCTGACTTTCTCTTCAGTAATGTTAATGGTGGGCGTACTATGAGCTTTAGTGGGAAGGTTTGATCAAGGAAGCACTGACAGAATCTTTTGTGCCAGGAAGATTCTTAGGGATACAATTTCAAGACGCTTTGAAGAAAAGGAGGAAACATCCTAATGAAATCTCAATATAATACACCTTTGCCGTGAGCACTAAGCAAGATGCCCTATAAAAAGAAAAAAGCCAAAGTAATGCATGAAGCATTTTATGAGCTGTCCTTTTTTAGTCAGTTATAGATGTTAACAGCGGCTTGGCTATCACTCTCCTCCTGTAAATCTAATCTTGCTTTTTTAACACAGTACATAAAATTTTGTTCTCTAATCTTGTTCATTTTTCTCAGTATCGACTAAATGCTTCAGATAAGGTGCTTTAAACATGACGGCTATCAGGCTAATGTGAACGAGCTGGCAAAACTTCTGAACATTTTAATCAGAACATCTCATTCTCCCCCTTACTTTCAGATGCCATTCTTCAGGTACAAATACAGGGAGCTGCTGAGATAAAAATGGTAGAATGTTTTATTAATGTCCAGCCTTTCTCATTGTTTGACAGAATACAATATTGCCATAAAGCAAAAAGAACAGCAAAGCGACTCTGTTTCATTGTTGATGCCAATTTCACTTTGTTGTAGCCGTTCAGTAAAAATTACTCTGGCATGGTTGTCAGAATGATTTGATGAACTGCGCTCTTTTTAAAGAGTAATTGGTTAGAGTTAGCACTTACACTGTGGATTTGCCCTTTGGGTGTTCTGAGTGATATTCACTTTCTTCAGTAGCAATTTAAGAGACATGAATCAATATAGTGACTACAACTCTGCTGAGCACTTTCCCTTACTGATAAATAGAAGTCCTATAGACTGTGTGTTCAGGTTGTGTTTAATGTGCAATTTTAGTTGCACAATATTGAGAAATGTAGACAATAAGCCTCACCTCTTCTCGGTCATATTTGATGTTCTCATTCCTTAGTGACACCTCATTTTCTGGTTCTCCTTGTTGTCCACACCTATCTGTCCTATCCCACTTAATCTACTGTTCTTTTGGCTTTATGCCACCACTTCCGTAGCCTCATCTCTTGAATGTTAATGTGTGCTTGCATTCTTTTTGAAGTGTATTATAAATACCTACTTTGTAAAGCACATTGTGAGAATATTACTAAAGGCATCATATACAGAGGAAGATGTTATATGTAGAGTATAAAGGCATGTTAATGCATATAGCCTAGTTTCAGGGGCAGAAAACTGAATAACAAAAGACTGGCAAACATGCATAGAAGTACAGAAAGAAGTCGGATAAAAACGGTATGTCAAGCAAAACAAACAAATTTATTCTCCCTTCACTTTATGTATTGTCTAAAAATAATTACTCTGGTATAAGTTTGTAGGAACCGTACAAGACAGTGTAATACAGGCACATCTACGTCAACTGGCTTGGTAACACACCTTGAGATGGGGTCCTCTCTGAAGGGCATCAGGTAAAATAAAAATGGATGACTAACTTGAGGCCAGCTCTATGGTTAGAAATATAAGAAAACTAAGAAATTTGACAAACGAGAGGAGGCCATTCAGTCCATCAAGCCTGCTTGTTTAGCTAACAGCTAAGTTACCAATTTCTCATCCAGAATCTAGTAAAGAGCTGTCAAGGTTTCTGCTTCAACTACGTGACTTGGTAGTTTGTTCCAGAGTCTCACAACTCTTTCAGTAATGAAGTGCTTCCTGGCTTCAGGCCTAAATGCAATTCCCCTTAATTTCCACTGATGTCTTTGAGTATGTGATTTACCCTTAAGATGAAGGAATGTTGCTGGATCAACTTTAGCAATGCCTTTGAGGATTTTAAATACCTGGATTAGGTCCTACTTGAGACCAAACAGGTTTAATTCTCTGAGTCTGTCAGAATAGGACATGTCCTTAAGTCCTGGGATGCACTCGGTTGTTCTCTTCTGCACAGCTTCAAGTGCTGCTATGTTTTTCTTGTACCGTGGTGACCACAACTTCACACAGTTCACCAGACGCATTCTTATGAGTGTATTGCATAGTTTGAGCATAACATCCCTTGACTTAAATTCAGCAGTTTTGATGGTATAACCTAACATTTCATTTGCCTTTTTAATTGCTTCTGTGCTTTGATTAGTCGATGAAAATGTTGTGTCAACATAAACCCCTAAATTCTTTTCAGAGGTTTCTTCCTATATGACAGTGTCTCCCATCATGTATTTATAATTGATGTTCCTTTTGCCCACGGGTAACACTTTTGCATTTGAACCATGGCCTGCACAGTGGGGGCTATGTGATCTTTTGGCCTTGGAACCCCTGCAGATTTTGTTTTTTTTCACCCTAACTGGACTTTATTTTTGTTGTTGTTGTTTTTTGCCGTCCTCACGGATCCGACCTTATGTTTTGTTTGTTACTTATTCTTTAATATTATTGTCTTATCTTAATTGCTTTATTCATGTAACTTTCTCTTTGACTCTTGTGAAGCACTTTGAGCTACATTGTTTGCATGAAAATGTGCTATATAAATACATATTGTTGCTTTGTCACTGCCTGTGTGGAGCTTGCACATCCTCTGAGATGTTGCAATGGTTTTCCTCTTGCATCTTGCTTGTTGGTGACTCTAGATAGACTTGTTATGAAGGAGCGTCAAGGTGTGAGTAATTCTGCTCCTGTTAAAGGTTGGTTCCTTCTTTATACCTAGTACATAATCCTGAACTCAGACATAAGACTTTCAAAATGTATAGATAAACGATATATTGTAACCGGGAACGAGTGCACCATTACCCCTCTCCTCTGCTGTTATCATCCCCTGACTGGGATTAAATTCTGACCATTATGTTCTCAGTGGGCACAAAAATAATATAACTGACCAAAATGAAGAAGATGCTGTCATAGTAGCACATTTTTATGTGCATGATTTTGTGCATTTTAAATTTTCCCCTCTGTATTTCATTTTGTGTGTGAATGTATTCACCATGTGATGGGTTGGTGGATTTAAAAATGGATGGATGGATGAATTTTTTATGGGCTCATTTTTATTTTTATTATGATGCAAATTGACAAAATTTATTTTCATTTTATTTATTTTATCTGGATCAACCTCCTGCTTCTCTCAGAGTAGGTGGAGTTATTATTAAAATATCATCTTGGGATTTGCTTATTTTCCCTCAGTAAGTGTTGATGCGCCGAACTAGCAAGTGGATTGTTGAGAGATATTCACTTTACCAATAGATGATTACCACAGGTAATGTGGTCAAACCAGGCTAACAGTCAAAGCTGTGACATCATACCAAAATCGAAAGGGGTCAAAACAGGTGTAAGTCAGAAACAATAGGATGTGAATACCAAAAAATGCAAACCTTGCACTAGGGCCTAACTACACTACAGAGACATGTTAAAAGTTTTGTATCCACTGAGGAATAATGAAAGCTGGGATAGTTGTGTTTATATATTGTCATCATAGTGGCATTATCCGTATGATGCCTTACCATGCCAACAAGAAAAATAAATAAAACAAGATATGAGACAAAACAAACTGTCAATTTACATCAGAATAGAAATATGTGAAATCTGATATCTAAGCAGCAATGTTTCAACTGGGTTAAGCAGGAAAATAATAAACTGTGGAAATGGCAATGACTGTATGTGCAAATAGAACTTGGTGAGTTCACACTATATACTAAAAAGACTACACAAGTCCTAAAATACTTTTGTTTTCTTTCTTTATTTACTCTGAACCAAAAATTCTGCATCTGCAGAAAATGTTACATGCATTCTAATGCTTACTTTTCTTCTCTTGTCTCCTAAGTTTTTTTAAAGTTTGCATGGTTTTGAGCTTGAAAGTAAAACCTGGCAGACCCATATTTGTACACAATTTACTCTTTATAAATGACAATCATCTTGTAAATGTGCATATATGAATATGCCTTTAGTCCCACATGGCTACCACCCTGAAACAACGATATATGATTTTTGCTAATCAACATCATCCAGACTGTATGCAATCACAATGCTCCAGACCTTCATCGGCTGGTGGAGTGGCCTCTCACCTGACACATTATGACACCACCACCTGAGTTTTCAGTCTCATCTTGGTATCACAATACTGTAACTTATATGCTAATGAAATGTAACTGCTTATGTTAACAAAAGCAGAGTCATTCTCACTAAGTACCCTTATTGTAGTATGACTGTAGTGAATTGCCCTGATTAAGTTAGGAAACTTGGACATTGCTGCAAATTGTCTTTTTATCTTTTTATGTTGGCCTTTACACCTGCACCTTACACAAACTGATTATTACACCTCATCAGTCGTTATGGCTTCCAGCACAGCAGAAGTAGCACCAAACAAGCCAAAACATTATGCTATGAATAGACTGTAGCACATGATATTTATAGTTTTCTGAATGCGGGGATTGAATCACATTTTTGTTTTTAATTAATGCAATTATTGGTAACAAGGGATTGCATTTATACAACAGAAAATACAGTGAAGTGTCAAAAAGTAGCCTATATAAACTGAGGAAAACTGAAGTAAGTTCTTCAGTGCAAATACACAGCATTGGCCCTCTTAAAAGGCAACTAAAATAGATTCTATACATTGTATTCATCACTTTTGAGGTTTAATATATTTGTCATATCAACGTACATTAGTTAGTGACATGAATTTCTGTGCATGTGAGTCATCATGCAGCTGGTTTGATTGCATTTCCCTACTTGACCAAGGGAGTCATAATTTCCCAGTTTCTCTGACATGTTGCTTACAGATGGGTTGCTGTAAATATACACAGGTTTCTATGTCATTTTGTTTTATAAGTCTTTTCTTTTATTGTGTGGAAAGTTGCAGATGCACATTTGGTGCCTCTTTTTGTGCTTGCACAAGTTTTTTAAATCTAATTTTACTTTCAGTATTTGCAATTATAAACTTCTAAATTGTTGCTTAATTTTAACGTTGAAGAACTTTGAGATTAACTATAAAATTTAATAATTGATTCAGCATTTCAACCTTAGTCTAACCATAAAATAACCCTGGCCTCTTTTAGATGCAGATTTTGATGAATCTTACAACTGTGTTGTATCCGTAGTTTATAAAGATTAACATCTCGATCAATGATGGAAGTGAAATTTCAGGAGTCACGATGGTAACGTAGTCTTGATGAGGATGACAACAGACTTTGAGCCATATAGTAATACGTTCAAATTTTACTAAATAAGCCAAGTGAAGACTGTCTTATCATAAAGTTCACACATAAAACAGTTTGAATTACTCTGTAGTATCGAATATATACTAAAACACTAAGCTCTGTGTGTCCAGTCCCTCAGAGCAATCTGATTAGTCAGTTTAGCTTTAGTGATGCAATCAAAGAGGAAGTGCTAATGTGAGATGGACAAGGAGATGTAAAGACGTAAGAGGCTTGCTGAGAAAGTCGCCTTCACAGACGGCAATTATGAAACCATATAGGAGGTAAGATAAGTGTCTTGAAAATACTGACGGTCTGAGAAGCAGGCTTTACGAGAATGTGCTCAAGATATGGCGCACCAGTGAAGAGATGTTCACACACACCAAAATGTGGAGGAAAGGTGCTGAAGGTACATTCAGGGCAAGAGAGAGCAAATATTTTTTTAATTATTCTTGTACCTGTCTTTGATAGGTACAATGGCTAGTCCTCTATAAAATAATGAAATAATATTCTGAGGAGGATTGTAGCTGTACATGTAACTACTAGAATCAGGGAACAGGATGGAATAAGGAATTCAGTAAAGAAGTCCTACATTTTTCTTCACTTTTTAAAAAAAAAAATTATAATTTTGGTGTGCAACCATTTACATTTTAAGGAAATTCTGCTAGATAAAGTTCATATACAGCACTTGGGGCAAAATGCAAAACAAACTTAAGTGGGAGCAAGTCAAAATTATAATACTGAATAGTTTAGCTAAACAAAAAATGGTTTCAGAAACGAATTTTTAAGGATATACAATATTTACGTTTCTTAATATAATTACACTGCTGTGCTTTGTCTCCTATCCTGTTTGTGATTTTCATGGACCGAATATCAGGGTGCAGCTGTTCAGTGGCCTTAGAACTGTGTCACTGCTTTTTGAAGGTGACATGGTTCTGTGGGCTTCATTGTGAACTCCAGCGCACATTGGGAAGGCTTACAACTGAGTGTGAAGCAACAGGAATGAGGATCAGTACTTCTAAATCTCCGACTGGGAAAAGAATTACTGTCTCAAGTCGAGAAGTTTAAGTATCTCAAGGTCTTGTTCATGAGTGAGGGGAAAAGGAATGGTGAGGTCGACAGATGGGTTAGGGCAGCAAGTGCAGTTATGCAATTGGTGTATCGCTCTGTAGTGGTAAAGAAGTACCTCAGACAGAAGGCAAAGCTCTCAATTTACCACTCGATCTATGTCTTTACCTTGAACCATGGTCTTTGTATAATGACTGAAACAATGACATTGTAGGTACAATTGGCTGACATGAGCTTTCACAGTGTAGTGGCTGGGCTTTCAAAGGTGAGAAGTGCATACATCCAAGAAAGGCTCAGAGTTGAGCTGCTGAGCCAATTGAGGTGGTTCAGGTAAATGATGTTGATGTCTCTCAGATGTCTCCCTGTGGAGGTTTTACAGGAAAAACGAGCTGGGAGGAGACCCCAGAGAAGACTTGCTGGGAAGATTATATGTCCCACATGGCCTGGGAACACCTTGGGATTCCACAGTTATGAGTTGCCAAGTGTGGCTGGAGAAAGGGGACATATGGGCCTCATGGCTAAAACCGTTGCCCACATGACCTGGTCCTGGATAATGGATGAAAAATGAATGAATAATATAATTACATCAAAATTATAGAATTTATCAAGGAATACCAATGAATAAAATCCTAAAAGTTACATCAAAGCAAAATATACACAGAATACATCTGGCACAGGTCCAAAACAATTTATTTTGTAATTATCTGACTGCAGTATACACATTACCTATATAATACTTGCTGTATATCAGCCTGACTTAAAATAAAAAAGAAAATCAAAAAAATGGAGTTGGGAAATAATATTATCTTTGTACATTACTACAGTATAATGTCATGGTAGTGCAGCGATTAGTGCTGCTGCCTCTCAGAGCCAGTGTGCAGGTTGTTATCTATGTTTTGCCTGAGTGCCATTTTCTCCATGCATTGTGGTTTTCCTCCTAAAACCTAAAAATGTGGATATTAGGTTAATTGGTGATTCTAAAGTAGTTGGAGGCAGGAATGGTTATTTCTTAGTCTGCATTCCAGCTCCCCTCAAGGTTCTGAGTTGTATTCAGCAAGTTTGAAAAAATAATATATTTTATTGCATAATTGAGCCTTTTGAGTTGTGCCTTTGTATTAAGCACATGCTATAAATCATACTAATTGCTCCCACAAGGGGGCACCACTCTGGCAATGACTGATTTGAATGAAAGGTATAGGGCTGTCTGCTCTGAGGTCACCTTTGTAGTGGTAGATTTTTAAAATGAGGGTACTGTAACTCTTAAACATTTAATGTGGATGATTATTACAGGTATTCGCAAAGCTGATTCTTATAAATGTTACATAATAATATGGCATTTTGCCATAATGCTCTCACATTCCTACTGAAACCTGTGTTTGATGTGCAAGTAGTAAAATAAGAACATCATCACTCTGGCTTAATGATCTTCCCCCACTGGGATGCCTTGCTGAGAAATAGTCTTGTGGGATAAGGAGTTTCATCAGTGTATTTGCTGGGAAATATTTAATGAGCAGCCTTTAACACATTTGCTGCCACAGTACATATATTAATTATTTGCAGCTAAGAATCATGAGCAAGATTATGAATTCATAATATATTTTGAAAGCAGTGTGCCCTCATGACACCTAAGTATATGCCAGCGCTTGCCATGCAGGATATACAATAAAGGTTTAGTTATCTTTAGACTTACACCATTAAACAATTAAAGCAGGACAGTCAGATATTCTGCTTAGTCTTCAAGTCAATTCCCTTTTATCTGACTTAACTATGCTCATTGTCTCAGCCCTGCCTCATCCCTGTAGTCTGTTCCCTGAACTAATTGCCTGCTTTTCTCCTTCTGCACCTACAGTTCATCTCATTTCTGTTTGCCCCCTTTTGATATCACTGCTACATCTTTATAATGTTCTTCTGTTCTTTCAGCATCTTCTTCCAGCACTTTCAGAGTTTCTTATTTATTTCCACCTGACCTCTTATTCCTAAAATAGTTTGCCTTACTTTAGAAATAACATGGATACTTATTTTTAAAAATGTTTTAGTGAGTTTAGCACAGGTTGTTTATTTCAGATATAAAAACAATTAAAAATATAAGTTAAAAATAAAAAGATATGGCATTTAAATTTCAGGTAGTTGTAATAGATAGATAGATAGACAGATTGAAATTTACACTGAGTTCATATTAAATAATGGAAGTGAGATTTAATGAATAGGCATCTTAACAGATGAAAAGATTGTATTTTATTTTCTTTCACATATTTTGCTTAATAAGTTATCTTTGCTAAAATATCATTTTCATATTGGTATTTTTTTCAGTGTCTAAATTATAATCTGGCGACATGGTACAAGTACTGTACCTCCTGGATCCTGTGTGCATTTGCTATATAAATAGAGTTTTCATGTATCCTGAGTGTCTTTATTACCTTTTTCAACTTCCTGAAGACATTTGTGTTGGGTTAATGTTCAATTCTAAACTTGGGTTTATATTGTGTGAGTGGGCCCAGCAATAGACTGGCGTGCCATTCAGGGTTGGCATCAGCCACATCATATCGTGGATTGCATTCAATTGGTCAGAGAATATTAATGGTTTGTAATGTGAGATATTATTTTTATAGTCAGTATATAATATTATGGGTGACATATTATGTATATTATCCTTGTTATTTCTGTGTGTACTTCAGTTCCCTCCTAAATCATAGAAAATCATAGAAAAGCTGTGAATTAGCCCTGGATGTGTGTGAGTGTGTATTCTCTACTTCAGCGTTTCCCAATGTGCAGGCTGTGGCCAACTCTGGATGAAACCCACTACTCTGGTGATCATGTTTGATTCACAGCAATAGTATCGCAGGTGGATAATCTCTTCAAGCCCTGCTCAGAAGATTGTGCTTGATTCACCAAGGAGGAAAAGAATTGCCAACCACAATTGATTCATGTAACGCTCTGACATTTTGGTGAATACACAGGACCCAAGCTTTGGTGATCATGCTTGATTTACCGAAGGAGACTACCCCAATCAAACAATCGCACTAAACTCATGGAGGGAGTCACTACAGGTCACCAGAAAAGTTGGGAGACACTGCTTTACTTCTCGGTGCTAGCTCAAATGAAAAGGTAGACATACAGTGGATTCTGAAAGCATTTAGGCCCCTTCAGTTTCTGCACACTTTATTGTGTTGTAGGTTTTATTCTTAATGGATAAATATGCCACTTTTGACCATCAATGTACACTCAATAACCCATAATGACAAAGTGAAAACATTTTTTCAGAAACGTTTGCAAATCTCTCTATTATAAAAAAAATATCTTGGGTCGAGGGTTTTCTCTGAGACACTTTAACCTCCCGCGAGACAAGGCAGTGAGACAAAAGGACAGCTGCTGTACAGGCTTTTAAATGTTCGAAGTGCCACGTGACATGCAGATTATGCGGCACGGCACAAGCAGCAGAAGCAACAAGCCAGCTGATCGAGCATAGAGGAGGTAAAGATAATGCATTTGTTTCTCATTGTATCACCATTTAAGAGGCGGTTTCGAAGGAGTGACCACATCTTGTTATCGCCCCCTTCTTCACAACGCGAGAGGCAGAAACAAGAAGTGGCTGGTGCGTGGCGTGGCGTGGCATGCACTCTTTAGCAAAGCAAACAGGGGGCAAAGCCTCCTAGTTTATTTAAAATCAAAAATTGAAAGGTTCACAACATTTGCTGTGGCACTTCAAATTGTGGTCAGGTACATCCAGTTTACTTTGATTCTCTTTGAGATGTGTCTGGAACTTGACTTGAGGTCACTTGTAGCAAACTGAATTGATTGGACACCTTTTAAAAAAAGGTGCATATGTAAGGTACCACAATTCACACTGCGAGTCAGGGCAAAAATCAAGCCATGAGGTGTAAGGAAATCTTTACAGTTCTCCGAAATAAAACTGCATTGAGGCATAGATCAGTGCAAGTGTATAAAACCATCCCTAAAGCTTTGAGTGTTCCCAGGAGCACAGTGGTGTTGAAGAATTGTGAAATGGAAGATGTTTGGAACCACCAGAAGTCTTCCTAGAGATGGCCACCACTCTAAAAGCATTTCAGAAGTCCTCTGCCCAAATGAGACAACCTGTCAGATAGATGACTTTCTCAGCAGCACTCCATAAATCAGGCACTTAGGGTAGAGTGGCTAGGTGGAAACAACGTTTGAGTAAAGGATCTATGAGATTTTAAAGGATTCTGACAGCCTAAAGAAAAAAGGATCTCTGGTCTGATGAGACATAAATTGAAGTGTCTGGGCAGAACTCCAAGCACTATGTCCGGTGAAGACCAGGCACTGCTCGTCACAATTTTATTTTTTTTCCCCAGCCGTCTGGAGTTTTTTTTTTGTTTTTTTCTGTCCACCCTGGCCATCGGACCTTACTTATTCTATGTTAATTAATGTTGACTTATTTTTATTTTTTATTGTGTCTTCTATTTTTCTATTCTTCATTTTGTAAAGCACTTTGAGCTACATTTTTTTTTTGTATGAAAATGTGCTATATAAATAAATGTTGTTGTTGTTGTTGTTGTCACCCACCTGATATCATCCCTATGATGAAGCCTAGTGGTGGCAGCATCATGATATGCTTCTCATTGGCAGGGACAGGGAAACTGGTCAGAATTGAGAGAAGGTTCATTGCAGACAAACAGAGATTCTTGAAATCAAATACAGAGGGGTTCTGTTCCAAATTTGAAAATAACATTAGACTGGGGCAACAGTTCACCTTTCAGTGTGCCAATGACCCGAAGCATACAGTCAATACAAATGTGGATTGGCTTCAGGACAAGTTTTTGTCTGTCCCTGAGTGGCCCATCCAAAGCCCAGACTTTAATCCAGTAGAACATGTGGAGAGACCTGAAAATGGCAGTTTACAGGTGCTCCTTAACCAAACTAACAGAGCTAGAAAGAACCTGCCAGGAAGAATGGGATAAACTGTCCAAACTCCAGGTGTGCATAGCTTATAGAAACTTAATCAAAAAGACTCAAAATATTGAATTAAGAGTTTGAATACTTATATAACTGCGGTGGGCTGGCGCCCTGCCCAGGGTTTGTTTCCTGCCTTGTGCCCTGTGTTGGCTGGGATTGGCTCCGGCAGACCCCCGTGACCCTGTAGTTGGGATATAGCGGGTTGGATAATGGATGGATGGATACTTATATAAATGACAGATTTCAATTGGTGATTTTTAACAAATGTGCAAACCTTTCCTAAAATATTTCTCATGAAAGGTTACTAAGTGTAGACTGATGGGCAAAAATGACAAATTTATCCTGTTAAGTTTGCAGAAAGTGAAGGGTTGTGAATACTTTCTGAATTCACTCTATAGCCAATATGTCAGCTTGTTATGCTCCAATCCGTATGCATACAGTTTAATGCAACAATTTCAAAGTTGTCCACAGCCTTTTTATCTAGCACTGTATTTGTATATTTCAAAATAATAAATAAAGTTAATAAATATGTACATCGACAGGGCTTTTCCTAGAGCACACCATCAGGCAGAACCTTATAAAGCACTAATGAATGCAATTAAAGGCAAAGATACAGAAGCACAATTGCAGTGATTTCAGACTCGATGCCCTCGATTAAAAAATAAAAAGTATATAAAGTATATAACCAATCATGTCGGAGATAATGAAAATAACAGAGGCAGATGTCTGCATGGGAAGGCTGCCCAAGCCCATCTATAGATTTTATTAAAAAAATCTACAGGAACTGACAGCTTTAAGATTTACAAGAATCATTTCTCCATTCTTTTTGTGATTTTTTTTTTTTTTTTTTACCAAAGCTGGTCCATTGGGAACCAAGACAAATATCCGCAGCATCTTGGTATGAAACCAAGCATCCTTTTAAAATGAAGCATGGGGAAAAACATCATCTAACATCTGGAAATATAAGGGCCACCTGCTTGTGTGTTTGACTTGTTTTTAAGGAAGAAAACTGTTTAAGTTAAAATTATTCAGTGAAAGCACTAATGTAGACATTTAAATGCATGTCATGTCATTTCCTAACCTTCTTAACACATGCTAGGGTAACAGGGGATGCCAGAGCTTATCCCAGGTAGCACAGAGCATAAGGCAGGAACTAACCCTGGATAGGGCACCAGTGCATTGCAGGGTGAACACACACACACACCAACCACACACTAGGGCCAATTTAACATTGCCAATCCATCAAATCTAACATGTCTTTGGACTGTGGGAGGAAAACCATGCAAACACCGGGACCGGGACACAGGGAGGACACGGGACAAGAATCCTGATCTCCTTACTGTGAAGCAGCAGCGTTACCACTGTGCCACCCTTGCAACCCATGTGATATGTAAAATTTAAAGTTTAGAATTTTTCAAAGCAATGCATTTAATGAGGCTTTATTACTTTACGACAGGATATTGTTCATGGAAAATGCAGCACATACGGTGATCTTTGTTACTATTACTGAAGTATTTGGATTATTCATATGATTCTTACAAAAGTAAAATGACAATAACCATAAATGTCTGGAGACCTTACATCAATATTCTCTTGAATTTATTGTATCTAATAATGATAAATATATTGATCAGATTTCCAGATTTGATCAACCAGTTTCACACCATAGCATACACTCTTATAAAATCTGCACAACACAGTGTAAATCATTTTAAAATTGTGTATTGTGCCGATCTCTCAAGATTAAATTCTAACCACGAACAATCTCATCTGATATATCGGCTTCATTATATCATATTTTTTGAGAATGTCCCAAAGTAACAGAATTTTGACAGAAAACATTGGCTTATTTGTCAGATAGTGTTGGACTCACAGTTATTCCTGATGCTGTAAATGCATTAGTTGGAATAACACCAGATGGGATAAGACTACACCAAGCTCAATCTTGTTTGATCACCAATACTACATTGATCATGCGCCAATTTATCTTGCGTAGGGGAACAAATCTAAATCCACCCTCGATAAATCAATGAGAAGTTTTTTACAGTACTATTGCAACAAATTTGGCTAGAATTTATGAGTGCTGTTCTGAAAAAGCCTGTTGGTCCTCTGCCTCTGTGTTGTTTTCTTTTGATGTTGCAATGTACATGAAGAACTATCTCATAATGTTGTTTTGTTTGTTTGTGTATATGGTTTTATGAAGTAGATAGTTGTGTGGTGTTAAGTGTTCATTCTGTTTTAACGTAATGTCACAAAAGCAGACCACAGACATAAAAAGGTTTTGGGGCAGCCACCCGCATATTGTGCCCTGGCTGCAAATGGGTTTTAAATTGATCGAAATGATCACCGGTTCAAGTCCACAACAGAAATGAATATAACAGGAAAAGATGGTGGCTTCAAAGCCCGGGACCGGAAGTGACGTCATTGGGACCCAAACCGGAAGTGACATCTTCTGGACCGTAAGTGACATCATTATTGGTGTGGTCACAGCGAGGTAGTAGCTAACTTGAAAACTGCATATTTTTAATATTATAACAAGTAACAATGTTGTCTAATGTACAGTAGCTACTGAATTACTGATATTCTATGGCTAAAATTATTATTGAATTACTATTGCAAAAAAACAAGCTTGGGTGGCTAGCTTTCCATTAAGCATACTATTTGTCTAGAGAATGAGATGTCAAGGTAGCTAAACAACAAAACAAAAGCAACCGCTTGTAATCATGCTATGTGTATTGTAAACTGGAGGTGGAGTTTGGGTATGATGACATTTATACCCTCTTTACCATATAAAGATTACAACATGTGATGTAAGCATTGCTTGGGTTTTTATTTTCAGTCAAACTCTAATTTGATAAATGGGATTTTCACTTGAGCTACTTATCAGCTCCTTCATGGCGCAAATTGAAATCAAGTCAAGCTAAGTTTATTCATTTGTATTTAGTCAGTGAGTCAGTCACTGTCTAACCTGTTTAATCTAAAACACATCATCTCATAACCAGAAAAATAGAAGTCGTGCATCTTATATTAAAGTGTACTTTTATAACTAAACTATAGAACACAGATGTTATTCATTTTTGATTAACATAATGAAATTCTGTAGGCTTATTGTTCAGTGACCATAAAATCTGAAAATAAATAAAATTTTCTTAAAATACATAATTTAACTAATTAAATATGTAAAAAATGTGAATCAATAATACATATGACATAAAAGGATAAAAATGATTCTCATAATTATAAATTGTCATATTGTTTATTTTTTTTCTGTAGTATACCTACCTGATACAAGGCTTAATTAAAAAAAGTAGTTTTCTCTAATAACAACAACACCTATATATATATATATATATATATATATATACAGTATATACACGAGGTGAGACACAAAAATAACCAGATTGGTAAAAAAAAATATTTATTGATGAATTACAGCATTCTAAACATTGTCACCTTCTATATACGCCCCCTCCTGATCTCTACACCACTCCATACGTATCTTCCATTGATTGAAACACTGCTGGAAGTCTTCTTGCTTGAGGCTCTTCAACAGGCTTGCCGTTTCTGTCTTCACTTCATCCACTGAAGAAAAATGTGTTCCCTTCAGGTCACTTTAGATTTCAAGAACAAGTAAAAAATCACAGGGCGCTAAATCGGGCGAAGAGGGAGGATGATCAAGGACAGAAATGTTTATTAGTCAAAAACTGATTTACGGAAAATGCATTGTGCGCGGGAGCATTGTCTTGTCTTGCTGTTCGCTTTTTTCACCAGACAATGTTGCAGCAACTCGCGTAGCGATTGTTGTGCAAATACTGACTGGGCTATTCACAGGATATACCTAATGGGTGAGCGGTTTGAGAGGGCATGTAGGAGGGGATATAGTTCTATGATTCATGTCCGGCTGACCTCCAGACAGTTTTCCAGGAAAGCCCCAAGCACAGTCCAGTTATTTTTGTGTCTCACCTCGTATATATATATATATATATATATATAATCACACAATCAATTAATTGATATTGGCAATTAAATGCTGCTTAAATGTAAATATACATGCACGTATTCATTTTAATCATTTTAAATCATTAATTGCACTACAGCTTTTTGTTGTTAAAATGTACATTTACTATATTTATACATGTGTATTTTTTCTTCAGTGTATCAACTAGACATTTGGATTTCTTGAGGTGTAATTATAACATATACAGGTATATTACCATTTTAATTATGTAGTATTGTTTCTAAAAAAAACATAAGCTTTATGACACACAGCAATAAATAACAAACATGGTACAAATCTTTAAAAAAAAAGCTTATGGTTGACTAAGCAACAATTTCAAATTTGTCTTTATTTTTCTTTTTCCAATTAAAACTGTAAGCTGCTGAAAGTTAGACGAGCACACTGTCCAAAATCAAGTGGCGTCCATTTCAATTTAAAAGAGAAAACAAAGGTCTGAATTCCATAAAATAACTTTTCTTGTCTAATTGCATAGGATGGCTCCTCTGATTCCTTTTTCTCAGTTTATTACTCACTTTCTTTAACGTGAAGGCTAATATTCCAATCACCTCTCATTCACTGATAAAACAAGCTTCCACTTTACACTGCGGGAAGTTTGCTACAAAAGAAAAAAAAAAGGACAAGCGCTGGTTCAACTACCATAATACCTTGCATAAAAAGCACTGCAGCTAAATTACCATAAAGCTTTCAAAACCAGGCCCTGAAAATATCATTTTTTGTGATGGCATAATTACAAAGGGAAATGTCCCTCTCCAGTATTCTAAGAAAAAACTGCTGCCTGTCAAGTTTTCTAGTAAGAACTCTGTCTCTCCTAGTCAAAGACAAGACAACATGGAATGGCTAGCATCCCAGGCAGGATGGATAGTTTCTTACCTGGCCAGGAGGTCTTTATAAACAAAAGATATGGGTGGACAGACAGCCTGATCGGGTTGGTTGGTGGTACTTTTTCTGGTCAGGAGGCCATTAAAACAAAAGGACAGAGGGAGATTGCCTTCCAGGGCCATGTGTTATATGGGACTTTTAGTTTTGTTAGGAAGACCTGTTGGGGTCCTTGGATGCCACTAGGCTGAGCCCCTTGGGGCAGGCTCCCTTGTCATAGGGATAGGTTCCAGTGCCTCTAGGTGGCTTGGGTTTAACAAGAATGCTCCACCTTTCCCCAGAGAGTGGGATTCTGGAGGACATGGACAATGGTCATTAGAGAGGAGTAGACGAGGAGAAGAAAAGTAAAGGAATTGGAATTGTGACTGTAAGTCTGATTTTTAAAAGAATGGCTGTGACAGACACTTTTGTACAATAAAAGTTTTGCTTGGTGTTCACTGATGTGTGTATATCTGTATGGATATATAAATATATGAATACTCTATTTACTCACACATATACACACACACAGTTTGTTATGTTACTGTATTTGTACTTATAAATTGACTGTTCACCAGTTTTGCAAATTGTCTCCCTGAGATAAAATTAATAGAATTAAATATCAGAATACCCTTCCTTGAGCCGCCACCTTATCGTGGTGAAGAGGTTTGCGTGTCCCAATGATCCTAGGAGCTCTGTTGTCTGGGGCTTTATACCCCTGGTAGGGCCACCCAAGGCAAACTGGTCCTAGGTGAGGGATAAGACAAAGAGCGGTTCAACAGACCTTCTATGACGAATAAAAAATTTGAACGGTGTTTTCCCTTGCCCGGACGCGGGTCACCGGGGCCCCCCTCTGGAGCCAGGCCTGGAGGTGGGTCTTGATGGCGAGCGCCTGGTGGCCGGGCCTGCACCCATGGGGCTCGGCCGGGCACAGCCCGAAGAGGCAACGTGGGTCCCCCTTCTCATGGGCTTAACACCTATGGGAGGGGCCAAGGAGGTCAGGTGCAGTGTGAGTTGGGTGGTGGCCGAAGGCGGGGAACTTGGCGGTCCGATCCTCGGCTGCAGAAGCTGGCTCTCGGAACGTGGAATGTCACCTCTCTGAAGGCAAACGAGCCTGAGCTAGTGCCTGAGCTAGGTCGAGAGGTTCCGGCTAGATATAGTTGGGCTCACCTCAACGCACAGCTTGGACTTTAGAACCAATCTCCTTGAGAGGGGCTAGACTCTCTACCACTCTGGAGTTGCCACCGGTGAGAGGCGCTGAACAGGTGTGGGCATACTTATTGCTCCCCAACTTGGACCCTGTACATTGGGGTTTACCCCGGTGGACGAGAGGGTAGCCTCCCTCCGCCTTCGGGTGGGGGGACAGGTCCTAAATGTTGTTTGTGCGTATACACCGAACAGCAGTCTGGAGTACCCACCCTTTTTGGAGTCCCTGGAGGGGGTGCTAGAGGACATACCTTCTGGGGACTCCCTCGTTCTGCTGGGAGACTTCAATGCTCACGTGGGCAATGACAGTGAGACCTGGAAGGGCGTGATTGGGAGGAATGGCCCCCCCGATCTGAACCCGAGCGGTGTTTTGTTATTGGACTTCTGTGCTCGTCACGGATTGTCCATAACAAACACCATGTTCAAGCATTGGGGTGTTCGTATGTGCACTTGGCACCAGGACACTCTAGGCCTCAGTTCGATGATCGACTTTGTGGTCGTGTCGCTGGACTTGTGGCCACATGTCTTGGACACTTGGGTGAAGAGAGGGGCGGAGCTGTCAACTGATCACCACCTGGTGGTGAGTTGGCTTCGATGGTGGGGGAGGATGCCGGTTAGGCCTGGTAGGCCCAAACGTGTTGTGAGGGTCTGCTGGGAACATCTGGCAGAGTCCCCTGTCAGAAGTAGCTTCAACTCCTACCTCTGGCAGAACTTCGACCAAGTCCCGAGGGAGGTGGGGGACATTGAGTCCGAATGGGCCATATTCCTCGCATCTATTGTTGAGGCGGCTGACCGGAGCTGTGGCCATAAGGTGGTCGGTGCCTGTCGTGGCGGCAATCCCCAAACCCATTGGTGTACACCGGCAGTGAGGGATGCCGTCAAGTTGAAGAAGGAGTCCTACCGGACCCTTTTGTCCTGTGGGACTCTGGAGGCAGCTAATAGTTACTGACAGGCCAAGCTTAATGCGGCTTCGGTGGTTGCTGAGGCAAAAACTCAGGCATGGGAGGAGTTTGGGGAGGCCATGAAGAACGACTTTCGGATGGCTTCGAGGAGATTCTGGTCCACCGTCTGGTGTCTCAGGAGGGGGAAGCAGTGCAGTGTCAACACCGTATATGGTGGTGTTGGTGCGCTGCTGACCTCCACTCAGGACATTGTGGGTCGGTGGGGGGAGTACTTCGAAGACCTCCTCAATCCCACTAACATGCCTTCCAATGAGGAAGCAGAGCCTGGGGACTTGGAGGTGGGCTCCCCCATCTCTGGGACTGAGGTGGTCAAGAAACTCCTTGGTGGCAGGGCCCAGGGGGTGGATGAGATACGCTCGGAGTACCTCAAGGCTCTGGATGTTGTAGGACTCTCTTGGTTGACACGTCTCTGCAACATTGCATGGACACCTGGGACAGTGCCTCTGGATTGGCAGACTGGGGTGGTGGTCCCCCTCTTTAAAAATGGGGACCGGAGGGTGTGTTCTAACTACAGAGGGATCACACTCCTCAGCCTCCCTGGAAAAGTCTATTTGGGGATTCTGGAGAGGAGGGTCCGTCGGATAGTCGAACCTCAGATTCAGGAGGAACAGTGTGGTTTTCGTCCTGGTCGCGGAAAAGTGGATCAGCTCTACACCCTTAGCAGAATCCTGGAGGGGGCATGGGAGTTTGCCCAACCAGTCTACATGTGTTTTGTGGACTTGGAAAAGGTGTTCGACTGTGTCCCTCGGGGAATCCTGTGGGGGGTGCTCCGGGAGTATGGGGTACCGGATCCCCTGTTAAGAGCTGTCAGGTCCCTGTACAACCGGTTTCAGAGCTTGGTCCGCATTGCCGGCAGTAAGTCGAACCCGTTTCCAGTGAGAGTTGGACTCCGCCAGGGCTGCCCTTTGTCACCGATTCTGTTCATAACTTTTATGGACAGAATTTCTAGGCGCAGCCAGGGTGTTGAGGGGGTCCGGTTTGGTGGACTCAGGATTGGGTCACTGCTTTTTGCAGATGATGTTGTCCTGTTTGTTTCATCAGGCCGTGATCTTCAGCTCTCTCTGAATCGGTTCGCAGCTGAGTGTCATGAGCTTTGGGTAGTGACCGAAAGAATGAGATCGAGAATACAACTGGCTGAAAAGAGTTTCCTCCGCAGGGTGTCTGGGCTTTCTCTTAAAGATAGGGTGAGAAGCTCATTCATCCGGGAAGGATTCAGAGTAGAGCCACTGCTCCTCCGCATCGTCAGATGAGGTGGCTCAGGCATCTGATCAGGATGCCTCCTGAACGCATCCCTGGTGAGGTGTTCCGGGCACGTCCAACTGGGAGGAGGCCCCGGGGAAGACCCAAGACACGTTGGAGGGACTATGTCTCCCGGCTGGCCTGGGAACGCCTTGGGATTCTCCCGGAAGAGCTAGAAGAAGTGGCCGGGGAGAGGGAAGTATGGGCCTATCTGCTGAAGCTGCTGCCCCCGCGACCCGACCTCGGATAAGAGGAAGAGGATGGATGGATGGATGGAATATCAGAATAGTAAAATTTCTTGCAGACAGTGAAAGATAGGAAGCATGAATTTTCTTAGACTTGACCACAGATATGATAGCAGGAACTCAACTCTCTTTTTCCCTTATGCTTTTGCTGTTTCACTGCTACATCTATCACATAAGCACAATACTAAAGCATGTGGATTCTTCATTCCTCCATTTGTATTAACTGTGCAGCACAATAATATTAAAGCGGTGGGCACAGGTATTGCACAGGTCATATACAATCATAACCTATAAAAAAAAGACACTACCTTTATGACACAAATACACCACCACATCTCCAGCTTCCTTCTGTTTGTATGTTAAGTGTGTAAATGCATTTGCAAGTTTTCTGCTAACTTTTAGTCCACTACTAGGATCGGTGTAATATACCTGTACTCAGCAGCCTGTCCGATCCAACATTTGCTGCTCTCGCAAAGCATCATGGGGCACTAGGACAAAAAAGTTCTTCTATTGTAACTCACTGCTGGCAGGTGCTCCTTCTAATCTTATATCACAGCTCCAGTCGATTCAAAACTCTGCTGAAAGAGTCCTTACTTTAACCAGCAACAGTGAGCACATCACACCCATCCTGCTTCGTCTTCACTGGCTCCCTGTGTCTTACAGGATTGAATATAAAATTCTTTTATTAACCTACAAAGCTTTAAATGGCCTTACACCGGACTACATCAGTGACCTTCTAAATCACTATGCTCCTGTTCACCCACTGAGGTCCTCTGATTCTGGTAATCTTGTTGTGCCTCACACTAACCTGCACTCTATGGGTGACAAGGCCTTCAGCTCCATAGCACCAAGACTTTAGAAGAACATCCTGAAATTAATTAGATCAGCCGACTCCATTCATTCTTTTAAAAAACAACTTAAAACTCATCTATTTAGGAAGGCTTTTAACTTAACTTAACATTCTGTCCTTTCTTTATGTTTACCTCTCTGTCCAGGTGCCAGGGTAATTTGTGTGTCTGATATATCACAAATTAGGTTATTTGTTAGATTTTTCTTTTAGATTAGTATTGAATTTAGTATTTTACTCTGGTTCATTGTCCTTTGCTCTATTTAATGCTGTCACAAAAATGACCATAAGATGCTGAGAAGGTTTAGGGCAGCCACCCGTATAATTTTTCCCGGCTGCAAAACTGAGTCCAAAGAACAGACATGTTCACACAACTGAGTCCAAAACAGAACTGATTCATTATACACAAGATGCAGCTTTAAAGGCCAGTAGAGGAAGTGATGTCATCAGGACCGGAAGTGACGTCGTTGGCTGCCCCAAAGCTGGGCAGGATTTCCCTAGATTGGTCTGCAAAAGATCAAGAGGGAGAATTAGTGCGCTTTGCCATCCCCTGGTCCGGCGTGGAATTACATGTACTCAAGCCCTTTAGTTGTCTCCTAAACACGGTTGTGTGACAATGCTTTGTTATCTGTTTCATTGTTCTATTCAGGAAAACATTTGTATTGTTTTTCTAAGACTCTGTGAAGTGCCTTGGGCATGGGAAAGGCACTATATAAATAAAATGTATTATTATTATTATTATTAAGCCAGCCGCATGACGTATTTTCTAGGAAAATATTCAGCAAACAGGTTCAATGGTAAACACACCTTATTCACTGGAAAAAAAACACTGGCAAATTACACCAATCAACACTGCAGAGGAATTATTGGTAGTTCAATGCAGTAGAAGAGACTTGAGGAAGTTAAAATATTAAATAGGCAAAATTCAAATGTAATGGTTACAATGCTGGCAGAAAAGGAGTAAAAGTATGCTTTTTGTTGACAAATGTACTGTGAAAAGTATGATTTTTTTCAGAAATGTATTTACATGTAAGTACATGTAATTCAGTAATTGTAATATGCTTCTATCGATGTTTGGGCCATTACACATTCTATTAATGCTTTTTCACAGCTTTCTTTGTGGAATATTTTTATTTTGTGTATTTATTTCTCCGTCTCCATTTACAAAAGTATTTATTCCAATTCAGGGTCAAGGGGGGAAGGAAGTCTATCACAGTAACATCAGGCCACAGGCAAGAACCAACACTAGACGAGTCAACAGTCCAGAACAAGGCCAAGTCACACTCGACAGTGTAAAGCTGCCCGATAACACAACACGGTCATGGAAAAGCCACACATACAGTGACCATTTAAACCCAAACCAGGGGTGTGACTCAGCAGCATTAACCTCCACACCACTGTGACACCCTTCTATCTACTCTTCAAACAAACAAAAAAAAAATAATCTAGAAGCAAAACCATCTGTTGACTAAATGGTTGAATGCATAATAACTGAAGTAAAATCTGCAAAGCTTTTTCACTCCATGTATGCTTTCTTGCCTACAGGGTTTGCTTTAGCCCATAAAGTTCCTGGTTACTTTTTGGCAACAAAGATGCAAAGCCGTCTTCCTAATTTCCTTGAAATTCTTTCACAATGAGTATGTTGAATTTGTAGGTGTTACTCCTAACAATGTTTTCCCAATGCAAAGGTGCAGTAAACTGTGCTTTTTTTAAATACATTATTGTACAATATCCTGTTTCATTTGTAGCTAAACAGGATTTTTGTGTTACACCACCCTTACATTATGGGCCTCCTTTGTGAAATTTATCAGAGTGATGTAATATAACAACTACAGAAATAGATTTTGTGTTCATTCTTTTCTAAGATAAAACATTTTCTGGACCCAGGTACCTGGAACTGTAGCAACACCACTGACCACTCTGCCATCAGTTTCTCAGTTCAGCATGTGTAACTTTAATAAACTAAAGTGAAACAAAGTATACTTTGTGTTTGCTAACAATCATATAATAGCCATTGTTTGCAGTCTAATAGAAAAATAATTAAATAAATTAATTGAATCTTCTTGCATCTTGCTATTTTTCTCCTTTATCTTTTTAATACTGTCTGATTTAACTTTGTTATTCCTTTTATATTTTCTGAGCACCTAATGAGGTTCTACAGCCATTTTTTCAATACGTCATCTACAGTATATTGCACCATCCATTAGTTGCTCCGGTGTGAGTGGCAGACAATACTGAAGTCTTGTAGCCTTAGGATCTGTCAGAAAGATAACAAGTGGGCGTACACACTCTGGGAAAATCAGAATTAAGAGAATCCCATCACAGACATTGCTCCAGTATCTGCCTGAAATTCTAAAAGGCTAGCTTCTAATTTCCTGGGGTACATGATGTAACCGTGATTAATGTTATTCACTGCTCAAACGTCTACAGTTCAATTGTCGGCCCAGGTATTGTCTTTATTAAACTTGCATTTCTGTTAGTGTGCTTGAAAAGTGTGAGATATGGGTAACATTAAGCTTGTTTTAGGTCTGAATGAGCACATGGGAACTGTCTGAGCTTCTACTCATTGCCTATGTATAGCTGCACACTAGACTGCCTGGACATTTTAATCCTACTATATTTATTTTTTGTATTGCTCCTCTATGCTGCATCATTCTTATTTTATATTGTATCTTTTTATATTTGTCATTTGTATTCTGTATTGTCTTTGCATGTTGCAACAATACTATCAAGACAAATTCCTAGTATACATTAGTGTACCTGGCCAATAAAGTGGATTCTGATTCTGATCATGGATAACACTCCTCTTGGCAAAAAGAAATGTTGCTACATGGGATTAACTGTTACTTTAAATCAGTAAGCAGGGAATTTCCAAGTAGTTTGCACTGTGAACAAAACCATGACAGAAACTCAGTACTACCAGAAACTTTTACCTCTAGAATCAAGCACTGTTAGACTACTTTGGCATGTTCAAAACTTTTACTAGTCTGATGGTGGCGTACAGGGTGAAGGGCTGTTGAGCTGACCATATCCTGTCTCTCAACTACTCTGCAGTTCATTGCATGTGCTCTTTGCCCCAATGTTTTTTTGTACTTACAATGCCACGAGCGATAAGTCCACTGTAATGTGATTATGGAATCCTGCTTTTAGATATTTTGACAGACCTCATTTGATTGAACAGCTCTCTTCTACCCAGACCGAAAATTTGAATCAATTACTTTAGAGTTACTTTTCTGCTAATTATCACAGAAGTGCACCATAAGGACCACAGGTCTGCCTTTGCTGAAAAAGTCTACCACTGTGAGATGCATGGGGACATAAGCTTAAACACCAACCCAATTGGAATCTTTGCAAGTTATGCCATCTTTGTCAATAAAGCCCTTACTAAACATGCCTTTTGTTTGTGTTCACAGTCACAGTGGCAATAATTATAGTACAATATCTGCACTATATTATCGTCATTATTTTTTTCCAACACCCTATCTCTAGCAGATTCCTCCATTTCTTCCTCCTGAATTCCCAGATGATCCCAAGCTCTTTAATGGATATAATTGGTCCGTATGTCTTTTCTTTTTTCCCCACCAACAATAATTCAGCTCAGACTTCTTTAGTGACATATTTTTGGAGTTGATTATTTTTGCTTACTGCCACTTTTTAAAATGTATGTAATTTGAATGGGGCCAAAATAAGTTATTATATGTAGCAAATACGTAAAGTAGGTCCTTGTGAGAAGATCAGGGAATACCAGAGAGTGAAGAGTAAGGGGTTTCTGACCTAGCATGGTCCAAAGACGAGGATGCTCAAATGCTGTCAGTCATATCCCTCCAAAACGATAGTTGTAAAGTTTCATAGAGAGCTTTGGCATACACAATTTGGTGTTAAGGTCATCATGAGTGGTTAGTGTATAAAACTATATAATGGAATTCTACTTATTGTTAATTTTATAGAATCACTAGCCTGTGCTACGCACCAGCCACTTCACGTCTCTGCCGCTCGTGTTGTGAAGAGGGGGTTGAATGCACCCCAAGGAGACGCAGTTGCTCCTCCGAAACCCCCTCTTAAACGGTGACACAATGGAAAACAGGTTTTTTTTTTTACCTCCTCTTTGCCTGATCAGCTGCTGCTGCTGCAATGCCGTGTTATCTGCATCTCACGTGGTGCTTCGAACATTTAAAAGCCTGTACAGCAGCTGTCCTACTCTTTGTCTTTTATTTCCGGCCTTGGGCGTGGTTAAATCTTTTGGCACAAAGTCTCATCTTGCGGGACATGAGTTCTTGATATTTTTAGTTTATAATTTAAAAACAGCATAAGAATCTGAAAATCTAACAACATCACATTAAATTTAGATAAACTATGAAATGAATGATACCAAGCATATATGTGTAGGTTTTAAAATAAGCCCGATTTAAAGTGTGACAAAAAACGTGGCATAAAAATATTGCAATTTAAGGCTTGGGATTTTATATATATATAGAGCAGATTAATCAATGCATTTCTTTCCAAATCAGTGGCAAATGTTCAAAGACTTATTATTCAGCATTGATTTGTGCTTTTTTTTAAAGAAAAACATTAAAGGCAATTAAAATTACTTATTAGGATGTAAACTTCCAGCTTTATTTTATGGCACAGTACCTTTACACGACACAGACCTGAGATGTTATTTACAATGTTTGTAATTTTCATTTTTGTATCATTCTTTTAGCTTATAGGGTTGACTGATTTTTACTCTCATAACATAATAAAACAGCTCTGATGTGGCCTGAAGATTAATGGTATCTTGAAAAAAGATAGCAGCCAATAAGTAAGAGGGCTAGCAACTGTTTACCTATAAGTAATGCAACACCGGCAACTTATAACACAGAAAATCACCTTTTCTGATCATCTTCTATGAAGATTCTTCCTTATCAACAGACATTGTATCTTTTTAAGGTTTCTCTGTGCTAAATGAAGTCCAGATACTATCTCTTATATAGAGTTGTTCATATTAAAAATAACTGAAAATCTTTTTTATTGAAGTTTTAATACAGTTCAATAACTGTGCACAATTTCATTGCCTATCGCATAGGAAATGAACACAGAAAAAGCTTTTTAATCTTGAACACGCTATTCAGTCTAACAGAGTTTACCATTTGCTAGTCTCCTTATACTTCCAGAACAAAACTTCATAGTCCACATGGTGCTAGCTTTTGGTCAAACTATTATAAAAATGTTTATACTTAAAGTGTTTCAATAGCTCATCCCTCCATCAGCTATACCCAGGGCCACTAATAAAAGAGTGTTTTAAAAATAATATCCCACAACTTCAATTCAATTCAGTTCAGTATTTTTAAGTGTTGCTCTTCACTGACTGCAGGAGCAAAATGACTGCTGATAGGTTCACAGATAGATACAATTACAAACTTTACAAATTATTAATTAGTATATATATAATAAGTACACCTAAAGACACAGATTTGTTTAAACAGACAGGAAAACAAAGAGGTTCAAAACTGATTAAGATAAATGGAGCCCTGCAATATCTGACCATTAGAGAAGATAAACTTTATTAATCTGATGGGAAAATTCAGACGCATATAGCAGCAGAAACACCAAAAAACAAATTCAGACTCACAGGACAGATACAGCCAATCAATCAGTCAATGGATAAAAAAAATAAAAATAAATAATTGTATATTGAGCAGATATTTAAAAATGAATTTAAAAGTACATTGGGAGGAAGCATTGAATTGCCTGATAGCAGTCAGCAGAAAAGACTGTGCTGGAATAAGCCTGTGGCTTCAAGTGCTTCAATAGAGCGCCTCCTAGAGGGGATGGAGGGGATTTTTCATAATGGCATCCAATTCTGCCACCACCCTCTTTTCCACAACTACTTTCAGTGTGTCCAGGTTTCACCATGTGATGGTGCAGGCTTTCCTGAGAAGTTTGTTCAGGCATTGGGCATTTTTAGAGCTCAAGTTGCTTCCCCAGGAGACTGCAGTGTAGGACACAACACTGTCTATTATTAATGTCAATGTCAATTTATTTATATAGCACATTTAAAACAACATAGGAATGCTGTGGCCAAAGTGCTTTACAATAATAGAATAAAAGAAAACAAACAAATAACATAAATAGAAATAAAATATAACATAAATAAAATAAATAATAAATAGAAGTAATGTTATATAATCACAATGAGGAAACCATTACTGAAGGTAACGGAATGCAAGTGAATAGAAATGAGTCTTTAATCTTGTTTTGAACAGTTCAATTGTAGACGACTCCTTTATCGGATGAGGTAAAGATTTCCACAGGCGAGGAGCAGCAGCTGCAAAAGCTCTGTCCCCCTTAGTTTTACACTTAGTACGAGGGACAACAAGAGATAACTGACCAGAAGATCTAAGCACTCTGGATGGCTGGAGTAAAACACACAATTCGGATAAATAGGCAGGAGCAAGCCCATGTAAAGATTTAAAAACTAGCAACAAGATTTTAAAATCAATTCGAAAACTGACAGGCAGCCAGTGTAACGAAGCTAAAATTGGAGAAGCAATTCCCAGCAGCTTGCTAGCATACATCAAAAGACCTGAGTCTCCTCAGAAAGTCCAGCTTGTTCTGACCCTTCTTGCACAGCACCACTGTGTTGTCTGACCAGTCCAGTTTGTTATTTATGTGATCCCCCAGGTACTTATAGTTCTGCACCACTTTCACATTCTCCCCCTGAGTGGTGACAAGTCTCAGAGGCTGCTTGGCATGCCCCTGAAGTCCTGATGCTCAGATGCAGGTTTCTGTCCCTGAACCACAAGACAAAGACCTCCACAACTTTCCTCTACTGTGACCCTTCTCCATTATTAATGCAGCCTACAATGAATGAGTCATCTTAAAATGTCTGTAGATGGCAAGCGCTGATATTGTGCTGGAAGTCTGTTGTGTAGAAGGTAAACAGGAAGAGAGACAGGACAGTTTCCTGAGGTGCTCCAGTATTACATACCACCATTTCTGACACACCTCAGCCTCACAAACTGCGTTCTGTTGGACAGAATGGTGTTAAAAGTACTGGAATAATCAAAGAACATGATCCTGACTGTGTTTTCGACTTTGTCCAAGTGGGAGTGGGCTCTGTGGAGAATATAGATCAGAGCATCGTCCACACCTATATGTGTCTGACAGGCAAACTGCAGAGGATCCAGATGTTCTAAAACCAAGGTTTGTAGCTGTTTTAGGAGCAGCCCCTCAAAGGTCTTAAACCAATTGACAACGCAGGAGAGGAAACCTTTACTTGTCCCCACCCTTTTGTTCAACACTTCCAGGGGTGTCTGTTTGTTTTCTAAGTTATAGCCAAGTCCATCCTCAAGTGCAATACCATATTCTCAATGCTTGCTTCCGGCAGGAAAATAATTAGTCACTTATGAGTTACCTCAGAAAACCCTTTTTGGAAGGCATGGTAGATCACATACTAGCCACTGTTACTGAATACTGTGTTAAAAGAATTACTTTTTTGGTGTTTTTCCCATGTCTAAGCCCATCCTGAATAATCACATTATTATTATATGGCTCTGTTTAACAGTCTGAATAATAATCAAATTCACATGCATTCTCTGTGCCTCCATCTCTGTATGGTGACAAACTCAGTGCATGGAGTTTTAGTCTGCTTATGATATTCTGCTGGTTCTTTACTCCACTGCTGACAGATCAGGTTTCATCTCCCAACAGCAGAAATGATTTTGGGAAACTGATCAGAATGTTCTTTTTTTCAAAGAAAGAAGATTCTTGGTGGAAAATAATTTTCTCCTTACCATTCTTAATAAACTAAATTTCTTTCATGATTGCAATAACTGGAAAAATTAGAAAAAAAGATTATATTTAAGTTTTTGAGAGCAGAGTGGTACAGTGGCCGGGGTCCCAAATTCATATCTCACAGCCATTCTTTATCTGGATGGAGTCTGCTGTCTGCGTGCATTTTTCTCTCACCTGTGCATGAGGAGGTCGCTCACACTGGTATCATCAAGTTGTAAAGGCCTAACTTGAGCCCAGTGCTCCTGGATGGCCCTCCTCAGCCCCCCACCACATAACTTGATTAAGCAGGTTATAGAATGATAATATATTTAACTTTTTGGGAGTCCATATTTTACTGGTGCCCTTTGTTTTTATGATTTATTTTTGTTACATTATCAAAAAAGAGTGAATGATTCACATGGAAGTGAATAAAACTATAAGATCAAAACAACACAATGTAAAGAATTAAAAAGATATAATAAATATTTATTGCAAATAGATATTAACAACCACATAATGAGCCGTACAATTAACAATTATTTTTGTTAAAATGTTATACTGTAGGTGTGCCTTTACTTCAGTAAGCCTCATAATTAACACAGCTATTACACTGTTTTTATTATAAATGTTATACAGTAGGTGTGCCTTTTCTTCAGTAAATATCTAAAAATAATTTAGAGAGTAGTAAACAGAAGAGAAACATTTGCGTTGCTGCACTATAAGCTGATGCCTTTGTCTTAGAACATACATGGCATGCTCTGAATCTTGTTTTACAAGTTTTATTTTTATCTTAATATTTGCTCAGAATATTTTTTTTATTTGTACAACAGCAAAGTTTATTTAAAATATTTATGTATGCAAAACACACCAGCTGTTCTGTGTATGATGACCTATGCAAGAAGAACTACTGGAACGTCAGAAGGTTTCAGCCCAGCAGCAGGTGAAATTGTTCATGAACTCATCTTAATTTAAATTCATATCACTAAGAGTATTCAAGGTTAGTATTTTGGCAGTAAGAAGACAGCCAAAAAGAGGGTGAAGTACATTAAGAACTGCACGGGGCAAATAATAGAAACAGAAAATGAATTAGAAAAAACAGAAAATACATTTCTATTGTTTTCTCCTGTGAAGAAATTGGAGACCTTTTAGTAGCCAAAAGAGTTATTTATGAAATAATAAATGTTCTGGAGAATGCAGAGAGATAACTGTTTGAAGCTGAAAACAAAGCTTATTATCAGGTACCTGTACACACTGCTGTGAGATGGCTACTTGCGTTTCACTCAAAGACTAGTGAAAGCTGTTTCATACAAGTCATATGAAATGAATACAACTGCACATTACATGCAACATCAGTTAATATACTGTATATTGTAAGAAACACTCATCAGGTAGGCACATACTGTAAAAGTGGTTGTTGAGTTGGCCTATGACCCGAGAATAAAAACTATCTCTGAATATAGTTGTGCAAGAGGTAATGACCCTGTACTATTTGTCAGGATGGAGCAGGGAGAAAACTTGCTCTGCAGGATGGCTGATGTTGCTAATAATACAGGTTGTCTTTGTAAGGTAGCACATTTTATAGGCAGCATGTTGTGAACAGAAAGTGATTATATTTCTGTCTATGTAATTACAATTAATTTTTCTGAAATGTTTACATCCTAGCCATGCAGGTGGCTTAGTCGCAGCGCTGATGCTTTGATATAAGGAGATTGTGGGTTTGCTTCCTGGATCCTTCCTGCATGGAGAACACGTTGAGTAATGAAAAAAGCAGTATATAAATGTAAAGAATTATATTATTATTAAGAAACTTTCTAATGAATGAAAACTTGTAAACATTATCACATCATGCATAGCAGGTTATATTCTCTCTATCAGTTAACTTGAGTCGAGTCAAGTCAAGTCAAGTTGGGGAGCATGCACTGGTACAGCATGTTGCCGCACCCACTACACAAAGAATCAACTCAGGATCCCAGTTGGCAACCCCCCGGGCAGACAAGCGGTCCAGTCCCACCCTCCGGGAATGACCCTCTATCTGCTGCAGCCAGGTGTTATGTAGGCAACCCCTTGACCTGGTCCAGCCACTCGGGTCCCTAACAATGAGGATCTTACAAGCTGGATCACCCTTGGGGAAACGCGCCACATGGCCATAGTGCCGTAACTGACGCTCCCTCACAATGCAGGTAATGTGCCTCATTTGGGACTCCATGACACAAAGTCAAACCAACGGTACCCAAGGATTTTCCGGAGAGACACAGTACCAAAGGAGTCCAGTCTTCGTCTCAGGTCACTGGATAGCGTCCATGTCTCGCAGCCATACAGGAAGACAGGAAGCACCAGGACTCTAAAGACTTGGACCTTCATCCTTTTGTACAGACAATACTGAGCAGCTTACATCAAGTACTGTGCATCAATGTGTGAACAGTGGAATTAGGTTCACATCTGAGGGATCTGCGGCACTGATGTTCTTGAATCATATGATATAGGAACACAAGAATTCATATAACATATTATTTATATTATGTTGAAAAAGCTTTTGATGAAGTACTTAACGAAAGGCTAGACAGTAAATAGCAAGAACAAGGTTTTAGGGAGTAATGTGCAAATGGGTGGAAAATTTGGGTAAGTTCAGAAAACAGCAGGTTATGATGATATAACCTATAATAAAATTATGTTAAAAGTGGAGCCCCTCAGACATCAGTGCTGGGGTCATCGCTATTTTTTAATCTATGCAAATGATTCAGATAAAAATGTAATTGGCAAACTATAAAAGTTGCATGCAGGTTCTTACTCTAGGGTCAGCAAAATCATTACAAATGTACTTTGACAGAAAATCACACACAGGAAGAGGTGTAGTAGATGACATTTACTGCACATAAATTGAACACTTTCAACATTGGAAGTATACACATATTATTTGGCGGGACCTACAAGTTGAAAATACCCAGAAAATGAGAAAGACGGAGGAGTTTCTGCTCGATGGATGACTGTCCATCTCCAATGTACACAACAGATTAAGAAAGTTAAAGGGATAGAAGGTTACATAGCACACTTTAGAGAGTCAAAATACTCAAGAAAGGTTATGCTTAAACAGTAAAAAGCACTTGGAGGAAACCTTTAGAATACCGGGTTCAGTTTTAGTCTATTTGTAATATGGGGATTAATATCATTAGTGAAATCCAGAGAAGAGTTCTACAGCTGATAGTAGAAATTTGCTGGACATCAGTCCAATCTATTTAGTTTTATTTTCTTTTAAACTACAAATTTTAATTTTCTTCTTTGAAAAACATAATCGTTTTTGTGATTTTTCCATGGGCACTACAATAGTGATTATAATATCCACGTTTATTGATGGTCATTTGCTTTGAATGCTTCTTAATGTGTTACAGTACGTTATGATGTTTCTTTTAGAGACTGTTCAACAACTAACGAGAGACTTAGTGTTTGGACAGTAAAAAGAAATACAATAACTTGTAGATAATTCTTTCTGGTTTCTAATTCCCTGCTTCACTTTGTGTTTTGATTCTGCTTAGCATATGTTTTGGTGATAAATCTTATGACCCTCCGTGTATCAAACCCTTAGTGGATAAGCATGGTATCTTTGAAGTCAAAGTTATTTCTTCACAATCATGGTATACATTAACTGGCCTTGTGAAATTGCATTCTAAAGTGACGCATATTTTATAAATTAAAAAAAAAAAAAAAAATTCATTCTGCCATTTTATAATTGAGCTTATGGAGTCTCATTGTGAAATAAAGCCTTAAAGCTGACCAAATATGTCCATTTTCTAAACCAAAAATGTCATCAAATATTGATCTGTGTCTTCATATGACACACATATTACAAAGCAGCATATCCATATCATTATAAGAAGTTAAAAAGCAAAACATTTTTATGAGATTCAGCCATTTTAAAAGAAGACCAGGTGTGCACTTCACTCCATTGCTTGTGTTCATCTGCGGCAACCTTCAGGGCCAGGGGCATGGAATCATCTCACTGCCGAGTGCATTATTGACGCTGAATGTGGAGGTTCAGTTCCGAATTGCTGTCTCTGTTCTGTAGGCTACAATAACTGAAAAAAGTCAGACTTGGATCACCTCCATTCTTTCACTACACTGAAGTTTATTTCATTATTTTGCAGAGACATTGCCTGATGATCGCCAATAATAATGTGTACTTCCGTGAGAGGAAATATTAAGCAAGTGCATAGCATGCAATCAAATTGCTGCCACTAGTAG
This sequence comes from Polypterus bichir lapradei, assembly GCA_026402145.1. Lineage (NCBI taxonomy): Eukaryota > Metazoa > Chordata > Cladistia > Polypteriformes > Polypteridae > Polypterus > Polypterus bichir. The sequence continues at coordinate 58,846,538 of JANRMT010062819.1, forward strand.
ACATGTGAGAAAGAAATAGTATCAAGAATTCCGGATGAATTTTTTTTATTTTAGGTTACTTTTGTTGTATGACTCAGAAATGCACAAGACTCTTTCTTAAATTAAAACATGTGTTACTTCACAGTGGACATAATTGGTACTGCAGTACCCATAACTTCCATTATAAAATGCAAGTGGGCTAATTATTTATTAAAATGTTTAAAATATGGTTCACTTTAGAACAACATTTGATGTGGGAAACTACTACATGCCTTGATTGTGATAAAATACCTTTGAGTTGAAGAATACCGGACTTATTGTTTAATGACAATTAGGTGGAAAAAATCCTCTTTAATTGGACTTTACGTCCTAGCTATGAAGAAAGCTGTGAGATGATTCTTTACACTTTAAGTAGGCTGGCATTAAAAGGTGACATGATAAAAGCATTTTAATATTATCAAGGAGGCCAGTAGTGTAGATGTCAGCTGTTACTTTAACATGAGATCGTCATTAAGGTCACAAATGCAGAGACACAAACTGGTTATGGGTACAATCTGCATAAACATTAGAACATATTTTCTCACACATAGAAACATTGATATGAGGAACAAGTTACCAGTTGTCTTTCGTATGTTGGGGACCTCTGAATCCTGACTTAATAATATTTTGAGAATGCTGAATAGGTGTTGGTGAAGTAGGTTAGGCCGAATGGCCATTTTCTTGCCAGTTTTTCTTAATGCCCTTACTTTCTATAAAAATAAACACACACACACAAACACACAATGAAGGGTTTTAAAAATATCAGAAGTATCTTTCTAATAGCCCTTTTGGTCCAGTGAATATCCATCCATCCATTATCCAACCCGTTGAATCCGAACACAGGGTCACGGGGGTCTGCTGGAGCCAATCCCAGCCAACACAGGGCATAAGACAGGAACCAATCCCGGGCAGGGTGCCAACCCACCGCAGGACACACACAAACACACCAACCACACACTAGGGCCAATTTAGAATCGCCAATCCACCTAACCTGCATGTCTTTGTACTGTGGGAGGAAACCGGAGCGCCCGGAAGAAACCCACGCAGACACGGGGAGAACATGCAAACTCCACGCAGGGAGGACCCAGGAAGTGAACCAAGGTCTCCTTACTGCGAGGCAGCAGCGCTACCACTGCGCCACCGTGCTGCCCTCCAGTGAATATATTTAATAAAATAATGTGTGATTATTTGAACAGAACTATTATGCCTTAGTTATTTTGATTACTTATTTTGATTTGAACAACATTATCATCTACAAAAATAAATGTATTCATAATGTTATGTTTCCAAAATTTGGCAATGATATTTCAAATATAGTTAAGATGGATTTATTTCTTTGCTGTTAGGATTACTTTTTGTTTTTTAAAAATGAAAAGGTCCAATAAAGTTACCTTAAATAAAGATTTCAATTGTTTCAGTCATTTTTATAGGAATAAAGCTCATTGCTGTATAAAATGTATATAGCCTAAAAGTATGTAGCAAATATTCAAGTAATGCAACCAAAAACTATTGTGAATATTTTTACATTTTTGGTTGAAAGTTAAAAATTCAGTCAGAACTCTTTAATACCCAGTGCCTTCAAGAGTGCAGAATTCTAGTAGTGTAGGGCCCTGATGTACTCTGAATTATTACATTGTGAGGTTAGAATTTAATATATCCTATCGCTAGAAATCAGAGGTGTCTGTTTTTATGCATAATATTTCTTGCCTCTTGTCTGTGGAACAATGTTTTATGTGTGCTCTGCTGCAAACAAATGTCCCTCTGGCATAATAAAGTCTACCTAAGCCTAAGCTGTTTTAAGACATATAATTCCTGTAAAATGTTATATGTAAAATAAATATTAATATACAAATACTGTACATAAAAATGACCTCTCTTTAAAATGCCAGTGTATAATAACTAAAGATTGCCTTTACATATTTAAATTTCAGATAATTTTAAAAGTACAAACATTATTTGGTAAGACCTGTTTGTGATTTGAATTTGCTCTCGGGGGCTCTGCTGCCTTTTTTGTTGAATGTTAAATTTGTGCCTTGTCTCAAACATTTTGCTGAACACTTGTAGTTGTAAGTTATTGTAGTGCTTAAAGGGTTCACTCTGACACACACTATAAAACTTCTCAGATGTGTGACACTAGCCACTGCCATTAATCTTGCCTCCTCTTCCCTGGTCTAACTCTTCGATATATAATGCCTACTATTCTGCCCAATTCTAAATTGATGTTACTGAATAGGAAGAATGGATCAAAGCATATGTACTATTGAAGAAAGTGAAGCAAAGGGATGCAAGGCCATTCCACATGAGTAAACTTTTATAAGACATACTCATATTCTGCATCTCTTGGAAGTTGCTAAGAGTAAAAAAAAAAAAAATCTGGTTTAAGTAATGTGATAAAATGTAGTTGACCATGACATATTTATATCTATGTTTGTGAGAAAAGTCTATAAAAGATGTATAGTAGTCAGTACATTTCTGGGATTATTTTTTTTTAATTCTAAGGATGGCTGCTACAATGCAATCCCTAGGGTTACTGGCGGGTAACTTGCTGAATCTTCTCTGTCTTCCTTCTGAGAAAAAGTGCAGTTTTACCTGACATACCCAAACACCTTTGTAGTTAATGAATTTCTTACTTTGCTTGAGGGCTTAAAAGAGCAAAGGCCATTTGTTACAGTAATGTTAGGTGATTCATCCTGCTTAAACACCTGCTCTTAAGAGAACAGGTCTTACCTCACCATAATTAAATCACTATGGTTGACAATACTTCTCTGGAATGAGTATACAGAAAAGCTGCCATTCACAATAAATGTTATAGTTGGGAGGGAGTGATATGCTGTCTCCTGCCTTAGCAATACCTTTGCTCCTTAGACTTACAACCTTGTGTTCAGTTTATCAAAATAATCTTAGTTCCTACTCCTGTTGGAGATTATTATCACAACAGACAAAAACCTTGTCAGAATAGGAAACATTACCTGATACAGTATCTGATAAGCATACAATAAAAGGGTGAGTGCAGAAATGAAGAATTGCATTTGGGGCTTGCATGCAGGCAGTACTAGTAATTAAAAAAGAACACCAAAAATCTAAACACATAAGATAGCTTCAAGAGTAATGGATGTCTCCTGAGTGATTCCTTAAATTGCCTATCAAGACATTAAAAGTGACATGTTGCTAAGCAGTAGAGCAAGGAAAGTGTACTGTTAAACTAATATGGTGATCACAACCATATAGATTACTACTATTAATAATACAACTGCCTCAATTCTGCAGTTTTTGGTTCAGATAAATACACAGAATGAAAGAACTAGTAACATAAATATTATGGTGATGATAATAAACAATGTTAATGGACAAGTTAATTGTAGACTTTCTTTATATGATAGAAATCGCTAGCCCATGAGTCTATAGATTGGTGAGCATTGTTTAAATAAGATTAATCCAGCAATTAACTGCAGGTTAATCACAGTAGAAATAGAGAGTTAAACCTAAATTACAATACTGTACACCAAACAAAGAATTTTGGCATTTGCTTAAAGATTATCAGCTTTAGAATGCACTTAAGAAGAGGTGAGTCTTTAATATGGACATAAGGAACATATGTTTGACAAATCCACCTAGAGAAGTCACTGAAATCCTGTATCTATCCTCAGATGCTCATATTTTGAAATTTATGTCGGCCATTTCAATGATCGATACTTCAGTTTAATCATCTTGTAAGAAACTCAACTCAGAGTCATAGAAAGGTTTGGGGCAGCCACCCGTATAATTGATTTCCTGGCTGCAAAGTCGATCAAATGAATACAGCACTGATGTGTACAAAACCGAGTCCAAAACAGAACTGAGGGAATAGGGAAAAGGTGGAGGTTTTTAAAGGGGAAAACAGGAAGTGAGGTCAAAGGGGTCGGGCTCATGAAGGTCTTCAGCCACCGATTCGAACCCGGACGTGACATCACAGGGGCCGGAGCCGGCAAGGCCTCCTTCCATAGGCTCGGTCCCGGAAGTGACGTCAAGAGGGCCAGGTAGGATCTTCCGTGAATGGTCTACAGGAAATGGAGAAAAAGAGTCAGTACACTCTGCCACATCCCGGTATGACTCAGAATTGCCCTTACTCAAGCCCTTTAGCTGCCTCCCATTCGCACGTGTGTGACAATCTCTATGTGAATTTGTCTTTGCATTTAAAATGCAGCATGCAGGAGGGTGTATAATGGAAGGAGGAAATTGTTCTAATTATGGATAGCTGGTAACAACATGTTTATAACAGGACAGTTAAATTACGCATTGCTTTTGTCTGCTCGGGGGGCTGGGGTGGGGGGCTGTGAAAAAAACAGGGCCTGTTAAGGCTTATTGAGCTATTCCTTACACAAAAAATATATTACTGTTGTTATTGTTGCTAGTGTAACCACCTTTAGAAGGATCTATTATAAATTAGAATTACATAGTGCATAGGACATATTCACATAATTTTTCCTGTGCAGTGTGAGTATGTAAAATAGTTTTTTATTCCTACGCTTTTAACAACCCACAAGGTGTCATCATCAGAGGAAAATCATTAGACATTGTCACAAACTTGACAAAGAGCCATAGCAAGGTTTGGGGCAGCCACCCCCAACTAAGGGGATAGGAGAAAGGTGGAAGCTTTTAAAGGCCAGTATAGGAAGTGATGTCAAAGAGGCCGGGACTGGAAAGGTCTTCATCCATAGGCTTGGGCCTGAAAGTGACATCAGAGAGGCTGGAACCAGAAGGGTCTTCATGTATAGGTTCGGACTCAGAAGTGACATCAACAGGGCCAGGCAGAATTTCCCATGAACGGTCTGCAGAAAAGCGAGAAAAAGAGTCAGCGCACACTGCCACATCCCGGTCTGGCTTGGAATTACCCTCATTCAAGCCCTTTAGCTGCCTCCCATGTGCACGTGTGTGACAACATACAGAAATCAAAGTCAATATGTAGCAAATGAGGGAGTGTGGTGCAAAAGGGAGGATGAATAAGGTGGGCGTCAGAGGTTGCTGTTCAAAAAGTTTAATTTGTTATTTAGGTGCTCTTCTTTTTAAGCCTGTATGTCAAATCATGTTCTTCTGATGATGACACCTGATATGTGTCGAGGGTCAGGAATAAAAGACTTTTTTTAAGATAAGTGATTAATTTTCTCCCTTTGTGGATTTCGAGCTGTAAATATGCCAACTGTATCACAGACCTTTGCTTCTATATTGTATATATACTGTATATATATATATATATATTGTGGTCCCCGGCCGGGGCTGGAGCCCGGCCGGGACGCCCAGGAGGACCGGAGGAGGGCTTGTGCCTCCTCCAGACCGCGAGGGGGCGTCCGTCCTGGTTATGTTGGGGGGCCTCGGGTAAAGGGCTTGGAAGCCCAGCCCTGTAGGGACCCGTGGCCACCGCCAGGCGGCGCCCCAATGCCTGCATATCCCTGGAGCCCAGCACTTCCGCCACACGAGGAAGTGCTGGGGGGAAGAAGACAGGAGACACCCAGACGGCTTCCGGGTGCACAGCCGGCACGTCCGCCACACAGGGGTGTCTCCAAGGGCGAGTGCCGGGAAGCAGCTGGAGCCCATCCGGGTTCCCATTTAAGGGGCCGCCTCCCTCCAGTCATTGACAAGAGTCGGGTGGAAGAGTGGCAACGTCTGGAGAAGGGAGGAGGCGGTAAGAAGAAAAGAGAGAGAGAGAGAGATAGAGAGGAAAAAGAGAAGAAGAAAGAGAAGGCATTGGAGTGGCCTGGACTGAGGGGTATTGGGGATTAGTGAGCTGAACTGTAAATAAGAAAATGAAAAATAAACGTGTGTTCGTGGGTGACATTAACGTGTCTGCCTGTCTGTGTCCGGGGCAAGGTTCACAATATATATATGCACACATTATATATTATATTCAAAATTAGCAACTATCCAATAGAAATGAGACATCTGATTGTGAAATTGCCAGAAAATGAGAACGGTGTCCATGCAACTCAAGAAAACACGAATAACTCATTATGTTCACAGTCCAGCTCAAAAGATGGTTGCATTCTTATCAAAATTTCAACTGTGCCCCTATATGGATGGATTATACCCATTATAATCATGGCTTTGGAAACTTTTTTTGACTTTACCTACTTGTTTATGTTGCTTTTGTAATTATATATATACTGCTTTGTTATTGTTCTGATGACACCATTTTGTGTACTATTTGTTTGGAAGGTCACCACTATTTTGTGCCTTTTTATGAATGGCTGTAGCCATGTAGTTTATAGTCACTATGCCTGTTGATAGATACCATAAAAGAAGGTGGCATGGAGTTCCTGGGTATTTGAATATTGGACTGAAGATAAAACCTTTTTTATTCAAGTATTGTTTGCATTAGGAATCAGGATAATAGGACATAATAAAGAGTATTTTGACTTTGATTTTTGGATTACATTTTTGGCTTTGGTGTTTGTTTTATATTTTTAAATTGTTATGTTTATTTTATGGCATAAGTATTTTTCTATGCTCAGAGTATTAACATTATTATATTTTGAGCTAAAAAAATGGCAGTCTTCCTCATTTTTAATGCTAGATGAAGTGGAAACAGCCCAAAATCAAGTACTTGCTACACATTTTTGCTCTCAATTAGTATTATTTCTCTTGTCTTATTCTTCAAAATAGCTGGGTATTCATATTTAGAAGGTTAGAAACTTACCTTTTTATTTTCCAGGAGAAGTGAATGATGTTTTTTAAAAAAAAGTTACGGAAAAATGCAAGGTCTAATTGATTCATCCATTGTCTTGACCAGATAACAGATAAGGAAATGGCACCAAAATTCCAAGCCATCCTTTACTGAGACCATTGTAGTCACTGGTTTTACAAATGTTTGACCGGAAAAGATAGAATATAAATAGAAGTAGAGCAGAATCCCACTAGTGAACTAAACCATGCCTTTCATTAAAAAAAACAAACAAAAACAAATGGCTTCATTTTGTAAGTAACAGCTATATTTAAAACAATTATGTGTGTAATTTAGAATTTAGTTTCTAAGTCTAAATAATTCATTTTGAAAATATATTGTGTTTTTTTCTCTAAAATAATATTCTTTTTCATTTTCTAAACCTTTATCTTTCAAAAACACTGGATGTGACAGAGCAATCTTGTTTCCAGATTTGAATTCAGCACCCACAAATGTATAAAGAACACCTAACATTATTGATTGGGGGTGAAACTGCTGTTTTATTTTCTTTTAATTAAACAGTTAAATTCAAATTTAGTGTTTCCCTTCACCAAAATATCCATCATTTAGCTTTTGTCATGCGTATCGGGCCAAGACCTTTAGAAGCTAACATACAGAATATGCACTTGCATGATTCAGACAGCTCTGGGAGGTAAACAAACAGAAAATGAATATTTATTTTATCTCTTCCAACTTAGAGACTTTGCCCACTGTAATATGCCACAGTTTCCAATGTTGTCTCCTATGTGAGGTATGTCTATTAAATAATACCACTGATAAAGAAGTCATCTACTATGTCAGTAGTTACAAACCCTCATTCCCAAAAGCAACCCCAGGATGAAGAGTTTATTTTTGCCTTCACAACCCTAAATAAACTTTTTTAGCTGTAGCTTACGTTTACTTTATTAAACTAAATTAGAAAAAAAAAAAAAGCTACTCAATGGGATCAGCACAGCTGTTTCACAAAATATGGCAGCTTTCTTGGACACAGCTGTTAATACTTTTCATACATATTAATAAATATGTTTTTATTCTACTCTCTGCTTCTTAATGACTAATTTATTTGGGTTTAAAGGGTTAGGGGAGGAATGACCGGCCAAAACTAATATCTCAAAAAGTAAAACTGTAATATAATATTGATGATAAAGCTGTAATGTTCTTCTAATGATACACTGAAATAAATGACAAAGAGAGCAGATAAAGAGTTGGGACAAGGTAGTGATCCCTGTATATTTGGCTGTCACAAATGTAAACCAGAAAACAAGAAAAGTCTTTGATTGACTGATCCCAAGTTTGGGGCGGAGCCATTTTTCATTCTAGAAGGCAGGAAGCGGTGGGTTCAGGTGGTTGGAGACTGGAAGTGATGTCATTAGGGATCAGTCACTACTTCTACAAAGGGAGATAGAGAGAAGACATTAGGCAACAGCACCAACCCTGGTTGGGAGTACAATTACCCTTAGTTGAGCCCTGAAGTTGTCTCCCAGTTTCATATGTGTGACAATACAGTAATTGTAATGTGTTACCCATATTACACTGCTTTTCACAAACCCAATATAAAGATGTTAGTATTTAATTAAATAAACATACCACCCTCTGCTTTGTGACGGACTAGAGTCCCATAGATGGATGGTGCATATAGCTGCTGTGATAGATCTGGGTCTCTACAATCCTTAAATGAAATAATATGGTTTGGAAAATGAATGAATTAAAAAAATGAATTAAAACCTCCTGCTGAGTAAGAATACAAAAGCAGAAATGCAACGCATGAGGTTCCCAATAGGACCTCTTGAATGGATTATGGTTTTCTGTATTTTGAACTAAAAAACATTTTAAATGATGTTTGCCATGAAAGATACCAGACCTCTGCTTGATGTCATTTTGGAGGAGTCAGAAAAATGATTACAAGTATGACTGGTGACTTTGCTGTGTTCTTGCATTATGGGATGCTGCATAAGGGAAATAAGATGTACCACTGAGAAACTTCTCATGAATTCTTTTCCCTTTGGTCTATAATGTTACTACAGTCTCAGAGCAAGCCGAAGTTGTTTGTTTTGATCCACTGAGTCTAGGATTCACCTCATCAATGAGCTTCATTTATTTAGAAAGTGAGAACTACTTGGGAGCTTTCATTATTCAGAAAAGGACTGCGGGTTGCTAAAGCCACTTCCGTTAGTGATATGCACAAGGTAGGAGCTTTTTCATCAAAGTAGTAATAAAAATGTGATATATTGTAATGTCTTTGGTCTTGTCCTAAGAGGGACACATTTCTCAGGCAGCTGAGGACTATCAGAAGTGGCAGGGTGACCTGGAGAAGCTAGCCATAAAAGCAGCTCCTAAAAGCATGAGTGTAATTTAGTATTTAAGAAAAGCACCAACAGAAGATGGCTTCTCCACTGCTAAAGCCCATTGGTGTGGGTGCATAGCCGCCAGTGAGTCATCGGTAGCATCCTGGCGGCTCATTAAGCTGCGTATTGTGTGGCTGACGGTGTTGCAACTGACCCCAGGTGAGTGGTATAAGGCAGAGCCAGTGGTGTGTATGTGCAGTTGAGGAAAGACAGCTGGGAATGTGTGGAGCCACAGGAAATCAAAGTGGTGTAGAGCAGCTGAAGAGGGAGACAGCAGCTTCGACTGTAAAGGCACCAGATGGTCCTTTAAAGGCCATTTCACATTTACACAGCTTTTCTAGTCATTTTCAGTCTTAGATTTCATTTACATAATCTGAGCATGATGGATGCAGTTGTGATGCAGTCCTATGACTTTCAGTCATCTTGCATACCCAGCGACTCAGTCCAACCAGTCTGTGACTTGCCCCAAAAAACACCAAACAGGTTTGATTTTGTCTTAATTCGTAGGGGTGGTCTTGTGTGTGCATGAATTGAAAATCAATGAGCACTCAGTCTGAAGTAAATTGAATGCAGCAACGAGGAATAAGGAATGCAGTCTGATGCCTTGTGTTTTATGTACCTCAGTAAAAATGGAAATAAAGGGAAAAATAGGGTGAAGATAATGGGTGAACTTGTTGTACCTACAAAGTTATTAATACAGAATTGACTTTCATGCAGCATGTTATTGGCTGTCAGAAAATGGGACAAGCTCATGATATTTTGGAAATGTGACACTGTACTGGAAAGTTGTCATGGAGTCATGGAATTTGTTATGCCCTGTAATTTGTCATCATGTAAATCTAACATTTTGAGACAACTGCTGTCGATCAGTATTTTCCCTAACTTTTAGATGAGTTCTGTTGCCTTCCTTTAGTTTATGAAGGCAGTATGCACGTCCTAGTGGTCAAGTTTGACATGTCATCCAGCAAGAAGTTACATAATTACCGCCAGCTTTAAGTTAGCCAACACAGGCAAGTTCGGACACAACTGTAAAAGCATAAGAAAGTTTATTTGTGGGAAACTCTTCCAATAAATGTTTCTTACTCTGGCTCTCTGAATGAAGTTAACAGGCTTCTTTTATGTTGCATCCGGGAGTATTTCGAAGTGGCCCGTTAGCATGGTCCAGAAGCATTTCTGGGTGAGGAGGAAGCCCAAATAAGTAGGGCTCTGCGCTCCTCGCAGCACCCCCTGGCTGCACCCATGAAACCCAACAGGGCTGAGTCTGCAAACTCCAACTCCCAGTGTGCCCTGTGGGAATCCGAGGCACCACTGCAACCCAGGGTGCCTGCCATTTAATGATCCATGATAATGCCCTGTGCACACTTTCTCCCCTGGTCTTTCCACTATGAAGGGGTCCTAGTCGGGTAAGGATGATGGAAGTTTCTCACAATAGATACAAATATAGTATATACAGGCAGTCCCCGGGTTACGTATGAGATAGGGACTGTAGGTGTGTACTTAATTTGAATTTGTATGTAAGTCGGAACAGGTACATTATTTTAATAAATGCTATTGTTATCTGACTGTAACCAAGTGCTCTGCCAATGAATGATGGAGTTTCACCTCTCTCTGAACTTTTTATTATTTCTACTTTATTTTCAATGTTGATGGTTTTTCTCTTCTTTACTGTATCACCAGCACTTGCACCAGATTTGTGTTTCAGACACATTCTTGAAGGGTGAAGACGAAAGGTTAAGATGAGCTCTTCTGCACAGCGCTTTACACGCTATCACAGCAGGAAGGCACCAGTCATCTACACATCTGATGTACTGACAAGAGAAAACTTCCTGCTATGTGCATAACAGTACAAGCAGGCCTGCTTTGAGAATGACTGGGGATGACGAGTGGGGGTTCATCACTCGCCCACCAGACAGTCACCTCCACTACAGTATGCTGCCTGCACCATCCGCCCACCGAGAACGAACACGGTGCGGCCAAAGGCGGGTAGTGAATCGCCCAAACCCAATTCAACAGGCACCCATCCGAGGCACACTACAATACTACCCCCACCCCGTTCACCCTCAATGGCCTCCGTTCAGCCACAACTGGGTCACTGCTTGCACCATTACCAGCCATATGTGCTGGGCGGGCAGTGAAACGTCCCCCTACGCTTCATCCAGCCTTCGTCCAGTCAGGAGCAATAGCTGTGGTGGCGTAGTGGGTGGGCAGCGAACCATCGCCCTGCACATGAGCGATAGCTGTGGCCCCGGTGACTATGGATCACGGGTCACTGCTTGCTGCCGGGAGTCACCCAAGGGACACTACACTGTGCGAGCAGCAAAATCGCCCACCTCCAGCCACCGCTTGCAGCATCCCCAGGCCGAAGATGATGGAGTGGCAGTTACTGAGGTGCATGCATCGCAGCTGTGGCCTCGTTCGTAAGTCATAGGTCAGATGTCCATAACCTGGGGACTACTTGTACTATAATGTGTGCATCAGCCTTTAAAAATGCAGTTTTGCAGTTCCAATAGTTCCCATAAATTCTTTCACTGTTTACAATTCTTCAGAGAAAAAAATCAAGCAAGGAAAACAAAAAATAATATCGGTTTATGGTAATCCTTTTTTAAGAAGCTTCTCTGTATTGATGGTTTTGATGTCATTCAGTGTGGCCTCTTAAGGGTTTTAGGAAGATTATGGATTATCATTATTAGTGTAAGATTATGACAACATAAATTCCTATATATAAAGTATGACCTTGGTTCCCTAAGTACAACAGTAGAGTAATGGGTTTAGAATATAAAGCAGAAACAATATAAGCAGGTCTCTCCAAATGATTCCTCTATCTGAATTATTTTTCTTTATCGTCAATGTTTAGTGCCAAACTTTGATACTTGCAAAGAGAGAAACACATAACAGGTTATCCTGTCAGCAATAAATGAAGGGGCACTTCAGAAACATTTCAAACACAGTCGAGATCATCAGTGCAGTTAGTGCAGTCTGTTTCAAAAGATGATTTTGGCTGTGTTCACTTTTCCAGGCTCAAGTGACTCTGATTTCTTTGCTTCAATGTGATACAAATCTGATGTTTTCAAGGCTGTGTGGACACAGAAGCCTGATCTTTTGAAATCAGATTTGAGTCACTTTCATATGTGGTCCTAGATCGGATATTTATCCAATTTAAGGCCATCCGACATGAATGAGAATGGTCAGATCGGAATTCATGTGGTTTTTTTGCCTAAACACATGGGAATGGGGCACCTTGTTCAGGCTCCTTGCAGTCCTAACTCGGCAGATCTTGCTCTCCTCCTCTCTTCCTCAATATTTCTCATCTCATTTTGGATCATTGCACTCCTTTCCCTTGTGCTGGGTGTCCCCCACTTTTGAAAGTGTGTTGATCCCAAATCCCCGTCTTCCAGTGCATATATTGCCAAAAATGTCCCTGAGTTTAAGAGAAAATTCGAACTTTGCTACAGCTGAACCAGCAGCCCAGCTGCACCCCGATCTTGTCTTAACACCAGTTTATCAAACTCTTCCACCCCCAGAATCCCTATAATTCATGACTAACTTGCATTTTGCCACTTTGACATACTGACTGATTTACAACAGGGAGAGCTGTAGCTGGCTTGACCTTATGTATAGCCCAATGTATGTGAAGTTTGGAGGAATTCCAAACCACCAGCAAAAGTGCATGTTGATCTTCTTCTCCAGTCCTTCTATCATTGTAATTGAGGATTTGTATACTGTCAGGAGCCACATAATTCTAAGTAACAATCTTTGTTGATAAAGCCATGATTTGAACTTCCTTGGAAGGACAAGTGGCAGTGTTCCTCAGGGTCTGAACCAGATTAGGACACCTGCAGGGTGGCATTGGAGTTGGAGTCCAGAAATGTAGTTCAGTCTGGGTTGTTGGGTTCAGGACACTGCTGGGGGAGGACAGTCCTGGTTTCTGCATGACCCGGATGTGTTCCAGACAACCTGGGAGTGATAACAGAAGTGGTTCATAGGTCAGACTGAAAAGAGAGCCTGTAGCCGCACCTTAACTGAGTTAGAGTCGGGAGGCAGCGGGCAACACACTATGGGAGGTGGAAGGAGAAAATTGGTATTTGTGTATTGTGGATGGTATTTTGTATAAGGAAGATATTGAAAACAAATAAAAAACTTTTATTTGAATCTGGAATTGTTAGGTATTACTGTGTCTGCGATTTGGATGATTTAGTGCCCCCCCCCCCGGTTACAATATTTACATATAGATATATAGATGAAGGACAATAATAAACAAAACAAAATCATAAAATTATAATAGCTTAATTGAACTTTTCCTCCCCTACACAATTTTATGAATTTAATTTATGAATTCTGATCTTTCAATTCATTTGGTCAAGACGAATAAGATCTTTAGTTCCTAGCGCTCCAATGTGAAGCACTGATTTGCTAACAGTTAGTCTACACTGATATAACCAAATCTTGTTTGTGTGTGTGTAAGATGCTGTTCTAATCTTCCTGTTGGATTTAGAAAGAGAACCATATACATTTATCCTTACTTTTCAGTTACAGTGATACCAATTACATCATATATTTAGCTGACTTTATTCCTACTAAGTTACAATTAACAGTTCTCTGAATCAAAGTAAGTGCACTTATGGTTTAATGCAGGCGATGGTTTGTTCCTTTTTTGGTTGTTTTTTCTCTTCATTGGGAAAGTTCTTTGCTTTGATCACACCTTCTGGTTTGGGCAGTACTGCGGTTTTCTCTTCAAAGTTTTACACAGTGTCCTCCAAACGTCAGCATTATGTTTACATCTGCTGGGCAGTTGGTGATCAGTTAAACCTCATATTTAGCAAGATGAAAGCATGGCTTTTACTTAGGTCAGTCTCTTGCTTGTGTACCTGATACTACTTAGCAAGGTTTGTACTTGTGGTCCCCTCCTACAACTCCAATACAAACAAGTCTTGCACTCTTCAAGCCCAGCACCAGATTGCCCTTTGGAGTAAAAGGGATTGCTCCAGTCTTTGATACGGCCTCACCCTAGGCAACAGGGTCCCTGGCAAAGACAACAGAAGTTATGGCCACGTTGGGAATACAGAGAAAGCACAAATCCAGTGCTTGCAAATGTTTTCAAAGGAAGGAGTAGACATTTTGTTTCTTTGGGTTTTTAGTGGTGCATATCAGTCCAGTCTTTTGGTTGCACATCGTTAAGTTATAGTCCTTTGTCCTTGAGCAAGTGTTTAGATGTGGCATCACAGAGATGTCCCTGGGTGTCACTTTGTCTGTGATTGATCTGCTTTTTCAGATAAGGCCCGCAAACTGCATTCTGAAGAGGCACAGTAAAAAGGGAACACTGATACTCATACTAGAATTAACTGTGTCTGGCAATTTGCTCTTGGATGCCAAAGCATAACAGTTTGGGTAATGCCAGTCTACCCTACAACATGACAACAGTCTCTGCACCATTCAAAAGGAAGCATTGCATCTTCTGAAAGAAATCCAGTTGCATGATTCATTTGGAATATCGATTTATTATTAAGTAGTGTTAACCTTTAACATCCGGCTCAATGCGATTAATGTGACACAAACAATTGCTATAGTACTGATTTACTTTTTGAAAGAAACAGAGGAGTAATGCATTATTACTGATTACATTTTAAAACAATTATTAAATGTTGACACACTTAAATACACTGACCCTTTTTACATCTTTTAAAGTTTAATAATTAGTGCTGCATGAGTTAAGAGAGGTAATGAAAAGCACTTGGCAGTACCATAGCCATGATAAATTCTGATCATTCAGTTTGCTTCAGGCAGGGCTCCTTGTTAGGGATGTCCCTGCCCTGCTCTTTCAGATCATTCATGTACATTTCATGTTCTTGGAAATTCACACCATTATAACAGCGCTCGGCTGTTCTAAGAAACGCTGAGCGACACTGGGCGAAAAGGGCTATAAATAGACAAGTGGCATTAATGCCAATCAATGCATCTCCCAAGAACTACAGGGGGTTTTAATACCAGCTTTGATGCCAAGATCAGAAATGAACAATAAGTGAAGCTTGACATTCTAAAATTCTGTCATCGAGGTTGACATTCTAAACTTCTAGTATCTGGCCTTTCATATATAGAAGATCAAAAATTTTTTTTATAAAACCAATTTAAATGAATAGTATTTATGATTTGGAGTTGACAGAAACATAATATGAACAAATTATTATTCTAGGGTGATTTCAAGACTGCAGGTTATTAGTTAGGAGATGGGAGTTGAACCTAATCATTTTAAGCAAATGGAGCTTAAGAGGTGACATGACTGTATCTGTGTTTAAATTTCTGAAAGGAATTAGTATAGTGGATCCAGGTTGTTAGTTTAAAATTAGGTCTACGGGAACAAGGGGACACAGTTGGAAACTTGTTAAGGGTATATTTTGCACAGATGTTTGAAAGTTTTTCTCCACAAACAGAGCCATTGACACATGGGTAAAAAAGCCAAGCAGTGTAGTTGACAGAAGTACTTTAGGAACCTTCAAAAAATATTCTTGATGTTATTTTGGAGAATTTAGGTGGATAGAATTGGCAAACTTTGGTTAAATGACAGGAGACAAAAAATAAAGATAAGAGGTGAATGCTCCATGTGGAGTGAGGCCATCAGTGATGTTCTTTAATGGTCTGTCCTTAGGCTGTTACTTTCTCTGATTTATATTAATGACAAAGATTTCAATGTAGTTAGTGAAATTCGCAGGCGATAAAATTGGAGAAATGGCAGACAGAGAGGAGGCAGCAAAAACAATTCAAAAAGACCTGGACAAGGTTCAGAACTGGACAAACACTTAGAAAATGTAGTCTAGTGAAGAAAAGCACCAAATACTTCACATGGGCAAACGGAATGTCAATTTCAAGATGGGAAAAACGATCTTACATGAAGCAACCTCTGAAAAGCATTTGGGTGTTTATGTTGACACAACATTGTTATCATCTAAGCAATGCACAGAAGCAATTTAAAAGGAAAACAAAATGTTAGGTTATATTTAGGGCTGCAACTAATGATTATTTTGATAATCAATCAATCTGACAAGTTTTTTATCAATTAATCAATTCTGTGGATTGTAAAAAAAATGTAACGATTTATTCTTTTTATTTGAAATTAAGCTCTTAAAGTGCATGCAATTTAACTTTTCACCAAAAAATAGGTTTGTATAAAATTTTCAGAAAAGTATTTTTAAAAAATATATTACTTCCATGTATTTGAAGTAAACTGCTGATTTTTATAAAACACTCCCCCGTGGCTCTACCCGTGTAGTAGTGAAAGAGGACGGTGAGGAGGAACCCGCCTGGCTCCCTACTCCTGATGTCACGCTTCCTCTTCCCCTCAGCCCGCAGTCTCTGTCTCGGATTAGCGCCAATATATCACTCCTGTAAGCGAACTATGATTGTTAGCGTGATGAGAGAAGTCACAAAATCAACTGGAATATTCAAGCAAATTATAGAAAAAAACCTGATCTAAATCCGTTAAGTGTAGTTCTCTCGTTCGCTAGCTAAGTGGAGGTAAGGTACAAGCCCCGAAGCTGGTGCGTGAGTGAGAAGGACCCCACTCTCCTCCCCTTGGCCCGCTGCATGTCTCTCGGATTTGTGCAAATAAATTGGTACCACAAGCAAACTATGATACTTAGTGCAATGAGAGAAGCTGCAAAATCAACCGGAATGTTCAAGCAAATTATAGAAAAAAACCCAATCTAAATAAAGTAGTTCTCTTGCGAAAAGCAGACAGACAGACAGACAGATGTTGGATTTTACAGTATATATATATATATATATATATAGATTTATATAATAAATTGAAAATGAATAATGATAAATAAAACACTTAGTAGCATGTCTGGTACTTGTTGTGTAATGAATGCACACACACACACAATTTCCTTAAAAACACAAACGTTTTCAATAAATTAAATTAAATTCGCAAAGTGGCATATGCATTTATATTCACATTAAAACTGTTAAAATTAAACATGTAGTTTAAGTTATAATTTTGTTTTAATTTTCTGTGAAAGTGAAACCATCATGAAAATATCTGACCACCAGAATATTCCACCACAGGACAGTCTGTTGTACCATCATGACTTTATTAGTTTCTTCAATTTTTAGGGCTTCGGCAATATTTGAAGTTAGCTACACACAATTAACATTATTGTCATATACTGGGGAAGCGTCCGGACTTTCAGCAAAGCAAGTGGTTTCATTTGTGTGAGACTCGGTACTTCCTTTGAGGATTTCATTTTAATTGAAAGTTCTTTTTTACGTCTTTCAGTCGCGGTTGATGTGCTGCAGGATTCATTGCTGTGCTTTCTGCTTTTTTCCATCTGTATGGTACTGGAGTCTTTAATTTTCTTTGCACAAAAGACTCATTTTGGTGTTTCTTTGCATCCATGTTTTAGATATATACACACACTATCGTTACATGTTTATACAAGCGTGTAAGCCCAGGGATATACTTAACTCTACGCTACGCAGAACATGAGTTTGAGGATGCTGTTGCTACACAAGCAGTGTACTGACTATTCTTGTACGTGTACTTTAAGTAAATCTGGAGGATTCCACTATGTGGCAGTGCGAGAAATCATAATGGTGAGAAAACAACACCTGGTTTGCTGTGTTATGAGTTGAGGGGATAAAGATGGTAAAAATAAAAATTCTTTGCATTCTGATGTTATTACAAAGGTACAAAAAAAAATGGCAACAGCAACACAGAAGATGGTATGTGAGACATTTAAATGTGTTGCATCATCATCGTTACGATAGGGAATATGGGATGTTGGCATTGCCTATGTGAGAAATGAATGAAGGAAAGCACCATGAGTACATTTGCATGTCAGTATTTAAGTCTGATGATTTGCTTCATCGTATCGAACCATTCATTAAATATTGAAGCACACACATTGATCATGTTGGAGCTGCAAGCTTGCCGTCACATGTTGACAGTAAACAATGATGCTGACGTCGCACACCAAAACTTGAACACACACACCACCCAGATTGTTGCTGGTACTGGAACTTGCGCATGTGTTGTGTTAATTTCTGACAATCTGCTCAGAGGACGTATCAAAAGAATGCTGGGAATGTATGTCAGCCATAAAATGTGCATGTAAGCATTCTGGGTGTGACGTGTAAACACAGCACTATAATTTAGAGTGAACACGTTAAAAAAAAACCAGTCAAATATGGCAAGTTAAGATCTGAACATTTATTAGGATATATTTTAGTCGCCTATCATGAAATGTTTTGGTTGCATTGTAGAGGTGTGAACTATGGCTCAAATTATTCCTCACTTCAAGCTGAAAGTCATTTTATTATGCGTAGTCCAGCAAAAATTGTTTTCATGTATTTTTTACCACATAACATTCAACTTACTGGGATGACGGCGAGTCTTAAACCTCTACAAAGCCTGTAATGATGTATTTCCTTTTCAAATATTCGTGCATCACCGCTGTGCTTTTGTTCCTTACGAGGTCAGACCTACACATTGTACAACTCACAACTGTTTTTTCTGCATTTAGAGCAAAGTACTCTCAAACTCTGGAAGTGTTTTCTGTCACTTTCTTACAGTCTGCCATTTTTCTGACTGAAGTAGTGATGCAGTTGCGAACCACAAAGTACGAAGCCTAATGATTTAAACAACTAATCGATGAAAGTGTTTGTTGCCAAAGTTTTTAATAATCAATCATTACTGATTGTGACGACTAGTAGTTGTAGCCCTAGTTATGTTGTCAAAACCGTTGAATATAACTTAAGGGACATTACAGTATATTATGCAATAGTGAGACTGGATCTGGAGTACTGTGTCATGCAGAGGAGAGTAATCAAGTGCATCTCAGAACTTCAGGACATGTCCTACTCTGAAAGATGCAGAGAAATAATCCTGTTTAGTCTCAGGCAGAGGAGATACTGTGGGAACGTAATCCAGGTCATCAAAATTCTCAAAGGCATTGATAAAGCAGATCCAGCAGTTTACATCACATACTTATAGACAGCATTGGAAACTAAGGGGGAATGCATTTAGGACTGAAATCAGGAAACACTTCTTTATGCAAAGAGCCGTGGGAATCTGGAAAAAAAACTATTGAGACATACAGTTGAAGTAGAAACCTTTATAACTGGATGAGATATTGGAACAACTTAGGCATTAGCTAAAAAACAAGCTTGTCTTCTCATTTGTCAGACTTCTTATATTCTTACGTTCTTTTAAGAATATGAGAAAATTGAAGCATTTATTTTTGAAACATGGTTTGGAAAGATAAAAAAATTAAAGTCTTTTGTATGGCTATTCATTCATTTTTCTTTTGGCTGATTACAGTATAGTGTTCTATATCCCAGAGTCACCAGCTATGAGCTAATTGTGGCACTAGTACATCACAAGGCACATCTATTGTTTTTCCACAATTGGTAGATTTTTATTAATGGATGTATTTATTAAGCATTAAATGCTTGCTTTGATCCTAATACTGCTTATTATATTTTTATTAATAAATACATTAAATACTTGCTTCAAAATCTGCCTGTGTTACAAAATTCATTTAAGACCTATTGTCAGAATCATTCTTAAAGTTGAAGCATACATAAATAAACGTAGGACTTTAGTAATTTATTAAAAATGTGACAGCACCATGTACTGATTTCCAAAGCCTCCAGCCTCTTAACCATCAACTCTGTCACCAACGATATGTCACCTTAATTGTATAGCTAGAGGTATTACCGTCATGGAGGTTAATGATGTGTAGTATTAAAACAAGCCTTGAATAGAAAGCTACTGTAGTTGGATGCCAATCCTCCCGTGAACACTAATGGTCTTATCAGAGTGCGGTATACAATTCCATTGTGATGCCTTGGTAAAAAAATGTGAATTATGCATTTTACAATGTCAATTAGGCATGCAACAAAAATGAAATATGTACAATCTGTCTCCTTGATAGAGTGCTTCAAGACATGACTGAATTTGAAAGTGAGCAACTGTTAAAGTAGTCTTTGTGCCTTTTACTTGACCTTGGACAGCCTCTGGTTCTAAGCAGGATTCTCAGCTCTTCAAAGGTATCTTACATTAGGAGAATCTGACTTATAGTTTATAAATAGTCAATTAGTTTTGAATTGGTAACTCTAAATTGTCCCAGAATGAGTGAGTGTGAATGTGTCTTCTGATGGCTCAGTACCCTGTCCAGGGTTGATTGGACCAAACACTGCCAAGACAAGCCTCTTGTGGCTCTGTATTGGAATAAGAAGAATTTTAAAAATTAAGAAATCGTTGAAATATTTTTAATAATAAATGTATGTTTTAATTTGTACTGTTAAATCCACTCCATTGATTGATTGTCTGAGCCTGTATCACACAGTACAATATAATGGGCTGCTGAAGGCTGCCCCCCAGCTGCACTGGATACCAAGCTCTACCCAATTCTGCGACAGAAGGTTGGTCCAGCAGGGTGCACTCTTAAAGGATACATTCAGTATTTTAAATTGAAGTTATTTCTTGACAATCATGGTATACATTAATTGCCCACATAAAATTGTGTTCTAAAGAGAAACATTTTTTATGCATTATAAAAATATTTTGTCTGTTCTATCAGCTTATGGTAGAGCTCTATGGAACCCTGCATCCATACATGATGGAAACATTGAGTGAGATTTTATTTTGCTAAATAATTTGAACTTTCACCATGTAATCTGCTCAATTATTTTAATTCTTAGCAAACAAATTAAATATTCCAAGCAACATCATTTATAATTATCTACCCATTATTAAACCTACTTAATCTGGTTCAGGTGTCATGGAAAGCTGCCACCTATATCAACTTCATTAGGCAGAAGGCAGGAACCATTCAAAAATGGAGCACCAGACAGTTTAGGACACTCCCACAAACCCACACTGACCTAATCTGGAGTTGCCAATTAACCTGTGGCCGGCTGCATGTTATGTTATTTCTAGGGAGAATGTCGGACTTAATGACCGTAGTCGCTGGATCTTGTTGCCTTGAGGATGTCAGATTACATGGCTGTGGCTCATAGGAATGACAGACTGCACAGTTGCCTCAAGACTTCTCAGGATAATTTGAAATTCCCAATTTATCGAAAGACAGACAATTGACGTGCTGCCTGAGAGCACTGGTGACGATACAAATCTTTTTTTATTCTTGGCCCGACTTTTTTTTTCTCTTTTTCCAGTTTGTTGTAATGCAACAAACATGACACATGACAGGCAAGTCTCTTTTCTGTTAATATGCTCCATAACACGTGTGTTTCTTCTTTCGTTGCATGCATTGTCCATCTGAGCTCTCATTTTGTCATTGGCTCTCACACACACAGACCACAACCCTTTGGCTTAAGACAAAATCATTGGGATGAGATGCAGAGCATTCAGACTGAGTTACTGGGAATGTCAAACTGCATGACTGATATCATGGTAGTGTGTAGTGACTGCCTCTGACTCTCTAAGATTATGTAACTGAAAATCACTGGCAAAGCCATATAGTGTGACAGGGGCTAACACACATGTCTTTGAAATGCTGGAGAAAAAAAAACACAAATACATGGAGAGAACGTACAAATACCACACACACAGTGACCAGTATGGAGATGTCAGGACGTAGTGTGATCCACTCCACATGCTAGCCATTTGTTACTACACAGTTGCAAAATCTGTCAATATTTAACTTGGAGAAAAAAAATTATCTAAATTATTAACATGATTTTTATCTTATTTTTCAGGTGTGGAATGGGGTCTACTATTTCCAGAAGCAAATGGTGAATACCAGTCTCCCATAAACCTCAACTCAAGAGAAGCCAAGTATGACCCTTCCTTACTAGAATTACGCCTGTCCCCAAATTATGTAGTGTGCCGTGACTGTGAAGTAATTAATGATGGCCATACTGTGAGGATACTGTTGAAGTCCAAATCAGGTAGGTACTGTAGGTTTGACATGACACCTCACATACTCCAATACACACACTGTAAACAGTGAAAAGACTTTAAAAGATAAACAGAAGAAATGAAAACATCTATATTTAGCTCCACACAACCCTGAACATGCAGATAAAAGCAGATTCTCATGCAGCGACTGCCGGGGCACTCAAGTTCATTACGGTGCTACAAGACAACACTGTGAGAAAATGATGAGAGCTATTTTTAGAAGTGCGAAAAACACTTACCTAAGCATTTTAGGTGTTGAAGCAGCCTGTTATACAACCTTGTCTTCACAGCAAAAGAGTAAAATTTTCCAGTCGTATCAGAACATTTAAAACTGATAACTTTATGTCAACACCGTTCTGATATCCACTTCCTGTGTCCGCATTATCTATCTTGTGAGTCTGTCCCATTACAACGCGGACACGCGCACACACACACACACACACACTCACTCACTATCTTTCAGAACTGGGTGCGAGGCAGGACCCATTCCTGGACAGTCCATCACAGCACACACTGACTCCCAAACCCACAGTGGCTAATTCAGTGTTCTTAACTAAATTAACAAGTAAATCTTTAAGAAAACCTTGAGAAAATTCAGATGTATAAATAAACTTAACACAGAAATGAAGCAAATCAACTGCAGCTTTGAGATGCAGTGTGTTGTGCCATTCACTTTATTCAGGTTGGTATGGTGGATCTCAGCATAGGTAACTTTTTTAGTACCAGTTGGCACATCTTAGTTGTGCTTCTGGCAAAAGGGAAAGTCGCCATCAGCAAAGGAAAGTTAGCTGGACTTGGAGATACACATTTATTTGGGAAAATACAGAAAACGTTATCAAAACCAAAGGGCAAAAACACGGACATAGAGACAAGGTTATCAGACAGAAGTCGGTTACAAAAGGCATACCATCATGAAACTGACGATGAAGTTAGAAGGTAACCTCCACAAGTCAAAAATCAAGAGACATGCGCTCTCCAGAACTAGACGCAAAACTGCTAATGAATTAAAAACCAAAGTACCTTCAATATCAGTGTGAGTACACACTATGAGGTTTGAATCATGAAACTAGGGAAGTCCTAACTAAATCCAAACTGAAAAACTGTGATCAATACTGAAATGAGAATTGTCAAAAGTTGACAACCAGCAATCCATCCATTATCCAACCTGCTATATCCTAACACAGGGTCGCAGTCAAAAAATGCAGAAGCTGGGAAATGGCGACATGACACCCTTAAATTAAATGCTAAAGGAATTTTCACTGGTACATAATTACATTATAAATACAAATAACTCACAATTTATACATTCCAAAAACCAACAAGAAAGCAGCAGAACAAATTACACAAAGAGAAAACATTTAACAGAGTAACCCAAATCCATAGCCTAACTATGTTGCCCAGAGCCATCCTTCCAGTTTCTGAACTTGCATTCAAAGCGGGAGCCTGCTGTAGACTAGAGACCAGTTAAAAGCAGGGCACACTCATTCACATACCCACTCTCACTCATGCCTGGTTATTACAGAGCCATCAGTTAACTCATCATGCATATCTTTAGGATGTGGGAAGAAACTGGACTACTAAGGGAAAACAAACTTGGCCTTGAAAGCTCCAAACAAACAGTGGAAGAGTTGGAATTGAGCCTAGATCTCTAGTCCAGTAAAGCAGTGGTTCTCAAACTGTGGGGCGGGGGCAGGGGCAGGGGCAGGGGCCCGCCCCCCCGGGGGAGTGAAGTAACAAAAATGGGGGCGCGAAGATGTGAAAAAAAGAAAACAAGAATCGAAAATATGAAAAATACATCTATTGAAACCAAAACAAATTAACTTAAAGTACATTCTGATACTCGAAAAATAAATCTAGAATTAGATAAATGTCGATAAAAGTTAAGTAGGTATAATAAAATATGCATCTATGATATATCATTAATTAAAAAAGAACAAATTGGTATTAGTGGGCTCCTTTCAAAAAAAGTTAGGGGGGCATGATTAAAACTGTTATGAAAACTCAGGTTGCAAATACATAAAGGTTGAGAAACGCTGCTGCTGTAAGGCAACAGTATCAACCATTATGCCATGCTTGCTCAAATTCTCATTCTGCCCAGCACCTCGTGGCCATCCAGTTATGTAACACTAAGCACATCAATACCAGCTGAAATTCTGAGTTGCTAATTAATGTTACAACGTATATATTTGGATCTTAATGGTAAAACAAGTTAGTAAGAGAAACCCCCCCTTATAGGAGACAGGAAGAGTATGAGTCAAGGTTGCACCCTTTGACTTACTGAGTAACACCAAAAACATGTGTGAATTTACTAAAAAGGTAAGGAGGTGTCACAGTATATGTGCAAGTAACCAAGCTGAAAACTGAAACTCCTTTTATTAGACATTATATTGCCTCAGTTGATGCTGGCACCAATGATTAAAGAGCAACTCTCACAGAACAAATTATTAGAAGCACTATACTAATACTGGGTAGGGCCTCATTTTTCTATCAAAACAGGCTTGATTATTTGTGGCATGTATTTCACAAGATGTTCGAAACATTCCTTTGAGATTCTGGTCCATGTTGACATGATTTCAAAATGCAGTTTCTGCAGATTCTTCAGCTGCGCATTCATGCTGTGAATCTCCCGCTCTACCACATCCCAAAAGTGTTCTATTGGATTCAGATCTGGTGACTTGGGTGACCACTGAAGAACACTGAACTAATTGCAATGTTCATGAAACCAGTTTGAGATGACTTTTGTTTTGTGATGTGCTGGAAGTAGCCAGAAGATGGGTAAACTGTGGTCATGAAATGATAGACAAGTCAGCAATAGTAATCTAATAGGCCATTGCATTTAAGCAGCTATTGACTGGTGAAAATATGTGCCAAGAAAACATTCGCCACACCATTCCACTGCCACCACCAGCCTGGACTGTTGACACAAGCTGATTGGGTGCATGGCTTCATGGTGTTGTTGCCAAAGTCTGACCGTATCATCTGTGTGTCTCAGCAAAAACTGAGGTTCATCATGCCACATGAGTGACTATTTGGATAACTGCTTGGCGAAGCAGGCATAGAGGTGTTCTTAATAATCTGCTCAGTGAGTGTGTAAGGCTAGAGTAAGAGAGATTTTGGATCTATTTTTTTTTTTATAAAAGAGAGGAGTAATGGAATCTCACAGCAAAGTCAGGATCTATCCATCCACCCAGACAAAAAATCCTGGATAGATGCCAGTCGAAATTGGGAAAGAAAGTGAGGGAATCACAGACATGGACAAACGCCACACAAGAAGTGCCCATCATGTCTGCAGCAGCCGTTAAAGACATTTGAGGAAGCAACTGAGCTAACTAGAGTTGTCAATACACTACTATTAGTCAATATAAAGGGGCTCAAATAAGGACTGGATGTAAATAATTGTAGAGGGTGTCCACGTGTGAGCCACTTGTAGGGTGCGAACGGAACAGCTACTGCTTACTGTAATGTGCCAGCTCTATTGTATCGTCACACTTACAGAAATATTCAGTATAAAATGATGTGTGTAATGTCTTATGGTAGGACAAAGGTGTGCCACATTATGAATCTCCAGAAGTACAGCCATTCTCCAACATTCATTTATCATCAAACAGGTTGGGAATATTGAATAAATTCTTTAAGCAATTAATACTAATAAGGCAGAGTTTAAAATTTCCCAGTGCTTTGAATGATACAATAAAGTGCTTGTTGTTCACAGACTCCTCTGTAAGGTCCCCTTCTAGTCATCATATTAGCATGCTATGTAAACAGCCGGAGAAGACATTCCATGCACCAAAACTGTGCTTATTTTGTAAGATGCTGGGCCGCAGGCCTAGGAAGCATTTAGAAACAGGACAAGTAAAATAATATGCGTCCATAGCTACCAAACAATGTGGTAGACAGTAGGATTTTAGGGACTTTCAAAACAAGGCTTAATGTTATCTTGAAAGAATTAAGTGGATAGGACTAGCTTTGTTGGGCTGAATGGTCTGATCTCATCTAGACTGTTCTGAATGTTCAAATTTAAAGTTATTACTGCACACCTCCAATAATTTAAAATGAATAGAAGCTTTTCCATTAATTTTTATTTTTGCCATTAAAATGCATTTGTATCGTCAAGTAGGTTACATTATAGTTAAAAAATCAATTTAATTAGCTACTTTGCCAATGCCTTAGGCATGTCACGTATATGCAAACAAAAACTATCCTTTAGAATAAAGGTGCACAGAAATGGCAACTCCAGTTAATTAAAACTCAGCTATATCTATACTCCTCATTTCTTTCATAACCAAAGCAGGCTGTTGGGTCTACTGGCACCTCTAAACTTCCACAAAGCTGGTCCATCATGTGGATTTCCTTGTGCCTTTTGACACACACTCCATTCTCAAGGTGCATCCTGCCTCTTTATTGTTTGTATCCTGAAGAGGCTCCACCTCACTGTGTAAGAATACATTAAAACTGTTTTCTTCAAGTTTGTGTTCTGCGTCGCTTCTTCAGCTCCAAACTGCATCTCTGCAGCCACTGTTCCTCAATTTTGAGACAAGGAGGAGGATTATTCTACAGTCCAGTTATCTCCTCAGACATGGTAATTTTCTTCAAGCTAAAAAGCGAGTTTCCCTTTTACTTCTGGACCTTTTCCCTATTCTGTATCAGCCTTTCTTTCATGACAACTCATTGCCCACCTGACGTTCCATCAAAACTATAAATGGTAAAATGTCCCACTTCCAACACGTCCTGTCCAGTGTTATTATACCGAGTGGTCACTTGATTGGATGTGTCTGTTCTTGCTGGCCTTAAGATGAATCCTGCAGTCATGTCATCTATACACTTACTGAAGGTTGACATATGCAAACATGGGCACTTTTCTTCATTCCAGTGTGGTAACATAACTAAACCAGTCAGGCTCACTCCTTATCTCCGTTACAATATAATAATACGGCAATGTACTATATTCATATTTATTATGTAATATGACTTATTCCCATGAGATTTTTTGCATCATAATGTAAACTAAGGTGTAATGATTGGGCACACCCTTGTGTGTTACATCATGTACAACAGGCTGCACACAGTACAGTACAAGGATTATACTGTATGATTTGGTTACTTCAACAAACGCAACACAAAATGCATTTGTGATAACCACTCTCTGAACAAATTTAGTAACATTTTTTTTTGTGATCAAATTTTTATTAACAAAGTATAAATTTTAAACAATTGCAACAGCTCACAGAAAGGTACATTATATAGCAATAAAACACCCACACCATAGCAAAAGACCCCTCACCCAAGACCCCACCCGCCTTTTATGAAAAAAGATAGACCTGGAGTGGGAGGCACAACAGGGGAAAAAAAGGATAACTAAATAAATAATTAAATAACCTAAGTTCATTTTGGCATTGAGTTTCCCTCTATATGAGTTAGGACAAGTTAGAAAGCTGACTGCCAGATTAAAATTCAGGTGCTAGATGAACCATTAATCCGGGCTGCAGATAATTCAAGCAAAATAAGATTAAAAAAGAAGGTTTTCCATAAACCAAAACATAATAAACTAGGAGATTTACAGCAAGAGGCTAAGGCTAACTTTGTAGCAATTGTGCCTTGAGAGAATAACCTTTGCTGGAAAGAAGAAAGACAGACAGCAGAAAAGTTAAGAAGAAATAATTGAAGCAATCAAGGAATTCTATAAGAGAGAGATTAACACACAGCAAAGCATCTGCGAGGCATTAGATACAAATGATGTTCAAATCTGAATTGAGTATGTTGGTAATTGAGGTTCTTAGATGCTAAGGTAATGTTCTTAAAAATTATATTCCAGTCAAGAATAGTAAGAGAGGGAAGTCCACATTCCCAAAACAAATTAACAGGTAATGTTTTTTAAGAGTAGCTTTCCGCAACATTGTATATAATATAGAGACAGGCTTAGTTTTAGGAGACAGAGACTGAATAAAGGAAAGCAAAGGATGAAAGAGTAAAGAACACACCGAAACACAGTGAGACTTTTAGTGACTGGAATGTTCAGAGCCCTGAGCCGGCAAAAATATTGCCAAGAGTGCAAATTTATAATAAACTTCAGAATAAAAAGATCAATTCTGTTCTGTAGTTTGTATTCATTGTCAACATTATGTTGCTCACTGGGATTTTCATACAAAACTAAAATGATTCTGTAATGTTTAAAATGTTGCACATTTTCATACACAGGCTGTAGCTGAAAGTGTTTTATCAAATAAAAGGAGAAATGATAATAACGAAACATTTTAAACATTGCCTAGAATTATAAACAGTATACAATAGTCAAATGGCCAGATGGAAGAGGAAAATAAAAACTTCAGCTAGCATTGATACAGGAGAGAATAAACCTCAAGAGCAGGGCTTCTTGAACTTTTTAATCTGAGGAGCCAAATAAGAAAATCAATACCATACTGGGACCCAAGAAGAGAATTCTTATGATAATGACAGCAGAGCTACTGTATATGTGTAGAAATAACAATAGATATGTCATACATGTTTGCATTTCTAAGTAAGAATATTAGTCACAATAATATGACTAATAGAGAAAATTGGAAAGCAAGCATATAAGGTGTGTCTATTTAATTCCCAGTATAGCTGTGTAGTGTCGACTGAGTTACAAAGTGCTACAGAAATATTGGACCTGTTGAAAGTGGCATAAGGCGAGGATACTATGAAAAAGTCTGAGTGACATAAGAGGTTCAAGAAGATGTGAATGTTGATGCCAGAAGTGGATCATCCATCGTGACAATGCCCCATGCCTTGATGTGTTCTGTGTTTTGAGACTTTCTGGCTAAGAAAAAAATTGCCCAATTGGATTGTCCAACCTATTCATCTCTTTTAGCCCCTTGTGATTTCCATCTCTTCCCAAAAAATAAAAATTGTCATAAAAGGAAGAACATTTTCACACATTTCTGACATTCAGCATAATGTGACAAAGGAGCTCAAGGAAATTCAAGAAACAGATTTGCTGGAATTGTATGTGTCCAGCAATGTCATCTGACTGAATACATAGCTGTGGAAAAAGATTACTTCAAAGGTGACAGTAGCCGCTAGTGCTCAGACATGCACAGCATTTTTACTACTAGATTTCTGAGGTACATTGCTGCCAGTGTAAATGCAAAGTGTAAGCTTTAGTAAATCGATTCTTTATAATGAAGTTTGAAACAGTCCAGTTTGAAATGCTTAATTCTACCGTCTGTCATCAAGCTGGATGTTGAGGACTCCAGTCCACCACCAGTCTTATGCACCCTTTCTCTGGTGCTCTTATAGTTCTCAGTGGTCCAACAAACAGGTCCTTCACACTACCAGCAGGTTGAAATTTATCAAACCACTTTAAAGTAGTGTCACAATTACAGGAAGAAATTAATTCTTACCAAGGCACTTTAAACCGAATACAAAATCCTCTTTGTACCTCTGTTACAGATTTGGATTCAATGTATATCATAATGGCAATCATGTGATGAGGCACCGACTAGTTCCCCATGGTCATTACACCACTACAGCCCTATACATATCCACCTCCTATTGACTCGTTCCCCACAACATCCTGAAATTCTTCACATCCTTGTGCCATACTGGTTATTTTCATTTCAACATTTCAAACTTCTCTTCACCTCACAAGCTTGTCTGAGTCATCCCCTCCTTTTATACATGCCAGTCATCTCAGTTTGATTGTTTCATAAGTTGTTAGAGGTATGGTGGTGCCATGAGGAATATTTACAATATTTTCATACCCTAGAAATGAAACCTCTTTGTAATGCATCAACAATGTTGTTTATAAGATATGTTTTGGATTGCATATAAGAAGAAGACTAAATATAGGAGGTGGTATATCACTCGCCACAGAATTCATGCTTGGACCAACATGGTTAATTTTACCACAGGTTCATGTGCCAACCCATTAAAAAAATATCTGCAACCCAATTTGGGTCATGACCCCATCTTAAGAAACAATGCTGTAGTACTGGGCACACAGAACGTGGCGCAGAGCGCCAAAGCACGACACTGGAAATAGAAAACCAAAGTTAAAAGAAAAGAACAGTTCATGGTGAATTTAAATATGAATAAAAAGGATCAGCAACAGTTGTACTTTATGAAGACACTGCTTAGAACAAGGGTAAAACTTAAAATATATCATTAATCAGCATTCATTCTAATCATTAACAGTATACATATTATATATTATGGTAGGCTAGATTCAAATAGCATACTTTAATCATTTTTATAATGTTCGACTGTATTACCAAGACATACTTCTATTGATAGCATGTTCCAGATTTTTGGTGTGTATAAGCAAAAGGCCGTCTCACCCATGTTTTTACACTTCACACAAAGAACATTGAGTAACCCAGAGGTTGAAGATTCATGATTTCAGTAAGCAACGTGCAGGAACAGCCATTCTGTAATATAGGGAAGTGCAAGGTTTCTGAATTTTAAAATCAATTCCAAAACACGCAGGCAGCCATTTTAATGATACTAATATTAGCGAAATGTGTTTTTGTCTTAATCAGGCAATGGATAAGCAAACATTAAAAGGATACACAGCCTTCCTTTATTGAGACAATAAAAGCTACTGGTTTTACAATTTTTTGAGAGGGGTGGATAGTATATAAAAGGAAGTGGAGGTGAATCCCACTAGCAAACTAAACCATGCCTGCCACTCCACAGGTTTAGCAGCGCCACAGCTGTCTGACAGGGCAGTGGTACATTTGTGGGAAATTCATCCAGGTGGCCAAGTGAAAGTTATTTACAGCACTTGTCAAAAAAGCCTACCATCTTTTTTTCGGTTGTAGGGTTGGCGATCAGGATAAAATTTGGACTCCTAAGTTTTAAAAATATATTAATTTGTTTCTAAAATGTAGCTTTTTTATTTCAAACATTCACCTCTCAAAAACTGGGTGTGACAGGGCTATTCTGTCGCCAGATTTGGATATAGCACCAAGTAAGTCTTTAAAGAATGCCTAACATTTTTAATGGGAGTGAAAGAAAAAAAATTGCAGAGCTATCAGGAAATTGCAACTGATTTGTTACTAACATTTGTTTAAATTTACTAAAGTTTTTATTAATTACAGTATGTCATTTGTGTGGCTCTTTTTCATAGATTGTTGTTTTGGGTACATGGTCACGTTATAAAAGAAAATTAAATGTCTAAATGCTAAGACCAGTGCCTGAACAAATAACCTAGTTAGGAACTGACTTTGGTTTCAGTTTAGTTTTGTTCTTGACTTTAACCTTAGCGTAGCCTCTTCAACTTTGATGAACAAACTAACAATGTCTATGCTGAGCTTTGCTGGCAGCCCTGATTACTTTTCTAAAAAGCTCTTGAAGAAAGTCCTCAACTGACCTACACCACTTGTTATGCTATCTGTTCAAGAGTACTTCTCTTCGAACCTTGACACAAACAAACCAACTTTATCTTATAAACAGTAATACTTTTTTATAGCAGATATCATGCCAAAGCAGTGTAGCGGTATATATCAATAGTACAATTGTTTAGATCCTTGTCTTATAATTGTAGCACCAACAGGTTAAATAAGACGCTCAGAGCCACACCATGTGTCGGAGACAAAGATTAATTCTAGCACCCTTGAGATTTAAAATGCAATTCTGTAAGCATACTGTGTGTCTAGAGGATGACTAGCTGACTATTCACAACACGGCAGTGTTTAAGATGTGCATTGTGTAGTATGCGTTCATCCATCTATCTATGTATTTTTAAACCTGCTAAATCCAGTTCAGGGATGTGGAATATCAGTAGTAATGGTAAGAAATCCTTGCATTTAACTTAAATTTGGAGACAACTACTATTTGTGACAATAGTTTTACACAACCCAACACCTGATCAATAGTAGTGCCCTCAATTACTGAAAAGATTTTAAATGACATGACTTTGCAGTTCTTACTAATGAGTAGTAATTTGCTGGGTTCGCCAAATTTTTCCCTGAAAACTTGCCACACTGCCGACTTAAGCGATCTTTTATTCCCTGCTGCCCATGATGCTTTATGAGGTCAGCATGACTTCACAGAGGAGTAGTGGCCAATGATGGATGGGGATGTTCCTCCCCAATCTGCGCTACCTGCCCGATTTGTGTCACACATACCCAGCACACTCACATATGCGTACTGTGAGCATACTACATCTCAAAACTTTATAGCACTGCCCGATCTGTTTCACGTATGCATGAATAAATC
This sequence comes from Polypterus bichir lapradei, assembly GCA_026402145.1. NCBI lineage: Eukaryota > Metazoa > Chordata > Cladistia > Polypteriformes > Polypteridae > Polypterus > Polypterus bichir. The sequence goes on from JANRMT010062819.1 coordinate 58,878,708, forward strand.
ACAAATGCATGATGTTACTATGAGATTGGTACTTTAGCCTAATTTGCACCCTGCATGCTTTAAAAAAAAACAAAAACAACAAAACAAAATTTGCAGAATTTTCATTTGAGGGATACATTAGCTAATCACATTGAAAGCATTAAGAAAATGCTTCATAGGTTCATTGTATGTTGTGTCTTCACTGCTGGATTAAGTATGTTATGTTCCTCACTATCTAGCACAGATTGCTTAGTGACAGGGACAGTCCCCCTGAGTATATAATGCTGATCCCTTGCATCACAGGCTCTGGGGATGTTAGTCATAGTGATAGGAGCTCGGGAGACGCAGAGCGAGATAAAGAATTCAGAGTATAATTTAATTTCAGGGAGACACACTAGCATAGTGATTAGCACTGCTGATCACAGCTCAGATCACATTTTTGCCACAATAATCATTTTGGCATAAATGGCAAATGCTTCACTAGTCCTCAGGGTCACTTAAAAGACCATCACACCATTCTAATCCACTCAAGTTTCTCCTTCTCTAATGACTTCAAAGCATTTCACTGAGCATTTCTGTGTTTTCGTCGAAGCAAATTCAGTGGGGTTCGCTCATCACTACTAATTAGCCTCTTACAACTGCAATGTGCAGTCATCGATTCTCATTCACGGCACTTTAAAATGACTGTAATGTGTCTGCTCTGAATTCCCAGTTTTGAATGCTCGTTTTATGGAGAAACTATTCAAATCAAAATGTGCTCTGCATGTGCCGTGTACCTGCTGTCCTAATTAGTTGCTAGGCAGACATCATATTTTTCACTATACAAGTACTGCTGTTGCTTTTGAATATTTTAGAACTTTATAACGGAAAAATAATCTGCCCTGACCACTGCTTTTTCCACAATTGCCTAAGGCTGAAAGTGAGGTACTGTATTACTTCCTTTAAATTGCACTGCCACTCATTTCATAAAGAAAGTGTCAGCCTATCAACAAGTATCATGTCACTTGTTAGCAGAGTGTTATGAAAAAAGTAAAAGTGCATAATTAAGATTTACATTATGTTTCAAATAGTGCTGTTATTTCACTTTCAAAAATAGTAAACTTGCTACAGTGTGACTTTCATAATGTGTTATACAGTATTATGCGACATTCTGGATGATGTAAACTATGACGAGAGAGACAATACTGAAAGAAGAAATGGAAGGCTTAGCTGAAGTAGAAAAACAGACTCTGCTGATATAAGATGTAAAGTTTTGTTAAGTTAAAATGTGTCCCAGAAGGACATTGATTAATCATTAATGCTGACCACTTTTTAATACTGTTCCATTTCAGTTGTAACAGGTGGGCCACTATGCAGAGACCATGAGTTTGAATTACATGAAGTACGATTTCACTGGGGCAGGGAGAATCAGCGTGGCTCTGAGCATACTGTGAACTTTAAAGCTTTTCCAATGGAGGTAAGTATTGGCACTGGGAATTATCAAGTAGGAAGTTTCTGATGCTCTTTAACTGTAGTTTAATCACATATAAAATACCACAAATTAGTCAAATAATTTCTGAATCCAGTAATTTGTGTCAGGTTAAGCTACAACATGTTCCCTTTCTCCAGATCATGCCCACATCCAATATGTTATCTGACCCCTTGCTTTTCTTTATTATAAAAGAAAAGTTGTGCAGGGTGACAAGACCTTTGAAGTAGCAATATTTTTAGCAATACTTTGCAAGGAATTTTGTAAAAACTTAATTGAAGGTAAATTCAGTGTAGTGCTCGTATTTGTGAAGTGTTTCAGAGTACAATAATAGACCTAACTTGATAAAACAAAAAATCTCAGAGTAATACAAATTGTGTCCTACTCTTAGGAGTAGGAGTAAAAGCATTTTATCCATTTTCTTAATTTAGAAAACTACTCCATACTTCAGCAGGATGTAGAAAAGACTTGTAAGCTGTCCTAACTCACTAGGAGCTGCCAGAACGTGGCTTTCAGGTAGAGATTGACACACATATTTTAGGACATGGGTAATGCAGGCAGTGTTGTGTATTGGTTAAGGCTTTGGGCTTGAGGTTGTGGGTTCAGATCCTGCTAACTGACACTGTGTGACCATAACAAGGCACTAGAGCTGCATGTGCTTCAACTGGAAAAGCAAAAGAAGCATAATACAATTGTATCATAAACTATTGAAAGTCATCTGGATAAAGGCATTAGCCAAATGAGTAAATGTAATGCTTTGGAAATGCTGGACAACAATGAATTTATGAAAATATACTGATTTGACAGAGATTAAATAATAATCATAACAAATCTTGTATGTCACATAATCACTCCATCTACGCAAAGACACAACATACTGGCAGACAAAATGAAAGTGATGGTCATGTTACTTTTTTTGGCCATTGGTAAAACACAGCTTTGCAATAATAATGATTTGGGTATCTCACAACAAGCATTTCTCTAATTTTGTACCAAACTTTGAACATCTTTACAATGCATGATGTAATACACAGATTACAGTCACAAAATGGTGACTTCCGTATTAAAAACAATATGGCCTCCCATAAGATGTGAAACAATTTCAGAAATATCTGTTAATGACAATACATTCCCCATATGAATAAACCTAAAAAAGGACCAGAAAACAATCAAAATGTTGACATAACTCAAAATAAATTAAACAAAAATGTGATGAAAACAAAAGGGATAGATATTTTTAATGTAAGTATTGTTGATGCTTCAGGTTCTATTGTTCTCTACAATCTAACACAGATCATTAGAGACTTGTAAAGCTTTCCTTTATAAGAAATGACAGTGTGGGGATTGCATAGGAATGCATAATTTAGCATTATATAGGTGTTACACGTCTCTGTCTGTTCCCCAAATCACAAAATGGTTGTAGGCCTCAAATCAGAAAGTGTAGGCCTCACCCATCTAAATCAACCTCACCCCAAACTCACGATGCGAGCTTATTAAGTGCACAAACCTATTAGCAGAGAAAATGATAAAAAATAAAAGTGCATATCAGCAGACAATAAAATAATAAAAATAATAAATTAATAACATATTTTCAACAAGGACTTAACTATTCAATTTGGAATAACCTTAACAGCATTTTAGGGGTAGAAACTATAGCACTTGAGAGAAAGAACAAATGTTGATCTCTGGAGGATACCAGACTCTAAAAATGTCAACAACTGGACATGGGCTTTATAGTCAGACCACTGGATATATCAGGTAGCAGCACTAAACACTGTGACACCAAGCTGCCCTCTTCAGATTTAGTTTACAAGGTTTTTTTTTACATTTTTGTAAAAATGTACATTTTTCAGTTTTAAAAATCATGACACTGGTGCACCTTGAGAACAGAGAAAAAAATAATAAATCCTTGGTGCAGCTAAAAAATCGTTCATAGCTGTCTTTCAACATGTATTAAATTAAGGCTGCTTTCATGTTTTATGAAATGCCAGCTGATAAAGAGCTGTGCTGGACACAAGACTGGTGACAAGTGAATCAGACTGCAGGTGTCTGCCTTGAAATAAGTCAGCTAAAAGTAATGTGTTACCGATTGAAGAAGTAATAATTGACCTCATATATACTTTTGCAAAACCAATTATAAAAACAAAAGCTATTAGATTCAACTTCATAAAATTTTAATTCTATAAAAGCAAGTATAAAAATAATGGAAATACAGTGCTATGGGTTATTAAAACTCATTGACACAATGTTTCACCACAATGTAAATTACAGTTATTTGAAAAATATGTTGTTATTGGATGTACTGCCTGGTACTGGTTAAAAGTATTTTGTTCTGTAGGCCTACAAACATATTGAGAAATTACACTCTCGCTAACAAAATGTGTAATAGTTCAGTACATGGCATTTACAGAGCACTGGGAACCAGTGTCGACACTGTGTATAGCTCAAGGCTGGACAGTAGTAGCACAGGAGACTGTAAACTCTGAAATAGTTTATTTGAGGACTTCTCTAGGGGCCACACAGAAGGTATAAATGATTGCTTTCTGCCACGGTTAGGCAAACTTTAATTGGGAGATGGATGTATGAGATCCCTGGTGGGAGAAAGAGCAGCTGTTTGCAGTGTAGAAAGTTTGGCAAGTGAAGAAGCTTCCTGGAAGAAATGAACATGAAACCTTATTCATTAAGGTCCATGCACATCAAATGGATATTTCTTGATTTTTACGGTCTTTCCATCTGTTAATTGTCTTCTTGGTTGTTTCTTTAATGAAATCCTGATTTTGTGATTTAGTGTGAACACCTGGCTGCGCCAATATGGGGCACAGTAATGGGATTTAATAAGGTGTTGTAACCTTGCAGATGATGAAGTCATTACTATTGAAATAAGAACAAATTAATTAAAAGTTGTCTGACATACAAAAATGTTATTATGTGTAAAATAATTGAGCATGTTTGTATATTTGTTTTATAAAAATTCTGACCAGCATTATGCCTATATTTCTAAATTATTCACTCTGATAAGAACATTAATGACTAGCACTGAGATCATGGTGGATGGAGGAACGTTGAGCAGGTAGACTTTTTGGTGTATTTGGGGAGTAGAGTAACATATGATGCTGACTGTGTGGGTGAGGCGAAGTTGAGGCTGCTCATAGGCATGGTACTGATGATTAAGTTGAAAAGGATATTCGGTAGGAACAGAAGTCAGTCAGACCCACCATAATGTGACCTTACTCTACTTGGAGCATTCTTCTTTTTATTATGTGTAAGGTATGTAATGTCTTTGACAATAAAAACTTGTATACACTGTTTATGTATCAGTTTACCCTGAGATATTATTATTATATAAAAAAATTTGTCAATCAACTTGGTTAACCTAATGATTTTGGACATCTCCCGCGAATAGCCAGTCTTAAAGAAAGCTCATATTCTGTGATAAGCTATCTCAAACACACCCTTCCTAACTACCTGGTTAAAATTGGCTGTTGGTGATACACCATTTTAAAATCAAATGAGAAGCAGTGAATGACTCTAAACAGAAGGAGGGTCAGTGCCAGTCAAAACCCATTTGGAGCCATAGGCGTGGTTGATGGACGTCACCCCTCGCTGTTCATAGTGGGTAGTCTATATTATTATTATTATTATTATTAGATTTAGACGACCTTCCCCTTGGTGCCCTAAGGGGCTTCCTATGTCGCCTAATGGAATGACTGGCTCTGAGAAGGGCTGTGAAAGAAATGAGATACTGACATGTGGTAATGCCATTACCTTTTGTCTCCAAAGCTATGGAGCCTTTTTTTACTTTGATAGTTATTCGTGAATTTTCTTTTCCAATCACTTGTACCTTTCCTTTAAGAGGCAAGACTGACCAAAGCCCTGAGCGTTTATGACACTGCAAGGTTCTGGTATTTTATTAAGAAAAAAAAATATATAAATTCCTTTGGCTGTTATGATTATGCAACAGTTTGCACATAGCTTGACCCCGGGGGTAGAGTCGCTTCAAGAATACAAATATATTGCCAAAAAGTATTTCACCCCTTTGGAAGTTTTGACATTTTTATTGTTATAAAACATTGAATCACCATGGATGTAATTTGTTTTGTTTTTTTTTAACACTGATAAACAGAAAAAGTATCTTAAATGTGAAAGTGAAAATACCTCTGCAAAGTGGTCCAAATTAATTACAAATACAAAACAAGAAATAATTGATCACATAACTAGTCACCCCTTTAATGTAGCACACCTACATCATCATTGGTGCAGGCAGATGATTTAAGAAGTCACAGAGTTAGATCAATGGAGACCACATGTCTGTAGTCAAAAAACTTCAATTGACTGCAGTATAAATGCACCTCATGTGGAAGGTTCAACTTGTGGCGGGTCATTATCATTGTGTAACTTACACAATTAAGACAAAAAGGACACTCCAAGCAAGGAAAAGTGCAAGTCAAATGGATGAAGACAAGAAAATATCCAAGTGCTTAAATAGCCCTTATAGTCCAGGTAAATTAAAGATTAAGAAATGGAAAGAGTACGGCAGATCTGTAAACCTGCATAGAGCAGGCCTTTCACAAGAACTGAGTGATCATGCATGAGAAAGACAAGTAAGGGAGGCCACCAAGAAACCTATGAGGAGTTACAAGCTACGGAGGATGAGATTAGAGAGGTGGTGCAGACAACTGTTGCACTGTCACAGCTTTAAGGGAGAGTGGCAAAGAGAAAGCCACTGTTAAAAAATGCACTTGACATCTCGGCTAGAGTTTTCCAGAAGACACATAATAAAGTCTGAAGTCAGCTGGAAGAAGGTTCTATGGTCTGATGTGGTCAAAATTGATCTTTTTGGCCATCAGAGTAAATACTAAATTTTGCATAAGCCAAACACTGCACATGATCAAAACACCACTGTGAAGCATGGTGGTAGGAGCATCAGGCTTTGGAGATGCTTCTCTGTTGCAAGCTTTATCAGGCTTGTAGGGGTAGAAAGTAAAACGAATGCAGCAAAATACAGGGAAATCCTGGAGTGAAAACCTAACGTAGTCTGCAAGAAACCTGCAGCTTTGGAGAATATTTGTTTTCCAGCAAGACAAAGACCTAAGGCATTAAGTTAAAGCTATGCAGGAAAGGCCTTTAAAAACAATAATGTTAAGTCTTGGAGTGGCTTAGTCAGAGTCCAGACCTCAATCCAATGAAGAATTTGTGGCAGGACTTGAAAAAGGCTGTTCACTCACGATCTCCATTCAATCTGATGGAGTGTGAGCAGTTTCGCAAAGAAGAATGGAAAAAAATGACAGTGTCTAAATGTGCAAAGCTGATAGAGACCTGTACACAAAGTCGTGAGGCTGTCATGGCTGCCAAAGTTGTATCTACTAAGTTCTGACTAAATATACAGTCAGTTATTTGTTTTAGACTTAATTTACACCAGTTTGCAGAGGTCTTTTTTCACTTTAAAATTGAAGAGTCTTGCTCTGTTGATCAAATTGAAATTGACTCTGATTTAATGTTCCATTATAATAAAATATGAAGACTTCCAAAGGAATGAACATTTTTGAGAGGCACTGTACATTTTGTTTCTTCACCTAGCAGAATAAATGTTTTTTAGGTTAGATGGTGGTGCAGTGGTTAGGGCTGCTCTGTCATGGCTACCAAGTCCTGGGTTCAACTTCTAGCCTGAGGACTGCCTGTATGGAGTTTGCATGATCTGCCCATGTCCCTCTGAGTATTCTGCTATTCTCCTCTCACATCCCAAAGATATGTGTTTGCCATTAATTAGCCACTCTAAGTTGTTACCATCCCATCCCCTGCCTTGAACGCGAGATACTGAAGTTAGGCTCCATACCCTGTGATGTAAACTGGATTAAGCAGGTTGAGAATGGATTGATGGATGCGTAAAAATTATGGTGTGAATGTGGAAACATCAACACTCAGGTCTAGGGATACAATCCTTTTTTTCTGTTGGTCCTACTTTTTCATTTGAGGACGACTACCTATAAATTATCAACAGCCTTTCAGTTTAATATTGGAGCTTTCTATGTAATTATTATTACAAGATTCATTGTGCATATTTGAAGAGTATATGGTCTAACTTGATAAGGGAGGATGTGTTTTATAAGAACAATGAAAAAGGCTGACTATGCTGGGGCCTCATCCATGATGTTTAACTACACTTGAAAGATTTGCTTTGTGTTGGCCTTAGCATTCTAATGGCCCACCTGGATTAAAGTCAGTTTTGGCAATTTAAATTTTAATCACAATATGTAAAATATGTTTTTCAGCTTCATCTGATTCACTGGAATACAAAACTGTTCAGCAACATTGAAGAGGCATTGGGGAAGAGAAATGGCATTCTTATCATTGCTTTGTTTGTACAGGTAAATTATTTTTCATTTTACTTTAACTGAAGATAATATTTAATCAGTGACAGTGGTTAACTAAAAATAGACAAATAAGAAAGGTGGATGAATGGGAAATTAATGTTCATTACAGTACAAAGGTGAACAACTGAATTCTTGTTGATTTGGAGTCTGAAAAACTGATAAATCATAGTAAACAGATGAAAATGTATTGAGTGAAAATCTAGAGGTAAATGTTACTGGTTTCACTCATTATCAGACACAATAAAATTACAAGTATAAAAAGTAATATAAACCTTGAATAGGACATATGCCACGTCCTAACAGACTGATGTTGATAAAGAGTGGCAGAGATCAAAGGTGTTTTTTATTTAAATGCAGAACAAAAGGGTGGTTGTCGATATTTTCAAGTGCCATAACACAAAAATGGTTTGATTGTTCACTAAAATGTTAAGGACAAAAGCAAAGTCAAATTCAAACCAAATACACTATTCTCTCAAAAACTCTTTCCTTTAATTGCTTAGAATTTGGATGCTGTTCAATGTGAGCAAGCATCTTATTATGGCCGCCACAATGTCACATGTCTAGTAAATATGACCCATCATAGCAACCACACACACACAATGGCAGAACCCTAGAAACAAGCAGAGAAGACAGCAGTGTTTTCATTGGCTGAAGATTGTGCGAGGAGAAATGAAGAAATGACCTGGAGATGAAAAGCACAAAAAAGGAACGGGCCGACTTGAGGACCAGGAAAGAAAGGTGCAGCAGCCAGTTAAATAAAATCACCTTCTTAGTTTTGCTAGTGTTTCAGTTTTATTTAGTGTTACTAATTTGTGTTCTTTTTCTTCTAAATTTGTTTTATTTGTTTTGTTAATGAACTTTTTATGTGTGAGTCACTTACCCATCCATCCATCCATTATCCAACCCACTATATCCTAACTACATGGTCACGGGGGTCTGCTGGAGCCAATCCCAGCCAACACAGGACGCAAGGCAGGAAACAAACCCCGGGCAGGGCGCCAGTCCACCGCAGGAGTCACTTACCTTTAATTTTTAATATTTCTGATTAAGTATCATATTTTCTGCTTATTGTTTTGTACTTTTCTTCCTTTGGATTTTTCTAATCTCTATTTGTTTCTTGACTTACCTCCTTATGTTGAGCCTTTTGTGGCAAGACATCCCAATTATGGAGGGGTGCACCTAACAGGGCTGTCATCTGAATTTCCATTTAAAGGTTTAGCATGTCCCAGGCTAAGGGGCTTTCAGTTTATTCTCTTTGTCGTTGCATTTGGCTTAAATTATTTTAACTTTAGTCTGGTCTTCAGTATTTCTTGTTGTTTTCGTATTTCTTTAACTTGTTTGGCCTTTAAGAGTTGCTGATTTTTAATCATAGTATTTTTGTATCTTGGGCTTTTTGTATGGCTTGCTCTTTGTCTAAATTGTATTTTGCTTTTTTGACCCATTTATTTTTGACCAACTCTGTTTTAAGACAGAGGGTTTTTAAGTAATCAAAAGAAGTTGAATCATCTGTGCAAATTATTTGCTTCAACTTGCAAGGCGTAATTTACTTTAACTGCTGCAGAACATTCTGTAGGTTGTAACCTATTAGGTGTTCCCTGAAGAAGGCCCATTTGTAATATTCTGAAATTTCCTTTTTTCAGTTTTTGCTAACCTAAACTTTCAATTTAAACCTCAGGCAGTTTATTGATTACCTTTTCACCATTTTAGCACAATCATTGCATTTCAACCGATTCAATTTTAAGAAACACTGGAAAAATTGAGGTTTTCTAAAACTTTTGACTGGTAGTATATATTATATTTCAACTGCCATAAATTCTCCCAACTCTTAATTCTGCGCCGGATGAACTAATAATCTGGTGGCTTAAAGTCCAATTCCATATTATCTGCCAACGACCACAAATTTACACACTTTTGCTGGTGACCTTTCCGGTAGGCTGAACAACATCTGCAATTTCACTGTGGATCTGTAATTGTAAAGTATAGGAAGGCCATATCTTCTTCTATAATATGCTGCCGTGGCTGTTCGTTTGTCTGTCCAGGATTTTAAATCACCTGTAGCTCGCAAACCGTTTCACCTATTGACTTGAAATTTGGTACACATACTACGTGACGTCTAATATCTGCTTTTGGGAGTGATGATTTTTATTACTCTTTTTATTTTTATTTTATTTTATTGTAGAATCAACTCTCGGCAGCGCGCAGCAGGGCAGCCGTACGGCACATGCATACGGGCGCCGTTCTCATTCCCTACCACCTTCGCTAATCATTCTTGAGGCAGATTGAAGACTTAAGTGCCAGCTTAAGTGAAAAATTAAAGAAAACGTACTAAGTAATTGAAATACAAAAATTCACTTAATCAGTTTTAACGCGAAAAGATGCCGAAGAAAGAAGAGAAGCAGCAGGCCGCTAGGGTGGAAAAAAGAAGAGCTGCTCAGGAAGCAGCAAGCGCATCAACCTCTGAGCAAACGAATGCTAAAAAGAGACAGAGAAAGAGGATGAAAACTAAGAATGCTCAAGTCAAGTGGATTCACTGCAGGTTATCGTGCAGTACGCCGTTACTGGTATAAAATAATGGTGATTTCTGCTGCCAATCCAGACACATTTGGATTTACATTTTACTATCACACTATCCTAACAAAATTTACAGTCTTGAACTTTGCTGCTTAATTATGGCTACTTATTGCATATTTTTCACATGATGATCACAGTAGATGGTTTTTAACTGAAGGATTACAATGATTTGGGCTGTTAAACTTTCCATGTAATGAAAAAGAGAAATGTTTAAATTTTATAATCTAGTAGGCATTTGATTAAGTAGTAACCACTAAGACAAATCATTCAGTTAAAGTCATAACATTATTTGTTAAACATAGCACAAATTTGTACATTCAGCACATTAAGTGATGAAACATGACGTCTAGCAAATGGTTATACATGGTTAAATTGCGTTACACCACATTTGTCATCACATCTTTAAACAAAGGGAGGCAACTGTTGACTTAAAGGTGAGTTTTGCACATTTAAGCATGTTTATAGTAGTTAAACTAACTGGCACTGGTGGCACATTCATGTAGAAAAACTTAAAATCTAACTTGGCTTCAGAGAGTTTAATCATGCTGCATCAAATTTGTTTTAGAATGTCTTCATAAATCGGGGAATTGTGGATGATCGTCAGGGCGGGGTGAGGGGTTTGATTGTTTGGGAATCGAGGACACTTGTCAGAGCAATGTCAATTGCTTAATCAACTCGCAGCACCCCACTTCGTAAACCATCTGCAGCCCAATTATCATTAAATACAGTAGTGACTAGCGACCTAACAGCTGCAACCCACAATCCATTTAGGGTCACAGCCCATAGTTTAAGACACCTTACATTACAGTGAAAAATTTCATGGTAAGCAGAGCATTATAACAGCATACTATTCACAAATAATAAAACTATAAATAATAATAATAAAACTAGAAAATCAATTTTTCCTTTGATTTCTGTTTATTCAGAAATCAATGGAAAAATAAAATTCAGAAGGAAAAAAACTAACAAGATTTAACCCCCATCCAAAAGAAAGAGAAAAAGAAGAAAGAAAAGCATTAACAAAAAAAAAAAAACCCATGTGACTTTTTAATTATAATAAAACAATTAACAAAATAAGAGAGTTAATCATGGGTGAGGCATAATTATTCCATTTTTAAAAAGTGTTAGATTTTTTTCTAAAGACGTCTGTATTTCTGAAAAAGGAAACAAGCAGCTGTTCCATAGTGTGCCAAGGTATTTTAAAAAATGGAAGCATCAGTATGGGGTAGTCTGTCCTGAAATTACTGTATTGATGTAGTGTGTTGATGAAGTCTTTTGCTGAGAGTTTTAGAAGCTCTTATGGTAGATCATAAATGTACTTTTAGATTTTAAGAAGAAACCAGGGCTCCTAGAATATGGATGGTGGAAGAGATGTCCATAATGTATTGTTCAAGAAGCAATCATTACCACAACAGTTCCATGCCTTCTGTACTTCATTTACTCAATTTAATGTATTGATTTCTTTTTTTATGTGCTAATTTGTTAAATGAATCCAATTACTGAAACAGACCTGAAATTTTTACTGGCAGCCTCAGACAAATAAAACTAGACTCTTCATAGAGTATCTTCATTCATACATCATTACGAGTTTTACTACTTACAGCAATAGGCGAACTAACAATCTCTAAACAAACAAGCCTTCATATCTTTGTGAATCACAACAGAATGGTTGTCCTCACAGAAAATGTATCAGGGTATAGGGAGAGGAGAGCAGAGGAGAGATTGGGAGCATGCGCTGATTACAGAGTGTTGCCGCACAAACAACACAGCAAACCAATTTTACAAAGGTTATGTTTGGGCTAGAATTTCACTTAGTAAATAGAACCACTGTTGTTATGATGCCCACATTTGATAAATAGTGTTTATCATTCTGTTATTACAGTTTTTTTCTGATGGTACTTGTTCATTTATCTATTGATGAATTCACTCAAGCTTGCCCCCGCACATTTGATAGCAGGTACTCACCTCTCTCACAGTTTGTTGGTCTATACCTGATGCTTCTGGTTGTTTACTGCCACTGCTATTACATGCACAACATGCATGTGTAATCTTCACTCTTTCCTGTTTTTATCAACTGCAAAGCATTATGGGTAATAATATTAAAGGGGTGGGCTCATATGTTACACACAAATTCACACACAAGTCCATACAAAAATACACCATCACATTTCCAGTTTCCTTCTGTATGCATGTTTTGTGTTCGGATGTGTTTGAAAGTTTTCCATTCATTTTTAGCCTACTATTAAGTTATTATTATATACTCGGCCATGGGTGGGAGGCCCATTCTACACTACCTGCTACAGCATCATGGGGTGCTGGGAAAAAAAGCTGATCTAAGTGAGCTGTATAGCAAACCTATTTGTTAAATGACATACAACAAAAATAATGCATTCACTGAGTGGCATGCTTTTGGCAAATTTTGGTGATCAACACTAGTGTGGAGTTTATATTTTCTGTCCATTCCTACAGTAGATTTTCATTGGTACTCTGTATTTCCTCCTACAGACATGAGTTGCTGACTCCAAACAAATGTGTGTGCCCTGTGTGTATGCTGGACATACCCCAAACCTTTTCAACCTTAAATTGGATCAGAGTGGATTCTGCTAACCTAATCATTTATTGTGTTAATAAAGTGTTAAAAGCTATGTAAAGAACGTATAATGGTGATAATATAAATGACACTATATAAAGCAGAAACTGAATAATATAAACATTCTGTGTGTATGATACCAGAGGTCTTAAGGAAGCTTTAATGGCAATGACCATCATAAGAGGAGGAAGACAACTCTCTCTGTCTATCTTGCCTTTGACCCACTTTTTATAAAGGCTAACACTGTTAATGTTAATTTTTTTTTTCCTTGAAAAAAAGTGTGGATATCTAGATATCATTCGAATTTTAGTCTGGAAAATTGCCATCCAAGTATAGGCCTATGGGAAAAGAAGTTATCTTTAGTTGTTAGATCTCATCATTATGGCGCAAATGGAAAAATACATTTTGAAAGCCTTCTACACTTAACAATACAACTTATCTAATAATTTGAGCTCAGCTCTATTTAAAATAAAATCACACAGCTCTGTTTGCTCACGTAAATTAAACCAAGTCTACATGCAGTAAAACAACACAGAAAAAGATAAGATATGCAGTATATACTGTATGCGCAGCAGGCTTCAGATTTCTCTATTGTCCTTTGGACATAACATGTTTCAAATGTAGCTTTAGCATACTAAAGATAATGGGACAAATTATTTATTACTTACAGGTTAAGAAGAGTTAGAAACACTAGCCTGCAAGTAAAATGGCTTAAGGTAAATGCAGAACTAAAATTCTGAATGAGCATGATAAAGACAATAAACAAATTAAAGAAACACCAAGACAAAAAATTAAAACTGCCTGATATCTTTAGGGTGGTCCAGATCTAATTATACAATTTTCATTATGCTATAACTTATTAAGTTTATTACATAGAAAATCACCCGAAAAATCCCGGACCATCAAGAAGTGTGTGAACTGACGACATGAAGAATCGCCTTTGCGTCGAACTGGAATCGTCCCCGCATAAATCAAAGTCATCCGGACGATCTGGATCTGCATAATTAGATCTGGACCACCCTGTACATTGTGGCCTATGGCTACTTTCTCAACAGCATTTCCTTGCATTGATTCTAAAGTTTGAGATCAACCCTGTCAGAGGGTACCCCTAAATTATATAACATTCTGTAATAAAATAGAATAATTTTAACATATAAGTACAGTTATCAAGTTGCAATTCACTAAAGTGCTTCATCTAACAGTCATGTTGAAATCCCCCCTTCCCACTAAACAAGAGAGAGTAAATAAAAGAAGGTAAAAGATAAAGTCTGTAAGAGCTTGCAATTGTTGAGTTTATTCAATAATTGCTATAAGGGGTGCTAGCTGAGTGTGACTGTTATATGTTAAACTATTTTTGAATTGTTCCACTTAAAGTAAATTTGATAGTCTCTAATTTTATGTAGTATGGCACATCATATTTCATTACGCTACAGTAGTTAAGATTTGATCCTTTCAGTTGAACAGAATATAAGAAGAAGTAGTGTAGTGCACATTTTAATGGCAGACTGATCCTTAACTCCGGTGTTTCATCTGCTGTTATTCCAAAACAGGCAGTGGTGTATGGGAGACAAAAAAAAAAGGAAATATTTTATTTTTATTTAAAACAAATCTAGAATTATAAAAGTGCTGTTAGACCATATCAGTGCTTAGCAGGTTCAATCTATAAAAATAGCAGGGCTGAAAACATATAAAATTTTCTGCCAATAGAAATTTATGGCTACCCACATTAACAAATAGAGGACGTGAGAGATAAATTTACTGTTGTCTTAGCTGCGTGTAAGTACATTAAGCAGCTTCAACCTAAATTCATTTGATTTCTTAATTAACAATTAGATGGCGGCATAAGAGATCAGTTCAGAAAGGATAAGGCAATGCATTCCTGTTTGAGTATTCTGACTCCTCTAGTTTTATTCTCATGCTTTCAGTAGATTAACTGTCCAATCAATCCACTCTTAACTCTCGTTTTTCTTTAATATTCAGATGTGTTTCCTGTAAAAATGGAATGCCTGCCTTTGTAGAACTAAGATAACTCTTTTTCTTTTTTTTTTTCTTTTCAGTGCACGGTTTAGACCCCTTGACATCTCAGCTAATGAAACTGATTTAAGCAGGCACAGGAATCTGGTGTTTTATTTCCAGGAGTCATATTTCCTGGTGGCACATGGGATTATTATGTCTTTTGCAATAACAGA
Source organism: Polypterus bichir lapradei (assembly GCA_026402145.1). NCBI lineage: Eukaryota > Metazoa > Chordata > Cladistia > Polypteriformes > Polypteridae > Polypterus > Polypterus bichir. Next base: position 58,893,876 of record JANRMT010062819.1, read on the forward strand.
GCCTTTGATTCCGTGCATAAGTAAGATTCTGTTCTGCTCAGGACTAATAATTGGAGAAAGTAAGCACTGAATGATTTTTTAAGCAGAAAAGAAAACAGAACATTGTAAAAAGGAGTACTTATTATGAATGAAAAACTAATAAAATAATGTGAATTAGAATAAGTTCCACAAAGTCATTTACATTAACAATGCAAGTAAAATTAAATAAACTAATAATGGGCCTGTGCAGTCATCCCATTCCAGCTTAAAACCAGCCCAACCACTCCAACTCATTTTGATATCCCAAATAAGACAAAGATCCTGCGTAGCAGGGCTCCACACTTCTAATAGGGAACTCAAAAGCTGGGCAAAGGTTTCTCCCACTATAGGCCCCACACAGTCTTTATATTTCTGTCCATGTATATAACTACAAAATGAATTCATTCTAGAAAAATTCTATACTCGAATATTCCTACATACAGATACACTGCAGCCAGAAATATATGAAGAGAGTCTATATACAGCAGTGGTTCTCAAACTTTCGTATTTCTCTCCCCCCCCCCCCCCCCCCCCCCTTTCTACCTGGAATAATTCTGCGCCCCCTGCATAATACAGTGGAACCTCAGTTCACGAACGTCTCGGTACACGTACAACTCGGTTCACGACCAAAAAGTTCACCAAACTTTTGCCTCAGTTCATGGCCACACACTCGGTATACGAACAAGCCAGTTTCCCTTTCGGTTTGTGCGCGCCGATGATTTCCTCACGTGTTGCATTGTTCTCGGTCAGACGTGCCTGCCTGCCTGCCTGTGCGTGCGTGCCTGCCTGCCTGCACGTGAGAGAGAGAGAGAGAGAGCTAGCGCGTGCGTGCTGCTGAGCGAGAGCGAGCGAGCGTGTGCTGCTGAGAGAGAGGGGGAGGGTGCGTGCTGCTGAGAGAGAGGGGGAGGGTGCGTGCTGCTGAGAGAGAGAAAGAGCGAGCCTGCTCCTGCAGCTGAGCACGGAGCCTGGGTGTTTTGTGTCAGTGTTATTCAATGTTTTTACATTAGTTTACTATTACACTGTGCATTCTACGGTGTAATTAACTATATTTGTGGTTAATCTTTAAAAAAAATATATTTACATACAATTCGTACGGTCTGGAACGGATTAATTGTATTTACATACAATCCTATGGGGGAAATTGCTTCGGTTCACGACCAACTCGGTTTACAACCAGAGTTTTGGAACGAATTATGGTCGTGAACCGAGGTTCCACTGTATAAGATAGATGAGAATAACCCATGATACAACTAACAAAGGTATGATACTCGTGCCGTGTCGCGGTATCCTATCATTTTTACTTCCAAAAAATTTGCATGTGTTCGGCTAACTTCGATGAAATATTTGCAATTTTTTTTTTTTTAAAGTGCTTTAATAACTGTTAAAATGTCTTGTGTGGTTTTTGGTAGTAATTCTAATCCCAAAAACAAAGAATAAATTATTTATTCTTATTTAATTATTTTTTTAAGTAAAAAAACGATTAAATATGTTTTAATCTTTAAAAATCTCGTAAACGAGGACACCGATGAAGTCAATCTACGCGAGACAAACGTACTTTCGTCCGACAAATATTATACCGCTGTTAGTTGTATCATGAAAGTAACCCAATACGCAGTAAATTATTTAACTCAATTTGGCAATATTGGCTACGCTGCCAATGTGGTGTAGTTGTGCTGCATTATCACCTGATCTACTGTTACCCGAATGTTCGCGACAGATACCGATACGTCTTGAACTTTCTGGATTGAAAATACGTGACTATAAAAGCAGCAGCAGCGGCGCCGCTCGTCCTAGAAACAAACCTTAAATAGAAAAGGAGCTCAGAGTGGCTATCTCGAATATCAAACCAAACCTGGACTTTAAAGCAGGCACATATTAGTCATTAGATCTATGCCTTAGAAATGTTTTATTTTAATTTTAGTTATAATGCATTCATTGTGATTATATGGTTGTAAATTTAAATTTGAAATAAAAATGTGAAAAATACATTTTGATGTCTTGTTTATATATTCAAAGCCCCCTTTGTACAGCTTCAGGCGCGCCCCACAGTTTGAGAACCGCTGATATACAGTAGTGTAATGCTGAGCTGCAAAAAGCCTCCAGTAAACACCAAACCCCAAAGGGACCCTCACCCATACTGTAGATGCTATCCCTGGCTCTTGCATTCATTAATTTTGCTTTAAAATGAATTGTTAGGGATTCTTTATCTTACTGAGCTTTGATACTTACCCAATTTGACGTATTCAGTACATTTTCAGTCCAGTTTCTGAAAATGAGGTAAAGATAATTCAAGATCAGTTATGCTAGTTGTTTTTTCCAGTTTTATTGATTTTATTAATCACATTACAAAGAATGAGAATTCTGTCAGGTTACTTGTCATACATTTTTGTGTATTCTCCATATCAAATGAAATCCACATTAGCTCTCCTTCTTCATCCAATTCAGAGTGCAATGTGATTGAAAAGCCCAAAATGCAGCCATCCCTCTTATATGCTGAGACATCAAAAAGCTGAACTGAGACCCTGCTTGTTTATTTTATTCTTGTCAATTTCTGATAAACTTTGAACCATTCTTTGTAGAGAGAATTTGAATTTTTCTGATTAGAAAGGATGGAATGGAATTCTGTGAATTGAGTAAGATAACAAAACAAGTGAGTGGTGTAATGCACAATATTGCAGTAGACTTGGCATCTGGTGTTACTCTGGTGTTAGTGTATTTGGAGTAATTGTAAATACAGGACTCCTTATGAAATAAACAATCATTTTTCCCAATATGTTCTGTATGTAGGGCATTCCCAAAGTATACATCCTGGCAAAGCAGGCACATGATGAAATCATTCACATTTCAGGTCTTATCTCAGATATGTTTTGGATAATTTTAGTTGTGATGGGTGCATCTAGGGTACTGCTTTTAGTTAAAGTACATTATGCTTTGCACAAACTGAAGACGTATATCATGTGACAGAAATATTTTAATAATTACTTGAGATTCGAATTAAAACACTCCATTCCAATTGTTGTCTTAGATCATCAAGGAGTGTGTTGTTTGAGTTAAGCTGGCATTGTAGAATCTTGTTAAATGTTAATATGGTGGAACTCTGTCACGTAATTCAGTGTTTCCCAAACTCGGTCCCGGGGGCCCACTGTGGCTGCAGGTTTTTGTTCTAGTCAGATTCCTAATCAGTGACAACACCTGATAGCATTGATCTCATTTAATTAGCTGGGATTATTTTTCATTTATTCTACATTCAGAAAAGCACAGCAGCATGCTTTTTACATTTATAAGACATTTATAAATATTTCTGCTTTTGCTATCAATTTAAATGCTTAACTCTCTTTTGTTGATTTCATTCTATTTTGTCCTTTCTCTGAGCAGGTTTTTCCCCTTTGTTGTATCTTATTAATGACAATTAAAAATGAGCAGAGCAGACACTCTGGCAAACAACACTGAATAATCAAAGGCTGTAACTACTTTAGCGTCAAACCCACTAATTAGTAAATAATGGATTAATTAAACAATTACAACACCTAGAAAAGTAGAATGAAAATCAAGATAAAAATATTGTTGAAAAGAAAAAAATACATTATTCTCATATAACTGCTTGGTACATTTTAATATATATATATATATATATATATATATATATATATATATACTAATAAACGGCAAAGCCCTCACTCACTCACTGACTGACTGACTCATCACTAATTCTCCAACTTCCCGTGTAGGTAGAAGGCTGAAATTTGGCAGGTTCATTCCTTACAGCTTCCTTACAAAAGTTGGGCAGGTTTCATTTCGAAATTCTACGCGTAATGGTCATAACTGGAAGCTGTTTTTCTCCATTTACTGTAATGGAGATGAGCTTGAAACCCGTGGGGGCGGAGTTTCGACTGACATCATCACGCCTCCCACGTAATCACGCAGTACGTAGAAAACCAGGAAGAGGCCCAAAAAGCGCTTTAGAAAACATGCATTATATAATTGAGAAGGCAGCGAAACAATAAGAAGCGAGCGAGTGATCTATACAACCATATTCATGAGTTCTGCTACTTCGGAAACAAAGCACAGTGTAAACCTACACTTTAAATTAAGTTCATAGACAGGCTGCCGCTGGCGTTTGTAATTTAGTGCCTGCCCATATAAGGCCGTCCGTCAGCGGCAATCCAATAGCAAACTGCCACGGGTAAATATTCACGGGTGAAGGACTGTGCTTATGCAGAGGAAGATGAGATGGTCAGAAGACGAGCTGTTTATTGATGCAGTAAGAAACGTGTATATATATATATACCCCGATCTACATACTCGAATAATGAATACTTTATTCGCAATCAATGATTGTTTTGGTAAAGCCATACTCAGTGTATTCATTAGATGAATGGTAAAAAAGTAAGAGCGAGGGGAGGGTCACTTATTGAGGCATGCAGGCAAAACCACATTAGCACGTGAGCTCGATGTACGAAAAAATATATCTTTTCAAGTTCTATTTAGTCCATATGTGTCAAACTCAAGGGCCACGGGCCACATCCGGCCCGGCGTGTAATTATATCCGGCCCGCGAGATCATTTTATATACTGTATTATTGTTATTAATGGCCCGGGTATATGAAGCGCTGGTAACACAATAAACTACAGATCCCATAATGCAGCGCTTCAGCTGCCTTGCCGAACACTTACCGCGTTAATCAAGTCTAGCTTGCAAGTTATTGTGAAGCTAGCCCACACGATGCTTAAGAGAAAAGTTGATTCTGAAAATAGAGCCTTTAAAAACCGATGGGAGGCTGAGTATATGTTTACTGACATTGCCGTTAAACCCGTGTGTCTCATTTGTGGAGCTAATGTGGCTGTAATTACAGAATTTAATCTAAGATGGCACTATGAGACAAAACATCAGGGTAACCTGAAAGACCTGAATGCAATGCAGAAGATACAGAAAGCAGAAGAATTAAATAAGAATCTGACACTTCAGCGGACGTTTTTACCCGTGCACAATCACAAAGTGATTTCAAGTGAAGCTGCTTTTATGGGAGACACAAATGCACCAGTGCAACTTGCCCCACTTTCCCTGTTGCCAAGTAATGTTGAACCAAGTCGTCACTACGGTGTTCCCAAATACGCA
>JANRMT010062819.1:58904008-59135206 GCA_026402145.1 Polypterus bichir lapradei
TATATATATATGTTTATGTGTGTGTGTGTAAATATATATATATATATATATATATATATATATATATATATGACAGCAACACTCATCACTCACAACAGTGACAAAACAATTACATTGACAATCATGTTACGTTATTTTCAAAATGTTTCCTTTTCTTTTTTATTGCTTCTTTAACACACTACTTCTCCGCTGCGAAGCGCGGGTATTTTGCTAGTATACTAATAAAAGGCAAAGCCCTCACTCACTCACTCACTCACTCACTCACTCACTGACTCATCACTAATTCTCCAACTTCCCGTGTAGGTAGAAGGCTGAAATTTGGCAGGTTCATTCCTTACAGCTTACTTACAAAAGTTAAGCAGGTTTCATTTCGAAATTCTACACTTAACGGTCATAACGGTCGACAACATCCGCCATGTTCTTATTTATGGCCCCATCTTCACGAAATTTGGTAGATGGCTTCCCTGCGCTAACCGAAACAGATGTACTTACTTATTTTGATGGTATGATGCCACTGTCGGCCGCCATATTGAACTTTCCAACGTCACCAATTTTCCAACTTCCCGTGTAGGTAGAAGAATGACCCCGTCTTCACGAAATTTGGTAGGTGGCTTCCCTGCGCTAACCAAAACCAATGTACGTACTTATTTCGGTGGTATGACTCCACTTTCGGCCGCCATATTGAATTTTCCAAACGTCACAAATTCTCCAACTTCCCGTGTAGGTAGAAGGCTGAAATTTGGCAGGCCCATTCCTTACAGCTTACTTACAAAAGTTAAGCAGGTTTCATTTCGAAATTCTACACGTAACGGTCATAACGGTCGATAACGGTCGACAATGTCCGCCATGTTGAACTTTCTTATTTATGGCCCCATCTTCACGAAATTTGGTAGACGGCTTCCCTGCGCTAACCGAAACCGATGTACTTACTTATTTCGATGGTATGACGCCACTGTCGGCCGCCATATTGAACTTTCCAACGTCACCAATTTTCCAACTTCCCGTGTAGGTAGAAGAATGACCCCGTCTTCACGAAATTTGGTAGGTGGCTTCCCTGCGCTAACCAAAACCGATGTACGTACTTATTTCGGTGGTATGACTCCACTTTTGGCCGCCATATTGAATTTTCCAAACGTCACAAATTCTCCAACTTCCCGTGTAGGTAGAAGGCTGAAATTTGGCAGGCCCATTCCTTACAGCTTACTTACAAAAGTTAAGCAGGTTTCATTTCGAAATTCTACGCGTAATGGTCATAACGGTCAACGACGTCCGCCATATTGAACTTTCTTATTCATGGCCCCATCTTCACGAAATTTGGTAGGCGGCTTCCCTGCGCTAACCGAAACCAATGTACATACTTATTTCGGTGGTATGACGCCACTGTCAGCTGCCATATTGAACTTTCCAACGTCACTAATTCTCCAACTTCCCGTGTAGGTAGAAGGCTGAAATTTGGTACTTATTTCGGTGGTATGATGCCACTGTCAGCCGCCATATTAAACTTTTAACGGAAACTGATGTACGTACTTATTTCGTTGGTATGACACCACTGTTGGCCGCCATATTGAACTTTCCAACGTCACTAATTCTCAAACTTCCCGTGCAGGTAGAAGGCTGAAATTTGGCAGGCTCATTCCTTACAGCTTACTTACAAAAGTTTAGCAGGTTTCATTTAGAAATTCTACGCGTAACGGTCATAACGGTCAACAACGTCCGCCATGTTGAACTTTCTTATTTACGGCCCCATCTTCACGAAATTTGGTAGGTGGCTTCCCTGAGCTAACCGAAACCAATGTACGTACTTATTTCGGTGGTATGACGCCACTGTCGGCCGCCATATTGAACTTTCCAGCGTCACAAATTCTCCAACTTCCCGTGTAGGTAGAAGGCTGAAATTTGGCAGGCTCATTCCTTACAGCTTACTTACAAAAGTTAAGCAGGTTTCATTTCGAAATTCTACGCGTAATGGTCATAATGGTCAACAACGTCCGCCATGTTGAACTTTCTTATTTATGGCCCGATCTTCTCGAAATTTTATAGGCGGCTTCCCTGCACTAACCGAAACCAATGTACGTACTTATTTCCGTGGTATGATGCCACTGTCGGCCACCATATTGAACTTTTCAACAGTCTTTGTTACTTATGGGCCCATCTTCAAGAAATTTGGTACATGGTTTCCCAACGCTAACTGAATCCTACTTACGTACGTATATACGTCCATAGCCTGCAGCTCAGTCACTTTGTGAGGTGGCGTTGGGTCCCCCATCCCAACGCCTCCCACGTTGTTGGCTGCCTGCCTATATAAGACCGTCCGTCGCTCCGGTCTCTACATTCCCTTCCTTGCTTCGCCACGGGATTCACGTCTCCCTACTGATAACTACAGCCTTTTTGTTTAATCCACGGCTTCTCCGCTGTTTTATTGTTTGTTTATTACAATTATAGTTATTGTATAGGTATTTTAGACTTACTTTACATTGCTCAGGTACCCATTTCCTTTATCGTTCCAACCCCCATTACCATGTCTATCGAGGTGATCACTATCGATCAAAGAACTGTCACTTACTGAGTGGTTTCCATGCCCAGAGATGGCACCTACCTTTTCCATTCTCTTTGTTACATATTGCACGGCCATATCAGGCTCACTCTTGATATCCGGAAGAACATTGTGTCTTATGTATTGAATGACTGGGAGAGGTTCAAGGTGTGGACTGATGACGGTACAGGAGATAATTATACTACACAGGAGCACTATAAGAGTGAAATGCTTAAGCCCTTCACCTATGGTTCTGCATGTGAGTTGATGGCTGCCGCTGAATTGTTCGGTTGTCGCTTTCAAGTGTACCGAAAAGGCCAAATATTTTACACCTTTCGACAACCGGCAATGCCTCTTAAACATCTTAGATTCACAGGTGACGATTTCAGTAGTGGACACTTTGATGTTTATGAATGTTTAAACTCTCAAAAGCTGGATGTGATTTTATCGATGAAACCGGTTGTGTGCTTACAATGCTTGACAGATGCCGAATGTCACTTCAACACAACAAATCCTGCAAATACTATCGTAATTGAAACAAACCATGAAACTCAAACCGATTATGACAGCAGCAATCCAAGCTGTGAGATTTGAGATAAGATTACTGTTCACATGGCCAACTGTAAGTTGCATGCTCAAGAGTAAGCTCAGCGCACAGCTTGGTCATGTTACAACCGGAGGGCCGAACTGACAACATGGTATACAAAGAGATCCTTAACAAATAATTATTGGCATATTTTCCCTCAGTTTAAAAAGGTTAAATTTTCTTCTTAATAAAAATTTTAAGGCAGTACTTCGCCGCTGCGAAGCGCGGGTATTTTGCTAGTATATATATATATATATATATATATATATATATATATTACCAAACTTAGTTTTCTAATTTCTATATTGTTCCCAAAACACAGAACTTGGGAAATAACACATCACTTAATTAGCCAAGGAGTCCAATTAACAACAGAAGCTGGTTGGAACAAAAACCTGCAGCCACAGGGGGTCCCCTGGACCGAGTTTGGGAAACACTGCCGTAACTAACGATGACTCAGGTATAAGGAAATGCCAAGGCTGTGGGCAACCCACACATCATTAATGGAAGAAACCATAATTCTTCTTTGTATCAGATAATTCTCAAGGAGAATATCCACTCGGCCGTTTGTGAGCAGAAACTGAAGTATAGTTGGGTCTTTCAGCAACACCATGATGGTAAGCAAAACACCAATTCCACATTGTTATAACTGAAAGATATCAAAATTAAAGTTTTGTACTGTTCTAATCAATCTCCAGACTTCCTAGAGCCGGACCTGAAACAACAAGTTCATGCTTGAAATAAAACAGTTTTGCATTGAAGAGTGGGTGAAAAGTATGAAAGACGCTTAGTGAATTATTGGAAGCATTTGGTTGCAATCATTGCAGTTAAGATTTCTAGCTTGCTTTGCATTTTTTTTCTTTGTGTATGAATAATTCTTTGCCTTCAAGTTATTTTTTTTTTAAATTCACTGAAGCTTTAAAGATATTACTATTACCTTATTTGGTGGTTTACTTTTTCTTTTAGTAATTTCATTTTTATTTAATGTTATACTTTTTGTTGTTCCACAACACCATATTGTTTTACGTGGGTACCGATATTTTGTAGTTTTCTTATTAGGATACGATCATTTATTGCTAGGATAACAATTCCAGGAAGTTACGATGGGTGTAGATATAAAAAATGTACTACTTCTGACTTTGAGTTTTTGGTTGTATTTTTTGGCTTGTTCAATGGTTCATCAGACTTTTTAGTATTGACCCTCACTTGGTTCACTGATCACACATTTCCACCCTGTAGCTGAATAAAACATGGAGCAAACATTAAATGTTTGGGGACAGGCGTTCATAGAATCCACCTTACTAAAAGGACAACTGTTTGGGTGTCTGTCTGTGTGTCCATCCCGTTTCTAAGTCTTTGCTATCCAACAGATGGCCACATCACAAACACAAACATTAGCAATGCTTTTATGAGTAATTCTGTGTCAAATGGAATGTAACAGAGACACAGAAACGGGATGGACACTGCACTGCAAACATTAATCCTGAGGTCTATGATGATTACTTAGATTTCGGCAGACAGGTAGACAGGTAGCAGAACTAGTAGACGATAAATGAAAACTGTGTAACTTCTTCACTCAGATGTTCTTTATCTAATACTAGATTTTGTTTGAAAACATAATATTTAGTGTCAAATCTTCGCAATATCAGTGAAAAATAGGGAAGACCAAATACTTTTCAAAGCACTGCAGGTGCCCTTTAACCTTAATCACCCTATGGATTGCATAGATATGATGCCAGACTTCCAGATGTACAGTATATACCGTATAAGCAAATTCAGTGTGGCTTAATGGTTAAGACTATGGATTTCAAACTCAGGTTGAGGGTTCAAATCCTGCTATTGACATGTGTGACCATGAGCAAGACATGTTACCTGCAGGTATTCCAATTGGAGAAACAAAAGAAAAGCAACCAAATTTATCTCAGATGTTGTAAGTCACCTTGGATAAAGGAGTCTTTGGAACATGGAGCTCAATAAATTAGCAGTAAGTGAGTGCTAAGAGTCTGCTGAAATAAGGAGGTCCAATAAAGATAAGCAAGCCAGAAGTGACAGCTGAATAAGTGCTATTAGTTATCAATGATAAAGAACAGTGGCATGATGCAAACACGGGTGTTTTCCAAGTGTGTGATATGGCAGCCTCCAGCATGAATATTTTTTGTTGCTATTACGTAATCCTTAACACTAGAATTACCAGAGCCTACGAAAAAACTCGTAGGTCCGTCCCACCTTAAATCGCTTCTTAAAACCGTTCTCACCTCTCCGCCAGCGTCTTTTGTTAATCTAAATGTGCTGATAAAAGAAAAGCTGCAAGCAGCCGGCTATTCCATCCCCCCAACGACTTAGAACGTGCACAAACTTCTCCCAGCTCATGCCTTGATTATCTGGGAGTGAAGTGGAGTTTTAGAGTGGAAATAATAGATCATTATTTGGAATACACGCATTTCACGTGTGTTCTGTTTCTACAGTAATCCGTGTAAACACATTTTTAAAACAGAAACGTTTTTCATATTGTAGTAGTAAATGACAAAATGTAAGCATAAACTATATAATGTATGAAGCCTGAAGTCCAAATATCAAACACATTTACAAAAGGTACAAATATAACAGAACAAATATACTTTTATTCAAAAATATAACTGCAGAAAAAAGCCACCTTAGCATGCCACATTGACACATACGTATCTCAACTGCCATGGTAGCATAATGGTTTCAGCCGCTGACTAGTATTCTGAAGGTCCCGAGTTCGATCCCGCGCGATTCAGTTTTGAGACGTAAACTGCTGTTATTCTTACTATTTTATAATAAAAACATACATTTGATTTCAGTGTGTAACAGGCGGTGTAATTTATGATACTTGTAAAGGTTATTTTTTTTTATTCACTTTTCTTTCTCTCTGTCGTGTTCAGGATCCTTCCCTACACCCCCCCCCCAATTGAGAATGCTGTTTTCACATAAAGATGCGCTATAGCTCTGCAGCGTATTTGTGACTGCATTCTCGTACCAATGCTTGTGAACTGAAGAGCCTGCGAGCACTTTTCGTGGCATTACACGTCTATTTTTTTGAGCATGCCCGTGTCGCTCAAACACAGGAACATATGTTGGTGTACAAGAATAACAAAACAAGTGCACTTTTATTCTAGACTATACGTGAAGAAAAAATAAAGCAAGTTACAGTCGGCGGTTGATACGACAGCTTGCGTGGTGCAATGCTAAGAACTGCTGATTTCCGATCCGTGCTATATAAAATCATCACATTCAAATATTAACAATTCCCACACACCCTTCCTACATTCACGACATGTGTACTTGTTGCAGTGTACACATCTCTCTGTGCTATGGTTCCTATTACACTGAATGAGCACCTGACATTGTACTTTCTTCCCTATACAAATAACATTCGAGTATAGCGCATCTCCAAATAAATAAAATAACATTCGAGTATAGCGCATCTCCAAATAAATCACATTCGAGCTACAGCGCGTCTTCAAATAAATCACATTTGAGTTATAGCGCGTCTTTATGTGAAAAAAGCGACTGAGAGAATGGAACTGAATTAAAAATAAAGCTAACCTTTATAATTATCATGCATTTACACTGGCTCTTACAGACTGACTTAAATCAAATGTATGTTTTTATTCTAAAATAGTTCAATACATGCAATATTATTTGAAAAAGAAGAGCGTCAGATCGGGTTTGAATACACGCTGACGCTGTTACAGAAGGAGTCTGCTTATTCAGTGCAGCACTTTCAACGCACAGTACATGCAATATTATTTGAAAACGAACAGCGTCAGATCGGGCGCATTTTCAAACCCGATCTGACGCTGTTTGTTTTCAAATAATATTGCATTAGTGCGATGATGTTTTTACATATATTGTCTCTTTCATTCATCTTGCGGTTTGTAATCAGTGACCGCGTGTTTTTTTCCCGATCTTGCCAGTTCGCACATGTTGCTGTATGGTGCTGTTTCGTTTGTACTCCAGGACATGCAGAAGACAGAATAGTACAGAGCAGTAAGTTCAGCGCTATATGCAATCAGACAGACAGACAGGCAGAGAAGGCACTAGATATATAAATAAACAGGGAAGGCATTGTATAATAGATATATAAAAAACAGCTAAGGTAATAGATATATAGATAGGTAGGAAGGAAAGGCACTATATGATAGGCAGACAGGGAAGCTCCTATATAATAATAAAATTACTGTTATTACTATATAGATAGACAGGGAGTTCAGGCAGGCAGAACGGCGAAGGTTAAAAATAAATAAAGTTTCTCCCTAGCGGAGATTCGAACTCCGATCTATTGAGGTACAGCAAACCTGCTGCGTTCTAAGTGACGAAATCTTACCAGTACGCCACGGAAGCTGTTGTAAAAAGTCCTGAAGTTTATGTCTACATTTTGTGACATTTATTACTAAAATATGAAAAAGTTTCTGTTTTAACATTGTGTTTACACAGATTACTGTAGAAACGGAACACGCATTAAATGCGTGTGTTCCAAATAACAATCATTTATTTCCACTCTAAAACTCCACTTTACTCCCAGATAATCGAGGCATGAGCTCGGAGAAGTTCGTGCACGTTTTGAGTCGGTGGGGGGATGGAATAGCCGGCAGCTTGCAGTTTGTTTTTATCGGCACATTTACAGGACAAAGGAGGCTGGCGGAGAGGTGAGAGAGGTTTTAAGAAGCGATTTAAGGTGGGACGGATCTACGAGTTTTTTCGTAGGCTCTGGTAATTCTAGTGTTAAGCTGCATGCCTTGTTCATTGCCAATGGAAGTTCCTAGTATTGGATCTACAGTGCAGTGGTGCCTCGGGCAGAGCGTTTCACGAGGAGCCAGAGCCCATCCTGGCATTGCATAATATTGGACATGAGGCTTTGTGTTACAGTATACTGTGTATATTTAATACTTGCCCCCATTTAACTGCCTTTTGAATTTGCCTGAATTTCCTTAATTGAGTCTTTGACCTACATGCTTGAATTTTTAATACGTTTTAGCCTGCACCTTTGAAATTGATTTTTGCAAGTTTCGCTTGCTGCCCTTTATCTTTTTTTCACCATATCATGTCAGCCCATAGCTGCTAGATTTTGATATATTCATTGTCAGTTCAAATTACAAACACAATATTCTTACAAATATAATAATAAAAAAGCAGCGTTTAATTACATAAAAAGCTGAACACAAAAATATGTCACTATATAATTTTATATACCATATCCACCTGTCCTCCCCTCTTTATTTAATATATATTGCCTTTGTTCCTGTAAATTCCTCTGATGATAATTCCTGGTTGTAATCGAAAGCTTAGGAATAAAAAACGATTTTAAGATACGTGAATCATTTGCTCCCTTCATTTGCTCCCTTTCTCAATTTCCACCTACAAATATGCAAACTTTAACTTTATAGTACAAACTATGAGAGAAGTCCTATCTGTTTAACCTCCTTAGAGTTGTATTTTATTTAAAAAAAAAACATGTAAAAAATGTTGCATTTTTTTGGCATGAAAAATGACATATTTATTAAATCTCAAAAGTATAATAATAATACAAATAACGAACGTAATGATGAATAAAAATAATAATATGGAATGAATAATAATAACAAAAATAATAACAGTAATAATAATACTACTACTGATGCCAAAACAGTATATAATCTCAAAATGAGTCCTTTGTATTGTAAATCTTAAAGATCGGTGAAAGACACAATCCAACGTCACAGTTGGGACAATAATAAAATGTTTCTTTTCAAGTTTTCTTTCAAGTTTTTGAACAGCACAATGCACAGGTATGAGTTTGACTGTTTTTTTTTTTACTGTTGGAGGTATATTATCAATTAAATGTCTACTAATAAGACGCTCTGGATTGATCTGCAATGTGCTGGGTCGACCGCGTCTCTTTAGCGGTAGTTTGGAGCGTGGATGTGCAGCAATGATTTGTTCTACAAGCTGTCATGTAAGGTTTGCATGAGATACAGTTTCGCCAGCATTTTGTTTGTACAAATTCCAAATGCACTGTTCCTCCAGATGATGAAATATCTTTTTGCAGTATTTCTTTTGTTCCCTCCACATTAAGGGATAGAAACTCAATTCTTGATCCACATGATTTACGCTGCCCATCGTGCTATTGTAGTCGACCACAGCACAAGGCTTCATAACCTACTTGTTGCCATTTGCCTGTACAGTGACTAGCTGCATTATGTGCAGTGCTAAGAAGACAAACATCTTTCTTGTCCATCCATTTCAGCACAAGCACTTACTCTTTTGCCAAGCTACTGGCATACCTCACTGTAATTTAACTCTGCCAAAGTCTTCAGGCATGCTATGATGGTTGAGACGCACTGTTCCATATTCGTCAGTCTTTGCTGCAAGATGTCAAATAGCTCTGGTGAAGTATAAAAATTGTCCATGCTTACACAGTAACCTCGATTCAGCAGAGCATATATAAGAGTTGGCAGCAATGACATAGCAACACCGTACTGATTGTATTTCGGATCAAACATTGTCTCTTTCCCTGTGTACAGAAACGAATTCCAAATGTATCCTGATTTAGATTCACAAAGTTCACAACGCTTTATGCCAAATCTTGCTCTTTTTGACGCAATGTACTGTATCCATGACAGTCTGCCCTTATAAGCCCTTATAATGCTGAAATAATGGTCCGGAATGTAAACGCTCCAAAGTTTTACTACAATCGCCTGGTATATCTCCCAAATTTTTTTCATTTTGGGTGCTGGATGGATATTCTCATCAAAGTCTTCATTGTTGGCAAAGTGCAGATATTTCATAATTAGTGAAAGCATACACTCAGACATAATTTCTCCAAAGAATGGCAGCACTGACATCATTTTTACAGCCCAAGTGATTCTCAGTTCTAATGCTTATGCAAGAGACATCTGTACAGTTGCCCGAGTGACACTCAGGACAACGCTTTTAGCACAGTTTTCGCAGCCAAAGTAACACTTGTGTCTAACGCTAAGGAGTCTACTGCACTTGAATGATGAGGGGCATCTACACAGTACTGAATTAAGGGTAGGAATATTTAGATGAAAGAGAGATGTCAGTTTTTGATTTCTAATAAATTTGCAAACCTTTAAAAAAAAAAACATGTTTTTGCTTTATCATTATGGGTTATGGAGTTCTGTCCCATGGACATTGCTTCTTTGCCGCAGCTACCGAATGATTCAATTAAGTTCAACTGGGAAGTTCATCATGATTCAGTTTTGAAAAGGACGAAAAACTTGATTATTCCAGAGGCAGGTCCAAAACTAGTCTTCTTAGAGCTTGTGACATTGTTTAAGCCTGGGATGTGCAAGCAAATTGAGAATATTGTCAGAAAGTGGCCCACTCGTCTCATATATTGCTCTTCATACAGAAAGAGTCCATGGATTCAGATCTGTATGCTGAAATAATGCAGGCTACATCATCACTGTGAACTTTTAAAGCAGGTATTTCTAGTTCTACAGGCTTAATAGCTCACACCTACAGCACAGCACACCTAAAAACTGTCAGCTAAGACAGGCCTGCAAATTACTCCATAAGATTAGAAGTAAAGGATACAAAGAACCATTAGAACTATTATAAGAATACAATAGTAGCTAATTTTCTTTAAAAGATACTTGTAATGTAGAATACTGTAATTTGCCTATGTTTTCCTATTTTTTTATTTTTATTATAAGGCCAAAGATCAAACAGGTCAGGTCAGGCCAGGCTGAGAAGCATGTTCTGGTACAGCATGTTGCCGCACCCACCACATGACAAAGCAGCTTGGAATCCTGGTTGGCAACACCCCAGGTATATGCACAGTCCAGTCCCACCTTCCTGAAATAACCCTCTATCTGATGCAGCCAGGTATTACATGGGTGTCCCCTTGGCCTGGTCTAGCTGCGCAGGTCCTCAACAATTAGGATCTCATGAGCCGGATCATCCTTAGGGAATTGCGTCACATCGCTGTAGCACCGTAACTGACACTTCCTCAAAATGCAGACAATGTGCTCCATTCGGGACTCTGTGAGCAACAGTTTGTTCGACACAAAGTCAAACCAGCTGTACCCAAGGATTCTCTGAAGAGACAGAGTCTTTGTCTCAGGTCGCTGAGTAGCATCCATATCTCACAACCATATAGCTAAACAGGAAGCACCAGGACTCTAAAGATTTGGACCTTCTTCCTCTTGCAAAGATATCGAGAGCACCACACTCTGCTTTCCAGCAACCTCATGACCCCCCCCATCCTCTCTCAATCCATCTACTAACTTTATGGGAAGAGTCACCACAGACATGAATGTCACCGCCAAGGTAAGCAAACCTCTCAATGAGGTCGACACTCTCTCCACAGACAGACAAGCTGCCAATGGCTGTGGCTAAGATGTCATTAAAGGCCTGGATCTTGGTTTTTATCCAGGACCCTCACGAGCCCAGACACTCATACTTTTTACTCAGTCTCTCAAGAACTCCAATCAGAGCCTCCATTGACTCCACAAAGATCACAGCATCGTCAGCAAAGTGAAGATCAGTGAATCTTTCTTCACCAACAGATGCCCCACAGTTGCTGGACCCCATGACCCTGCCCAACTCCCAGTGCATGCAAGCATCGAACAGGGTTGGAGCAACAACACACCCCTGATGAACCCCAGAATCAACTGGGAAAAATGCAGAGGGTCTGCCTTCACTCTGCACGGCACTCACAGTACCAGTGTATAGGCCGGCCATGAGATCCAGCAACTTCGGGGGGATCTTGCAAAGTCTCAGGATGTCCCACAGGGCAGCTCGATCAACTGAGTTGAAAGCTTTACGAAAATTGACATAAGCTTCAAAGAAACTCTGACGATATTCGTGTTGCGGATCCTATTGAGGATGACCCTAGCAAGGACCTTACCCAGCACCGAGTGCAATGTTATCCCCCTGTAGTTGCCGCCATCCAGGCAATCACACTCCCCTTTCCAGATATGGATGACAAGTCCAATTTTCTAGTTGGTTGGAATGATGCTGTCTCCCAAATGGAAGAAAAGATTGCTTTTGCAAGGCCAGAAGAACAGCCTTACCATGAGCCTGGAGACCACAGGTCCCTGCAGACTTCCCTACCTGACCTGAAAATGAAATTTGGTGTAGTATACAGCCCACAATTGAAAATCAGAGACCTGTGTTCTTAATTACGCCTTAAATGAAGATTTTCTTCACAAAGTGAAATTTTATTTCGGCTAACATGAGAAAAAATACCTTTATCTTGCGACAAAGTGAACTGGAGAATAGTGATGATATAAAGTTTTACAAGTTTGTTAAATTAATCTTGAAACATTCGCTTTTCAAACATACATATCCATCCATTCTCTAAACCCATTTTATCTTGAGCAGGGTTGTAATTTTTCAAATTTTCTTTTTTTTTTTGGCAATATACAGTTTATCTATTATGAGTTTTTCACAAAATGCTACAAATACACTTCATGGCCAAAAGTTTGTGGACACCTGACCATCATGCCTATATGAGGTTTTTGGACATCCCATTACAAAATCAAGGGCATTCATTTGGAGTCGAACCCTTTTTAGCAAGTGTTAAGAGCTGCAGTTGTCTTGGAAGACTTACCCCAAGATTTTGGAATGTGTCTGTGGGAATTTGTGGCCCATGCAGCCAAAAGAACATTTATGAGGTCAGATACTGATGTTGCATGAGAAAACCTGGCTTTTCATTTTTTTTTTTGATTTTCTATTGAATTTATTAAAAACATATAATATTCCATTACAATCAAATCAAAATTTAACAAAACTAAATTCAAATCAACTATGAAAAAGAGAGGAAGGCCAACAGCCACAGTAAAACAACTGAGAGTAGTAAAGAGAGAAAGAAGTCTTTTCCCCCAATATAAAGGCTTATGCTAAAATGTTATTGATTTGAACCTGCCAGGTTTTAAAAAAAGTTTTGAACAGATCCTCTAAGTGAAAATTAGATTTTTTCCAATTTCAAATAGTGTATAACATCAGTTACCCACTGACTTAAAAGAGGAGAGTTAAGATTTTTCCAAGTCTGCGTGCCAATAGTGTAGTAAAGGCAATCACAGTTTGTTTGTCCTTCTCCACTTCAAGCCCATCTGGAAGTCCACCAAGCACAGCTGTTAATGGGTTGGGAGGGATTGTGACACCAAGGCTGTCTGACAGGCATTTAAAGATTTTGGTCCAGAAAGATGTTAATTTGGTATATGGCAAAACTTGTAGCCTAGTGAAGCTTGAGCTAGATTTCAATGTTTGCAGGTTGGATCTTGCCCTAGAAATATTTTGGACAGTGTTAAGTGAGATAGATGTGCTCGATAAAAGATTTTGAGTTGAATAATTAAATGTTTTACACATTTGGAGCTAAAATGAATTCTGTGCTTGGCCACCTTCCACTCCGTTTCTGAAATGTTGAGTAAGAGATCCTTTTCCCACTGTACTTAATAGGAAGGGATTTTAAAATGTTTTTATATATTATAAAAATGCTGTCTCAGTCACCAAGACTGTTCAATATCTCTTCTGAAATACAAATAGGAGGGAGGTGAGGAAAATTGGGCAGATTTGGTTTAGCAAAGTTCCTAATTTGGAGATAGTGGAAAGATTGTGTTGATGGGAGACTAAATTTGGAGTGTATTTGTTCACAGGATGCAAAGACGTTATTTATATACAAATCTCTGAATGATTTAATTTCATTCATTTTCCAAACATTAAAAACTGTGTAAGTTCGAGACGGTAGAAAAAGGTGGTTATCATGTAGAGGAGCCACAGATAAAATATTCTCTAACTTGAAGTGCTTCCTACATTGGTCCCATATTCTGTGTGAATGAAGGACAACTGGGTTGTCAGTGTATTGATGATACCTTGTATTTACTGGTGTAGAAAGCAAGGAATCTAAAGAGGTACTGCAGGATTTAATTTCTATTGCAGACCATGCTAGTCTGTGTTCATATATTTGTGTCAATGTCCAGGTTTTATAGATTGTTTGCTGCCCAGTAATAACATTGAAAATTAGGTACAGCCATGTCAAAACCTGGCTTTTCAATTCATCTCAGAAGTGTTCAACCTTCAACAAGCAAGCCACTCAAGCTTCTTCATGTCTTTATGGACCTGACTTTGTGAACAGAACATAAAAGAGCCTTCCTCAAACTATGACCACAAAGTTGAACATGCACAATCCTCTAAAATAATGATCTTGGACTTGTACGCAGCTGCTCAGCCATGGAAACACATTTAGTGAAGCACCCAATGCACAGTTTTTGTGCTGATGTTAAGGCAGTTTGGAACTCCATTGTGAGTGATGCAACAAAGGATAGGCAATTTTTATGTGCTTCAGCACTTGGCAACCCTGCTCTGTGAGTGTACCACTTCGTGGCGGAGCTGTTGTCTTCTAGACACTTCCATTTTTCAGTAGTGAATGAAGCAGATCTAACAGAGGACAAATTTCATATACTGCTTTGTGGCACACTATGATGCTGCCATGTTTAAAATCACCAAGATTTTTTGTATGACCCATCTACTGCCAACGTTTGTGAATTGGGATTACATGGCTTGATTTTATATACCAGTTAGGGTGCGGCTGAATCACCTAAACTTAATAATTTAGAGAGGTCACCACATACTTTGAAACATATAGCATATATACCTAAATAACCTTGACAAGAATAAAAATTACAAGCTGGTTAAGTTTGCAGATGATACCAAACTAGAACATTAGAACATTAGAACACTCTAAATGAGAACAGGCCATGCAGCCCAACAAAGCTCGCCAGTCCTATCCATTTAATTCTTCTAAAAAACATCAAGTTGAGTTTTGAAAGTCCCTAAAGTCCTACTGTCTACCACAATACTTGGCAGCTTATTCCAAGTGTCTATGGTTCTCTGTGTAAAGAAAAAACTTCATAATGTTTGTGTGAAATTTACCCTTAACAAGTTTCCAAATGTGTCCCCTTGTTCTTATAATAACAGTCTAGTTCTACTGTACTATTTCTCTTCATAATTTTAATTATTTCAGTCATGTCACCTCTTAATCTTTTTTTGCTCAAACTGTAAAGGCTCAGCTTTTTTAGTCTTTCCTCATAATTCAGCCCCTGTAGCCCTGGAATCAGTCTAGTCGCTCTTCTCTAGATCTTTTCTAGTGCTGCTATGTTCTTTTTGTAGCCTGGAGACCAAAACTGCACACAGACCTCCAGATGAGGCCTCACCAGTGTGTTATAAAGGTTGAGCAGAACCTCCTTGGACTTGTACTCCACACATCAGGGTGCTATATAACCTAACATTCTGTTAGCCTTCTCAATAGCTTTTGAACACTGTCTGGAAGGTGGAACATAAGATAATTTAGAATCATTGCAAATTAACTTGTGCATTGTAAGATTTGAATACACAATTTAAGGTTCGAAATTTAAAAGTACTCCATAAGAGAAGGACTTAAGAGTTGTAGTGGATTTTCCCTTCCTACATCCAGGGAGTGTACAGAAGTGATTGAAGGCTAACAGAATGTTGGATTATATTTTTTTTATTTGTATGACCTTTTGGTCTTCATATTACAAAAAAGACATAGCACTACTGATAAAGTCCAGAGAAAAGCAACTAGGCTGATTTCAGGACTAAGCGGTATGAGCTATGAGGAGAGATTGAAGGAATTGAATCTTTACAGTTTAAATAAACAGAAATTAAGAGAGGACATGAGTGACAAGTTAAAACTTATAAAGGGAATTAGTCCAGGGGATCCAAAGTGCTACAGTAAAATGAGTTCTTTAACAAGAGTGCTGGGCCATAGATGGCCATATTTCACACACATGTCACAAGGTTTTCTTCACAGAGAAAACAGACATATTGAATAACTTACAAAGTAGTGTGGTAGACAGCAGTATGTTGATTTAGTTACTTTTTGAAGAAATGTGGTGAACAGCACTGATAGGTTTTGCAGGGTGATGTTCTCATCAAAACTGTCCTAATAAATTCATTAGCAGTGAATTTTAATAATGCATATAAAAAAACAAAACAAATCCAAATAAAGTAAATTTAATAATAAAAATACTAACAATAATTTCTTAAAAACCTACAACACTATAGCAAAAAAGCATGAGGTATCTAGGAAGTACAGGCAACAGTAAAAATATCTATTTATATAAAGAAATATAAAGAAGGCATCATCAAGCAGTTACACAAAAGATCAGGAAAAAGCTTACAAGGTTTTGTTTGAGACATAAATAAATAATTCTTAACAGCACATACCTCTCACACCGAAATACTAAGATAATAAGTAATCAATGCAGACCTCAGCATTAACATATGCAGTGCAGCAGGCAATCCATATTGATACGAGATTAGTAAAAGCAGTGTTAATAATTGTGATGCACTACCTATTTGAATGATAAATGAAATGCATTTTATTATTACAAATGTTTGATACAGCATCTTTTAGAATGATAAAGACATTACAACCAGACGGACACACAGAGAGACACACAGACATTTATCTTTTTATTAAGGTGGATTTTAGAACTGTGCTTGAAAGTCATAACACATTCACATAATTTGACATTCCCAGCGATTTCTAGTTGTATAAACTGTGTAAGGTTTCTAAACTCTTTTGGGACTCCGCACAATGGGACAACACACCAAAGAGTGACCCAAAGTGCGATCGCCGCGTCTATGGAAGATAGCCTATTGGTTACCGGGGCAACTGCGGGCTCCCACAACTGGAGCAGTTCACTGTGAAAACAAATCCGAAAAGATCGCAGTCACGCTATGAGCGCCTGCCGTCAATGAGTGATGCAAGGAACATTGTAAATGCAAGGAACAGGATTACTTGGCCACTAACATGACCATGACCCTGCCTGATTGCAGTGTTTGTGTATAGGAGAGTGGTAGATCCCATTACAATAAATAACCATGCTGTTCCTCTTTCAAGCTGAATAAAGTTGGTTTTGCTAAAGTACTGAGACTCAGCCTTGTGTTTTGGGATGCAAGACTGCAACTCACGCGTCACAACTGACATACTCATGCAACAAAATCAGCAGCTGCTGTCGTTAGGTTTGACATCCCCTTCAACTAGAATTTGTGTAATTTGACATTGACTTTACCAAGTCAATGGCTTTTGGCTGCTCTTTTGAGTATTCTGCTAATTCAAAGGAAACAAGTGATTGTGACACTAAAGCAGTAGTCGAATGCAGAAATAACTCTTTCAATAATTACACGGTCTGGTAAGTGTAACTAGACTTGCCAGATGTGTGCCTCAAAGAAATTAAAATAAGGAGTGTCCGTAACTTTATTTCTTTCTGTAAATCTCGTTTTTAAAGTTGAAGTACAAACCCACATTTTGAATGCTTTTTAGGAATGGTATGAACAATGTATACAGTGGACTCAGGAATTATTCAGACCTCTTCACTTTCTGCCCAGTTTATTGTGTTGTAGATTTAATCTGTCGTTTTTGTCCCTCAGTCTACACTCACTAACTTATAATGACACAGTGAAAGGATTGCAGATTTATGAAAAATCAAAAACTGACATCTGTCTTTCATATAAATATTCAGACCTTTAATTCTGTATTTTGTAGAAGCGCCTTTAGCAGTAATAATAGCTTTGAGTCTTCTTGGGTAAGTTTTTACAAGCTTTACACACCTGGATTTAGCCAGTTTGTCCCATTGTTCCTGGCAGATTCTCTCACACTCCATTAGATTGGATGGGAAGCGTCTGTAAACTGCCATCTTCAGGTTTCTCCACAGATGTTCTGTGGGATTTATTTCTGCGTTTTGGTATTGATCTTCTAGGGCATTCAGAGACTTGTTCTGTAGACACTCCAGCATTGTCTTAGCTGTATGTTTCAGGTCATTGTCACGCTGAAGGTGAACTGTCACCACAGTCTGAGCTCAGTTACATGCACTCTGGAGTAGGTTATCTTCAAGGACTTCTCTATATTTGGCTGCATTCATCCTTCCCTTA
The DNA here is from genome assembly GCA_026402145.1 of Polypterus bichir lapradei. NCBI lineage: Eukaryota > Metazoa > Chordata > Cladistia > Polypteriformes > Polypteridae > Polypterus > Polypterus bichir. Next base: position 58,922,056 of record JANRMT010062819.1, read on the forward strand.
ACTCTGACCAGTCTCCCTGTCCCCACTGCTGAGAAGCACCCCCATAGCAGGATGCTGTCACCACTATGCGTCACTGTAGGGATTGTATTAGGCAGGTGGTCTTTGCCTGACATAGTCCTTGAAGTTCTGCCAAAGGAATTTAATTTGTGTCTCATCAGACTAGAGAATCATTTTCCTTATGCTCTCAGAGTCCTTTAAATGCTGTTTGACAAACTCCAGGCAGGCTGTCAATATGCCTTTCACTTCCTTCTAGCCACTCTACCATAAACACCTGATTGATTGAGTGCTGATAAGATGGTTGCCCTTCTGACAGGTTCTCCTAATTCAGCAGAGGACCATTGAAGCGCTGTTAGAGTGACCATTGGGTTCTTGGTCACTTCCATGACCAAGACCTTTCTTTCCCAGTTACTTAGTTTGACCTTTTAGCCAACTCTGAAAAGAGTCCCGGGGGTTCCAGACTTCTTCCATTTCACAATTGTTGATGCCAATGTGCTCCTGATAACACTCAAAGCTTTATAAATGGTTATATCCATCCCTAAGCTATGCCACACTGCAAGTTAATCACAGAGGTGTACAGAGAGTTTATTGGTCTTCATGGCTTTGTTTTAGTCCTGTGTGAAGTGTCAGACCTTATATACACAGGTACATGTGTGCCTTTCTAAACAATGTCCAGTCAATTACCACAGGTAGTCTCCAATAAAGTTCTAGACACAAGCTAAGGATAACTTAAGCAAACAGGGTGTACCTGACCACAATATGGAATGCCACAGCAAAGGTCCTAAATACTTAAATGAGTAGCAGTTTTTGATTTTTCTTAAATTTGCAAACCTTTCTGAAAGTATGTTTTCACTTTGTCATTATGGGTTATTGAGTGTGGACAACAATGGCAGATCCTTTTAAAAATAAAATCTACAACACAGTAAAGTGTGCAGAAAATAAATGGGTCTGAATACTTTATGAATACACTGTGTATCATATTAGTAATGTAGATACTTCCTGAGAGAGGGCAGAATGGTGGAGCAGTGGTTGGCGCTGCTCTTTCATGTATCTCAAATCCTCATTTTTAATCCCATGTCCAGCCATTATCCATCTGCAATTTGCACATTCTCCCAGTGTTTGAGTGGGTTTTCCAAAGGTTACTCTGATATTCATCCCTCATCCCTAAGCACTAGTAAGGTTGACTGCACTTCTCACTTAACCCGTACGGGTGTGAGTGGACTATGTAATGACTTTAAGCCCTGTCCAGGGCTGTTTCCTGCTTGTGCCCTGGGTTACCAGAATACATTGATGCCCCCTGTGACCATGAATGGGATGAAATGGATTTGAAAATGTTATTTTATCTACTGATGCATTCTTTTATGTAATAAAAAAGCACTATCTTTGTACAGTGAAGACTTCGCTTTGGAAAAATGCCTAACTAAAGCAGAAGCATAAACTAATTGGTGCTGCAATTTCTCAGAGAGCCTTTCTATTTAGAAGGTTAACAAAAGGGTCCAGCAAAAGAGCACTTTACCTTATTTGGGTGATATGGAGTATTCATATTTTCTCATAGCTTTTAAAATCTAAAAGAATATCTCAGCGACGACTGATTACAACAGGTCTCATCTCTAGAGCCGCTACACAGAAACATATGGCATGCCATTTATCATGAAAACCCAATATGATTGTGCATGCTGTCAGATCCTGCAGAAGATAAAGTGAGATTGCACTCCAAGCTGCCCAAAAGCAATGTCATCTTTAATCTTGTCAATATTTTACTAGTTTTGCTCCATTGTTATTGCATATTATCTGATGTCAACTTAAAGCCCCGAAAGTGCAGGAACTCTGCATACATTAATTGGTAAAATAAGAACTAGCAAAAGCCCTAGGCCCAAGGAGTAATTACGTATTCCCCTGTTGCGTGTGTCTGCTAAGTAGACATAGTGACAGTGTAGTTCTTTTCCCTTGAATAAAGCTTCTGAGCAATGGCAGTGTGTCCTAGTGAATAAAGCATTATATTTTAAACTAAATGGCTGCAGTCCACATTGCTACTGTCAGCATTTGCCTCTCTGGTTCCCAATGTGACCCTGATAAAGTCACTTAATGAACATTTTTCAAAGCTTTAAAAAACTGTTTTCTTATAGCATTAGTGCATTTGGCATATGTTCGCCATATAAAAGGCACTAAATGAAGTACAAGCTGTTTGTTTATTTACAGGATATCTTGTCATAAATTGGTTGTGTTAATAAATGTAAATGTCTTATTCTTGAGCAGCTCAGTGGCCAGCATTCCTGCCGTGCAGCTCCAGGATACTGGGTTCAAATCCTGACCTGTTTGAGCTTCTTATCTGCATGGCTTTCTTTCCACATCCTAAATGTGTTATGTTTCCTTATGTGTTATGTTTATTGGGGACTTTAAATTGTATGAGCAACACCTAGTAAGGGGATTTAAATGGCTGTTGTCAGTTTCCAGTTAGGCACCTGTTGTGAGGTGGGAAGTGTTTTCAGCTTTGCTAATTTGATTAGTAACTTGTAAAAAACATAGGTATAGTTTTGTGTTAACGTTTATTTTTAAGTTTCTTACCTTCTTAAACTGATCAGTGGGTCATCCCTTGACTACTGTAAGTATCTACTGTCAGGAGTACCTGCATGTGCTACCAGGCTGCTGGAAAGGATTCAAAAAGCAGCAGCACCTCTTCTGTTGAGGAGGGCGAATGTCACTCTTCTCTTTGTACATCACTATTTTTCAGAAGAATGGATGCACTGCTAATGTTTACATTCCTTCATGACTTATGATCATAAAGAAGAAGAGGTCAATGTTGGAAATTTCTATTGGGTGGGGGGATTTTGAGTGGAAGCATCTCTTTTTACATTAGAGAATTAGAATATTAGTATTGTGACGAGAACAGCTATTTAGCTCAACAAGTGCATCTATCCTATTCACCGAGATTCTCTAAAATAACTTTAAGTCATATTTGAAGGTCCCTAAAATCCTACTGTCTACCACTCTACTTGGCAATTTATTCAATGTGTACAGTAAATAGTTCTTTGCAAGAAGAAAAACTTTCTAACATTTGTGAGAAACCCACCCTTAACAAGTATCCCACTAACATCTATTCCACTACTTCCCTTCATAGATTTAAACACTTCTATCCTGTCCCTTGTTAATGTTTGTTTGCTTAAAGTGAAAAAGTTCAGCTCCTTAAATCTCTCCTCATACTTCATACCTCTTGGTCCTGGAATCAGCCTAGTTGCTCTTCTCTTGGACTTTTCTCTAGCACCTCGTGATCCTGTATATAACCTAACATCCTATTAGCTTTCTTGATAGCTTCTGAACACCGTCTAGATACAGATAGTGACAAGTCCACTATAACCCCCAGGATCTTCTCATAAGGTGTATTTTGAAGTTTCAGATCTCCCATTGTGTATTCACATCTAACATTTTACTTCTTACATGTAATACTTTGCATTTACTTAAATTAGATTTCATCTGCCACTAATCTTCCAAAGACTATACACTGTCCAAATCCCTCTCTAACAATCTAGTGGATTCTATATAATCTGCTCTTCCACCATTTTTTGGCATCATCTGTAAACTTAAACCAGCTTATTAATTATATTCTTGTCCAGATTGTCTAAGTACATTAAAAAGAGTAGCAGTCACAGCACTAATCCCCAAAGTACATCACTTTTAACAGTACCTAACTCTGAAAAGGCTCTCTTCACCATAACACTTTGCTTCCTATGTTTGAGTCAATTTTGTACCCTTCTACACACCATACCTTGTATTCCCACTTCTTTTAGTTTGATTACTAACCTTTCATGGGGCACCTTACCAAAAGTCTTCTGAAAATTAAGATACATTATATCATGTTCACCTCTTATTGTATGCTTCTGTTGCTTCCTCTTAGAATTCCATCATACTAGTGAAACCTAACCTTCCTCATCTGAATACATGTTGAGTATTTACTAACACTCCTCTTTTGCCATGTACTGCTCAATCTTTTCCTTAAAAATTCTTCCAATTAATTTACCTGTGATATGTGTTAAGTTTACTGATTTATATTTACTTGGATCAGCCAAATTACCCTTTTTATACAACAACATACCATTTTCTAGCTTCTAGTCATTAAAAAAAGAGTCAAGGTTTATATATGTATTTACTAACTTCCTTAAGCACTTGGGGATAAATGTTATTGGGTCCTAATGATTTAAATACAATTTCAGCCTATTTAATCGAAGCAGCAGTTTTCCCACAATTTTCAAGTCACTGAGTATCTCCTTAGTAGTCCCTGTTACTTTTGGTAGGTTATTGACTTCTTAACATGTCAATAAGCATTTGCTGTTTCATTGTCTGTTTATTGTAGCTCACCTTAATCAAACCTAACACTCTTTACCTCCTATTTGACTATTCATTTACTACTAAAATATTGAATGACTCTCACTTGGGCATCTTTTGCCTTTTCTGGAATATTTCTCTCCAACTGTCTTTTAGCCTTCCTAATATCCATTTTAAGGCATTACTCTCATATGTCATATGGTTAGCACTACAGTTTCTAGTCTTATATGCAGCTGTTGTTTTTCCTTGTAACTTCCTTTTTAGCTCCTTATATATCCACCTCAGAGTTTGTTGTAATTCTTACAGCTTCTAGATTTTTAAATGAATTTGTCCTGCATTGCTCCAATATCCACAACTGTCTCTGTACTAAAAAGCTTATCCTACTTTTTCTTACTTAGGCTTTCAGCATCTGTTCAAAGTTTGCCCAATTAAAATTAAACGGCTTTTGTTTTAGAATATGCACTTTGCCAAAATACTTTGAAATCTATTATATTACGGTCACTAGATCGTAATAGTTCAATCACCTTAACCCGGGGCCAGCACCGCCATTAAGTTAAATTAGGCATTTGCCAATGACACAGATCATAATGGGGCTCTAGCCACATGGAATAGCTACCGAACAGTCCGTTGGCGCACTAATAAGCTTGGACTGGGGCACAAAATAACCTAGCATCGGCAGTGCCTTTACCCCTTCATTTCTATTCTGATTGTTACAGAATAATAAATCTAGACAGGCTTCCACCCTCGTTGGAGCTTCAACATACAGTGTTAAAAACAGTCATTTATTACAGTATGTCTAAAAACTCCCGTTCTTGAGCTCTGCTATTTGAAAGGCTGGCTCACTTAACATTTGGGTAATTAAAATTCTTCATGACTAGAATATCTCGCTCTAAACCTGCCTTTTTAATATAAAAAAGTAAAATTAAACTATTGTTTGCACTAGGAGGACCTGATCCCTACTACTCTCTAATATCCTCACTATGCTCTTGATCAGCATCTAAAAGAAGAAGCCCTGTATTTAGATTACGTTTTACCTACTGTAAATGCGACTCCTCCACCTATTCTGTTATGTCTGTGTTCCCTGTGTACCTATCTATGTTACACTCCTGACCATATCTATTATTTAGTCATATTTTTTTATTTCTGTTATATCAAAGTGATGTGCAGCTACATATAATTCCATCTAATTTATTTTATTCTTAATGCTCCTAGCATTAATTCAAATAATTTATAATGTATTATTTATTCTACTATGACGAGGACGAATGGGATTAGAAACAAGTACATCAGAGGGTCAGCTCAGGTTGGACAGTTGGGAGACAAAGTCAGAGAGGCGAGATTGCACTGCAGTTTGTCACCTGTGTGTGTTGCCGAGACGCAAACACCTCAAACACTTTTGCACTTGCCTTGACCCTGGCTAGTTAGAAAAACAGCACAAACGCTTCTAAAGGGAACAAAGCTGGATAAAAGATCTACATGATCCCTTTGTGGTGAACCTAAACAAAGATTTAGGAACAAACGCTGTATTTTAATCAAATTTCACACAAAAGCAAAGTGCAGCACCGCTCACTGCAGTCTACCAGTACAGAAAAGCTCCAGTAAATTTGACATATTTTGATCTATAATTGTCTTTGGGTATCAAAGTGACATTTCAGATTTGGGACAACAAGACAGCGGTAAAATTCGTGTAGTGTTACCTTAAGTATGCAATTGATCAGCAGTTTTATAAAGGCCTAAATTATTTGGGGTCCCTCCTCCCTTGACTTATTTATAATCAGAACCTCAACTGTCCATTTGTCATCATCTCCTAATTTGCTGTTTTTTGAAATGCAGATTGGTAAAGAACATCAGGGACTAAAGGCAGTAACAGAAATCCTTCAGGATATCCAGTATAAGGTAAGCTTTTGTTCTGGCTTTGTCCTTTGAGTTTAAGCAAATAAAATCTGAAATGGAAATGCTGTAACCTAGATTAAAAAAACACAGGTAACCATGACTACTCCACTTCAGATGTTTGTGCTCGATGACAGAGTAAGGAAATGCACATAATGCAAAGACAAGCAGAACAGTGATAAGATAGAGTAATAAAGAATATGAACAAACACATAAAGCAATGCCATGTTTAATTAAGCTTACCAGTATCATCCATTTGGATAAAACTACACACATTCTCAAAGGTAAATGGGACAGATTTAAACTGCTGAAGCTGTCTGATCGTGCGGCTGTGATAGTTAAGCCTGAGCCAGTCAGCTCTGTGTCTGAAGCCACTATTATAGAAACCTAATTCATATTCAGATATCGGCGCAGATACGGTACAATTTTATGGTGCATGCAATTATATTCAGGGAAGCAGGTTTTTTTTCATTTTAACTGAACAAGACTGAACATAAGGTTACTTCAGATTCCCCATGATTAAAAAACACATTTTGTGTTCATAATATGAGTATTTACTTAGAGGTAATACCTACACTAAAACATATTTTTTACCAAAAAAAGCTACACAATTTATATCAGTTGAGAATAATACAATTACATTACTAACATGACAAACTACTCTAACAAAATTAATTTATTAAATTTGAAGATCAAAATTACTATCAATAGACAATTGCCAAATTTTTTTGAAAGCAAATAATAGAACGTCCATCCATTTTCCAACCCGCTATATCCTAACACAGCATCATGGGGGTCTGCTGGAGCCAATCCCAGCCAGCACAGGGTGCAAGGCAGGAAACAAATCCCAGGCAGGGTGTCAGTCCATTGCAGGGCACACCCACACACACATCCACACACCAAGCACAAACTAGGGACAATTTAGGATCGCCAATGCACATAACCAGCATGTCTTTGGACAGACTTTTAAAAATATACAATTATTTTAAAATTATTTATGGAAAAACTGAGGGAAATAGAATAAAAATAAAAACATTAGCCACATACATTGCATAGACTGTCACTCTGCAATACACAGTGTGTGGTTTTCAGCCTCGCACTCAGTGCTGCTCAGACAGTAAATTAATATGTGGCTGCAAAATATCCTAAAAACCCCCTAATTCAGGCCAGGGTTGCTGGATTCCAGACATATTTGGGCACAGGGCAGGAATCCACATACAGTTGATCCAGACTGTATTCAGACCCCTTTAATTTCTGCACACTTCGATGTGTTGTAGATTTAAATAGATACCTTTGCCATTCTTGCCCATCAACCTACACTAAATAATACATAATGACAAATTGAAAACATGCTTTCAGAAAGGTTTGCAAATTTAATAAAACTCAAAGACTGAAATTTTTCATTCACATAAGTATTCTGACGCCTTAATTCAGTATTTTGTAAAAGCCTCTTTGGCAGCAATTACAGCTTCACATCTTCTTGGTTAAGTCTCTACAAGCTTTGCACCCTGGATGTAGACAGTTTCTCCCATTCTTCCTGACAAATCCTCTCAAGTTCAGTTAGATTGAATGAGAAACATCCATAAATTGCCCTCTTTTGTTCTATAGGGTTTAACTCTGGGCTTTGGCTGGGCCACTCAAGGACACTCAGAGACTTGACCCAAAGCAATATCAGCTTTGCCTTGGCTGTATGTTTTGGGTCATTATCATGTTAAAATCTGAACAATCGCCTAAACCTCTCTGTATTTAGCTGCATTCATCCTTCCCTAAATTCTGACTAGTTTCACTTTCCCTGCCACTGAGAAGCACCCCATCCATCTATCTGACAACCACCATGCTTCACTGTAGGGATGGTATTAGGCTGTGATGAGTAGTGTCTTGTCTTTGCCAGACATGGTGCTTGGAATTCTGCCCAAAGAGTTCATTTTTTTCTCATCAGACCAGATCAGAATTTTTTTTCTTATGTTCTCAGTGTCCTTTAAATGACATTTGAAAAACCCTAAGCATGCTGTCATTATGCCTTTTATTGAAGAGTGGCTTTCGTCTAGCCACTCTACCATGAATGCCTAATTGTTGAAGTGCTGCTGAGATGGTTGTCCTTCCGATAGGTTCTCCCATATCAGCATAGGAATTATGATGCTCTGTTAGAATGACCATTGGGTTCTTGGTCACCTCCTTGACCACAGTCCTTCTTGCCCAGTTACTCAGTTTAGAAAGAGTCCTGGTGGTCCCAAATTTCTTCCGGTTCACAATTATTGATGGCACTGTTCTCCTGGGAACACTCAAAGCTTTAGTAATGGTTTTAAGCTCTTGCCTGATAGATGGTTCACTAACATTTGATCACAGAAGTCTACAGAGAGTTCCCTGAACTTCATGGCTTTGGTTTGTTTCCTGACATGCAGTGTGAGTTGTGGGACTTTACGAACACATGTGTGTGCCTTTCTAAATGAAGTCCAATCAATTCAGCTTGCCAAAGGTGAACTCAAATCAAGTTCCACACATCTTGGGGATAATTAAAGAAATATGGATGGACCTGACAGCAATTTGGAGTGCCACAGTAGCGGATTTGATTGCTTATATGAATAAGAGATTTCCGTTTTTTTGATTTTTTTAATAAACTAGGGGGCTCTGCCTCCTGCTCGCTTCGCTCACCAACCCCCGTGCCTGCGCTACGTGCTAGCCTCTTTGCAGATATGCCACTTGTGTATGGGAAAGCAGATATACAATTTAAACAGATTGTTATTTTCATGGGAATTGTTACATATGCATAATAGAACTAACTATTTTACATTACAGCAAGTAATTAACCATAGTAAAAATTAGTAAAACATAATAAATTGAAAGAAAATTATGTTTCATGTTGCGTTAGAGGTATTCGTTGCATTATATGTTTTCATTCTGTTTGGCTTTGAAATTAACACGCAAATATTTTTTTAACTTAAACTTTTACTGTAAAACTTAAGTAAAAATAATTTTTTGAATTAACCTTTCATCAATATCGCATTGAATTTTGATTCTGTGTTTGGACTTACATTATATAACGCAACGCAACATATAACTGCCCGTGAGTGAATATCGTTTCTTTCTCTCTAATAAACGTTTGTCCCTGTTATTTGTTAATTGTCATAGCAAAAGCTATTCTAATTGGAAACTGTAAACATTTTAATATGAATGGCATATCAAGATCTCCTTTGGGGTCTCATGTTATATGCGGAAGATGTACTGCATTACCTGTATATATTCTACGGGATATTGTAAGTTGATATTTTCATCTTCCGCACCATCACCAGCAACTGTTTCAGCATAGTCTATTGATACACATTTAACCAATTTGCCATGTAACCGATCGATATTTTTGGCGTTAATTCGTTTGACTTCATCATTTCTCGGTGCTAGGATTGCCCGTGTACTCATTTCTTCTGTTGATAACCCGTCGTGATGAAATTCTTCAGTAAGATTTGGACATAATTTTATCTTTTATTGGGAACTTAAAGTGAGGAAAACATAAAAAATTATAAGAGTTGAGAGTGCAGGAACTGTGTCTGACAAAAGCATTCACACAAATGAGAGGTGAGAGGACCGTGGGTGTGATTGAAAAATGGTTGAGAGGAGGGTGGGACTTGAAAAATTCTCTTGGCGATAATCTTGTCTCAGGATATTCTTTTATAAAGAGAGATATGCAAACTTTTCTAAAGACAGATTTTCACTTTGTCATGATCATTGAATGTAGATTGGGGGGCAAAAGTGGCATTTTTTTTTAATTCAGTGAACAGCACAGTGAAATGTGCAGAATATGAAGGGTTCTGAATGCTTTCTAAATCCACTGTATATTACAGTAGCATATCTAAACATTGAAAATTGCAGAGTCTACCCAGTTGTCTCTACCATATACAGTATCTGGTTGTGGTTCTGTTCATTACTCTGTATTGAGATGCCACATAATCCATTAACAAGTGAAACAGCTAGAGTTTCTCCAGTGTCCTTTGAGCACTGAGAATATTAATTTAGCACCTTATCCTGCTCTGGCTACACAGTAGCACAGGAAAAATTGTTAGAAGAATATCCATGTGTATTAAAACTCACACCAACATCAGTGTTTCCACACACACAGAAAATTTAACAGCAAAATTTTCTAGTACTGCTGCAGCTACAAAATCAATAATGAGAATCTAAAACCATTCCTCACTCTACGTTTAACACTTTTTTGAAATTTATGCCATGAAAACTCCGTATGGACAACAATTGGAATTAAGAATATGGAATTAAGTTGTTAGAACCTTTCTATTGCCAACCGTACTTTACGGTAACGTTCATTGCCTACTCAATGTGTTTTAGCAGTCCATGTAAAGTCAATTTAATACCATATTTTATTTAAATGTATCTAATATCTACATCTCGTTTTGGGCACTGGATGATAACATAGCCACCAACTTGATAACTAGATCTCCTAATCATTTTTCTGCGCTGATTAATTAGTCAAGCTATGTATTCATTATTGTGCAGACACTCAAACCACGTAATTTATTCAGCTAAATATCATGAATGTCTTTTGGACAATGAGGGAAAATTGAGGTCTCCATACAAGCAATCCCAGGGTTTTTGATAAACAGTACACTACATCATAGACTCCTTTCTCTCTTTACTATTCACAATTATTTTACTATGGCTGTTGGCCTTCCTCTCTTTCTCACAGGTGGGGGTTGATATGAATTTAGTTCTGTTAAGTTTTGACTTAATTGTATGGAATGTTACATGTTTTTAATATATTCAATAAAAAACACAAAAGTGAGCTCTTTAGCTAAAATATGTTTTTTGGCAGGCCTCGCAGGAAGGAGGCCCGGGTTCGCTTCCTGGGTCCTCCCTGCGTGAAGTTTGCATGTTCTCCCCATGTCTGTGTGGGTTTCCTCCAGGTACTCCGGTTTCCTCCCACAGTCCAAAGACATGCAGGTTAGGTGCTTTGGCGATTCTAAATTGTCCCTAGTGTGTGCTTGATGTGTGTGTGTGTGTGTCCTGTGGTGGGCTGGCGCCCTGCCCGGGGTTTGTTTCCTGCCTTGCGCCCTGTGTTGGCTGGGATTGGCTCCAGCAGACCCCTGTGACCCTGTAGTTAGGACATAGCGGGTTGGATAATGGATGGATGGATGTTTTTTGGCATATGACTGTATAAACAAAAGTTCAGTCTTCCTTAGAAAGACATGTTTAGCAGGGATGTGCATGCATTTGGTTTGTATATGTTCCTCTCATTTAAACTCCCATAATCCTTTCAGATGTAAAAATACTTAAGTTTTAACAGTTCAAAGTATCGTGAAATTGTAGCTTGAATGACATGCTGTACATTTTCCCACTCTCTCGCTCCATGATCTACAAGTGTTACGACCTAAACGCGGAACTTGCCTTGAAACCTGGATTCCTTTTAGGTACAATTTAATTAAATAGTACTTGCAAATTATGCCGCAGGGATCTCCAGTTTCCACCACCATGTACAGATCCTAAAGCGGGTTCACAATGTATCACGATGTATTGTTTAAAAAGAGATATCAACAACTGCTTCATAATGTGAACTTGAACTGTGGCAGAGGACCATTTCTGTTCATCTCTTTACAGTAAGCACCTAATCTCAGTACATTTCAGTATATTATGAAGTATATTCCGCTTTTGAAAAATGTATTTCATACAGCTGCTAATTTAATGCTCTGTTTATTAGCAAACATTTGCATTTATCACTTCACAGTCAGGTACATTACCAGATAATGCAGAACATGACCCATGAACAAAGACACACAGCATACACCCACAGAAATATGTAAAGCTCTGAATGTGTACGCTTGCAGCAAATTTGACACTCAGGTACAATCTGCCTGAAGATGGATCTTAATGATGTTCATAATTAGTTTTTCTAGGCATAGGTAAATGTTTCTTGCTGATTAACTGGTACAATATTTATCTAAAACTTATTTAAAAGCATACCAAATAAGTGTCAGTGTCTCTGATATAACATTTCAAAAGGCAATTCATTCAATCTATCAACATTTTATATTCCTCTGTGGTAGCACAGTAGGAGACAAATGGAGTTTCTGTTTCCTCGCTGTCTATCGGTGGGTTTTCTCTCTGTGTGCCCTGATTTTCCTCCCACACCCCCAGTGGTGAACTGGGGATTCTAAATTTGCCAGGCATCAGTAATGGTGCGTCCGTGAATGGACACTGCGACGGGCTGGCATCCTGTTCAAATCTGTCTCCTGCCTTGCACTCAGCATTTTATAAAACAGATTTGCAATTGATATTTTACAACATTAAAACATTACATTTTCTAGGTTTACTTTGGTTATCCGGTTGGCCTCAAATCTTGGCGTACTTGAGCATTAATTTTTACAGCCACATTTCTTTCTTGACACAAAAGAAGGGTTGAAACCTTATTCTAACACAAGGTCATGGGGGTAATATAAAATACATTTAGGGTTTATTAAATGTTTTAATCACTATATTTACAGTAGTATCACAAACAGCATCAGGGTAACAGAGTGCATTCATTGTCATCAAAGCACATTTACATAACATACAGAATATTAAATATAAAAAGGTAGTGGATAAATAGAATACTTTTCAGCTCTTAGTATGACAAGTGAATATTTAACGACAAAAACATTTTTGTTTTCTTGGTCAAATGTATTATGTCACCTTAGACATAGCAATAAGCCAATAGTAGTGTCTAAAAAATAAGAAACAATCAAGCCCTTATGACGTGATAAATTAGTTACTAAACCAAACTATTAAGTTATCCACTGCTGCGTGTTCAGGCTGTCTTGCAATTCGTTATTTGTTTAAGTTCATTTCTTAAGTTTGGAGCGCAAATTATATTTCAAAAATCTCTATATCTTGCATGCTATTTGTTTGTTTTTCTGTATTTTCTTTCCAGCAACTCTCGAGCCATACTTGACCACCCTTTCTTAAGGACATTTAGGGGATATTGTGACATCCCGTCGAATAAAACACACTCAGGAGCCGCTTGTCCGGGGGAGTCTTCCAAATGCTGACTGGCATTTTATTGGATAGGCCGCGATATAAATGGTGTGCTACCACCGCCCGTTGTCTGGGTCACGGGGACACTTCCAAAATAACAAAAATCACCCACTTTCGTCCTATTTACCTCTTGCCTACTCTTTAACTGTTCGCTCCCTTTTCAAACTAATGATCTCTTCCTTTCGCTCCTGCAACAACTACCATTTCCGACCACCACCTCCCCTTTTCTCCATGCACCGTTAATTAACCCTGATCCCTGTCACTCAGCTCTCTCTCTCGGGAGGTGCCCCAAGCCCTTACAAAAAGTGTTCCCCCAAGACTCCACCCCAACACTGCTTCCACTCCCTACAGCCCATGCAGTGGCAAGACACGTTATAATATCATCTCATTTCATCTTTGTACAAGTTAAGTGAACACAGCAAGAAATCATTAATAAGCAGGTAATTCAGCAGTAAATCATAAGGCTCATTGTGTTTTGAAGTTCTTCAATGCATGGGTATGCGATCACATTTCATCTGTAGGCAACTTCATTATAATTAAGTTTCATCATTCACAGACCAGTGGTTTAGGATGAAAAAAATCGCCCAAATATTTACAAACTGCTGATAAATACAAACAAAAGATTTAAACAAAACATAACAAAACATCCTCATGGCCTGAGGATGGCTGATTAATTTAATACAGTAGAGTAAAATTAATTGACTTAAATATTTCATCCAAAATCATTCAGTAATGTTGTCTAACTTCCATTATAGATCAGCAAGTGATAATTCCAAAGGTAATACTTGTATATTTTTAAATAAGGACATGTTGCATGACAATCAGATGCAGAGCACCACAGAGAACTAGAAAAAATACAGTCTAATAAAGGGCATTACTGAAAATGTCATATCCTGAAAAGAGTATTCTAAAAAATTATATTTTGAAATGTGCAAGCTGAAAAACAAAATTTAAATAAAAGGGTGGAAAATGTAACAAATGAGAATGAAACGTGCTGGGTGTACTAGAAGAATAAGATTAGCTCACCAGTATCCTAGTGTGGATAGCAATACATTGGGATATTTAATATTAATTTTAGCATGCAGTGTGACATACTAGTTAAGGCTTTGAACTTCAGACACTGAGGTTATGGGTTCAAATCCTGCCACTCACACTGTGTGTCCATGAGCAAGTCACTTCTAATGTCTGTACTCCAATTAGAAAAACAAAAGAATTGTAACCAATAATATCTCAAATGTTGTACGTTGTCTTAGATAATGGCTAAAGCCAAATAAGAAATAATAATGTTTATCACAGTTTGAGCTTTGATAGCTTAAATTATTTAGTACGGGTTGCAGCATGTAATGTGAATTTACAGTAAATTGTACAATACTGTATTCTATAAAAGGAAGGAAGAGAAATTTATATTTCTGACATAGATGGTGTCTATGATTTTGTCTTTACATTAAGTGATCTATAGGAGCGCCACTGAGTTCCAAACCCTCAAACACACCAACACCAACACATTATTCTCCATACGCTCCTCCAGATGAGCTTTGTCTGCCGCCTCCCAACTCTGACTCCCTGAGGTGAGGCATCAGAGCCATTTTAATGCCAGACCCAGGAGTACCTCTGATGTTATAGCACTACATGTTGGAAGCACTTCTGGGTCGGGCAGGTTTTCCTTTAAATAAGGGTGGTCTGTCCCTGCAGCACACCTATGGAACCCAGCAGGGCTGTCTCACAGGATTACACTTCCCAGCCTGCTTTGCGGGTGTCCATGCAGGCACTGTAGCTCAGGAAGACTGCTACCTATTGTACTGGGGGAGCAAAAAGTCCATGCAGGTGCTCTCTTCCTGTCCTTCCATTATACTTGTCTCTCTTCCAGGCAAGAACCATTGAACCATCCTGGCCAGAAAGCCAGCCTATGCTTGGTGTCCATGACAATGGGAGAACGAAAAGGATTTTGTCTTATTTAACTAATATTTTTTTCCCTTTTTAAATTTTCATTTAAACAAGACTCATATTTGGAGCCCACTTATTTCATTACAAGGTTGTAGTGTGTTAAAGTCTATCCCAGCAGCACTCTGTGGAAAGTAAAAGCCAATCCTGGATGGAATGCTGGTCTACTTTGAGAGGTCACATACACATGCACATAATGCACTTTCACACACACTCATACTAGGTCAATTATTGTAAGTCAGAAAAGATTTGTTATTGTTACATTTAATAATTTTTAACTCTGCTATAGTTGTTAAAGCATCACATATGATTTTTGACACTAAATATTTTTTTTGTAATATCAATATCAAACCATGTATGTATGTCTGCTTGGACTCAGCAAGATACCATTGCTAACCTGTTGTCTCTGTTTCATTTTACTAGGGAAAGACCAAACTCATTCCATGCTTTAATCCTAACACACTGCTGCCTGGTGAGTACAATGACTTGTTGCTGACATTATAATGAAATTTGATTTTATTTCTATGGAGTTTGTAAAGTTATGTAAGAAATGTAAAGAGATGTTTGCTTGAAAGCATCAGACCATCACTAAGGCCCCATATGACACAAAACAAGAGTACCAGATTAGTCCACTCATACTTACTCATTGTCACTTAACCCACCACTGGGGAAATATGTAAAGTGATTAACTGTTACTGTTTCTGTTGTTTCCTTAATATTTCAGGAATTCATTTGCCATTTATTTCATGCTTTTTTGTATCTCTTTAGGAGTTTGAAATTATTGAGAATTTACATTGAAGTTTTATTTTATGCTAAAGGCAGTTATTAAGTCTTTTAAGTCAGTAGGTAACTGATGTTATACATTATCTGAAATTGGAAAAATAGAGGATCTGTTCAAAACATTTTTAAAACCTGGCAGGATCTAATCTATAACATTTTAGAATAAACATATAAAATGAACATTAGAATAAAAATTTAATAAATGATAAAAACAAAAATTAAAAAAAAAATGTAAATTGTTTTTCATAGGCACTTTTGTGTCACAGTCAGGATATTTCTTCTGTTTTGTTGTTTTAAAATTTGTATTTTTACATACCTTTATATAACTTCTTTTATCATGTTGTATTTGATGTTTACGTGCTGAGTGTTTAAATGTGACTCCTTTCCATGCACTTTGTAGGTGGAGCCCCAGGAGGCCCCACCTTTAAAAGGCTGAGAGCAGTCCCTTGCTCTGATAAGCAGGTGGCCCTGCCTCATGGGGAACCCTACACAAAACACAAAGAACATAACACAGGCTCAGGGAATACAGCAAATTATAAACAAAAGTAATATTAACATAAATCAAACTCTCAAAAATTAATAAAAAAGACATCAGACAAGAATTTGAACCCCAGCCAGAATATAAAAACTGGGACCTGAGTGAAGCCATGCAGCGGGTGACACCTCAGCACCACACTTGAACAGTGTAAGGTTTATCTACGGTGGCTGGAATGCCAATCCTGTCACCAATCCCCAAGTTTTCCCTACAAATTTGAGGACCTGCTTACAGGGTTGGATGCAGATTAATGTCATGCCCAGGACGAAGCAATTGCAGGTTAAGGGCCTTGCTCAAGGGGCCAGCGAAGCAGAATAACTACTGGCATTTATGGGATTTGTATCGGCAACCTTCCAATTGCCAGCACTAATCCCTAGCCTCAGAGTCACACACCAACAACAGCAAAACAATAGGTTAAACAAATATTACAGAAAGCTAGCAATTTTAAGGCAAATTATAATTAACAATCTGGATCTATCTTTTTGAGTGTACATGAGGGCATTAAAATCAGTTATACATTCTTATTAACATGGCTAAAATAATTACTCATAATAACTATCTAACCTGCTGAATCCAGTTCCTGGTAGCAAGGAGACAGAGCCTATCCTGCTGACATTAGGCAAAAAGCAGGAACCAACCCTAGCTGGGTCAGTGCCATGCCCACATGGCAGATTTAGATTTGCCAATTAATCTAATATGAATGACTGCCAGTTGTGTGAAGATGGATGGATGTACTGAGACGAAATAAAAACTCATACAGACATGGGAAGGATGTCAAAATTCTACTGGCATAACTGGGTATTGGATTTGTAAAATGGCAGTGCAAATCACTGCAGTACCACGACACCTTTAGAAAGACCAATCAAGATAAACCATTATAATAAGTTTTGTGTTTGACAGTTTATTTATTTGTTGTAAACATGCATCTAGTGCAGCGTTTCTCAACCTTTAAGTATTTGCGACCCGAGTTTTCATGACAGTTTTAATTGCGCCCCCCTAACATTTTTTTGAAATGTAGATGCATATTTTATTATACCTACTTAACTTTTATCAACATTTATCTAACTCTATATTTATTGTTCTAGTATCTGAATGTAGTTTAAGTTAATTTGTTTTGATTTCATATTTTTGATTCTTGTTTTCTTTTTTCACATCTTCACGCCCTCCTTTTTATTACTTCGTACCCCCTTAGGGGGGCCCGCCCCACAGGTTGAGAACCACCGATCTAGTGAAAATAAAACATTTATTTTAAACAGCCTGTGCTGTATGTACCGTATATACTCGTGGATAAGTTCTCCCGCAGATAAGTCGGGACTTGATTTTACACTATAATTTCTGGTATTTTATAATGTCGGTCGTATAAGTCGAATGTGGAAAACTCACACTATTGATACAAGGGATCATGATATGCAAATGCTACCTGAGAGAGTAACCACTGAGCACACTGCCGTTTTTTTTGTGGGTGAGGCAATGCGCTGTATCAGCGTGTGCTCCTAACCTCTCCCTCTCTCTCTATTGTGCCTATGTGACCATACGTTAATACCCAAACTATTCCGAAGCAACGTTTGCAATGATTTGTGTTTTTTGTATCTCACACCCTCATACACCTTTATCATAAGAGCATCCTTTATCTACGATGGAGCGTTTGATCAGAAGAAAATATGAAATTGGTTTTAAATTCAACATCGTTAAAGTGGCGAAAGAAACTGGTAGCTGTGCTACTGCAACAAAATTCGATGTGTCTGAGAAACTGATGCGAGATTGGAGGAGGCAGGAAGATGTAAAAAAAAATTAAGTGTCGTATTTTTGAATGGGCATATAAGTTGGGGTCTGATTTTATGATCGATTTTTCAGATTTCAAGACCCAACTTATACATGAGTATATACGGTATTCTTCTTCATGGTTTATGCACTTTGAAATATTCAAATATTTCTCTTTGTTAAATACAACAAATATGGCAGACATAGGTTTCTGTGACTATATTATTGAATCTGCTTAATGCTGATTGATTACCATGTTCTTTATTTATTTTTATATGGCTTTATTGTGCTTTATTTATGGCTTTAATGTAAAAGTCTTTTGGGTTAAGAGTTTCTGGAGACAGATACCCCATTAAATCAGTTGTTTCAGGACTTACTGTGATCAGACTCATAATAACATTACAGTAGACTTAGACAATATTCAGACTCTTCACTTTCTGCACACTTTATTGTGTTGTTGATTTTGTTTGAAATGAATACTTTTGCTATCTTTGGCCATCAGTCTACACTCAATAACTAAACATGACAAAGGACCGGAGTTGGATACCCTTGTATAAGGAGGTTATGCACTCTCCCACCAGGCCCATGATTCTTCAAGGTATTAAATACAAGGTCATGGGAACCTAGAACCCACTGATATGAAGAAGGGTATTTCGCTGTACTTGTTTCGTTTACCCAAATGAATGTCCTGTAAGTCCTCACTGTATGTCTGATGGCTGCATGCTCATATTCATGTCTGTACTAAGGTGCAGTAAACAGAATTTAAATAAGCATGACAATAATACAGTAGAGTGTAACCTTTACATTTTGTATTGTTCTAATTTTAGATCCTCTCCTTCGGGATTACTGGGTGTATGAAGGCTCCCTCACCATGCCTCCTTGCAGTGAAAATGTCACATGGATTTTGTACCGCTATCCTTTGACTATATCTCAGATGCAGGTAAACATATAGCCTCTTCTGGTGTCTATCACGTTCTGTCTTTGTAATTCAAGGCTTGGTGCATGTCCCAGTTCTATTTCTGGTTTAATGAGACATTCCTTTAAAATACTTCAGAGAAGTGAATTCCTTTTAAGTAAAGGTTATAACCCTTTGAGTTTTTCCACACTGTAATTTTTTTTTAAGAACATAGGTCAGAGATGAAATGGGTGACAGCTATCTAGTAGCATGTATATTTTAAAACCAATCATTTAAGTAGCCAAGGGATATGTTCAATTTAAAAAGATAAAAAAGAGAAAGCGTTACACAGAAGTATTGTGCGTTGTTATTACTGAGGTGGTCAAATGTCACTGCTCTTTGATTAGCAGTGGAATGAAACTACATGAGAAATGAAAGGGAAAAATGAAAAGAAAACATGTCATTCTAATACACCGATGAGTCCCAGTGACCTGAGTGCTTTGAAATAGGATAAATGATTTATGTAGTCATTATTGAAGCCAGGAAACACTACTGAAGGGCTTTACCACTGGAAGTCGCAATGTTTAAAAAATTTGTAAATTGTCTTTGTTGCCAACAGGATATTGTTTCAAACAGGATGTGTAAGTACAGATGGCCTGCATTTCTAGAAATGCTAAAACAATGTACATAAAGCATCTTTACTCATAGTAAGTCTTAAAAATCTAAACTCTGCAGCTTTCAGCTATAGGTATGATATGATTTTATTTTTATTTTATTTTATTGATTTTATTAAAATCAAATAACTTTCCATACAAATAACTCAAGTTTTACAAAAAAAGATTCAAAACAAATCAACCCCCATCCCTGTACAAATTCCACTCTTATAGTCAATCTACAACATAATAAAAGGTTAGAGCATGCGTGCTGCCATGCCATGTTAGCATAATTCAGTCTGCTTTGCATGCACACACATTTGAAAAAGATACCTCATGGAGGCCTTTGATGCTTGTGCTGCTTTAATATACTGCTCAAAAAAAATTAAAGGAACACTTTTGAATCCGAGTATAGCATCGAGTCAATGAAACTTCTGGACTATTGATCTGGTCAATTAAGTAGCAGAGGGGGTTGTTAATAAGTTTCAGCTGCTTTGGTGTTAATGACATTAACAACAAGTGCACTAGATGGGCAACAATGAGACAACCCCAAAAACAGGAATGGTTTAACTGGTGGAGACCACTGATATTTTTCCCTCCTCATCTTTTCTGACTGTTTTTTCACTCGTTTTGCATTTGGCTACGGTCAGCATCACTACTGGTAGCCTGAGGGGATACCTGGACCCTACAGAGGTTTCACAGGTAGTCCAAGTTCTCCAGGATGGCACATCAATATGTGCCATTACTAGAAGGTTTGCTGTGTCTCCCAGCACAGTCTCAAGGGCATGGAGGAGATTACAGGAGACAGGCAGTTACTCTAGGAGAGCTGGGCAGGGCCATAGAAGGTCCTTAACCCATCAGCAGGACCGGTATCTGCTCCTTTGGGCAAGGAGGAACAGGGTGAGCACTGTCAGAGCTCTACAAAATGACCTCCAGCAAGCCACTGGTGTGAAAGTCTCTGACCAAACAATCAGGAACAGACTTCATGAGGGTGGCCTGAGCACCCGACATCCTCTAGTGGGCCCTGTGCTCACTGCCCGGCACCGTGGAGCTCAATTGGCATTTGCCATAGAATAACAGAATTGGCAGGTCCACCACTGGCACCCTGTGTTTTTCACAGATGAGAGCACATCTGAGCACATGTAACAGCCGTGAAAGGGTCTGGAGAAGCTGTGGAGAACGTTATGCTGCCTGTAACATTGTTCAGCATGACCAGTTTGGTAGTGGGTCAGTGATGGTCTGGGGAGGCATGTCCATGGAGGGATGCACAGACCTCTACAGGCTAGACAACAGCACCTTGACTGCCATTAGGTATTGGGATGAAATCCTTGGATCCATTGTCAGACCCTATGTTGGTGCAGTGGGTGCTGGGTTACTCCTAGTGCATGACAATGCCCGCCCTCATGTGGCGAGAGTATGCAAGCAGTTCCTGGAGGATGAAGGAATTGATACCATTGACTGGCCCCCTTGATCACCTGACCGAAATTCAATAGAACATCTCTGGGACATTATGTTTCGGTCCAACCAACGCAGCCAGGCTGCACCTCAGACTGTCCAGGAGCTCAGTGATTCCCTGGTCTAGATCTGGGAGGAGATCCCCCAGGAGACCATCCGTCGTCTCATTAGGAGTATGCCCCAACGTTGTCAGGAATGCATACAAGCACATGGGGGCCATACAGACTACTGAGTACGATTTTGAGCTGCTGCAATGAAATTTCGGCAAAATGGACTAGCCTGTCACATCATTTTTTCACTTTGATTTTTGGGGTGTCTTTGAATTCAGCCCTCTGTAGGTTGATAATTTTCATTTCCATCAAATGATGTGGCATCTTTTCATTCCTAACACATTACCCAGTCCATATGTGTATAGATATCCAGCAGGATTTTTTTTCCCATTGAGATTTGATGAGTTTTCAAAGTGTTCCTTTAATTTTTTTGAGCAGTTTACATGATAGCTATTAGATCTTTAGATATATAAAGTAAAATGTTCTGGTAACACTTTAGTCACTGAAAAAATATATCTATTACTTATATTGTTATGTAACAAGACCTTAACAAAGGCCTCTTTAGCTCTTAGTAACAGTTACAAAGCATTTATAGAGTGGTCTGCTAAAATAACTTTAATCTGAAATGGTCAGAGGTATATTAATCAAGATGTAATTTACTTAATATTGCATACATCATTCATATTTATTATTAATGTCATGTACTGCACAGAAATGATTAGCCAGTTTATTGATGCTTTATAAGCGTGGTTAAGACCAAAAAATGCCTTTGTTGTTTTTTTTGTAACAGTATATGAGCAATAGATACATTTTTGCAGTACACAAACTAAAGTGTTGCCAACCTTCCATTCATTCATTCACTAAGTATCAGACTTTCTTAAACCAGTTTAGGGTCTTGGGGACTTCTCCTAGTCCTGTAATTAGTGATTGGCATAATCTATTCTTGCATTTGCCTCGTAGTTTGTGCTACTGTATTGTATTTCTGAGGTGGCAATGATAGATTGGCCATCTAGCTCTGTAACGAGGATTACATGTGTTCCATTTTGTGTGTTGTATTTTTGTCATTTTTTTGACACAAATTGCAAACCCAAACTACCTAGAAGGGGGTCTCTCTGTGCATTACCTTTCCCAAGTTTTCTTCCCTACAAGGGTTATTTTGGGTGAGGACAGGGTTTCTTGTCTTCTTAGGGAGTCAAGGCTGGTGGTTGGCTTTCAAAAGAAACATGGCCTATGAAAGACCATTGCGCTATACAAGAAATAAATTGTTGTTGACTTAAGTCTATCCCAGGTGTGATGAAGGAATTAACCCTGGTTGGACCCCCAGTAACATAGTTTGATATGTCACTGTCCTCTGTACAAAAATATTTTATAAATTTACTTTTCTTTCTACTCACATGCACAGCTAACACAAAGCCAGATTTAGCACAGAGGCTCGTCATTTAGAACTGCTAGGCAAACATTAGAAGACAAGACAGGGACAACTGTGAAATGGACATTGTATAGTAATTCTGTGTGTCAAACTCAGCATGCAATTGTATTCTCTCTTTGCCTTGTTTGGAATGGCATGATTCACCTAAGTGGGGGCCTGCACATGAAGAAAGAGTATAAAACCTTGGAACATTGCCCGGCACACATTTGAAGTCAACGGATGGATGGGAGATAATGTCATCCGATCCAGAAAATCCTTCCAAAGCAGCAATGAAAATGGCAGACTCTAAACATCAGGCTCCCACTCCCGAACTGGGTTCTTATTATGGCTTCCTTCGTCTGTTATGCAGCGTAATCCGTCATTAAAGAAAGCTTAGTTGTTTCTCCTATGTGATTTCTTTCCACTGTATCACTAAGGGAGGGGTATCGCCTTTTAATATCATATCTATATAGATTCAGGTTATGTAACACACCGCAATTACAAAAGAACTCATTCCCACAAGGGAGCTAGCGCCCCCTGCTGGATACACCCCCTTTTCATCACCAGGTACATTCACACAAACACCTGCATCCTAGGTCACTTAAGTATTAATCCATCACAATTAAGTGGGAAAATAGGAATAAAAAGGAAAATAAAACCCATGTGGCCATGACTTCCAAATCCAGAAAGACACTCCCCGTCAGGAAATTGAACCCATGTCCCATAGGAGGCATAGAAGTGCCCCAAGCCCCAGTCACATCTACACTAACTCAGTTCCAGGTTCAAATGACCGTGAATTGTTAAAGAAATATCCTTTACACATGTTTACATCCTTCCTTCCTTCTCTTTCTTTCTACCACTTTTCCCAGACAAGCCTTGTCTATCTCTTCCCAACTACAACACCTTGAATAAGGTGGGATGACTGCCTTTATGCTGAACACCAAGAGTACTTCTGGTGCCAGAACATGCAATAGAATAAGGGACTCATTTGGTAGCCCCCTGAGGGACCCAACAAGGCTGTCTTCCCAAAATACAAGTCCCAAGCTGCCCTGCAGGTGTCAAAACTGGAAGCTAGACCAGAGGAGCACTGCCACCTACCATACCAGGGAAACAACTGTTCTTGGTAAGCCGTCTCCCACGGTCAATCCATTAGATCTTCTCCAGTCTGGGAAAGGGAAAAGGTATCATCAAGGTCATGATTGTTCTGCCATAATGGCCTCCCGGCTGAGTAAGTGTCCACTCTCCATTCCAGCCAGGTTGCCCGTCCATTCATTATGTATATCACAAACTCAAGATTGTGCAGCTGTGAAGAATCAGCAGTGAATACTCTTCTAATATGCCATCAAAGTTAAATCATTCTCTTTTTACAATATTGAACACAAAGTAGTCACTTAAATCTGGATATCAATTACTAGTTTTCTTCACTGAGTGCAAAATTCTTTTTCAGCTCTTGGAAGGATAATAAGTTCAATAAATAACAGGGAGCCAACATGACATTTTTTATTCATAAAAGGAAAGCACCCTTTAATGTCATATTGTCTTTTCATCCATTATCTTATTCCACTGCAGAGTTGCATGTCTCTGGATGAGAGCACAAGGAACAAACCAGTCCTCCTCATGGAGGCAGTTCAGTGCAGAGCCTAACAATTACTCTGACAGGCTGTTTATGTGCATTTGTGTGATAAACAGACTACCCAGTGAAAATTACATGGATACTTGAACAATGTACACTGATAGTTTGGGAAATAAAATCCATGTCCTTGATATCTGAGGCAGCATTGTGACCCACTGTACTACCAGGCAGCTTCAACTTTATACTCTCTATCTGTCCTTTATTTTTATGAGCCAGCTTAGTCCACTACAGAATGCACTGGAGCTGCAGTTTGTCCTGGTAGGCCTGAGCAGAAGGAAAGAACAAACCATAGAGGATACACCACTCATATACATACTACTTAAATTAATGTACTTGAGGGCTACTTCAGAGTTTGGGCCAGGCCCCTTGGTTCTATCGAATGGTACGGTTAATGCTTCAGCATACAAAGACATTTTAGACAATTTTGCATTTCTAGCTTTGTGGCCACAATTTTAGGAAGGCCCTTTTCTGTTCTAGCACGATTGTGCTCCTATGCCCACAGCCAGGTCCATAAAGACATGACTTGAAGAGTCTGGTGTGGAGGAACTTGAGTGACCTCTTCACAGCCATAAACTCAAATCTACTGAACACCTTTGGGAAGAATCAGAACACCAAGTACAAACCAACATCAGTACCTGAACTCACAAATGCTCTTTTGGTTGAAGGAGTTCTATTACCCACAGACACACTCCAAAATCTTGTTGAAAGTCTTCCCAGAAGAGTGGAGGCTGTTACAACTGCAAGGTGGATGGGTGGAAACTCCATATTAATGGAATCGGTTTTGGAATGGGATGTCCAACAAGCTCATGGAGGTATGAATGTCAAGTGTATAAATGCATAGATACTGTATAAATACTATGTACTATACTAACTAAAAACGTATATATTATATCTACTGAACTGTATATATAAAGTTCTACAACAATTAAAGTATATTGATGCAAACTACTTGCACAGGTGTCCCAACTTCTGTTAATTACTTAAAAATCCAGTCTCTTAAAAAAGTCAGTCTCAAAGCAGAGTTGGAACAAACTGTGTTACTACACCCCATGAAGTACTACTTGGACAATATTCCAGTGATAATGACAAGAAAACAGCAATTAACAAATAAAATGAGACAGAGCATGATTACCCTTAGATGTATAGGCATTTCATTTAGAGAAATTGTAAGAAAAATCAAAGTTGTCCTTCACAATCCAAAGGCAATTGGAAACATGAAGAAACTCAGATAAGAGGAGATCTGGCAGACCCAAAGTCACAATTCAATCAGAAGACAAGTTTCTGAGGGTCACCGGCCTGCACGATAGGCGCCTCACAGCACAACAGCTTCAGACATAGTGTAACAGTGGTCGGGAAAAGCAAGTCTCACTTTCTATTGTGAAGAGGAGACTTTGTGCTGCAGGTTTGACAAGGCGAGTAGGAGTAAGAAAGCCATTCCTTAAAGAACAAAATAGGAATTTGAAATGCTGGTTGTGGACTACAGCAGACTGGGAGAAAGTCTTATGGACAGATGAATCAAAATTTGAAATTTTCAGTTCATCACACAGCGTGTTTGTATGCCGTTGAGTTGGTGAAAGGATGGTTCCTCAGTGTGTGACACCAACTGTCAAACATGGAGGAGGAAGTGTGATGGCCTGGGGTTCTTTTACTGGATGAAGAGTTGGTGACTTGCACAGAGTGACTGGCATTCTGAATCAAAAGGGTTACCACAGATTGGCTATTATATCAGCATAAGATGGCTACTTTGATGAATGAAAAATTTCAATAAAATTTTGTACACTTAATGATTCCTTGACTTGTTTTTTATTTGATATTGTTTATTTGTTCTATGCCTCGATTTCATGAAACACTAAGACATTAAACTGCTTGAATTTCCATCCAAACTGAAATGATTGTGGTGTTCTAAAACCTTTGACCAGTAGTGTATATATACAGTATAGTATAGTATATTATGTAGTTCAATCATACTGCATTTTGCATTTAAAGATTTAAACCTCCTATTCTGTGAAAAAGGGAAGGAAATTTGTTTCTTGATTAGAATTTCAAATAATTCCTCCTTTAAGTATCACATGATAGCAATACATGGTGACAGGTAGACATGTGTGATAACATCAAGGGAGCAAAAGGTAAGCAACATCAAGAATTTTAACACTAGATGGTTTCTTTTTCTTTGTAACAGCTAACCTTACTTGCTAGTTATTACTTCTTTAACAGCTGCTAAGCCATCTGCTTGAAATGCAAGTGACTGCTATGCCAAAAATATCAAATCATTCTCTTTGAAATATATATTATTAAGAACTGCAATACTGAATCAGGAGATTTATTTAATGAGAAGCATAACTGTTTCCAGCTGCTGGCAGGTTTGCTATATGTTAACTTAAACAAGCCAAACAAAGTTTTGTATTGCAAATAAGATAATAAGTGCTAAATATAAATATAATTCTTAAAGAAACTGACGTATAATGATCATACTTGGCTCAGTGGATGAACATCTGTGGTGGGGGTATAGAGAGAAAATTCACAAAAGTTATCTGTCTGTATATTTGACTGCTTGTACTTTCCCTTTTATTTTAAAACATTACTTAAATGTGCTCATTATAGGAATTTAGCTTATTTCATAAAGTTTTTACCCTAATTGCTGTACATTGCAGATGCTTTTAACATTGCGTCCATCAATCTATTTAACAAAGAGGTTGCATTAAAACTGATTATTTATGCTTTAAGGCACATTGCTTAATCAACTAATCAATCAATCTTTTTAGAACTATATTAAAAGCAGACACCTTCATAAATGTAGACTAAATAGGTATGATAAAATCAGAAAGGAAACATAAATGCAAACAGACAAAGCAGCAGTGGCAGACTTCAGAAAGAAACTGACAAATTTTACAGCATACATGAAAAATAATGTTATCCAGTGCATTTATATGTGCTATAATAACCCAGTTATTCATAGAAACCTGGTTTCTAAAATGCTAACCCTGTAAACCCTTATTCCAGTTAGAGAAGCTGGTTTATTAGCCTCTGAAATAACTAGGTTAAGAGATGTAGATTTCTCCACGAGTAACTCCCTTATGTAGCCATGTAAACCCTTAACTGGGTTAAAGTTAAGGATTTCATAGTCTGCGCATGTCTGTTGCTGTCTATTAGACTATTCATTTGTTAGCATCGCACTTGCTTCCAGCAGCCACAGGTAGAAAACAGTGGAAGTGTCCACAAAAGGTAAATACTCAGTTGATTGCATTATATCTTCTCATTGCTGAAATAATCTGTCTCAGTATTTCATAATTCACAAAATCTACATTGATGAGCTAAACATACAATGCTAAGCTCAGCAGCACAATCTTTGAAGCAGTAACGCGTTAAAATTAATGTGCATTATATAGTCCAAATACTTCTTAAAGTAACAAGTAACTCAACACAATTCTTACTTTATTGAAGTAAAAATAGCCTGCATTGTTATTATCCAGTTGCCTTATGGGTATAAGGCAAGAAGCACCTCCTTTGTGGGGCTGAAATGCACAGCCAAGCAGAAACATATCAATAAAGTGTCAGTTTAATTTTAATCATCCAATTAATTCAAGTCAGAGGTGTTAAAAGGGGATGGATGTTATTTACTCACAGCCCATAAAGGGCCAATTATATTTATGAAACACAACAAAATTGTCAAATTTGGATGTTTTTCGTGAACGTTCATATATGGGCTTAGAATTTAATAATAAATGCTGGACAGTGAAATATGCAGCTTTTCATACAAAAGAAAGAAAAGTAGTACTAGACTGTCTGTCACGTGTTACATCTTGGGGCTGTGACTACTAAGATTTGAATTGGTTTTCACGGATGATATATATCATTATGTTTTTTGATAATAGCTGTTATTATCTATTTATTGTATTTTCACATAGTTATACACTTCTTGTATTGTAGTTAGAATACCTCTGCTTTGTTCTGCACCACTACTGTCAACTACACATGAGTTCTTTTGAAGTTAAAGGTTATGGGCATCAGCTATTTTGCACTTCTTTTTATAGATTGAAGAATTTCGACGGCTCAGGTCTCACATAAAAGGTGCTGAACTGCCTGAAGGAAGTGATGGGATGTTAGGTGACAACTTCAGACCAACCCAGCCACTCAGTGACCGACTCATTAGGGCAGCTTTTCAGTAGATGCTGAAATGTCCAGGTATGTACAGCAGCTTGTGACCTTCTGAGAAAGCTTGTGTGAAACTGTATGTGATAAAATTCCTAACTTCACTGCTTTTTTTGATTTGACTTCAAAAATAAAAGTAGAAGGAGCTGGCAAGCAAATTTTAATTGTCCCATGTAGTATTACTGTTCTATCTTTGCATTAATATTTTGCAAGATAATAAGTATAAAAAAAATAGCAAACTGA
Source organism: Polypterus bichir lapradei (assembly GCA_026402145.1). Lineage (NCBI taxonomy): Eukaryota > Metazoa > Chordata > Cladistia > Polypteriformes > Polypteridae > Polypterus > Polypterus bichir. Next base: position 58,950,780 of record JANRMT010062819.1, read on the forward strand.
GGATGAAAAAGGATCTACATGTCAATGCTGAAAAAATGTTGGGGCACCAACCAGGTCATCCTCATTTAATTCCAACAAAAATATAAGTAAAAGCAACAAAAATTAGGACCACTATGTGTGCCAATAGCAAGGAAACGTTCCAAAAATCAGATTGTCGTAAAGCTACTTAAATGAAGTACTGTGAGGAAGGAACTCCATCCTGCGTTAGGTTTTTGTAGAAGACTGAAACCTCCTTCCAGCAGCAGTGGGATTTATAGGTCAGGGACTGGAAGGGATGGGATCAGTTGCCCTCACTGGGTGTCGTCTTGGTGCTGCAAAGGGAACCAGAGAGGAATGTGTTAGCATTAGCGCCCCCTCTTGACCCGGAGCAGTAGTACATAACTCAGGTGACCCCAAAGAGTGGTTGACACAAATGCTTGACAAAACCTAATATAATATGTGTAATAATATGATTCAATTTCCATGTGATAGAGGGATTGAAATGTTATTTACATTTAATGTTTATTTTATTTAAACTTTTCTGAAATATGTGCAGTCAGTGAAATTGTATTACTCTGGAAATCACCATCACTGGAGAAATTCTGGATACTGTTCATTACTTCCCATACCTCAGCCGCCAACTATCCCAAAAGGCATTCAATGAACAGGAAGTTCAACACCTCATTAGTGGTGCCGGATTTTGCTTCAGGAAGCTGCACTAAGAATAGTAACTTCATGAAGGAAACCAAAGGGCCATTTGTGCCACTACAATTCTGAACAGCAGTACTTCTCAAGTTCAGTCCCGAGGCCCCCTGTGGCTGCAGGTTTTATTCCAGACAGTGATCTCTTTTAATTGTAACTGATCTCATTGCTTCATTTGCTGGTCTTCTTTTCTTCTTCTTTTCTTATTGTACATTTTAAAAATCACAGTAGGGTCAAATTTACATTTATTTAAGTTGTAGAAATGTTTTTTATTTTTGCTGTCACTTTAAATGCTTAACACTCTCTTGTTGTTTTCTTACTAATTTACCTTTTTGCTGTGGATTTGCTCCCTTAATGTAATGGCAATTAACAAGAAGTGGATTCAGTGGAGTAAACACCAGGGTAAACATCAGTGAATGCTGAAAAGCTTAAGTTACTTCAGTGTCAGACTCATCAGTGATGTCAGTAATAAATAACGACTTAAACATCCACGGAAACATTGAACTGAAACCATGATGTTGAAAATCTTTAAATTCAGGATAAAACACTTAATTAGTCCAATGTAACATACTGTACTGTATATGCATGATCGCTAAAGACCAATTAAAATGTAGCAAACACGTTTTTTGTAATTTTTGGATTGACACTAAATCATAGAAACTGGGAAAAAGAAGATTGCCTAATTAAGAGAGAGGTTGGCAGCATGCACTGATGCAGCATGTTGCTGCACTCCCCACACAACGAACCACCTCAGCATCCCAAATTAGGACTCGAGAGCAGCTGTGTAACAGGTGACACCACACTAGTTCGAATGGAGTGGGACAGTGTGAGGTTTTTTTTACAGTGGCTGGAGTTCCAGTCGCACCACCGACCCCCAAATTTTCCCTGCAACTTGGAGGACCAGCTTTCAGGTTAACATCGTACCCTGGGCAGAGCAATTGCAAGTTAAGGGCCTTGCTCAAGGGCACAACAGAGTGGAATCATTTCTGGCATTTACGGGATTCAAACTGGCAACGTTCTGATTGCCAGCACAGATCCCTAGCCTCAGACTCACCATTTTGCCAGGAGTTCGATAAAAAGCAGAATTTGTTGGCCTAAAAACCTATAACTACATGCCACATCTGAAGAGAGCTTTGACCTGGAACTCATATCATTCCCACCAAAAAAAACTGCATTATTTCTGCCTTCACCGTGCCAACTGGGACTATCTTTACAACAGTTCCAGCACCCTTACCAAGACTAAGAATGTCAGAATTGTGGTCTGGATCCTTCAGAACCAACTCCATTAGACAGGCCCCTGTAAAACAGCACTCCTGTCATTCCAGAGAAGTCCTGGACTATTAAATGAGCCAAGATCAGAGAACTTGAGTTGGTCAAAAGAAGTGTTTAAAGGACATCTTTTATGATCTACCTTAAAACAGATCAACATCATCCGCGTAAAGACCCTAGGCAAGGAATGACCCTTATAGAAATGCATGATTCATCAAGCAGCACTTCACTTTGAGACAAAATACAGCAGAGCGGAAGGAGTAGGAAGAGAAACCAGATTTGTGAAAGCTATGTCCAAAATGAATCTGCTGCCTCCATTGTCCATAGGTCAAGGTTTGGGTTGGACTCCAAGGTCTCATCTTAATAGCATCATTCTTCTTTCAAGCGACCACTGAGAGTTGAAAGGTGCCAACTAAAAAAATTCCAAGTCAGATGTTAAGTTCATCTTTCAAATGACTACTGGGAGTCCTTTATGCTTGCACACAAAACACAAGGAATTTTCTAACAAATTAGGTTTTATAAATCACTTAATGTTGGAAGAAGAAATACACTGTCCTTTATTACTTTCTCGTATATGAAGTATAGGGAAAGTATTGTAAACGTCCAAAGATTCAATGTCGAGATTTTGATGAATCTTGATGTTTTAGACCTCCCTGACTCTCTCGTAAATGAGTGAACTTGCCTCAATGAAATTAAAACCTGGATGGAGCAGAACTCTTTAAAATTAAATTGCAACAAAACTGAACTCCTGCAAATTGGGACTATAAAGCACAACTTAAGAAAATGAGCTCCTTCTCAGTCACTCTTGACGTTGATCTCATCAGACCTTCTTCTGATGCAAGGAATCTTGGTGTCATTTTTGATTCCTCCCTTTCTTATTCCGCCCACATAAACCACATTAAGAAACTTTGTTACTTTCACCTCCGTAACATATCATGTGTTCATTCCTTCCTCTCCTTTTTCAACGCTGAGAAACTTGTCCATGCTTTTATCACATTCCGCATCGATTATTGTAACTCGCTGCAGGCAGGTGCCCCTTCTAATCTTATATCACAGCTCCAGTTGATTCAAAACTCTGCTGCAAGAGTCCTTACTCAAACTAGCAACAGTGAGCACATCACACACATCCTGCTTCGCCTTCACTGGCTCCCTGTGTCTTACAGAATCGAATATAAAATTCTGCTAATATCCTACAAAGCTTTAAATGGCATTGCACTGGACTACATTAGTGACCTTCTAAATCACTATGCTCCTGTTCACCCACTAAGGTCCTCTGATTCTGGTAATCTTGTTGTGCCTCACACTAACCTGCACTCTATGGGTGACAAGGCCTTCAGCTCCATAGCACCCAGACTTTGGAATGACATCCTGAAATTAATTAGATCTGCTGACACCACTCATTCTTTTAAAAAACAACTTAAAACTCATCTATTTAGGAAGGCTTTTAACTTAACATTCTGCCCTTTCTTTCAGTTTACCTCTCTGTCCAGGTACTGAGGATAATTTGTGTGTATGTTATATCACAAATTAGATTATTTGTTAGGTTTTTCTTTTAGTATTGAATTTAGTATTTTACTCTGGTTTATTGTCCTTTACTCTATTTAATGCTTTGCTATCTGTTTCATTGTTCTATTCAGAAAAACATTTGTATCCAATGTTACATACAGTATACCCTGCTGTTCTTTTCTAAGACTCTGTGAAGTGCCTTCAGCATGGGAAAGGTGCTATATATATAAAATGTATTATTATTATTATTAAGGGAAAGTATAGGAATCTTCCAAAAATTCAATTTCGAGATTTTGATGAATCTCAACATTTTAGACCTCCCTCAGTCTGAAAATACCATTTTGTTTGTCTGTGTGTGTGTGTGTGTGTGTGTGTGTGTATGTAAACAAGATAATTTGAGTACGCTTTCACTTAGGTCAACCAAATTTTGAATACAAGTATTAGATACAAAACATAGATTTTTTATCAACTTTTGGGCTATTTCCGCTAACCAGAACTGGTACTTTACCTTTCATTCATGCAGCTGCAGAGTCTGATTTATTCAACAATACTTTTACAATAATACTTCAATATATTATTAATTTGATTTGTTGTACATAATATATGTACATAATATAAAAATATAAAAATTGTCTTGTGGTTTACTCCTCAAATATCCATCCCCATATCTGATTTACATGAAAGTCTAAGGGAGCCCACTCCCGAGGTTTAAACTAGATGAAGCACCAACCCATGAACTACATCATTTTAAAAATGAGCATCTTCTATGTTTTGTTATATTGAAAAGTCCCCCTAACACACACACACACACACACACACATTTGTGGTATGTGTAGTTTTACTTTTGAACTTTTATATCTAAGGCAGACTATTTAAGTTTTATTTCCTTTAAACAATCTGGTTAGTTTTTCTGTTTTTTACTGGACCATAGTGTCAAATAACTTATTTTTTTCAGAGTTATCAGCTCAGTTGATACAGCTTATTTTCTATAGACTTGTGCCACTCAGTAATCTCACAGGCTGACTTATCTTTTTTAATTATTTTGGAGGGCAGAGAATGGGTAGACCTTCTGGGCTCTGCAGAAAAAAAAATAGGATTGCTATTTTTGACTATTTAACGACAAGCACAGAGATTAGCTGACATTGGCCAGTGATCAAGAAGCACACGCGATATGATGTGAAATCATTTCTTCACCACTGCCCCCCTTACTTTTCAGTTCAGTTCATTCTAATACAGAGCTCTTATCAGCAAAAAGATTTCCAGCACGAGCAAAGAAGCACATTCACTTATTCCACAGTATCTCACAGTGGAAGGTATGTTTTAATAAAGATGGAATATAATGATATTTTTCATAATCCAAAAAAATATTTTGAAAATATGAATGGAATTTCTTTGAAAAAAAAAATCAAGAAATGACATCTTTCATTCTTTTCCTCCAGATATTTAAGATTACAATTTGAAATGATATTTACTGTAACCTTTAAAGGAATTTGTGAGGGCAAGTATTCATTTTCTGCTTAATGAATCTAGTAAAATAATATGAAAACTACAGAACACATATTTTTATGTGACTATTTTCCATTTTAAAAGAAATTAAACAACCAGTTTAATAAGAAAAATATAAAGTACATTTCATACAAGAATATTGTCTGTACTACATAACTGAAAAATAAATTTACTTCTTTTGTTTGCCACAAGGATTTAGACTTTTGACGCTTAACAATGACAAACTAACTCCAAAGACCAGCATTCCTCACTCGTTATAAACTTCCACTCACTGGAATTAACTGAGAAGGTTGAAGGGCACAACAAAAAACAGTGCATGAAACTAACAAAATTAAACAGCAGAAGAAAACTGTTTAACTAAAAATATGACCCTTGTTCAGCATTTGTGGCTCCTCATTAGTAAACAGAAATATTACTGAGCACTTGCAATAAAACTGAAGGTTTAATTTTACTGTAGGAATTTGTTCAGCACCTCACATGGGAGAAAATAAAAAAGAAGAAAGTTGCATGCGGCTATGACTGGGGGCCATACAGCTTGAAAAAATATGAATTATTTATCATCATTACAATTGAGCTGTCAAAATTACAAAATATACAATAAAAAGGGATATACAGTGAAGAAAGAAAAATAAAGTGGTTTACTACCTACAAAACATAATTTGAAGTGAGAAATTATATCTGTGAAGGGCCCAGATAATTCATTTTTAAGAGTGTTTCCATTCTTTTTCCATTTTAAGTACTGCCATTTAGAATTTTACCACAACAAAGTGTGAAAGATAATAAGTTTACAATTTTAAGTTATAAGGTGGAATCTTACATTAGTGAAGATTCCCTCCCTAAATTGAATTAAAACCTGCACACAGTCAAACTAAATAATAAAAATATACATTTTTGTCAGATTCACAAATACATGATGCTAATTTTGGCATCATTAGACCAGGCAATCTCGTTTCTCACAGTCTGAGAGTCCTTTAGCGGGTTTTGTGTGTCTTTTACTGAGGAGAGGCCTCTGTCTGGCCACCCTATCATAAAGCTCAGATCGGTGGAGTGTTACAGTGATGCTTGTCCTTCTGGAAATGTATTTCATATCCACACAGGTTCTCTGGAACTTAGCCAGAATGACCGTTGAGCTCTTGGTCACCTCTCTTGCCAAGGCCATTCCCCCATGATTGCTCGATTTGCCAGCTCTAGGAAGAGTCATGATTGTTCTAAACTTCTTCCATGCAAAATTACAGAGACCACTGTGCTCTTGGGAATGTTCAGTACTGCAGGAATTATTTTGTACCCTTCTCCAGATCTGTGCCCCAGCACAATCCAGTCTCTAAACTGCACAGGCTATTCTTTGGCCTTGTGGCTTGGTTTTTGTTCTGATGGACATTGTCAGCTATGAAACCTTCTATAGACAGGTGTGTGCCTTTCCTGATCATGACTGATGCATTGAATTGCCCACAGGTGGACTCCACAGCAGGTGTTGAACCTTCTCAATGATGATCAATTGGATGTAATTCACCTAAGCCAAATGTCAAGTGTCATAGCAATGGGTCTGAATACTTGTGACAATATATTTCAGTTTTTTAAGCTTTAATAAATTTGTAAATATTTCTGAATTTCTGTTTTCATTTTGTCATTCTCGGTTACAGAATGTTGCTTGATGTGGAGAAAAAATCATTTCTGCACTGCAACATTGCAAAATGTAAAATAAGTGAAGGGATCTGAATATTGTTTGAATGCATTTTATGGGACTAGACAATGAAATTAAGGAAAGATGAATTTTATTGTCAACACACTGCCCACTTGAGGGTATCTCATACTGAATATGTAAAAGTACCTTCAGTTTTTCAGAGGTCAGTCATTTTGAAATGATTTCTAAACACTCTCAGCTCATGGATGAGAAATTTTCCACGAACAATACATTGCAGGTGTATACAACTAGCTAGATCAAAATGAGCTCACCAATCAGTGATTTCTACAAATATAGCAGTCACACATGGAGTCAAAACCCACTGAACACTCGACAAAAACATATCCAAGTTATTCAGATGATAGGGGGATGTCAAAGGTCTTGTAGTTAGTTCATGGCTACTCCAACCATCACAATTTCTATTGTTTTCATAACCAATTATGGGGTCTGATTCACTGGATAGTGTTAATAGTAGAGGGAGGAAGACAAGAAAAAGACAGTACTGCCTACAAATTAAGTTCTTTATTTCCCTTAATAATAATAGATTTAAAGAAGACATGTTGTTTGATTAGTATTAGTACACAGCAGAATATCTTCCACCAGGTCTGGATTACCGAATATGTGAGGTATGCTTGGGATTTGGCTGACTGACACAATAATTATTTCCATCTCCTTCACCAGAATTAATAATGTGAAGGTGTGTGCTGTCTAGTACGCCAGGCTTTTTCATTAAAAGGCCATTTCTGTGCATCCAATGGAAGTGTTTCATTTCAAATGTGTTTTATTACAGCAGATGTACAACATTTTCACAGCAAAATGCTTTAAAACATCAAATGTGAACATTTGCAAGGTATTATAAAAATGATGAAGCAATTCAAAGAAAAGCATTTTAAAAACCTTCTGCTGTTTAGCTCTATCTCCAAAAGTAATTTAAAAGATGTTACATATGTACAAAGAGTATGGTGAAGTGATTTATTGGGTTTATATGTTGTAGAATGTAGCCTGGGTAAATGTGTGTGATCACTACCCTGAAAAAAACTACATGAGTGTATTATGCAACACTGCACAAGTTATTATTTTTATTCCATTTGTGATGGAACTGGGCCGTCAGTGGGCCCTAAACCCCAATCAAGATCACACAAAAAGTCAAGGATTCAAATAATGGAAGGTTTTATTACACAACACCTCCAAAATTGACAAAACATAAAGCACAGGTTTTCTCCGTTTCTCTCTCCACAATACTCTCACCTCCCCTGTCACCACTGCACTGCCCTACCCCAGTTGAGTGTTGACTTCCTTCCCCTCAGATCTGACCTGCCTGGATAAGGGAATGTGGTCCCTTTTATTGAGGACCCAGAAGTACTTCCGGTGCCAATACCACTGGGTCATCTCCCAGCAGCACCTCCTTCTGGCACCCACGGACCCCAGCAGGGCTGTGCTGCCTGACTACAATTCCTGGCATTCCCTGCTGGCTCCCAAATAGGCACCTGGGGGGAATAAACATCCCCCAGAGACAGTCCTTCCCTGTCCTCTTCTTTTCGCTTTGCCAGGAAAGGTATTAAGTCCATTTACAGTCCGAATGCCTGACCAAATGCACCAAAACCAAGGAACCCTTTGATTCGTAACCTAGAGGTCATATGGAAGGTAGACCTCACAACACAACAGACAGGCTGAGCTCTGTTCCTATCAACGTGTTACACCACATGGAACCTCATATTGCTGCCCAGAGAGATGATTTTCAGCACTTTCAAACAGTCAATAACATTCTTTAATCAAAGTCTTTAATAGTAGTAAAATAGCAACATTGCTTTTCCAGTACAATATAAAATTTGTCTGGGGTGGGTTGGCACCCTGCCCGGGATTAGTTCCTGCCTTGTGCCCTGTGTTGGCTGGGATTGGCTCCAGCAGACCCCCGTGACCCTGTGTTCGGATTCAGCGGGTTGGATAATGGATGGATGGATGGATACAAAATTGGTTATTCTTTTAACTAATAATACAACACTTGATAACATTAACACTAAGACCAGACTACATTTCTACAGTATGTGCTAACCTGTGGCAAGGGCAGTCTGAAACTTGAAAGTACACTTTATGAGGAAGACCTATTAGTCACAATCTACATCCTGACTTTGTGCAGAAGCAATCAAAGTTGCTTGCAGGATGTTAGGTTATATATCACACTGTGTGGAGCACAAATCAAAGGAGGTTAAGTTATATATTGCACTAGTGAGGTCTCACCTGGAGTACTTTGTATAGTTGTGGTCTCCAAATTACAAAAAGACACAGCAGAACTAGAAACAGTCCAGAGAAGAGCGAATAGACTGACTCCAGCATCAGTCAAAAATCAAAGTGTTTAAAATTAGGAACAGAATTTATACAGATTTCCTCAGCTGTTACTTTAACATACATTTTTCAACGAGAACACATGGACACGGTTAGAAACCTGTGTGATGGACGGCCGGCAGCTCATCCCTGCCAACACATCCAAGACGCTAGATGGCGTCTTCCCTGCAGCATGGAGGTGCCCCGGATTCCCGCAGGGCACCATGGGAGATGTAGTTCGGCTTCACAGCCCTGCTGGGTGCCATGGGTGCCATCGTGGGACGCTGCAGGGAGACACAGGGATTTTTATTTTCCCGGTAGCCCGATAACCACTCCCAAGTCACAAGGACGGAGAAACAGAAGTACTTCCGGGCTGAAGAAAAATATGTCTTTATCTGACCAGGAGGTGCTATGGAATCACATGGACAGAAGGACAGGAGCACTTCCGGGTCAAGGACCATTTAAAGGACTGGTGCAGACCAGCAAGCTGAGCCAGAGTTGGGAGGGAGTGTGACGGAGCTGCTGGGAGTGGAGGATTGATTTATTGTAGTGGATTGAATTGTACTACTGATTATTTGTGTATTGTGATGGATGTGGTGCTTTAGAGGCACTATATTGAAGAAAATTAAAATACTTCTTGGTGCTTTTAAACCAGTGTCTGCATCTGTCCGTTGGGTTTCATGGGACAACAGTGTCCCCTAACGTCCACTCATTGACACCTGCTAAAGGCAGATTTTGCACAAATGTTAGAAAGTTTTTCTTAATGCAAAGAACCATGGAGATGGAGAATGGGCCTTTATAGACTTTTAAATCCTGACTTGATGTTATTTTGAAGAATCAGGTGAAAAAGGACACTGTAGGTGAATTAGATGGACAAGCAAGTTCTCATCATAATTAAAACATTAGAACAATATTCTAATATTCTAATGTTCTAAAGGATACAAGATGATTAAAAAGACACACAAGAGAGGAAGAATTTATATCCAGTTGCAGAAAGAAAATGGAAAACAGCCACTGTAGATTGTGACCTGTCTTTTAACAACTTCTGTGCCAGAAAGAGCCTGGGGTTTCTTCATATAAGCTCGAGAAGCCTCCTATCAAAGATGGCTAACTTAAAGATTTGGGTAGAGAGCTCAAACCCTGAATTTCTAGCAATCACTGAAACCTGGTTAAAAAAGTCTATTTCTTATCCTGATTTAAATTTATCTGGCTACAATTTATTTAGACAGGACAGGTCCTCCAAAGGTGGTGGTGTGGCAATTTATACCAAAGAACATCTTAAGTGCTCAATTGCCTTATCCAAGACAGTTCCCAATCAATTCGATTTGCTTGTTTTAAACATTGAATTCACTAACAATTTCACTCTGTCAGTGGCTGGGTGTTATCGTCCTCCATCAGCCCCGGCCTGTACTTTAACCACATTGTCCAGTATGTTGGCGCCCTTGATCAAAACTGAATTCGTGCTTCTTGGTGACTTAAACTGGGATATGACCAAACCACCTGATAAAGTCATTCAACAATTTGATGCATTAAATTTGCATCAAATTATCTGCTTTCCCACTAGGTATGACTCCAAATCTATAGATAAGGCTACGCTGATTGACATTATTTTAACTAATTCTCCTCACAAGTATAACTCTGGGGTATTTTGTTCTGATATCAGTGATCACTGTTTTACTGCATGTGTATGAAATGGTTGCTCCATCAAGAAACCAACTCAATTCTATTGCAAACGTGCTTTTAAAAATTTTAATCACCAAGCTTTTCTACACGACATGGCTGATGTTAACTGGTCAAGAATCAGGCTGGTTCCAATGGTAGACGAGGCTTGGTATTTATTTTATAAGCTTTTCAGGGCTATTGTTGATAAACATGCTCCGATGAAAAAACTTAGAGTAAAGGATCGACATAGTCCTTGGTTTACCCCGGAGCTCACTATGCTTTTACAACAAAAAAATACTCTCTGGCGCAAGGCACGACACTCTAGATCCCCAGCAGATATTTTGGCTTTTAAGCAACTCAGAAATAAATCCTTACAAGCCGTTCGCAAGGCTAAAACAGACCATTTTAAGAAGCAGTTTTCTCTTAGTAGCTCTGACCCTAACAAATTTTGGAATGCGGTAAAGGAGATGGAAAATAAACCATCTCGTAAACTACCTTCTTCACTCTACTTAGAGAATATTGTAGTATCAGACAAGAAGTGTATGTTGGAGCTCCTTAATAAGCACTTTATAACTTCTGGTCTAACCCCTGAATTTTCTAATTCTGCTTCATCATCTATAAATTCTACTAATTGTTCTACTGCACCTTCTCCAACTTTCCCTCATCTTACAATACTTCCTTCCTCCTCTCATAGTTTCACCTTGCGGGCTTTTTCAGAGGAAGAGGTTCTGGATGAATTGCTTAGGCTGGACTCCAATAAATCTGCTGGGTCTGATGAGGTGGATCCTGTCTTTTTTAAATTGGCTGCTTCCATTATCGCTGCTCCCATTACAGATATATTCAATTTATCTATATGTACAGGGCAAATTCCTTGTGCTTGGAAGTCAGCGTTAGTGTTCCCTCTCTTTAAGGGTGGTGACCGATCAGATCCCAACTGTTACAGGCCTATTTCTGTCTTGCCATGTATCTCCAAGGTCTTGGAAAAACTTGTAAATGGTCAACTCACTGATTATTTGGAAGCACATAACATCTTATCACCTGTTCAATCAGGATTTAGAACTGGATTTGGGTGTATAACAGCTACTCTTAAAGTCTTAAATGATATCTATTCTGCTTTGGATTCTAAATTGTACTGTGCTGCTATTTTCATTGACTTGGCCAAGGCCTTTGACTCTGTCAATCATAAGCGTCTTATTGATAGGCTTCATGACATAGGTATCTCTGACAAATCCTTGTCTTGGTTTTCCAATTATCTTACTGACAGAGTGCAGTCCGTGAAATCTGAACTACTCCTTTCCCAGCCTCTCCCAGTCACCAATGGTGTCCCGCAGGGATCAATACTTGGACCTACACTTTTTTCTATTTATATTAATACTGTCGCTAACTTGGTGACAGATTCATCTATCCATCTTTACGCTGATGACACAATTCTTTATTCTACAGGTTCTTCCCCTGCTACAGTCTTGCAGCAACTTCAACTTAGTTTTAATAGTTTGCAACTGACTCTTTCTAATTTGCACCTCCAGTTAAATATTTCCAAAACTAAACTTATGTGGTTCGGTAAAAAAGGTCATATTCCATCAAGCTCTCCAGGTATTTGTTCCCTTGACGGGACACCACTGGACCAGATTACTGAATATAAATATCTAGGAATTTGGCTGGATAATACTCTGTCTTTCTCAAAACACATTGACAATCTGAAGTCTAGGATTAAATTGAAACTTGGGTTCCTTTATAGAATGCGTTCTCCATTTACATCATCTGCTAGGAAAACTTTGGTTCAAATGACAATCCTTCCCTTGTTTGACTATGGTGATGTTATTTACAGATCAGCACCCAAAGGCCTGCTTCAGAAGCTCGACGTTCTTTATCACTCTGCCATCCGGTTTATAACAAATGCTCCTTTCAAAACCCATCATTGTACCCTGTATTCTTCTCTCAACTGGTCTTCATTGTACACCCGCCGTAAAGTCCATTGGCTTATGATTATTTACAAAAATCTCCTTGGTTTTTCCCCTCCTTATTTACAGGAATTGTTACACTTTTCTTCTTCTGTGTATAATACTCGTTCTGCTAATCTGATTCTGCTGACAGTTCCTAAGGCTACTTCTGTACTTGGCCTGTCGTCTTTTTCATTACGCTGCTGCTAGAGACTGGAATGACCTGCAGAAAATGTTAAAACTGAATAATTTCATTCCTAAATCAGTTTTCCAATCACGGATTTCAGCTTATTATAAAGATGTGTGTCGCTGTTACTTAGGCTAGCTGCTCCAATTCACTGTTGCTCTATTCATTGTTGCTTCAATGTTCTTATTGTTTATATAATATTTTTATGACATTTTTTTTTTTTTTTTGTAATTTTGTTTATATTGTATATGTGTATCTTTCTTAATATGTTTTTTTTATTTATTTATTTTTTCTTACCTCCCATTTCCCTCTTAAGGCTTTGCCCTTTCCAGGCCACAGTTGTATATAAGAAACATGTTCTTAATCTGTTTTGCCTGGTTAAATAAAGGTAAATAAATAAAAAAATAAATTAAATATTAAGCACTCTATCACATACAAGTAATTTTAAAAATACAGACTTAAAACATTAGTTGGAGACTTGTGCATGTGTAGATTAATATAATGTAGTGTGGAGAAGAAAGAAAATATGTAAATGTGACTGAGAGGGCTATGAGAAACAGGGCAAATAGTTACAATAAGTAAGTCAATGAAATTTCGTACAATAATGGAAATCAGCACATCAAATTTAAAGCAAGCAATTGTATTTACCTCAGTGAGTCCAAATAGGTTGTAGATGTTAAATTGTAAAATTCAGAATGATTTCCTACATAAAAATAGTTTATTGTAGATTTGCCCCATGAGAGTGGTTTGCGAGAAGGAAAATTATTGTTTTTTATTTAATTTAATTTTCTAACCTGCTTTATCCAAACCAGGGTCGCAGGGTGGGCTGGAACCTATCCCAGGGAGCATAGGGCGCAGGAACAGGAACAAACCCTAGACAGGGTGCCAGTTCATTGCAGGGCTAACAGACACACACATACACACACACAAACATGAGGGCCAATTTAGCGTCACTGATTCAAGTAACTTCCATGTCTTTGGCCTCCTTACTTCGAGGCAACTGCACTACCACTGCACCACCGTGCTGACAGCAACATTATCAAATAGTTAATTTCCTTCAGGGCAACTTACAAATTTATATTTCTTAACAAAAAATGCAAGAGGCTGGAGTTTGGTGGCAGAGAATGAATAGCTCACGGCAGGTAGTTTGGTGGTTTAAAACAGAATTAGGAGGTGGAGATGCTAAATGACACAAGGGACAAGTTGGCGAACTGCCCACTCTAGTTATTAATTTGCTTTTTGCCAAGCTGCAAGGCCTGAACATGGCAGATAAGCATTTGTGACAGCTCTTCTAGTCTTTTACCACCACTTGCATGCCAGCATTACAAACATCAGTGGTAACCAGCATCAGGGCCAGCCTGTACTGTAGTGGATAGAAAAATCCACAGATGATGGAACAGCAAACCAACTCTACAGAGAATGCCGGTATGAACTTGTGCTCATTCAACTGCCATTTGCCATTGAGAATGCTCAGAGAGTTATAACAAGTTAAAAGGAATAAAAGTCTTTTGTGGTTCATAACTCTGGGGTGTCAGCAATCACACAAGGGTTGCAGGGTAAACTAGTAAGTGCATTTCAAAATGAATCTATTTAAATACTGTATAGGGCAGCATGGTTGCGCAATGGTAGTGCTGCTGCCTCGCAGTTAGGAGACCCGGGTTCGCTTCCCAGGTTCTCCCCGTGGGTTTCCTCCGGGTGCTCTGGTTTCCTCCCACAGTCCAAAAATATGCAGGTTAGGTGCATTGGCAATCCTAAATTGTCCCTAGTGGGTGGGTGTGTGCGTGCCCTGTGGTGGGCTGGCGCCCTGCCCGGGGTTTGTTTCCTGACTTGCACCCTGTCTTGGCAGGAATTTGCTCCAGCAAACCCCTGTGACCCTGTAGTTAGGATATAGCTGGATGGATGGAAATACTGTATACAACACTCAAAACTCTTGTTTTAAATATACTGTTAATATTTCAGCTTCTGCCAGTTCTCTGGGACTTTGACTAATGTGTCAAAAATTGAAGAACAAGACGGCATTGTGCTTTGAATACCATTTAATAAATACCTCAAATGAATAGGAGCTGTTTACTTTTTGGCTGACCCATGTTTGTATGTATACAGTATATCCTGGATATATAGTTCAGGTTTTCGGTCAAACAAACCTAATTAAATAAAACAAATTATAAATAGAAGACAATTCACAGAGTGCAGTAAATGCCAGCTAATCTAAATTACATGTCATTTTAATTACTGTTACTAATTGGGTGTGAAACTTTAACATTAGCACTAAATTCCACAGCAGCAGTGGTTCCACTTTTCAACCCAATGACAAATTTTTTCACAATCAAAACAATTTGCCTCCAGCTAAAAATAATTCATTCAGCCACTGAAGCTAAAAGAGCAAGAGCTTTATTTACAAGTTTCCACAGAATATGGCATTTATTTAAAAGCATCTATTAATTGGATAAATGTACCTCATTGGCTTTAATCACCTTGCATGCACTTTTATAGTTAGCATTAGCACTGGAATTAAAATCCCAGCATGACATCTCTCTTGGATGTAAAATAAAAACATGCTTTTCATTTCTTTTAATCTTGTTTTACATTTAATGCCAATAAACACAGAGGCTTTAGGAAGAAAGTAATTATTAAAAATTCTTTACTATATTATATTTTTATGACCACAAATTAAAAAGCCAGTGCAAAACTGTTTTTTTTGCAATGTAAGGGTATTTCATGTAGAAAAATGAAACAACAAAAAAACCTAAATCAGCTATGCATTTGTTCCAAAATGTTAAACATTACACTTGGTAACAAAATGTTACTTTTTTGTCAAATGAATGAATATATATAGTATTTTTCACGCTAGATCTAAATAACTAATCAGACTATCACATAAGAATTTTAAATTACACACATTTAAAATTTACAATAAATGCATATTTACACTAGATATTGGTAAAAGCAGGTTTACAGTTGTGAGTATGTGAAACAGAGTTTATTTATGTATTTTTTTTTTATTAATTATTGTATTATTTATTTGTATTTTTTATCGATGTACTCTGTGCCAAAGTGTGCTTGAGTGTAGCAAGTAGACTACAAGAATGTGTAAATAATGAAGGCCGGCAATTTGAGTACTTATAAGATTGTAGTTAAGTGCACCGTGCCATTGTGACATTCTTTTGAGTTAATAAAGTAAATAAAGCTATTGAAGTAATATAGCTATTATAATAGTTATAACCTGCATGCCCTTTTCCATACAATGTGACAGTAGGGTGTGCTTTCACTCCTCCAAACCCACAGACAACACGTCCAGACACCAGGTAAAAGTATCAGAAATAATTTCTTCTATAATGTGCACAAAGCACCTCCACCTCCACAATACACAATAATAATCAATAATAACAATAATCAATTCAATAAATCCTCCTCTCCACCCAGCAGCTACGTCACCCTTTCTCCCAACTCCGGCTCAGCTTGCTGGGTTTCCCACAGTCCTTTAAATAGTCCTCGACCCGGAAGTGCTTCTGTCCTTCCGTCACCGTGACTTGGGAGTACTTCCGGGCTATAGGGAAAATTGAAATTCTCCCATTCTCCCAGTGTCTCCCTGCAGCGTTCTCCGATGGCACCCACGGCACCCAGCAGGGCTGTGGAGTCGCACTCCATCTCCCATGATGCCCTGCAGGAATACGGGGTACCTCCATGCTGCAGGGAGGACTCCATCTAGCGGCCTGAATGTATTGACCGGGATAAGCTGTCGGCCATCTCTCACACAAATAACTGTAAACCTACTGTTGCTCACCCCTGTATATACATTCTGGGATCATCTCACCTACAAGGTAGAAGTATGGCCTTAGGAATATCCCTTGTTTATACTTCACGCTCAGAACACATACGCGCATGCATCATGGCTGCCACACGTTCCCAGAGTTCATTTGACATGTCCACTGAGCACATCCTCAGAAATTAACGCGACACATGCTCGAGTTGTAGTATCAGCAAAAAGTTGGGGGGCACAGCACGATAAAAGTCAGAATGTGATGTAAGAGTCTCTGTTTGCTGTCTACATGTGACAGGAAGCGTCTTTGAGGATCCTCCAGGATTGATGTGCATGCTTCAATGTTTGATGAATGGGTCGATGTAGTGAAGCTAAAAGTCGACATACAAATGCATTTGTGGTTCTTTTATATTCAAGTGTCACATATTCCCTATCGTAATGACACAATACATTTTAAAGGTCTCACATACCATCTTCTATGTAAGGCAGCGTATTTCAGCCACTGAGAAAAAGATCAAGGACATGGTGAAAAGGTCTTCTTTGTGATTAAAGTGGAAATTTTGGCTTTAATCTCGAAATGTCCACTTTAACCTCGTAGTTTACTTTATCATTAAAGTAGACCATTGTAAACGTCATCTTGAAACCGACCCAGTTGTGAATCAGTATGTGCTTCTGGGGCTTCCTCCTAACCTGACAGCAGCAATTTCCCCAGAGAACACATTAAATTTATGTAATTCCAGCTATCTGCACATTTACAATCCTTAGATTTATACTTGACATCATTTTTATGATGAAATGCATTAAAGTATGTGTGTTACATTTTACAGATAAGTCGTTAACTTCATTTAAATAATGAATACTGATAATTACACATGTTGTGGTGGCACAATCTGCCTCGTACAGAGTCACGTCCCTTGTGTTCCCTGTCTGGAGTTTGCATGTTTTCCTGGTGGGTTTCCACAGTGTGCTCCGGTTTCCTTCCAAAGACATGAAGGTTTTGGGATTTGGTGACATCAAAATGATGCCAGTGTATGTGTGTGCTTGTGTTCACCTTGCGATGAGCTGATGCCCCATCCAGGGATTGTTTCTGTGTCGCAACCGATGCTTGCTGAAATGGGTGTATCTCTGGATTGATGGATTTAATCATTAAACATCCTTTTCAGAGATATTGTGGCAAGGGGTCCTCGGACTTTAATGGGTGTTTCAGGCAATTCACAACACAGCAAAGCCAAACCTGTTCTCACTGTGATGATATCTTGCACTGCCACCTGGTGGAATCCTCCAGATTTATGTAAAGTACACACACAAGTATAAACAGTACAATGTTTGCGTAGCAGTAACGTCTGCTAGAACACGCCTCGTGTTGTGTGAAGTATAAACCTGGCCTTAAGGGTCCAGCAATAGTCTGCAAGCATACTGGGACAGCACTTGCTTGGTCTCACTTTTCCATTTCATAAATATTCTGATGAAACAGTTTGAGATTTCCAAGGAAAGAGTCCAGATGGGAGTCCAAGAAATTAATTTTGAAGATGTCAACACAGATCACCAACTGGGATGGAGTTGTGCTTCAGACAGGGAGCAGGTGGGATGGATCCTGCTCTCATACCTGGTTGGGAGGCCAGCATAGCTGATGAACAACCTGAATAGAAGAGCAGAATAAATGAGGGACAGTGGGAGACTGCCTTCCATGTCCATGTTGTCACTCAGTACACTGGGTGGCAGCATCCCTTTGGCGAGAAATGGTTTGGATACATGCAGGGCAACATAGGACTTGTGGTTCCATAGGGCTGCGCTGTTGGGTTCAATGGGTGCTGCTGTTCAGCGGTGGTCCCATCTGGCCTGGGTTTAGGGCTTCTGCTACACCCCCTAGTGGCCACAATACTACATATACAGCCTAAAAAAGACAACTAAAAAGCAATGGGTGATAGAAAAATTTTAAGTACATTTCTGAAATCAGCATAAAAAAGTACTTTTAAAACACCCCTAAGTTGTTCTGTGACAAAATCAGTATTGACCAGTGTAATATTAACTGGAATAAAAAAGATATTTTATTACACATATTGTTAAATCTAGCAACTTTTTTAGATAATACTTTTCTGTTGGACTGTAAAAATAAAATTAAACCAAAAGCAAGATTTGCAGATGACCAACAGGTTTCTGCTGTCTTTAATAATGAGTCGTGGTTTCATTCTGGTTATGTTCTCATTAGATGGTTCTAATTTGACATCCTGTTGGTGTGTGTGAGAGTGGGCAATGAGAAACACCAATACCCCTTCCAGATCTGGTTGCTGCCTTGCAGCCAAGGCTGTGGTATACTGTGACTTGGAATAGTTAGCTTGATTATGGTATGTATGAAAATCTTTCTTAAAGTTTCTTTCTAGTTTTTCGGTTTAGTTGTCATTTATTTTTTTATGCTGATAGCCAATTTAGACATTTCCCCTAATGAGACATTAACCTGTCTAATAGAGATTTTAGTAACATGCTTCTCATCCTGCTTTGGTGAACAGCAGATGTATGACACAACCTTTTGGAGCTGTGATGTCAGTGGTGAAAGAGTCAGCTGATGGACCACCCATGAGTGTTAATCAGTTTCAGGATGTCATGAATCACAGCTTATCCAGGCAGCACTGGGTACAAAGCAGAAGCCAGCCATGTAGTGTCCGTGGACCTTAGGGCAAACTCAGCATCCCTGTACTGAGGCACTACTGAGTCACCAGTTAACCTTGCATTGCTGTATTTGGGGCGTGGAGAAAAACTGGAGTCTCTATAGAAAAGGAAACAATTAGACACAGGCAGTAAGTGCAGAGATAAGAGCATAAGAAATTTGACAAATGGGAGGTGACCATTCAGTCCATCAGGTGTGTGTGTGTTTAGCTAATAATTAAGCTGTCCCGATATCTCATCCAGATACTACTTAAAGGTTTTTAAGGTTTCTGCTTCACCATCTCGGTAATTTGTTCCAGATTTGTTTCCTAGCTTTAGTCCTACATGCACTTCTTAATTTTAGCAGCAGCAGCAGCAGATAGGCATCCAATGGGTGTGTTGAATTCACTGAGTTTGGGAACTGGAATCTCACCCAAGGTGTATTCCTGTTTTGGAACAGCTGCTACTGTGATTTACTCTGTCATCCTATGTGCCCAAAGTCATGTCAAATCCACTTAATAATTTAATGGTTTAGTTCAAAAAGAGCAAATGGAATCCATGTTAACTGGAACTTCAGCGTAAAACGTGAACTAAGCCTAGGGCAGGAGTTAAAACCTGCAAAGCAGCACTTCTGACAAAACAGTTGTGTGACCCAATAATTAAAATGCACATTTAAAGTATAGTTAAAAGACAGAATACACTACAACGGTGCATATAGACTAAAAAGGCAAAATGGCAATCAGGTTAAAGTTTGACTCAGATATGAGCTAGAAAAGTTATTTTACAAAACTTTGATCTCCAATGAAGGGGAGTAGATTAATTATCATAAAACGCTAACATCTTACTTTTTTACTTTGAGCAAATTGCGAAGGGTAACTTTTCTAATTTTGTGAAATGTAATATAAATTTAGTCCTCATTTTCCCCAAGTGCTTTCCTCAATGAAGATTAACATAAGGATAATATTTTAGTGATTAATTCCTCAAGAAAGTAGGGCACTCTGGTCCCTCCAACGATTTAACTGCAATTTACAAGAACTTGCCACTTTCTAACCTATTTGACAGCTGTGTTGAGCTCATATGAAATCAGCCATTTCTATCTGCATTAAAAAGGAGGTTGATATTTTGGGAACAATTGCATAAGCTTGGTGTGTCTTTAGACTTGAAAATGAAAAAATGTATATAACAATTTTGTGTCTTAACTCCTTAATATTGAAAAAAAAAAACAGAACACAAATATGTGGGCATTGTGGCCGAGTACAGGTATGATGGGTTGTCCCATTTAATAAGGATGTCTAACAGAAAATAATGCCTTTTGGCTTCAATAAACAGCTCGCTTGGGCAAAATGAACAACAGAATAATTCCAACTCTTTGCCGTCATAAGTCAAGGTCAATTACAGGAGTTCCATCTGGCGGTCTGCTCTGCTTGCAAAAGATGCCTCTTTCCGGGTGGCCGGGCTTCTTATATTATGCAGATTAGAACGGACGGGGCTAAGTGCCCTCACTGGGTGGTTTCTCGGTGTTGTGGGGAGAGAAACAGAAGAAGCTGTTAGCAACAGTGCTCCTTCCTGCTCTGGCGGGTTATCACATACCTCGAATGAGCCCGTGAGGAAATCTTCAGATGCACATGCATCATAGCAGCCACTAAAAAAAAAATACCATCCCAGCACCTAGAAAATGGCCTGTGTTTTAAAACATTACTATTATAATCTAAATATACAATATACTGTATATTACCCATCATATAAATAATTGGGCTTTAGGTTTCATACTAGCCCAAAATACAACAAATGTACTTTTCCAGGGTTATATCACATTTGACTGTTCTTCTATGTGGTGCTAGAAATCGCATTTCTGTTTAGTGAATCGGTCAGTCCGTTTATTTGCTGTATTTCACATACTTCTCAAAACTACTGAAGAATAACTTCATGTATAACTAAACAACAGTCATAGTTGTAATGTGGCTATGGTAATAGACTTTATACCAGCGGTTTTCAACCCTTTTGACTTGTGGACCAGCAGAAGACTGAGAAAATCTTGGCAGACTGAGTTGATGTAAAATATAATAAACTTATTTATTCTCTATCATACTTTGTTCAACAAGTGCCAGAAGTAGACATTCATAAGTGCCAGTATTTTCTTGTTAAGTCTGATTTCTTAACAATGTGGGGATTTTGCTGTCCAGATTTGTAACATTAGAACATCAGAAAATTAAAACAATCTAGACAAGAACAGGCCATTCAGCCCATCAAATCTAGTCTTATCCACTTAATTCTCTAAACCAGGGGTGCCCAATACGTTGATCGTGATCGACTGTTAGATCGGAAAGGTAGTGCAGGTAGATTGCGTTGCATTCAAAAAAAATTTTTTTTTAAATGTTAGTCTATCATATATCCTCCCTATGGCATTTGCCACTTGATTGACATACAGGGCGGCCAGTCTGAGAGCTCTTTTCTTCTAACACACTGGTCATCCAGCATGCACGATCAAACACGCGAGCTACCGCAAAACTCCGGCTATCTAAGTGATCTAGTCAGCCTTCCAATTTATATCGACTAAAGGGATTTAAAAAAAATGTGTTGGTTATAGGCTGGATGTGGAATTGGAAGAGGATTTTTTTCTCTCACAATGTCACAATCGAAGTGTGTTTGTCTGATCTGTCAATCTGTCATTGCTATTCCAAAGAAGGAAAATGTGGAAAGGCACTTTCGAACTGTTCATAAAAACTATGAAACTGACTTCCTTCCGAAAAGCAATGAGAAAGAGAAAGGAGAGGGAACTAAAATCACAGCTAATCGGACAGCTGTCGTTTTTCACTCGGCTGAATTCAAAAGCAAAGGCAGACACACCATCGTTCCGGGTGAGTCACTCGATCATTAAACATAAGAAGTCCTTCCAAGATGGAGAGATGATAAAAGATGCCTTCGTTGAGGCAGATGGCTAGGGAGAAATTCCTGCTGAGATCTGAAGACCCCTGGCTGGAGAAAAAGGAGTTTCTCCTTGTCATTAAACATGCAGAATACAAGCAACTTAATAACGATCAATAGCTACTAGACTTGGCACTTTTTTTCCGATCTGACCAACATGTTGAATGAGCTTAATTTACTGCTGCAAGGAAAAGAGAAAACCATGCTCAATATGATTAGCTCAGTTAATGCTTTCAAACAAAAAATGCAACATCTGTCCTCAAAGCTGCAGCGCCTTGATTTGGGGAACATCCAAATCCTCACATCAGAGCGATAGACGCAATGGAAGGCGTGTGCACAACTTGACAGCATACACTACACAGAGCAGATTGAAAATTGTCTGTCAGACTTTATCTAATGGAAAAAAAGTAACGATCCGAGTGTTGCCCAATGTAGCGGAGTAAAAGTAGCATTTCTTCTTCACAAATGTACTCAAGTAAAAGTAAAAAGTATGGTGCAGAAAAATTACTCTTAGAAGTACAATTTTTTTAAAAAGTTACTCAAGTAAATGTACAGTAACTCGTTACTAC
This sequence comes from Polypterus bichir lapradei, assembly GCA_026402145.1. Lineage (NCBI taxonomy): Eukaryota > Metazoa > Chordata > Cladistia > Polypteriformes > Polypteridae > Polypterus > Polypterus bichir. Next base: position 58,973,431 of record JANRMT010062819.1, read on the forward strand.
CCACCTCTGATACTCAAGTGTGTGTGTGTATATATCATTTTTAATGTAGGTAGATCATTTTGACCTGGTCATTTTAAAAGTAGCTCGCAAGACGAAAAAGTGTGGGCACCCCTGTTCTAAAGTAACAGTCTAGTTTTAAAAATTCCCTAAACTCTTACTGTCTTCCACACTACTTAGAAACTTATTCCAAGTGTCTATGGTTCTCTGTGTAAAGAAAAAACTTTCTAATGTTTGGGAAAAATTTAACAGGTTTCCAACTGTGTCCCTATGTTCTTGAGGAACTCTTTTTAAAATAATAGTCTTGATCCACTGTACTATTTCCCTTCATAATTTTAAACAATTCAATCATATCTCCTCTTAATCTTTAGATTAAACTGAAAATGCTCAACTCTTTTAATCTTTCCTCATAATTCAGTCCCTGTAGCTCTGGTACCAACCTAGTCGCTTTTATGCCTTTTTTGTAACCCAAAGACCAAAACTGCACACAGTACTCCAGATGGGGCCTCACCAGTGTATTATAAAGCTTGAGCATAACGTCCTTGGACTTGTAACATTAGATCTGAAAGCAGGGTTCTTCCTTGGAGTTTCTTGTGTCAAGACTTAGTAACATTAGATCAGAGGCGTGGGTCCTCCTTTGAGTTTGGAGAATTAATATTTATTCACTTTTGTTTGGAAAATTGAGGGGACGGTTTTTTCCACTTTGGAGATTCATGTGTTCAGATGATTTGATCAGATAGTGGTGGGGGGTGTTACCCTTTGGAGTTTGAGCGTCTAGACACAACATGACATAATTTTTTATTTGAAATGTTGTCTGAAAAGGTTTTGCACTGGTTAAAACACTTAACCTGGGAATTAACTGATTTTTTTATAGATCAGCAGCAACATTCCACAATTCAGTATCAGTAAGCGGACTGGCATTTGGGAAACTTTGCTTTAGACCACAAGGTTGCTGGTTCAGTTTCTATGTTTAACTGACTGTGTGACAAAAAGCCAGTTGCTTAAAGGAATACTCTACCCAACAATTACTTTTTTTATTATTACTTACCTATTGTTGTTTGTAGCATTTACCTTGAAGAAATACAGAACCTCATGTTTTCATGGAGAATGGCGATAACAAACCTTGTGATACAATTGACTTCTACAGCAACCATCATGGGCAAATGCTGAATAGAATCAAAAATGTTAAAACAACCATGAATAAATCTCAGATTACTTGTGGTGCATGTCACTTATCCAGTCGTATGCTTACAATGCCCAAAACACTGTAATATTGTTAAACAAATATTTCCAGAAAATGAAAGTAGTTCATGAAAGACAAGGTCATTCAAGTGAATTCAAAGTTTTGAATTGAGGAGAGAGCTATTGTCCCATGAACGAAGGGTTGAGATGCACCTTAAATTCAAAAGGTCTTAAATTGACAGTAATCAAATATACAGTTGTGCCCGCTCATTTTCTTAATGGAGTTTGGATGTTCTCTCCATGGTTATCTTCACACATCCCCAAAGACGTGTATGTTAGGTTCATTTCTGAGTGTGACTGTGGGTGGGTACATGTGATGGACTGTCACATTGTTCCTGCCTTATGCTTGATGTTGTTGACATGGGCTTTGGACCTTTAAGTTGTTTATGATTATTTTATATTTCATAATTGGTATCAACCTCTGGTTCATTACCTTATGTATAAGTGTAAGTTCCAATCTACAAGATTATAAGCATAAAAACCAGTAGACTAAATGCAGGGTTCTAATGATGGCAGTTCTGGTGATGTTAAATTGTACATTTTTGCACAATTTGTATTTATATTTGCCTCCAATTTATAGTCATATCATTGAATTAATATACTTTGTATACAGTTACAATTTAATTTGACTAATTTTCCAAGAAAATAAGGGTTCTCAGCTATCTTTTCTCCTAACTTTAAACACTAATAAAAAAAGGATTAATGTCATAATTCCACAGATCTGTAACTCATAGAAGGTATATTTAGAAAACTTGATGCTAGACAGCCAGAAACAGAAATATAAGTACTGGTCTGCATTTATAAAATAATTATACTTTGTTCAATTTTTATTTTATCCTCTTCTGTCTCACAAGAATAAAGTCCATGCAAGTCATCCAAAGGGTTCTTGTTCTTCTTTTAATAAGTGAACTAATAAAGAATGTCAAAAACTAATTCAGTTTGTACTAATATGAGGCAAACCCAGAATAATATAAGTGCTACAAAAAGATTAAAAAAAAGAAACTCAATGTAATGAGCTGTAAGATGTGTGTTAGTTAGACAGACATTTAGTTTCCGTTCCAAAAGGAATCTCCAGAGGCTCAGAACTGAACAGTTGTTAACATACTTAGCTTGATTTTGGTTTCCACTCACTTGGCAGCTTTTTCCCAGTTTTGAAGCATTTTCCTTCTGTTAAGCAGCTTGCATCTTATTCACGACAGGTCTATGATAACTTCTGACATACCATACTTAAAATGCACTTTAAATACTTTACTAAAATAAATACCAAGTTAATTTAACAATTTATTATTTTTTTCTGACAAAACGTTTTATGATCTCAAATATGTTTAAATGAATTTAGTTAATCACGGACAATAAAACCCAAAATAATTAAGCCTCATTGAACAGCCTTTTGTTTTGACATGTGTATACTAAGGCAGCATTAATAAAAATGCCCTAGTCAGCCCATTCCATCTCTCATTCTTCTACCTACCTGGTGAATCTAATATAAACTTAAGAAAATTTACAAGGGTCAGTTAATCAAATCTACAGAAATGTACTTAAAACATAACCTGTATTTTGTCCTGGCTACATTGCGTTTCAAAGAATGGTAATAGAATACATTTTGAAATATTTCATATCTTTTGCCTTATGTGTACCCTCTATGTTCTTCTTATGCCTTTCAACATTATCTTCATGGGTCTCAACCTGCTTTGGCCAGTGCCTCCTCAATCACATTCCCGTAAAGCCTACTTCTAAGACTAAGTCATTTTAAGGTGTTCTGCTCACTTTCTGTCTCATTTTTGACTACCACCAATGGTAGACAGACCCCAAGTACTCACAGAAGACATCATTTATACTGCAAATATTATCCATGTTCCTCCTATGCTTTTCCTTAGTATCCTCTTGTGTGTCTCTTGCCCAATGTGATTGCTCAGTCGGAATGGACAGAAAAACACTCACAGATTTTAGTTTATTATTATATACAGTAGAAGAGTACATATATGGCACTTTTCTGTAGTGGGCAGCACTATAACCTCTGATTCTTAATTTCAGGAGACTAAGTTAAATTGCCACTTGGTAACTGTCTTTATGAAGTTTATCTCGATATCTGGATTGATTTTCTTGACACAGTTCAGTTTTCCTTTCACATCACAAAGACATGTGTACTAGTTTGACAGATGGTTCATTTTTTTTTCCATATAAATGAATGTGGTGCTCATTGAGTTCTATGACACATAAAAAGAGCTTTAATTGTGTTTTCCAGATGAGACCTACATACAACTTGTCCAACTGTAAATTAACAAATGGCTTTAAATTTTGTTTCATTTATAATTCTAAATATTTCCCTGGTGCATCATGACTATGCATACTATCTCAAAAATAGTGGCACCAATGCCAAAACAAACGAACTAAGCAACTATAAACTTTTCAGAGAAGCCTCTGAAAAATAAGGTGAACCACTGAATTCCTTGGGTACCCAAAATAAATTTTATCCCAAAAAGTTCATTCAAGGTGCTATTCATAACACTTGCTTTGATAGGTATTGTGATACATGTTGATAATAGGTATGCATAGGTAAAGGCCATTGTTGTTATAGCATATTTTTTTCATTGTTTCCAAACAGGTCTTTTAACCTAAATGCTTATTTTACATTCATCAAACTACACCTTGTCATTTGTTGTATGTGATTTAAATATGTCCCACATCTTTCATTCTGTGCCTGCGTATCGTATTCAAACTCATAATTCTGTATTTATAATTACTGAGCAACCTCACATAGTCAGCCCTTGGGTGGTTTTGGATCTGTGACACTGTGGTTTGGCTCACAAAGCCAGTAGCACTATGCAAAACTGAGCGATGGGATTGGCATCTCTTAAACTTGGTCAAAAGGCAAACATGGAGCAAATTCAGTTTTCATTAAAAAGAAATGATAGTAACAATGCATTTTGCTAGCACAATTAAAAATTCATAAAAAGCTCCGGATATTACGCTTTCTAGTTAATCCATATTCATGAATACCCTTATCAGACTTAACAGTAAAATAAATCTGCTTTTGTGATAGAAGCAAAAACAAATTCTTAAAGTGCTTTGAAGTAAAGTCAGTGCTGTTGTAGTGTGATTTACCAATATGATTTAGGCCAGGCGGTGCACTTCATGCAGGTTTTTTTGGTTACAGTAAGAGTAAAAAACAAAATAGTACACACTGCTTTAACACTGAGGCAGAACGGACACTACATACAGACAGGTCCCCTTTTGCAATCATTTTCTATTCAATTGTGTCACAATAAGCTTATACTGTCCGAAAAAAATCAGACATGATTGATGTGATGCAATAAAGGCAGAGAAACTGTGTTATGTCCTTTTGGAAATACTCTCTTGGCAGTGATGACGTATGCTTTGCTGCACAGGGTTTCTTTCTTTAATGTTAAAGTGTCTTACACTTTAAATAGACTGTTGTTCTAATTGAAAATAAATTGAGCATAATCAAAATAAGACTCTCTTAATGATGCTTTGTTTTAAAAATGAGGCACACACATGCTTTAACAATCCAGTAACCGTATGCAGTATGCTTGCAAAGTACAGACAAAAAGCTGAAAAAATATGACTTTTTTCAGTTATTATTATCTAGTTCAGCGTTGAGCAACGTCAGCCTTGGGGGACTGCAGTGGCTGCAGGTTTTTTTCCAACTTGGTTACTTAATGAGACAGTAATTATTTCTGATAAAGCACCTATGGCTCAAGTGACATTTTTCTGCTTCACTTTAGTTGTCCTGCTTGTTAAGATTTTGAACTTAACTGTATGTCTTAAACAGCTGCATTCACTCTTGTTAATTACTCTTTATTAGCAATAAGACATAGATGACAAAGAAACCAGAAGTTTTCCATCTAGCTTGTTTCGATTTGCACCTTGGTGTATTCATCGTGAACTATTTGGCTTAATAAAAAAAAAAAATGACTGAAAAGTACTCATTTGCTTTAGGCTTCAAATCATTTGGGTGATTTCCTTAGAAAGGGAAAAAAATCTACGATATAAGAAAGACTTCATATTGCAGAGTTAAAACACTAACATACCATTAAATTGAAAAAGATAGGTTGTTGGCAGAGATTGTTTTATAATTATGCAACTGGGTTGATACAAAAACCTGACACCACGTTTGCCCTCCAGGACTAATGTTGCTCAACATCTGGTCTAGTTGTCTACTAACTAAGACAGCAGTTCACATCTGGACATCAATGTCAACAAATGGGCATCGACTTTCCAAGGTGAATCCACTCCACACAGCCGTTGTCCTGCAGCTTTACAGTGTTATGGACGCAGGTCCATTCCTAGCATGGTTACTGTCTTCACAGACATTCATGTGTTAGTCCTTGTCTTGCACCCCAAAACATGAGGCTGAGTCTCAGTATTTTAGCAAAACCAACTTTATTCAGCTTGAAACTGGAACAGCACGGTTATTTAATGTTGCGGGATCTACCACTCTCCTATGCACAGACACAGCAATCAGGCAGGGTCGTGGCCAGGTTAGTGGCCAAGTAATCCTGTTCCCTGTGTTTATAATGTTCCTTGCATCACCCATCGACGGCAAGTGCTTATAGCGCAACCGCGATTGACTCGGATCTGCTTTAGCTGCAAGCCACTTCAGCGTTGGGAGCCTGTAGTTGCCCCGCCAACTGATAAACTGTCTTCCACAGACGTGGCGATCGCGCTTTAGGACGCTCTTCAGCGTGTCGTTCCATTGGGGGGAATCCCAAACAAGTTTAGAAACCTTACAATATACATATGTTCTTCTTCCTGTTCACCTTTTTCCACTTCTATATGGGGTTGATAAGCTTGATCAACCTTCTCCAAACAGCTTGGTCCTGCACCTCCTTGCTAGTCAAGCCCTTTCCTGTAGATCTTCTTTTACTTTACTCATCCACCTCCACTCTGGCCTCCCTCGCTTTCTCTTTCCCTGTACTTTTGCCCACATATCCATCGTCTCTCTTCAACAAATGTCTGTACAACTTCAACATACTTTCCTGTACTTTCTTAGATATTTCTCCCACTTTTGTTCTACCTATATATATACACTCACCTAAAGGATTATTAGGAACACCTGTTCAATTTCTCATTAATGCAATTATCTAATCAACCAATCACATGGCAGTTGCTTCAATGCATTTAAGGGTGTGGTCCTGGTCAAGACAATCTCCTGAACTCCAAACTGAATGTCAGAATGGGAAAGAAAGGTGATTTAAGCAATTTTGAGCGTGGCATGGTTGTTGGTGCCAGACGGGCTGGTCTGAGTATTTCACAATCTGCTCAGTAACTGGGATTTTCACGCACAACCATTTCTAGGGTTTACAAAGAATGGTGTGAAAAGGGAAAAACATCCAGTATGCGGCAGTCCTGTGGGTGAAAATGCCTTGTTGATGCTAGAGGTCAGAGGAGAATGGGCCGACTGATTCAAGCTGATAGAAGAGCAACTTTGACTGAAATAACCACTCGTAACAACTGAGGTATGCAGCAAAGCATTTGTGAAGCCACAACACGCACAACCTTGAGGCGGATGGGCTACAACAGCAGAAGACCCCACCGGGTACCACTCATCTCCACTACAAATAGGAAAAAGAGGCTACAATTTGCACGAGCTCACCAAAATTGGACAGTTGAAGACTGGAAAAATGTTGCCTGGTCTGATGTGTCTCGATTTCTGTTGAGACATTCAAATAGTAGAGTTAGATTTTGGCGTAAACAGAATGAGAACATGGATCCATCATGCCTTGTTACCACTGTGCAGGCTGGTGGTGGTGGTGTAATTGTGTGGGGGATGTTTTCTTGGCACACTTTAGGCCCCTTAGTGCCAATTGGGCATCGTTTAAATGCCACGGGCTACCTGAGCATTGTTTCTGACCATGTCCATCCCTTCATGACCACCATGTACCCATCCTCTGATGGCTACTTCCAGCAGGATAATGCACCATGTCACAAAGCTCGAATCATTTCAAATTGGTTTCTTGAACATGACAATGAGTTCACTGTACTAAAATGGCCCCCACAGTCACCAGATCTCAACCCAATAGAGCATCTTTGGGATGTGGTGGAACGGGAGCTTCGTGCCCTGGATGTGCATCCCACAAATCTCCATCAACTGCAAGATGCTATCCTATCAATATGGGCCAACATTTCAAAAGAATGCTTTCAGCACCTTGTTGAATCAATGCCACGTAGAATTAAGGCAGTTCTGAAGGCGAAAGGGGGTCAAACACCGTATTAGTATGGTGTTCCTAATAATCCTTTAGGTGAGTGTATATATATCAATATATATATATATATGCAGCATATTGTAGGGGAACCTACTTAAAGCAATATGGATTTATAATAAAAGGCTGTTTAAAAAGTTTACTAAGAAATTTCAATTGATTCATTCTTTTTAATATAAAGGTTATAAAAACGCTTTATTTTGGAGGCCTGGGTTGATTAAATCTTCCATCCCCATCCATGCTTTTATAAAGCAAAATATGTTGATCATAATGTATGAGTGAAAGCATCTGGACTTTTGAATATCATATTTCAGCTTCAGTTATTTATTTCTTTTATTTTAATCACGAATAGAAAGTTAAAGATTCTGACCAAACCCTCAGATGTAAAATATTCTGTCAAGTCTTCATCACCTCTCTTTCTGAATTATGTTTTCAATTTCGATTTTCAGCATAAAGAATTAACAGATTAGAATGGACGCAAAATGTTTTTGTAAAAACAAGTCATGGGCCAAATAGAAACAATTTAAAACCTCTTAACAGTAGCCAAGCAAAGAGTGGTGAACACACATTTAGCTATGCAGTTTCCAATTTCTGGAACTCCTTCACCAGGTCATGTCTGGGGTCATGTTTGTGTAATCACTTCTGAAGGCCCACCTTTCATTTTGCTTGTCATTCCTGTGTTTATTACATTTTCGGACTCTACTTAACCTGCAATTGCTCATCCTGGGTATGACGTTAATATGCATCCAGCCATGCATGTAGGCCCTCCGACCTGCAGGGAAAAACTTGGGGGTTGGTGGCAGAATTGGCACTCCAGCCACCATAAAAAAACCTTGCACTGTTCCATTCCATCTGAACTAGTGTGGTGCTGAGGTATCACCCGTTGCATGGCTGCACTCGGGTCTGAATCTGGTGTGAAATGAAGAGACTTGATACACGTAAAAAGGTTTGGGGCAGCCACCCGTATAATATTCCTAGCTGCAAAGGTATTGAATTTTTAAGCAACAATGAAGTTGACTGTAGAGAGTCTAAGACAGAACTGCTGAAGGTTGGAAAAGATGGCGGTTTTAAATGGTCAGACAGGAAGTGATGTCTGTTAACTGGAAGTGATGAGGGTTGACCGGAAGTGATGTTTCTCTGACATCAGCCTGGGGGCCGGGACCGGAAGTGACAATCTTCTGGGCGCCGGAACTGGAAGTGACGTTCTTCTAGGCGCCGGAACCGGAAGTGATGTTCTTGATTCAGATAGGTTTTCCCGCGGCTGGTCTGTAGAGATAGCAGGAGAAGGTTTAATGCACCCCGCCCTCCCCTGGCCTGGCGTGGAATTACCTTTACTTGGTCCACACAACGTCCTCCTATTCGCACGTGTGTGACACTGGATCCTGAGTTGGTTTGTCGTGTGGTGGGTGTGGCAATGCACTGTAACAGTGCGTGCTCCTAACCTCATCATATGTCCATCATAATGACGCTCACTGTACCATATTCTGTATCAACTTTAACTGTCAGTCTACTTCTGTGTACATTCATTTTTTTAATATTTGCATTCATCTTCTGTTTGAATAATCACATTTTTCTCTTTTTCCTTCACTTTGAATCATATTATTTTGATTTTTGTAAGGCAGCTTATGATGGTGTGCTTGCTGAAATGTGGTACAGAAAACAAAAAGTATTTGACTAGAGAGAGTAAATGTACTGACAAAGTGCTGACAAATAATATTTAAATCAACAATAAAGACACTACGAATTTGTTCTTTAGTGTAAAAGAAAACATTATAAGCTTTATGAAATAATAAGGAAAAAGTGATGAAGTTAAATACACAGTAAGCCTTGTGTTTACATTTACTAATTTGACTCACGCCTTTATCCAAAGTGACTTACAACATTTATGATACAATTGGTTAGATTTCATTTGGTTTTCCTATTGGATCACAGGCAGGTTAAATGACTTGCTCAGGGTCACACAGAGTCAGGAGTGAGATTTGAACCCACAACCTCAAGGTTTGAGGTCCAAAGCCTTAATCACTACACCACACTGCCTGCAGTTAAAAAGTAAAAACAGTTGAAAAAGCAAGAGCAGAAACTACACCATTACTTCACAAAATTGTTATTTTAAGTTATGAAACAGGAAAAAGTCAATGTGTAGGATGCAGTTAACAGTGATTAAGAAACCAGATGTATCCTGAAATGTACAGGAACAGGCCGTATTGCTTAATGTTGCATACCTGCAAGTTGAGGAAAAGAATAAATAAACAAATCTGTCCAAGAGGACATTGTTCAATGAAATTAATACAAATCAATTTAACACTTTCAAAATGTGTTGCTCTCCAAATGTAAGAGAACCATAGGCTCTAATATTAGGAAAATGAACTGCTCTGTTTGTTTCAATGCTGCAGAGACTTTCAGAAAACAAAAGTTTATCTAGGCGGACAACAAAGATTTTTAACAACAGGCGGCCACCAGTTCAAAGGTGTGGCAGGATAGCAAGTGAGCGTAGCTGAAATCAGAACAATTTGAATAGACAGTGGCAACTGAGGTGATCTAAAATGCACTGACCATAAACCAAGCCTGTTTGATTAAAGATTGACTCTGTGTATTTGTAACTTTTGTCTTCAAGGCTTACACTTTATGTGATTGTTACCCCTTATTGATTTGCGCTATTTAGGATTTAGTTACATTTATGCTTGTTCAAAGACTAAAGTGGAATTTGAAAACACTGTTCTAGCTGTTTTAACTATTTGATTTTAAATATATTTTCCATATAAATATAAAAATAATGTTTCTTATCAGATCATAAGAGTTTAATAAATACTTGTTACCACAAAGTTGCAGGTTTAATTTTCCCCTCTTTCTCATTGTGTGACACTGACCAAGTCACGTAACTTCCGTTATACAAATTATAAAAATATCTGTAAAACTGTTGGAATGTTTTCTGATATTGTAAGTCGCCTTGCATAAAGCCATCTGTTAGATACATAATAAAAATCTTTAATAACAGCGATTGGATGGTATATGAATAAGAAATATGTCATTACAATACTTACAAAGTAGGAACTTAGTAATAAGAAGGATAATTGATAGCCAACTAGAAACTTAACTAAATTAAGGAAAGTACAATCACAACACAGTCCAGTTTCACAGATGCAGATGATGGTGTCGTAGTTATGAAATAAACTCCCCTGTGAACAGTCTCCAGAAAGTTATGTAAAGTTTTGTCCTACCATGACGCTGATGTGTGTGAAGATTTGGAGAAGTTGAGAGAACTCCCAGACAAATATATTTTATAACCCAGGTGAAATCACACAAACAAGTGGGCACAAGACAGGAAAATAAAATTAAGAGAAATCTGTAATCTGATGGGTGTAATTGTAATCCAATTGAAACAAAACGACACTTCCAATTGTGATCCTGCTAGCTTGTTATGACTTACTTTAAACTAAGTGCATTCATCTTTAATCTAGCAGCCCTCATGGCAACTACCAAAGCTGCCCAATAACTCCAATACTCCTATGGTTGCTGGGATTTGCACCCCATTTAAGTAATGGGGTAGAAAACTGTCTGTGGTTTTCTGCAATAGGTCACAAAATTCATGTACCCACCCACAAATAAGCAGATCTGCAAATTGTAAACCAGTGAATCACAAGTCTCAACCTGTACATTTATTGTTCCAAAGACACTCCATCTTATGAGTCTAAAGCTCAAAGCAAGCAACAATATTAAAAGCTTTAACAATCCATATTACATAACCCATATTAAATAAATGATGGCACTTGTGATGGACTGGCTCTCTATCCAGGGTTTGTTCATACTCTGTGACCAATCTTGCTGGGATAGGCTCCAGCCTCCTGCAGCCCTGACTTGGATTTAAAAATCTATGTACGTATGTACCTATGTAACAGTATGTAATTAATGAATTGATAGGGCCAGTCTCAAGTTGTGGACTTAGATAGTAAAATATTCAACTCCTAAAAGTGAATATCCAAAAAACATTAAAGAAATTAAATTAAATGAAATAGGATATGCACTCTAAATGAAAGAAGATCAACACACATATGTGAGGAATGCAGCAGGCTGGATTGGTGATAAAATTCTTCAGTGTGTATTCCTTGTGTTAAGCAACTGAACTTTTTCATACCAAAACATAACATGTGTGCTCATATATGATTGAGACAGAGTCCTGATTACGTTGTTAAAATTTGCTCTGCACTGACAAAGCATCTTATTTTTAATTGACTTTCTTTAAAAATTAATACCTAGTAAAAGTATTACCCTATAAAAATCACAATTTGTACCAGCTGGATTACTGGTTTTGTAGTATAAATGTTAAGAAGGATTATTTCTTTCATTGTTTACCTCATACAAGCAGACAGAAAGAACACAAAAGATAATGTAAAAATGAAAAGGCAACACAAAGGGTTCACTTTTACCATATAAAAGCATTGGACTTGTTACTGTATGCAGAAAAATGCAGACGCATCATTATATATTACCAGCTTTTTGCGGTCAGTTTTGAGGTGATTTCATCTTATAGAAAAATATTTGAACTTCTCTCTTGGTAGTGATAGTGTATATTTGTTGCGAGATACTTGCTTTTAGTTACCATTTAAGATAAAAATAAGCCAGTAGAGCCATTACTGGAATTGTTGATTGCCAGTATCTTTCGGCTGATTGTGCTTTTAGAATACCATTGCAGATAAAGAACACTTCAATTTAATCAGCGCAGTGAGTGTGGTTTTAATATAAAGACAATGGCAGAGTTCAATAATTTTTTGTGGATTATTGGGATTAAGTCTTTAATAGTCATGTTTCATGAACATTGTTACATTAGCTTGGAAGCCTGAATGGTTGCTTGCAGTTTATTTATTATTTTGAAAACAGCAGTACCAAACAAATTGACTTTCAGCAATGTTTGGAATAGCATTAAAATTAAAATAAAGAATAAAATTTGTTATGTATAAAATACTTTATTTTTCGTCTGTTATGTTTTCATTTAACATTTTTGTACAGCACTATAGTGGGAAATGTTAACAAATGATTTTCATTACCTTAAACTTTCAGTCCACAGTTATATAAAAAAATCCTGATTTCATTTGCTATTTATTACATTCTCTCATGTACTTGATACAGATTATATTATTTTAAAGAAGAACAGAATAAAAAGCATAAATACAGTTTTTTGAATTAAGTCAGTTTCGAAATAGATACTGTAGATATCTGTAGATGCTGTCTTTGATGTGTTTCCAAAAACACAGACTTAACACAGAATATCTAATACCTTGCTTTTCAATATTCATCATTCAGCTAACAGAGTAGGAATTAATCCACCCATCCATGAATTTTCAGAAAATGATTAATAAAATCAACATGAATGAAAACATGCTAATAAAAGAATATAATTTGTATGTTTTTCCCTATGCAAAATAGTCAAACTGAATAGTACTGTTAAATAACTGACGTAATATACTTTCATTTTGAAATATTTGTTCATTTTAATCTTAAAATCAACTGTAGATGGCAGTATAGACAATCGTAAAAGCATTGATAACATTTGCACTTCTCCATCTATCCATTACATGAAAGAATATTTTTAATCAGCCTGGAAAGAACAGCTTTGCCAGTGTTTAGTGTGAAAATCCGAATTCCCCAAATACTAACAGAATGGTAGTATCACAGGAAAAAGGCAAGTACAAAACTATTTATAAAAAATGGAATTATTACATCTTATTGACTGGCCTTGAAATAACAAAAACTAAACGCAAAGAACAAGTGTTGTTGTTGGAAGACTAAAAACCAGAAAAGACAAATTTGCTGTTGCGTTACTTAAGAATTTTGGGAGTAACAGGATGACAAAACAAAGAAATGCCATGTGGTGGTATGAAAGCCTTAACAACCCCTATTTCTAGCCAAGAGAAAATAATTAATTTTAAAGATTTGGTCAAGCCACAGAAGTTTGCTTTGTTAACCTGTTTTTACATATACAGTGCCTGCAAAACCAACTAGTTCTTAAGGAGCACAAATTAAATAAAACAATTCTGAGAAAATTAAACATTCCAAATGTACAAAAGTCCAAAAGTAAATAAACTGCAAAAGAAAAGAACATTAAAAAGTCTTTTTTTTTAAGAAAAAGAAAAGCTGACAATCTGAACCATGTCTACAGTGTTATGAACTGGCAACTATATATTATTTTTTCTTTAGTGTAATAATTTTTTATTACTAGTGGTTTTAATCTTTTCCAAGGTTTTGGAATGTGATGTTTCCAAATATGTCTTTTGCACACATGTTCACAACAATTTTTGAACAGATTGAATTAATCTTACCTAACTACTCTTAATCATCTTGTTTTATACAGTCTATTGTCTGTGTTGTCATTTTGAGTGACATGGTTTGGAATAAGTTTTGGGGTTTCCAAGTGACAGCAATTGCTGCAAGATATGATGTCAGTATAGTTTCTGGTATAAATATGGTTACAGTCGTTATGTCAGTATGACCGGGTGGATAAAGCAAACTCTACCCCTGTCCTTATGGGTTGTTATCTTTCTAACAAGTAGGCCCAGTGACAGGACTTTCATTTTAGTTTTCACCCTCCTTTTTGACTTTAACTTTCTTGTTTACTTACCCCTGACACGTCTTGTTACAATTTCATTTGGATCCCTGGTTTTGAAGACTGCTTAGACCCGACTTCACTCTTAGTCTTTCGTTATTATCTCCAGGTCTTACCTTACATTGCTCACAATAAACTTTGGGCAAATCTAACTTGCTTCATAATACACACACAGGGTAAAATGGCTACTGTAATGACAGATGCTAAAACCAAACTCTTGTAACATGTTTAAAAGGTGTGTGAATTTTTTTATAAAAATATTTTGCTTCTCACTGAAATAACATATTAAATACTAGAGCCTACAGTTGTAATAAATTTTCAAAATTATAATTAATTCATGCGTTTAATTAACAAAACAGTAGATGACAATATAGCCAAGTATTGTATATAAACATTGACTTTATGGAGGTTTCCAGTAAGTTTGAATAATTAACAAGCTTATTAAAAGGGCAGTCTCAGTTATAGGAAACACTCTGGACCTCCTGGTAGTAGAAGCAAATGAAAATAAAACTGAGTGCCATTATAAACAATGCTGCACATCCTCCATCTCACACACTAATACTAAAAATTCAGCCAACAAATTATTCTGCAGAAGTTTGTCAAGAAACACTACTGGGACTCCTTTATAACAACAGCAAATTACCTGCATAATGACTCATTTGACTGTGAAAACTAAGTCAGAAGTTTTCTTTCATTTTAAATTTCTTCTTTTTTTGGTTATTCAGTTGTATGTTCAGACCACAGTGTGTGTAAATAAATGTATTTATTTATCTATGTATTTTTATCTTTTTAAGCAGCTTCTGTACACAACCAATATTACCAGAGGGGACAAACAAAGTTCTATCTATTTGAGGTTTAATAGTTGTGTTAGTCTCGAATATTTAGAGTGAGAATGTCAGTTCTTAGTCTTAACCACTGTTGCCTGAAACTCATTGAGCACGGCCATAATTATGGCTGCACAAAGTATATATATCTTTTCTTTCAGTTATGTGGTACCATTCATCTTCGTATTCTTCGACCTGCTCAGAAAAGTTCATAATTCTGGTTGGGCTGGGTGGGCGACTGTAAACATCACCAGACAGAGTCCCAGTTCTCTCTTTTGTACAGTACATTCATGTACATGCATTCACTCAGGCATACACAGTCAGTTTTGAGTTTCTAACACATCTTTTGGGGTGCTGGACCACAGCACTAAGAAAATATAACTTTTTACGAAACAGTAGCCTGGCTATGATTTGAAGCTGGGAGCTAGCTGCACTAACCACTTCACCATCATGCCATCGTAGTGTGTTAATATTTTTACCTAGTATAATTGTCTACATATTTTTACATTTGGAGTGCAGAACACCAAAGTGACATGAATTTGTTTACCTAAAATGTACAAAACCAGAATTGAAATGAAACCCTTGTGGTTTACAGTCACTAGGCCTCATTGCCTACATTTGCAGCATGTGTCTTTTCATCCTATAAGATGGCTGAATATGACCTTACTTAAAGTTTGGTTAGAATGTCAAACCAAATTAAAACAAATAATGTCTTCTAACCTTAAAAACACAATATCTACAGTCAACCTCTGCCAGTTTACTTCACATGCAGGAAGGGAGAAATTGGTGGAATTGGGCAATACATTCCTCCACAGTTTAAAAGAGCTGTTGATGGTCACATACAAGAATCATTATGATCTTCCAAGGTCTCATCTATCCCAAGTAATGGACACAGGATAAAAAGTTAAATTCATTACCTAGGATGCAATTAGGTATCATCACTTTATAGATTATGGAGAGCAGCACAACAGAAAACATCATTTGTCACTATAAGCAGATGAAGATAATTTGCAAATAATTTCAAATAAATATAAATAATGGCAATATAAAAATGGTAACATTCACACAGTCACATTTGTGGGTGCAATTTCTTGAGCATTCCATTGTCTTTATAGTTGGTTTATGCTTGGGAAAAGCAGTCAGTTCCTACTGCAGACTGTTAAAGGAATACTCCACCCAAAAGCGACATTTTTTTTAAATGTTACTTGAATTGAAGATCTGCCTTTCCCCCTCATTCAATGGTCAAGAGTCCGGTTGTCAATTCAAAAGCAAAGTATTATGGGATGCCTTTCCTGTTGATGTTCCCCCGATTTTTCTGGAAGTAACTAATAATAATATTTTAGTAAAAAAAAAAATGTGTTTTGGACATTTTGAGCATACAACTGGAGAACTGATGGATGGATTATGCAACACAAAAAACATCAGGTTTTCTTTTCTTTTTTTTCCATTGTTTGCCATTGTACAGCATTGGTCCCCTTTGTGTTCCATTATATGATAAACCTTTTTGTTATGTTCTTCATGAAAACATGAGATTAACATTTCTTCTCAGCCATCACTACAGACTACATGGAGCAAGTAACATAGCAAAAAAATATCATTTTTGGGTAGAGTGTTGCTTTAAATTATGATTTAGGGACATCTAAGCAGAGGTTTGGAGATGTCCACATCTGAATTAAGCACATGTTAAGAAGGCTTCCAACTACTTCTACCCTGCTAATGAGCCTTTTTAGTGCTCAAATGAATGCTATAGACATACATGTTGTGTTCATTCTTAACTACTGGAATACCATGGAGTGTTTACATTATGTGTTGAATTTGGAGAAGTAAAGCAATAATTAATGTACATAAATTAACGTGTTTTTCTCAGATAAACAAAACTGATGGCAAAGATATTGCAGAGGCTAAATAGCTGGTGGTTTACATTGTCTAAAATTTTTATCATTGAATGAACATCACTTTCAAATGAAGCCTTTGGGCTTTCTGCTCTCAGCCAATTTCCCAAGCAGGAAAAAGACAACATGTTTCAATTATGCTTTTTATTTTTGTTATGGTAAAACATTTGAAGGCATTGTGCAAGATCCGTACAGACTGATATTTTAAATAAACTGGTTATTTTTCAAATAAGAATTCACATTATGGAAATGGCATTAAATCCCTGGTTATATGAAAGAGAATAAGGATAGTGGGTAGAAAGAAATTTTCAGTGAAACATAACCTCTTCCTTGCTAATGAGCTGAAAAATCAGCAAAAAAATAACAAAAAAATGGGACATTGACATAACTTTGTGTCTGTCAGCCTTGCTGATTATAAACAGGCAGCATTGCACTCCTAAAACTGACTTCAACTTCAATGTGTCTTTTATCTTGCCACAGGAAAGAAGACAATGGTTCCTCAGTGTACTGGATGCCTTCAAATTGGGTCTCTGCTTGGAGTACAAAACTTGCATTGTGTTTCTTACTCTAATTAATACAGCCCAAATGGAAAGCTGCAAGCAGAGGATGTGCTTTACAGCCTGATGGAAGAATGTTTGCAGAAGAAATATTCAGGTTGTAGATTTCATCACACACACCCTGGAAGTCTGTTTCCAAAATGCAGCATTCATGTAGATGTAGATGGTATTTATTTTGCAAATAAGACATCACAGGAAAAATATGACTAGAAGTAATGTGAAAGCCTGTTAGTGCACTGGTATTGTTAATGCATTTCTATATTATAAATTAAAACATAAGCTAACTGATGTGTTTTACTGACCTTCCAAAGGAATCAGACCATTTGTTTATTTCAAGATAAGAGCATGTGTCCTTCGTTGTTTGCCATATCTGCCATAAATACTACATCTTTTGTGACAGACAGGCAGCACATGTACTCAAATGTGTAAATAAGGTTTATTGTTGAAAATTATTTATTAAAACTTTGAAGTAATGAGTTTGTCTTAAAACTCTGTGCATAGTACGACAGTTGGTAATCTACCATTAAAATTTTAAATATCTGGAGTGTCAGTAGTATTTTTTTTTTCTCTTTCAGTTCAGCCATTATTAATACAAGAGTAACTGGTTTATTCACACACACAATTAAAGGCATAACTTTAGATAAGCTGGTTACTCAATAAAAACACCATCTTGTTCATTTTTTAAAGGAGCAGCCAATAAGACAAGTATCCATTGTTCTCTTTAGTCTGGGAAAAAAATCAGCATGGCTAATGTTCTGCCATCTCAGCATATAAAACAACTTTAACTTCATGACTAATTTATTTTCTTTGTCTCATATTAATGATCACAGAACAGACCATTACAGCATACTCTCTTCAAGTGCCATGGTCAAAATAAATTGAAGTTAAATTAATTTAATAAATGAATAAAAAATGATTTGTTATGCAGGTGTGCTACAGTCATGTTACAATACTTGCATAAAAATTGCAGCATTTACAATTATCACATTACATTTAACAATGGTAACCTACAATGCAGCACACAAGACTATAACCACATTACATGAGCCAGTATCACAACCTGTGTAATTTAACATATACTCCATCAGCCCTTATAAAGGAGACTATGGTTGATGGGATGGCGGGGCGAGTAGTATTGTGTCAAACCAGAGTGGCCGCTGCTTGTCAGAAACTACCAAACGTAGCAGAAGTGGCTTTCAGTGATCTGTAATGTCTTCTCAGCAGTGGTGACCAGCAGTGGCTACCTGAGTGAGTGTGAAGTTTGGTTATACTGCCTGCTGGATTTTAGCTCCAGAATTGCATTTCTCTCAACTGACCAATATACTACCTGCAAATTTTTCTTTTGAGTGACAGATATGCTGCCAAAGCAAAATTTAAAGGGGAAGTTAGGAAAATGGACCGACACTGATTGGGAAGGATGAAACCTTCAGATCACGCTTCAATACCTACTTGTACAGTTTGTCAAAATAGCTGCCAAGATTATGTCATTATGCTCTGCGAGCCACATATACACCACATGCTTGCTGCAAAATGCTGCAATGCCCCTATAAAACCATGACATGCTGTCCATTTTGAATTCTGGGAAACAAAAGGGGATCACCAATAGGAAAAGTAAAAGAGAGTAAGTGACAAAAATTCATCAATCAGTAGTACAAATGAAGAGAAATGGCTGAAAAACCTGACACATTCAACTTAACGAAATGCAATATGGCACTGGCATGATTTGGTTAATGCAATTTATTAAAAAATAATTACTGCTACAGAACATGCTGCTCAGTCACAAAGTTTAAACAATAGTACAGGATAGAACAAAGCTTAACAAGTAATGTAAAAGCCCTGACAGTATCCTAAAATATGGAACTATTTTTGAAGAAATTATGGTTAACTAAATAAATTACATAAACGAACATAAGAACCTGTCTCAAATTAAGTAGCTCCTAAGGAGAAAAAAAATGAACATAAGAAATAGGATAATAAAAGAGAAGAGACCATTCAGTCCATCTGGCTTGTTTGTTTAGCTTAAACCTAAGCTCCCTCAATATCTCATTCAGATACTTCATAAAGGTCATCAAGGTTTCTGCTTCAACTTCATGTCTTGGTAGTTTGTTCCAGATTCCCACAACTCTGTGCATAAAGAAGTAATGTAAAGTATAAGACATGAGCATATAAAAAAGTAATTAAATTATTAGCAGTGTAAAAGAAAACGCAGAGATAAGAAAAAGGTTTGGGGCTCTTCCCCATATATTTTTGTTAATATTAGTTGATATCTCCATAGAGTAGTCTCAAAAGACTCAGTCCAGAATTGGGCTGACTGGGGAAGGCGAGTAACTGGCTTTATAGGCGGTGGGAAGGAAGAGGAGGGTCCAACAGGGCACCAGCGTAAGTGAGGTCAGCAGGAGGGTGTGGTCTAGAGAGGGAAGTGGGCGCTGGTTAGGTTTTAGCTGGTCTTTCCTTCTGGAGTTCTGCACTTCATCAACCCCCTGACCCGGCACTTTACCTTTAGTTAAGCCCACAGACTGCCTCCCATGTGCATGTGTTTGACAGCAGTCATATCTTTTATTCTTTGTCCTTTTTTTTTATTGCCTTATCTTTACTATTCAATATTCAATTATTGCTTTATCTTCTTTGATAACTGGGCTGATTCAGGTTACGTTGCTTAATGGTTCTTAATCTGATCCTGCTGTGCTTTTCTCAGGTAGGCTTTAGCTTTGGTAATTACAGTTCAGTTACTTAGGAGGCAGGGTGTACCCATTTGTATAAGGAATACTTTTTAGCTAACAGATCTCAGGTAACAGACCTTAAGCCTGAAAGTCATGTCAAGTTGGAAAAAAAAAGTCCAGTGTATTCTGGGAAAGTTAATGGGAAAGCAGGATTTGGAGTATGTTGCATAGTTAGAAAATGCAGTTTTTGACTTCCATGGGAAAATAACCTTGAGGTTGTGGTAAGGATCCAATAACATTTTCTGTGTTTTGAGTAACTGAAAAATGTCATTGCACTCTGTTGATGGAGATGAAAGCAAGTAAGCCAAGTGTTTTTACATGTATAAAGAAAAAAAAAGAGTAGAAAAGAAGCTACCATTTTTTCAAAAAGAGTTTTCAGTTGCTGCATTTTTTCTGACACCATTGAAAAGAGCTCAGCTCGGTTGTGGAAATGGACACTTGCAAGGAGCCTTTCTCTCTATCTCTGCTGGTTTGTGAAAACTGAAATGAGCACTCTTTGTCATCACTGCTGGTCACATGGAATAGGAATATATCTCCAGGAAAAAATCTTTTTCTCTCCTTTTTTCAATTAAGAATACAGTATACTGTACATATAATATGCAACTAAGAAAAGAAGCCACCTGGGAATAGTCATCTAGGATTGAATGAAGGCTTGACCCACACAAGTTGTATGATTCTTTGCATTGCTTATATTTGCTACTAATAAATGAACATTATTTTTAAATGAAGCTTAAAGCCAAGTGTCTCTGTCTGATTGCTATAGCATACCCAGGAAGAAAGATTACCCATTGCTTGTCTAGCAGCACTGGGCACACAAAATGGTCTAGTGAAGTCCTCTATAGGTGGTACACTGGTTTGAAATAAAAGATTTAAAATAAAAGACAGTCTAAGTCAACAAGCAGTCATAGAGGTCCCTCTGGCTGAAAACATAGCATACAACATAGGATACTTACATCAAGATAGGTAAGAGGTTTAAAAAGGTACCTCAGTGTGCCTATCATGTTTCAGTAACATGAAAAAAGGGTAGTAAAGTACATCCATGGACTGAACTTCTCCAGCCAGGCCTCTAGGAGGGACAATGAATTTTATTTCTTCAGTAATACTTCTGTTAATTATACATGATATAAAAGCTGAAGCTCCACTAATATACATACACATATATACAGTGGATTTAGAAAGTATATAGATCTCTTCACTTTTTCACATTTTGCTATGTTGTGGCCTTGTGCTAAAATCATTGAAATTCAACAATCAATACACCAAAATGACAAAGTGAAAAACAGGTTTGTAAATATTTTGTATACGTATTAAATAATTTAAAGATAAAAAGTGTGATATCACATTGACACAAGATTTCTGACCCTTTACTATGAAACACAGAGGCATCCTACTCTCTTGATCACCACCGAGATGTTTCTGGACTGTAACACTCAGTATCTGTTTGAGTGGTTGTAATGATCAGAATAGCCTTAGAGTCCCTGTGTTTGGAGTCCACCTGTGGTCAATTAGATTGACTGGACCCGGTTAGGAAAGGCACACACCTGTCCATGTAAGGTCCCACAGCTGACGATCCATTTCAGAACAAAAAACAAGCCATGTGGGTAAAGGAACTGAGACAGGACTGTGTTGAGGCACAAAGTAAACATAACACAGGAGTGGCTTAGGGACAACTCTGGGAATGTCCTCAAGGTTCCAACAAGTGTTCAACTGATTTGTTCCGGAGAGATCTGAAAAAAGCTCTCTAGCAACGTCTCCATCCAACTTGACACAGCTTGAGAGGATCTACAGAGAAGAATGGCAGAAAGTCATAAATGTGTGCAGCTGGTCGCATCATATCTAAGAAGACTCCAGGCTTGAATTGACGCTAAAAGTGCTTCTACTAAGTAATAGGTAATAGGTCTGAATACTTGTGTCAATGGGACATTTCATTTTTTTTATTTATAATAAATATATACAAATTTCTAGAATCCTATTTTCTCAATCTGGGGTATGGAGTGTTGCTTGATGTGGGGGAAAATTTATTTAAATGATTATAATACAAAGCTGCAACATATGTATCAAAATGTGAAAAAAGTCAACAGGTCTGAATGCTTTCTGAATCCATGGTTTGCAAAGGACTTTGAATGCACATTTTTATACCATTTATTTGGTGGTGTCACATAACTTGAAGAACTGCTCTATTTAAGAGCAAGGAAGAATCTGTATTTTGTGCTTGTGAGACCTCACATGTTCTACAAGATTTGCTTTATATTTAGGCATACGGCAACATTACTACTTCCATGACAGACATTCCCTTGTGTGCTCAGTTTATTCAACTAAAAAAAATAAGCTAGATTTTGAGGTTACCTAAAGAAATCAGTAAACAGCTCACTGAACATACACATTGGAGGACATGGTAGTGTTTCAGTGGATCAAAGAGCCCAGCTAAAGAGGTAGGACTCCACCATAAAGGCCAGCTCCTGGGATTTTCTGGCAATATTTAATTGAGGTTATATGCTAGGTGAACCTACAGCAGACATATCACACAATCCATGCTTTAAGCTTGTAATGAGCAGCACAGTTGTTCAGCTGTCCTCTTCTACTTCTGGTCCTGTCTGATGTGCCCTTTGGCTTTATGCTCTGGAACAATTTAGAACCTTATAAAGCTTCCAAATGTGTAAGCAGGCACACCAAAGTTGTCAAGTTAGATTCTGTAATTTGTCTCCAATAAAATATATTTTTTCAGTTTTGTGGACCGAGTTCAGAAATTTGGTGGTCAAGCCTTTGAATATGACTTTTCAACTCTGCTCTCAGGTGTTTTGATCTCGTTTGATCTAGCACAGTGTTCAAGTTTGTTGTCTTAGAAGTTTTGCTAAACCGCAATATGTGGAGAAAGTGCATGTAGCTGTTTGGGTGTATGGAACATCAGAATATTACAAAAATTTCAACAAGAACAGTCAACTCAGCCCAACAAAGCTTGTCAATCCTATCCCCGTAATTTCACCACAATAACGTCAAGCTTTGAAGGCCCCTAAAGTCCTATTCTCTACCACAGAACTTGATAATTTATTGTGAGCATCTATGATTCTATGTGTGAAGAAAAACTTCCTTAAAACATAACCAGCTTTTTCATTATATTCTTGTCCAAACTGCGTATGTAAAATGGTAAATCAAAGTGTAAAGGCAATTTGAAAATCCTCAGTAACTGAAATGGATAGACACAATACAACATGCTTGCGATGGCTTATGGGCACTTTGAACAGTCACAGCACACCGCTCTGCTGTTAGTCTAGTTGAAGCCAAGATCAAATGAACATAGACTCTCTACTGTGGGATTGCACCATTGTTGAGCAACACACCGTATTGAGATTTGTTTGTGTAGGGGTAGTGAAACCTGCTGAACTTCACATCGGGAGGTGTTAGTGCTCATTTTGCTGCTAGTTATGTAGTGTCAGCAATGGCTGTCAGAGTCAGCAAGTCAAGCAAGTCCTTGTGGGCTCCACAGAGTTCTGCCATTTAGCTTTTGTAGGGCGGCAGTGACCAGGTTAATTAGGAATTTCTGACCCTCATTCTGTTTCCTGCAGATGTCTTCCTGTTATTGCAAGAAACAAAGTTAAGGTCTCAGTGGCATACTTTGTAGAAATTAATTTTCATTTTTTTAATGTGCTTATTGTTTTTTAACATTTGAATTCAATAAAATTATGAGTATTATTAATGATGTTTATACTGGGAATTAGTCATATCTAATGGCAATGAAATAGTGGCAAAAGTGGTCATTGTTAAGGATGTTTTGTACAGTTTCTTCAAATTATTTCTGAGGTATTTGTATCTCAACAATGGAAGAAAATCATTCTATACATCCCATCATCATCTAGTGCATATTGATGCTATAATTTTTAAGTGCACCACTGATATTGCAGATAAAAAGAAAAATCCCAAAATTAAACTTAAAATAGCTTTTCATTAGTCCTTACTAACGTCCAAGGGCCTAATGTATAAATGGTGCATACGACAAAAATGTTGCATACTCACATTTCCACGCTCAAATCGTGAAGTATAAACCTGGCATAAAGCCGCGCACATTTTCATGGCAGTTAAATGCTTGGCTTACACAAGTTCTCCGCTCAGTTTTGAAAACTGGCGGCACCCAGCATCAAAGCAGTGCTTTTGTCCCAGTGTGGTTTCCCTTTCTTTTTTAGATCCACATCCCTGACGCGGCTTTATCAAATACACTGAAATTAACCGTATATTGTTTATTAGTTTAAGACATCTATTTGTAATTAACCTGTAACAATAAAATGGTCCACGAAATGGCCAAACTATTCAAAATACCATAGCTGCTTTAGCGTTGTTCCTCTCAATGCACCACTCAGAGTATTTATTCCACTGTATCTGAGTGTGGAATCACAGCTCTACAGCAGCTGATTGGAAAGAAAATTATCAGTACACAGCTTTAAGCACACGCTGCCTCAGCTATGCGCTATTTGAACTGCTCTCATATGACAAACACTTCAGAGCCTTTCCTGTACGGACCCCAAGAACTATAAACGCACTACAAGTGCTCTATGTAGAACTGTTTGTACTTATTAGTACAATTACCTCACTGTAAACTTGTGACACAGTAATAATATTGCAGAACCTAAGCCACATTATAAAGCGTGTATTTACATATGATGATGATATCATTTTTAAGATGAAATTCAGCAAAATATGTTTATTACATTATACAGATAAAATTTTAACATCATTTAAATAATCTATATTGTTAATAATTAAACATGTGAGGACACGGTGTCGCAGCGCTAGCTAGTTTAGGGATTGTTCCTGCCTCACGCTGTATTCTTGCTGGGGCTGGCACAGCACTGGATGGACAGATGGATAGAATAATTAAAAATGTACTACAAAGATATTTCAATGTCCCTTAAAAGTTTTGAAGAATCGGCGTTCTAAGCTTACAGATGGCTTAACATCTATGACAGAGCTGATTTTGTGGCGCTTGCTTACTTGGAGAAAGAAAAGGAAGGACATGAATTGGAGGTTAGTACATTTGAAAGAGACAGTACTGCAGCAATACATTATTTCATCGAACGTCGCGTACGGCGCAGCAAGCATCTTGCGGGAGGCAGGAACAATCTCAGTATTTTAATTATTCACAGAGCTGTAATATCACAAATGTAATGGATTCTGTGTCCCGTTGGAGGAAGAGAAGGCCCGTTTAAGAAGCATGTAGTGATTCACACACATAGAGCACATAGAAGAACAAATACAAAACAAAGCATTTAACGTGCTACTTTAGTTACAATGGTATTTGAGAAAATAGAAAATGAAACGATTTAAAGATGACATTTATGATGTTCTACTTTAATGACAAAATGAACTACGTGATTAAAGTGGAAATTTCGAGATTAAAGTTGACATTTCAAGTTTTTTTCCCATTGTGTCCCTATTTTTTTTCTTTTCTCTATACCCTAATAAGCTTTAATATGACACTCAGACGGTGGGCTACAAGTCACCTTTTCACGGCGACTTTGATATCAGACAACTTTTTTATTTCGGGCACTGTGCGACTTTGTGAACTTCAGCTTTCGAGTTTCTCCAACACTCTATGTCACTCGATCAACTTCCTTTTGTTGTTTATACCACTGTTTAAAACAACAAATAGTACAGTAAGTTTTTCCTTGCCTCCACTTGGTATTCGCTGAAATTCTTCTATTTTCTCCCGTGCTTTTGCCATTGTCTCTTCACAGAACACTGAGCTTAAGGGCTATTTATATAGATTTGCATATTCAAAGAGGCGTAACTGTGGGAGGAGACGAGGCGAAACAGCAGGCACGTGCACATGCTTTACTTTTCACGCTGACCGCCATTTATGGAACGGAACAACGTGGACGTTGGCGTTCGCACAGATTTATGCATCTGGATTTTTTTGTACGTATGCACCTTTCTGCTTTTGTCCATATGCCATGTTTTAGTGTGAATTCTATAAACACCATTATGCATGACGCCCCAGATCTCTACCATCTCAGTCTCAGTTATTCTTTCAATCATCAATGAAATATTTATTCCTCTTTTCTGGCTCTAAATTCTGTGGAGAACATTGGTGTACACTTTTAGCAACTTACTGTTTTGCTGTGATTGGGGGATTTGAAGGCCCCTGCTAAACTATCAAGGATAACAGAAAAACTGTAGTCTTTTAGAATCCGGCTACCAACACATACAATTAAAATTAAACCCAAAACAATCTTGCAACTCTTTTTTTCATGATGCTAATTGAAATATTAAGAATTAAAAGTAGTGGGACAGAATTAATTATAAACTAACCTTTATTAAGTTGTTGATTAAAAAAAGATGTTTCATATTTATTTATTTTCGACTATTTATTTACTAATTTCCAAATGTCTAATAACCTATGCTTTAATCACTTTTTTGTTAAATCACTTCTCTAGTTAAATGTTACAATTGGATTTAAAAATGTATTCTCTTTATTAAACACTAGAAATTCCTCAATGCACATACACATGCTGCATGGTGTGTCCTTCAGAGCCTCATTGTGAATGGAATGTAGGCTGAGGTCTAATTTGTTCTAAAGGCTTTTTCTAAACATCCATTATATTTGTGTGATTATTCTCTAAACTGTCTAATTTTTGTCACATTTGATTGAACTTTTTTCCTTTATTTGAAAACAAAATATGAGAACAGAATACAACTCAATCAAATACCGCATTTTTCACTCCATAAGACACACTTTTTTTCCCCAAAAGAAGGGTGGAAATGTTTGTGCGTCTTATGGAGCGAATATTGCGACAATCAGCTGTTAATGGCATCAAAATTCACCGTTACGTTACAGGCATTCCCTTTCTGCTTGGAGGAATGTTAGACTCATTGATTTGGCATCTAATCCTTGCGTGTGCATGACTTACGAAATGTAAACAAAGGCAAGATGGCATCGACATCTCATGAGGGAGCGAAGCGAGTGCAGAAAACAAAATACTCAGCAGACGATGTTTTGCACATTATTGCTGAGTTGGACTCTGACTTTTCAGAATCTGATTTTGTTGAGAGTGATCAGGAGATCAAGCAAGAAAGTGAGGAACTGGCATCAGCTGATCGGACACCAGCCGATGCACCTACGGCAAGGTTCGTGTGGGAGGAATACCCAGACATTGATCCGTGGGAGACAAACTGGCTACCAGACTTCACAAGACAGCATGGCCTGCTGTTGGACTCAACAGATTACCAGCCGC
Organism: Polypterus bichir lapradei; assembly: GCA_026402145.1. NCBI lineage: Eukaryota > Metazoa > Chordata > Cladistia > Polypteriformes > Polypteridae > Polypterus > Polypterus bichir. The sequence continues at coordinate 59,000,708 of JANRMT010062819.1, forward strand.
TGGATTACTTCAGGCTGTTCATTCCTGAGGCTGCCTTCTATCTACTGTCAGATGAGACAAACAGGTATGCAGAGCAATTTTTTGAATCGTGGGCTGCGCTTGCACTGCATTCTTGTTTTTCAAAGTGAAAACCCACAACAAAAGACAGGATGAAGGGCTTTGTGGCATTACAAATAGAGATGGGACTGGACTGGTGATATAACTTCAATGAGCATTGGTCCAAACGTGCTTTGTCCCCTGGTGGCTTTGGACAGGTTATGCCGCGTACTCCTGCAAATTGACTGAGAGCAACTGAGCTTCATAAATTCTGACACTAGCGATGAAGAGTTCTTGGGGTTTCCAGAAAACTAGAAGAGTGCTTGAACCTTAAAGTCTCGCCTCATTTGTTAATGACAGTGATGATGGTTCTTAATACCAATGTGAACTTTACATGGTTGAAATATTATTCTGCTATATTTTATTAAATATATTAGTACATCATTTGGTTCAGAATATTTTTTTTCTTGTTTTCCTCCTCTAAACCTATGTGCGTCTTATGGTCAGGTGCTTCTTAAGGAGCGAAAAATACGGCAAATAAGAAAAACTTAGGAAATACATGGAAACTATAGTTTAAAAAATGAATAAAAAAAAAAAAAGAATGGAGCATTCACGCCCCAGTGTGACTACTGAGACCAAAACGAAAAGAGCAACCCACCCGAAATAGCTCTTTACATATGATAAAACAGCAAGTATAGTTAGAAAAGTAAGAACAGGTCTGACATGCTTATTTTGGCAATGTATTAATAAGTTCTTACAAAGTTTTCAAGAAATTTTGAACAGATCATCTTAAAGAGAATTCAATTTTTTCAGTTTGTGAGGATGACTGAACTTTGGTATAAGCATTTTGCTCTTAACTTTCAGCAGTTAAATATAAGTTAAGGAAGAACATCACTATAATAAGTTTTGACAAAAAGTATGTTATTTTATCCCTTCATTATAATATGGTTTTGCTAAAAGTGAAAGTATTTCATAAAATGATTGGTTTTTTTTCAATGTCTATATTAGAATGCAAAGGTGAAGAGGTGAGTCTTAACTTGAAAGCTAAAATTAATATCCCCTTGGGTTTCTCCTGACATCTCTTTTTACTCAGCCCTTAAAAGGCCTCTCAACATAAAAATCACTTCTGATGACTTTCTCCACATGGGAGAAATCACATCTGACAAAACATTGGTTGTCTAAAAAAAAATCCTTTAAATATTACATATGAATTTTACATTTATACCCATATGTTCTGGTATAAGAACTTATGTTAATCTAAACTGAGGAACACAGATGGTGATATATCTTTGGGGGAATCTATTTTAGTTATTTCCTGCATAATTATTATATACATTCTCATGGCCACTTTATCCAATTGAGGGTCATGGGGGCCCAGATCCTATCCCAACAACAATTGATACACAGTGAGAAACAACACTGGACAGAAAATAAAAATGTGCAAGTCCACCCAGACAACAGCTGTAGTGAATGACATTTCGAATCACTTCACTGATTTGATCATTTCAAACAAACCAATTAAGGATGATTCTTTATGTCTTTTGGGGAGAAGGCTTCCCTTGAATAAATCACAAATTATTTTTGATTTAATTATAATGTATAATTTGTATTTATTTAATTTTATATTAAACATGCTGGTAATTCATATTGTATTAAATTAACATCTTAGAAATCACAAAGCATAACAATATTGAAAAAATGTATAATTACAGTAAGACACTAAATTACAGAATCATAAGTGAACAAGAATTGTGCAACTCACTCTTGGGTAATGATTCGGTAATTCACAAATCAAATGAACGAGAATCAGGTGACTCATTCTCAAATAATCATTTAGTTCGAAAATAATCAAATGAACAAGAATCATGTAACTCATTCTTGGGTAATGATTATCATGTAGGGATTCATTTAATGAATTAAATCAATGAGAATAGTGTGGTTCATATGCAAATCAAATAAACAAGAATCATGTGACTCATTCACTGGCAATGATTCAGTTTGAACTTGAATTTGTAAATGATACATGCTCAATGCATTCAAGGAGCTGTAAAAAGCATAAAGTAAAGTTCAAAACAAAGCAACTCTTAGAATTTAGAATATTTTTTACAAGGTTTAGTTTTGTAGTACTAATTTATTGGCTGTACACAATGACAATGTTTTAGTTTAATATTACATTTATATACTCTGTTCAAAGCAATTCAATCCAGAACTGCGCAAAACAAACATTTAAAACATTCTAATATAAGGTACAAAGCAAACAGTTTAAATATTGTAATATAAATATGTTGTTATTGTATTGTACTCGTATGATAAATGAGAGCATGACCAATGACAAAATTCCAATTCACCGATGATGTTCTAACTAAAATATATAAGTGTATGTAATTGAGAATCTTGAATCAGATGTGCAGTACTTCCACATGTGCTTTAAACATCTAAAAGAAAAGGGCTGACCACATCAAACATGCACTTTCAACAACTAAACAAAGAGCCTGATGGCCTCACAGATGTGTTTTTAGCACGTTGCTTAAGCTCTACACAGAATCAACAGATTTATGCTCATGAATCAGTTATGACGATTCACAGAAAAGAGTCATTTAAAAAAAAACAAATCATTCAAAATCATTCATTTCTTAACAATTGGGTGCACAATTTAAAGCTGGGAAACTGGGTCCCTGATGTCCTTGAGGCATGTCGCTGACCACTTCACATGCCAAATTCTCTGAGTTTTCCGTTTTCCTGGGCCCAAAACACTGTAAGGCTACTGGAATACATGATGGTTTACTGTGCAAAACAAAAAAAAAAAAAAATTTCTTTGTTCACTCATACTTTTACATACAGTACTGTATTATTTAAGTTTAAATAATGATTTAAGCAAACAAAATACTGAGACATGGAAAAACCATTAATAAGAAGAATCATACTTTCTGCATGGATTTGTATCATAAATAAGAGTTTGCATGACAAATTGTGTTCTCTTTCTGTATTATTGTATTAGTCTAATTCCTTTCAGTTCAATGAAGAGTAATTTAATAGTATTCTACATAAAACAAGTTTAGAGCATATGAAGAAGTGTAAAAATATTTTTATAGCTTAGGAAAAATATAATTTTTGGGGGCCACTGCATCATTTCAGGGTGCTCTGCAGAAGCAAATCCCCCATACTTCACCAGATTCTGTGGTATTTTATCATTGAAGGATTTCCATACATAAATACTGATTAATAAAGAAAATAAAGATACAAATTGACTTAATTTTCCACAGACATTAGAGAAAAATAAAAGTGGCAAATGTGTTTCTGAATTGCTAATAAATGTTCACTTTTTTGTTATATTAAAAAAAGCTGTTTGCAAAAAAGAAAAAAAAGGAAAGCACATTTGGATGAGTCGTGTAGAAATTTTATTTTATTTTCCCTTATATACATATAAATGAATAACCTTGTGTGACTTTAAAAAGACACTTATGCACATTATTTTTGCAGTTATTATCATTCTATTTAGCTGCCTCCTGTGGAAAAGATTTTATCTACCTCCCTGTTACTGTTATTCAGATAGAAAAAAAAAACATCTTATCTTTATAATTTAGCGGAGTATATTCACATTTGTATTCTTTATATTACATCCTGCTGAAAAAAATGATAACCTCTCAGAGATCAGCAGATGGTATCAATGCAGATTTAAAATGAAGTTTTGTGCCTTCTGGAAATAACATTCAAAAGACTAATTTTAAATCTTCTCTTGGCTGTGAAAAAGAAAATATAAGAATTTGAAATAAGAAAAAAGGAAAGTCATTAAACTCTGACAACTCACATCTAGCACCCAGACCTCAACTGCAACTTCTAATTCCACATCTTGCATTTACAAATTTTATTCTGCGATTTATCTAATTTACACTTTGTATTTTAAACGTAAAATGAGATTTTTTTTGTACTAATTTTTATTTAAGTTGATGCTGTAGCTGATTTTATATTATTTGCTTGGGGTGGTAGTTCCTTATGTTGAGTGTCAGTGCCATAGTTTATTTTTAATGAATGTCTGTCTACTCAAAGGTTATCTCTGATTTCACAGTTTTTCCATAAATTAAATATCCTCTGTACATCCTCAGAGCTCCTGCAAACCATTTTCTAATAAGGTTTATAGGGTCATTATTATGACATACACACTGTGAAATCTTTCTAAAACCCAGTAAACTCTAGTCTGATTTCTATAACTACTACTCTGTAAGTGTTCATTTAGATCAAAAAGTCAGTTATATTTTGGTTCCTTGTATAATACCTGAATAAGTAGGAACCCCTTATAAAGAAGTCAAATAATCTGTTAGAAATTAAAATAACATCATTGAAAATGTTCAGCACTTGTGAAAGCTGCAAAAGCTTAGTCTGTCTAATCATTTCATTGTAAGAAGGTAGAGATGAGAATTTTCAGACAGATGCATTAGGTCAGAACCCCCTGAACTTCGCCACAAAACGTACTCAGGGTTTTGTGAGATTTCTGCAGCCAAATAAACATTGGATATTGTGGTCGAGTGAGAAAACACAAGTCTGTTCAATAAATTTTGGGGCGCCGACACCTTTTGTCCCTGTTTACTTCAAAGTGAAAATCCAACAAAACGTACAAGCAGTCAATGTTGTGGAGGCAGAGCAAACAAACAGAAAATAAAAGGTAGCCAAATGTGGGCTTCGAGGTTTGGTCCCCTCATGGAGGTCAGTTATGCAGGAGCTCCGCCCTGTGCTGTTCTCTGCTCACAGAGTGACACCTCCTTCCGTCAACCCCATGATTTATAGGCAGGAGACCAGAAGGTGCAGAGTCAGGTGTCCTCACTGGGCATCTACTCAGTGCTGTGGAGGGAGTAGGAGGGGACATGATTAGCAACAGCACCCTCTTGCATCCTGGGATGATATTGCATACGTTAGAGAAACCTGGAGGGTGATTCTCAGATGTGCATGTATGACAATATCTTCAAAATATGTGCTTTTTTATAAAGACAAAGGAAATTGTAAGGAATCATGCCTGTTGTAAATAAAGAGCCCTAGCACAGAAATGGCCATTTTTATTCCTCTATTAGTTTATCAAGTTAGTAAACGTCTAACATTGGCAGATGATTCTATAATTGGAGGAAAGGCAGACACTGAGGAGGCAGCAAAAACAATTGAAAGAGATCTGGACAAGCTTGCTGGAAAATGCAGTTTTATACAGAAAAGAGCAAAGTGCTACATGTGGGCAAAAAGAGCATCAAATACAAAATGGGAGACACCATCCTACTGGAAGCAACTCCAGTATGGAACCTCACTGCAAACTGATGGATACACAGCTCAACAAATCTATGCGCATCATAGCAGCCGCTTTCAATGTTTTTAAAAAAGTTCTATTTTTTATTTTTACTTTGTTTCAGATTCCTATGATCCTTGATATGATAAAGTGCATTCTTAATTAAATGGAGATATCTGAGAAGTATGTAAAATTTTTTGTCCAAAGTAATATTCATTTAGTTCCTTCCCAAAACATATGGCCTAGTGATGCTGGAGCTACGTTCCAGGATTCACAGGCTGAGTCTTCCCCTGAGTACATTTTGGACAGTTTTAAACAAGATAAATGTGATCAATGAAAAGACCTTTGAACTGTCTAATGCTTGGTGCATATAGAACTTGAGTGTATTCTATGCATGGTGAAAGTTCATGAAGTTCAGACTTGAAAGGTTCCATTCCCCAAGATCTTTGAAGAGTAAATTCTTTGAAACATTTTTATATATTGTTGAAATGATCTTCATCTAGATTAACCAGTATGGCCTCTGGGATTGATATTGGTGTGAGATATTGGGCCCACTTCTCTTTAATGGCAACCAACTTAGCTTTTATGATGGCAAAACTGGTCTGCAGGGATAATGTCCATGAAGTGGTGCTTTTGAATAGAATATTTCTCATCCAATTCCAATATAATTCATTTCTGTTCCAGTTTCCAAGGGTGGGCATTGTATCTTCTTTCAAAAATCAAAATAGTAATTATGAATAGTCAACTCTCACTGTAAGATCGCAGGTCAAAGGTAAATCAGATTGTTGGGGAGATGTACTTAGTTTTGGCATTTCTTTTTCAAGATTGTAGCTCCCCCACTTGTCATGCTTGCACTACTTTTCTCTTTGGACTAACCCTAACCATAAGCCTAACCCTATTAAAAGATTGCACAGTACTTCTATATGACTACTAAAGCTAAAATGTCACTATGCACAGAGGACTGACACTCATATAATCCATAGGTTTCCACTGCATACAGGAAAAAGCATGTTTGCAATCTGACGAAAAATTGTCAATTGAAAAAAAAATTATATGGAGATAAACAGAATACGTCATTCAAGAAGACTGTACTCCTAGATCATTTCTGATTAGTGCAGAGAAAGAGATTATTTGGCAAAACAAGCATCAAATGTGTCCTCCCTCAGCTTGACCTTCAAACAGAAGAGCAGAAAATGAGATAAACATAGCTACACAATACTCAACTGATCATTGCACTACAGAAAGGAATGGTTGGAACGATCCTGAGAGAGGAGAAAATGGCATTCATGCTTTCTAGATAAATGTAAAGACAATGTAGCTAATGCGTTACTTACTGTATTCAGCAACTAAGGAGGTTAAACTAGTCGTCCACCTGACGGCCTCAGAGTTGGAAAAATGTTTTACAGATTGACCCAATTAACATTTTAACCAAAAGAACACAGGGTATAAAATATCAAAAGTAGTTATCTTGTATATTTCAATGTAGGTGCATGTGTAACATTGTACAGTACAGTTCACAGTCTCATCAAGTTCAAATGTGAGTTTGAGTTCAGTGGCACACAGCTGTGCTACGTTTGTTTGTAGTGCTTTTTTATTTTAATGAACACCAGTGGAATTTAAAAAGGACCTTTAAACAGTAAAAATTACTCAATAAGACTGGTCCCTTCCGTTTTCCTGGTCAGGTGGACTGTTTTCGAGGTACATTATGCCTTCAGTCAACTAAAGTGCATTACTAACATATTGAATATACAAGTAGGCCTTTGAGAATGGTACCAGAACTATCATTCAAAAAGCTTAGAAAATGGATCAGTGGTGTGGCACATGAAGTGTGCCAATCCAAATTAAAGCTAAAGATGCCAAATATATGTATATTTAAAAGGACCTATTATAAGAGGAATATGGTAAACAGAATGATACAGAGTGTAGGGCTTAATTATACTAAACTACTGTAGTATGGACAGTATAATAACTTTACAGCCTTCTTGGCATAACTAAACAAAGGTCTAAACGATCATATGGCTCACTCCTCCTGTTATGAACTGAAGCCTCCATGAAGGTTAAAAGGGCAAGAGGCCTCATAAATGCTCTATAAAGACTTCACTGGCCAGGCCAGACCTCCACTACCTTCTTGGAATAAACCTCACATTGCTGTGCCAATCCCTACTTTAAATGGCCTGCCTCAGGTTTTGCAGGCCTAAAAGGGATGTGATTCCCAAAATATCCTCTAATGGCTTGAATATTCCTAAAACCCCACAAAAGGAGGGTTACCGTAAACCTTAGTTTGTGCAGAGATGGGCCAATTCAAAGGTGTTTTTGAAAAATTCCCAATAAAATATAGCCAAAAGTTCCACAGAGCAAATAAAGGTGTAAAGGATTTGCCTAAAATGACAATCCATTACAAACAATCCCCGAAAACACAATTCAAGAAACAGAATCTTTAGACTGAGCAAAATAATAAAAATAAACTTATAATAATTATAAGTAGTATACCCACAATTCAGAACAGGCTTAACAATAGAAATGGTTCCCACTTGAACTGCCTTTCTCCATTGTCTTTATAGGGCTGGGGGCAGTTCCCAAACAGAGATTGACAGGTGGCTGTGCCTCTTGGGGGCTCCACCTACAAAGTACATGACACATGCTCACATTTAAAATGACAGTACACCAATACGTAAACCTATATTAAACCAATAAAAATAACATAAAGACATGAAAAATATTAACTCAAAATAACCAAAAACAATAATAAAACATAAACTACACCTTCCTTCACTTCTATACATGACACCTCTTACCTTTCCTTTTTATCTCTGGCCTCTCTAGTTCAATCAACATTTGTTCAGGATTTAAAGCAAATACCTATGCTGTGTCCAGTTCCTTTGGGATAGACTTGTTCCACCTGGTGTTTTCAGTCATAAAATGACTGATCGTTCGAACCTAAACCCATCATGTGTGTTTTTCACTGAGAGAAACTAAAAGAAAATGTATTTAGACTTAGACAAATACAAAGAAGTATCAAAACATAAAGTCTCATTATACTGCTTACAGGGTCTCACAGAGCATCTCCGTATGGGACATCTGTGAGTAAAATTCTAATTCAATTACGGTTCATCTTAGCTAGGGTTGCCAGACGTCCCTTATATACAGGACATGTCCCATATTTGATCATTTTGTCCCCTGTCCCGTACTGACCTTTCAGGGGCACCCAAATGTCCCGTATTTAGTTCACTTTCAAATTTCGGAATAAAAATATATTTTTACTACCTTCTTACGGTACTTAGTTATAACTTTATAAGTAATTATACTTTCTTTTCTCAGATTCTCTTGATGAAAATAACCCAAATGTAATGAGGAAACTAGTGTTTGCTGCCTTTTGCAGCTTGTTCAGATGTTATGGTTGGCTGAGGACAGCAACAATGTTACCGTTTTGCTCTCCAGCTGCGCTGCTGTGCAGTTCTGTATCAGCATTGCAACATACAGTGTCAACAAAGTGTGTTGTTACTACTTGCCATGGCCAACTTTTTTTCCAACTTAAAAACTAATCCATCCAACCATGCCAAAATGCCAAAACATAAGTGTAAATTTCATGATGAATATTCCAGCGAATGGACATTTATCAAACAAGGCAGAAGCTGTTTTGAAGCAAATTGTGGTGTATGTAATTGCACTTTCAGTAAATAATTTTCAAATGATTTTACTTTTGTTTTGTTCATAACCCATTAAAATCCTTGCTTTATGTTTTTACTTATGTCTCTACTTTTATATAATATATTGGTCTGGGTGTGTAGGGGGCATGTATACATTTGTATATATAGTAATATAGAGCGAGATTTTAAGAGTGTCCTGTATTTCTAATTTTCTAATCTAGCAACCATAATCTTAGCAAAACCTGAAGCAAGAAAATGTGATATACCATGAACTTCCAAGTAAAATGACTGCAGTCACAAAATTGAGATTTTGTTTTTCCAGGGCAGTAAGGAAGCCCATTTATGACTTCCAAACTAAGGAAAGGACTAGGGAACTCCTGGAGTTAATTCCGACAGAAATCCCCCATAGTGTTGTGTTGTAATGTTTCTGCACTTCTGGATTTCCATCTTCTAGTAAAAGGTCAGTCAGGACACCTGACCAACATACTAAGGAGCAGAGCAAAATATATTTAAAAAATGACATTGAGTCTCAATAACATGAGGGACCCCATGCATGTTTTCCATCATCCGCCCAATGTACTGAACTTATGTACATTACTGCCTCTGGTGTCACTTGCTTTGAGGTTCCATATACAATATTGTCCCCCTGGTATTGATAGTTTTGCAGGTGTACCTGGCAGCACCTGGGCATCTTCCAACCTAATTTCTTTCCTGTTCTTTGGTACTATTGTTGCAATTGCAGTCTTTGCTGGGGTTCCTTTATAATAGCATTCCAGACGTAAAATTTTGCAATTAATGCCAAATGATTAGAATTAGAAATATACCAGAATTTGTAAATAACAATTTGTTATGTTGCTGTTAATATGACTGATAAATGCAGTTAATGAGTAACCACAAAGATCTGATTTTTTTTTCTTTATTGAATTTATTAAAAGCAAGTAACATTCCATACAAACAAGTCAAACTTAACAAAACTAAATTCAATTCAACCCCCATCCAAGAAGATGTGATGATAAATTGCGACTTTTATATTATTTTTCCAGTTAACCTATAACAATTGTTTTAAATTAATATAATAAAATGTAATTTTAACTCACTGATAATGAATCCCAAATGTATTAAACTATATGAAATATAGAAAAAAGTGATGACACCTGGTTTTCCTTTCTAAAACTAGTGCAATGTATTTCCCTGTAGTGGTAAAAATATAACACAGTCAGCAATGCTGTCCTAAGTTCTTTATTTGGGAAACACACAGGTAATTAGTAAAAGCTGAGTTTTAAAAACCTTTTTCTTCAATATGAAAAAAAAAAAAATCTCAAAAATAATCTCCATCTGACAGCAATTCAGCAAGTCTAATGTGGATTTGTATTTGCTAGAATCAAAACTAAACTACTCACACATTTTCAGAAAGGTAAACGCTGTCATCCAACACAAACAGTGCCTGGTAGCTAATTAGCAGTTTAATTTTTATTATAATTCCCAACAGATTTATTTTAAGTGGTAAATGTACAATGTCAACAACAAATCCAGGAAGTTGAAATGGCCAGTTAGTTTTAGGTTATATTATTTAAGCAATATTTATACAAGGCGGTTTGCTGCATTTAATGTGTAAGTGCGCAGTTCACAATCCTATGAGATTTCCTCAACTTTCAATGGCTTATGATAGGCTCCACGTGATATCATGACTGAAATAATCTACCCATAAATTATAAAATGAATGACGGTTATTTATTTCCGTAATATTCTTTTTCCAGGTGATAGGGCTGATGTACCAATGTACAAACCAGAATTGTACACAAAATAGGCAGTAAAAAGTCATGAAGAAAAGTGGACAGTTTTATTTATTGTCAGCAAAGTTATGTCAAGTCAAAAAAGATGGCTACATTTTATTCCCTTATGTTTAGAAAATGCTTTAGGTTTCTATTTTCCTTGGTCTTTTGCTTTTATTTTTAAAAACTGAGATTAATTAATTGATATTAATTAAATAGCTACTCTGCCTAGCACCTATTGATTCATCTCATTCACAGCTACAAAACTGTTATTAGATGGCAACCTGTTACCAACACAATAGTCAGGCAGCGGAGGCTGAAATGGCTCTGAATGATTGTTTTAAAATAGCAGACTGGGAAATGCTGTGCGAGTCACATGATATTGTGGGACTCAGCCGTTGCATCACAGCCTTTATTACCTTTTGTAGTTGACACTGTGGTACCCTCAAAATACTGTATGCTACTTTCCAAACTACAAAACCTGGATTACTAAGGAGTTATAAAGACTCCTGAATGAGAAAAAGAGACCACTCAGATCTAGTGGCAAAGAAGCTCTCTGAAGGACACACAGCAAGTGCTAAGGAAAAAGTGGAGTAAAGGAAAGAAAGCACACAAAGCAAAGCTAGAAAACAAAGTCACACGCACTAACATGAAAGATGTCTGGAATGGATTCAGCATAATTAGTAGACTCAAGAAATCCAGGCCTCAGGTGCTAGCAGGGGAATAGATAAAGCTAACATGCTGAACCAGTTTTTTAATAGATTTTCCCTCTCATTGCTACCTTCTTCCAAAGACCAATCCAACCACATCATCCCTACTACATCAACAACTCCTACCATGTCAGCTGGAATGGCCAGTGAGGAGCCTGTGTAGTAGTTAAAGCTTTGTATTTCAAACCTTGGGTTCAAATCCCACTACTGACACTGTGTGATCATGAGCAAGTCACTTGACCTGCCTGTGCTCCAATTGGAAAACCAAAAGAAATGCAACCAGTTGCATCATACATTTTTTGAGTCACCTTGGATAAAGGTGTCAGCCAAATAAGTAAATCCAAAGGTAAATGAGTCCACCTCTGACCATCAGTATGGGCTGTCCATAACTGAAGACCAAGTGAGGAGGCCGCACACAAGAAAAGCCACAGGACAAGATGGAGACAGTCTTTCAGTTCTTAAGGCCTGTGTTGATCGACTTTGTGCTATCCTCTGTCACCTGTTTAGACTGTCCACTGCAATAGAAAACATCCTGCATTTTCCTGTTCAACTAATCAGTACACACCAGTGGCACTTGTGTTTTACATTATGAAGACCTTTCAGAGGCTGGTGCTGGACTATTTGAGTCCTTTTTTGGAAGATCACCTGGACCCAGTGAGGGTTGCCTATAGGACAAAGACTGGAATGGAGAGTGCAATAAGACAGCAGTATTCAGTAGTGTTCATTAAATTCTTGCTAACAGCCATGCTGTTGCCACCGTAAGTCTGTCCACTGTGTCTTGTAGGAAGGAGGATGATGAAAACGCACAAGCGTCCTCATCTGTGGCAAGCAAAAGTGTCAAGTGTACATGAATGAAGGACTACGTCATGAGTTCCATATGATTTAAATAAAGATAAACCTCAGCAGATAATTTTGAAAACATATCTTTAGAGCACTTATGAGTGGTACAGCTTTAGTAATGCCTGGCACCAGTTTCTGTTGGCTGAGATGTATGTTTTTGTTTCCCCTGAAAGATACATGGTGCTGCTTTCTCAGAAAAGCACTAATTTATTTCTACTTATTTTAGAAACTGGAAAGCAGCTCTAGTATGTGGCTTTGGGACTTCAGATATATATTTGCAGTCAATGTCATTTGCAAGCTCCCGCTGCATGGGGTGAAATTTACCATGGTTTCTCTGCCTAGATCTGAACAGATCCAAAAGAATAGTGTACCATTTTGGATGATATTGGCATATTTTAGCAGTTAATTGGCTTCCTGTTCACGGTGATCAGAAAACAGTAAACAGTGAGCCTGAGGAGGGATGTCTAGCTGCTGAGCTTTTTAAGTTGTTTAAACACACGATAGAAAAAGGAGAGTACCTTGTTGACAGTTTTTCATATACCCAGTCAAATTGCAAAATACATCCAAATAAATTTATTGAAAATTTATCCTCTGTGGGTCCAAGAGATATAAAACAAAAATATGGCACTGCTGACTCAACTGTGATAAATGCAACATTAAAAATCTGTCTATCTGCTTTATATGTAATGATGAGCCAGAAGAACGTGAAATTAGCGTGCCAGGATGCAAACTACAGTGCCTATAAAAATAGGCCTCTTGTTGGCCTCCTTCATTAGTCTTCTTCTTGCATAATCACTCACTTTTTGTGGATGGCCTGCTCTAGACAAATTTACTCTTGTAAGGGACGGCCAGCAGCCCAACCTGGCCGGGATGTCCAAAATATGGAAGGTTGGGGGAAGGCAGCTTCTGCAGTGGTGCTCCAGATTCCCACAGGGCACCATGGGACTTGGAGTTCGGTATCTTAGCCCTGTTGGGTGCTATGGGTGCCGCCATGGGATGCTATGGAAGGACAATGGGAGACAAGATTCTCTCCCAACCCGGAAGTGCTGACAGGTCACGTGAGCAGAAACCCAGAAGTACTTCTGGGTTTGCCAATATAAAAAGGACCGCCTTGCACCCAGTGAAGGAGCTGGAGTCGGGAGGCAGACAACAGAGCTTGCTGGGAGGAGTAGAGGAGAGAGAAAAAGAAATAAGTGTATGGTTTGTGATGCTTTATTGCCTGTTTACCTGTGGCTGTGGTGACTGGAGAGCACTGTGAAGAATATAAAAGAAATAAATAATTTCTTGGTGCTTTTAACTCGTGTTGTCAGTTTCTGTCTGTCGGGTTAGAGAGTGACAGTGCCCTCTAGTGTTCACACTCTCCATTTCTTAATGATTGATTTATCAGTGATTTACCAATGATTTATTTATCCAAGGGAAATTCAGTAATTTGTATATTTGTCTCTTCTGACTTGTGCTTACGTGGAGTGTTCTTTTATCTTCATTGTGTAGGTTAAACCACAACATTGACACCTTCTAGATATGGGGCCTTTATACTACAATCAATTAAAACCACTGAGAGGTGAGCTCCATTAAACTGTTTTGTGATTTCTACAATCAATTGGATGCTCCAGTGATGACCAATGTGTGTCATATTATGTGATCAATTATTTTGTGTTATATATTTGTAATTAACTTAGACTACCTTGCAGAGATCAGTTTTCACTTTGACATTAAAGAGTTCTTTTTCTGTTGATTATTGTCAAAAAGGCCAAAATTCATCCACTGTGATTTAAGGTTGTATAACAATAAAATGTGAAAGCATCCAATTCTATTGTTATACAACATTTATATGACACTAGGCTGACCCGCCTTTTAAGGCAACCGACTTTTAAGTTGACCACTTCTTAAGGCAATTCAATATGTAGATCAATTTGATATTTTATACAAACTCATTAATTTGGTTATATTGCATTTGCTTAACAAATGGTTTTGGGGGCAGGTGTGATGATGTTCTATTCCCCCATTGGTCTGAAGTATGGTTGTTTGGAACTGACTTGTATCAGAAGCCTTTAAGTACCATGACACCCTATAGGCTGTAGGGGTTGGACAGAAAATCTATAAATTTCCTTGCTTTACCCCTCTCTCTCTCCCTGTCTTACAAATATCAATGAAGAAGCATCTCTCTGTCACACCATGAACTGAAAAGGACAACACAATGAAGAGCACAAGTCGGTGGCCATATGCAGCCTGTTCTGAAGAAAGCTGGTCAAAAATGAGGACTTAACTAGAGACATTGTAAGTAACTTACAAGTCTTTGTGCCATCTGAAACTACATCCATCCATCCATCGTCCAACCCACTGAATCCGAACACAGGGTCACGGGGGTCTGCTGGAGCCAATCCCAGGGCACAAGACAGGAACTAATCCCGGGCAGGGTGCCAGCCCACCGCAGGACACACACAAACACCAAGGCCAATTTAGAATCGCCAATCCGCCAAACCTGCATGTCTTTGGACTGTGGGAGGAAACTGGAGCGCCCGGAGGAAACCCACGTAGACACGGGGAGAACATGCAAACTCCACGCAGGGAGGACCCGGGAAGCGAACCCGCATCTGCTAACTGCGAGGCAGCAGCACTATCAATGCGCCACCGTGCTGCCCCTGAAACTACACATCACCATTTATCAGGTTGTATGGTTGCCAATATTCAAATGTACTTTACATATTGTTATTATTTATGAATATTATCAATAATGCATTGTTTAAAGTGTAACTTAACTCCTACTTGTCTTTTACTACACCTAATTGCCTGAGGTTATAAATGTAGAAGGCCAGGTGGGGAGAGGTTATATGGTACAATACCTTATAAACAGTGGTAAGTCTGTGAGATCTGAGGCATTCTGACAAAGGCTACATATTAATAATACAAAAGGGGAAAGTAGAGTAATATATTACTTTACCAAGACAAAACACCACTGCAACTGGGTTTAGCTGTCAAGAGTCAGTTGGTTCAATTTTCCTAAGGAAATACTAACCTTTGGACCTGGGCCTGCTTGGTGATCCATGTATGGACTATTGTGTGAGAAAATGACATCAACCTCTAAGAAGTCAGATGACTATTTAGTTTAAGCAGACTCAATGATAGATGGGCTTATAGTCTGCATAAAATACATTAGCAAGATTTTATAAGAGATAGGGAAATTTGTTCTGTTGCCTACAACGAAAAAATTTTAAAAGTTCAATTTTCATCAAGCATTTAGTAACAGGCCTGATGTTGAATTGGATAAAAAATAAACTTTTGCAGATGTAAACATTTTGCTTTGTTTCTGACAGAAGCAAATACATCTGCCAAAAACACCTGTATTTAGCAGAAATTAGGCCCAGCTGTTTGTGCTCATCTGCAGTTTGATACAGCTGTTTCATTTCAAGCTGGATTCAGTTGTTCTTTTTAGAAAGCTTCATTCTGGATGATACAGCTGGCACACATTCTGCAAGACGAAGCTGGCATCTGCTAATTGGGATACAAGAGAAAAAGTACTTGTTGCCAGCAATGCAGCTTCATTTGATTGCCTGAAAAGCACGCATACTCTCATTAGTGGGTAGTTTTCTGCATTTTTTTCTCTGTCACCCAGGAGATCTTTAAAACATGAACAGCAGAAAAGAGGCTTTTAAAATTTTCTTAGGAAAATGATCTAAAACATATTTATGTATATTGTTAAAAAATTCCTCCTATTATCTTGAAATTAGCCCCCCACTGTGTACAGTACACATAATGTTTTTCATCCAAGTGTTGATAAATGTATTATTCTCAGTAATTGCAACTTCAGGATCATTAAATAAAATGGGTGGGAATTTTTATGGGACAAGAAATACAAAACTAACACAATGCACATAAGACAAGAATGGCAGGCTTTAGTGGGTGTCTCAAAATGTCAGTAACACTAAAACCAATCCCTTGAAGAAGCCTAACAATTCTATGCTCCTTTCTGAATGTACTAATGTCTCAGAGAAATTTTCTTTCAACATTTATCAAATATTAATTATAACAATAAAAAAGAAAAAGGAAATTCTACATGCTTTATCTGCAGATTGATACCACAGTGGTTAGCACTGTTGCCTCAGAGATCAAGTCATCAGTTTGAATTCAAGCTTTGTAGTTATATATGTACATTTATTTGCTTAACAAAATCTATTGTTCAAAGTAATTTACAAAACAGGTCAACATAATCGATTAAACATCAGTCTGGACGGGCAGTTTGAGGACAAGTGTTACAGGACAAGCCTACAGAATTGATCATCACAAGTGATGAGTTCAGAACAAAATAAAAGCAAGTTACAGTTCCTAGGTTCCAAAAGCCTAAACGGTTAGACAGAAATTCACCAAACAAGGGAGTCTCCAAATTGTTCCCCAGCTAGGAACTACACATTAAAAAAGAGTCTGGGCTGAGATTTGATACCACACAGAGGTGGCATCACCAGACACTATTCATCAGCTGACCAGAGTGGTCGAGAAGAATCATTGGACCTCACAAGTGCCTTAGTATACTTAGGTGCTGATCTGTTGAGTACTCTGTAGGTAGGTATCAAGGATTTGAACTTAATATGTGCCTCTAGTGGAAGCTAATGTAGTTATCTGAAAAGAGGAGTGACATGTGCCCACCGCGGCTGGTTGAATACTAGACATGTTGCTGCACTGTGAATCATCTGCAGTGGCTTGGTGACACATGCCAGTAGAGAACTGCAGTGCTCCAGACGTGACAAGACCAAAGTTTGGACCAGGAGTTGTAGCATTACTCTGTTATATATAGCCTGGTCTTTTGGATATTGCACAGTGTAAATCTGCAAGATTGAGAGACCATAGCAACATGGTTCCTAAAGGAGAACTGGTCGCCAATCACCACCCCAAGGTTGCATACCAACTTTGTGAATGTTAGTGATAATGAACCAGGCTGAACAGTGATGGGGTGCTGAATAGATGGATGAGCTAGGATAACAATATGGTCTGTCTTTCCCAGGATGAGATGGAGTTTGTGTTTCTTCATCCAGATCGGAGTATAAATGAGACATGCAGAGATTCTAGCTGATACCATGTGATCCTCTGTAGAGAACAACTGCATATCATCAGCATAGCACTTGTAATGTATGGCCGGCTGTTCATCCCGGCCAATAACCCCACGCCTCCAGGTGGAGCCCTCCCTGCAGTATGGAGGTGCCCCGAAGACCAGCAGGGCATTATGGACATTGGAGTCTTTATTCACAGCCCTGCTGGATACCGTGGGGGCCGCTAGGAGATGCTGCAGGGAGGAACAGTGTTTATTTTCCCTACGACCCGGAAGTACGTCCGAGTCACATGGACAAGGGGAATGACGTGCTTCCGGGGTGAAGAAAAGGACTTTTTTATCTGACCCGGAAGTGATAGGAGATCACATGGACTGGGGATTGGAACACTTCTGGGTCAGGAAATATAAAAGGATTATGGGAGCTCTCAGACGGCGAGCTGAGTTGGGAGGCAGGGTGGCTAAGCGTCTGGGAGATTGGAAGATTGTTTATTGGTTTAATTTATATGAGAATTGTGGAGAGGAGCGTGCTTTGTGCACTTTATTATTATAATAAATCTTATTATTGGACTTTTTATCTGGTGTCTGACGTGGTGTCTGAGGGTTCAAGGGAGCGAGAAAGCCCTAAACTGTCACACACTGTTAAGAGAAACCGTGGGACTGGATAAGAGGGACAAGTGTGGAGGTTTATAGGGAGAAGAGGAGAGTGTCCAGCACCCTTGTGCTTGCATGGTGCACCTTTGATATCTCTCGACACCAGGACATCTGCTCAAGAGGTAGGACTCAAACCACCTGAGGACAGACCCAGTGATGCTAAGGTCACTCATTGCTCTCCACATATCTTTTTTCACTTTTCTCTAGGGACTCCATCCATTTTATAAAGACATGCCTGTTGAATGAATATGGTAAAGTTAGATTTGCCAGTTATACCTCTTATGGATGGGAGATAAATATGTTAGTCAGTGGATGATCCATGTAGAAGAATGTGCAAATATACAGTCAGTGACTAGCCCTGGGTTCATTTCCAGTTCCCTGGAGATTTGAATTAGTATAGCTAATCATTACACCACAATGCCTACCTCATTTAACCTAGCCCAATTTGATCTAATTTGTTCTGTTTATGTATACACACTCTTTTCTATCATTAAACTATATTCTCATATATACATCTCCTGGTTTGTAGAGTACACATATTGCACATTTTTGATGAGCATTCACTTATCTGTGCTTGCAGCCTATTGCACACCATGATGACAAATATTTAGTAACAACCCTTATTTACTAGACTCATATTCTTCCCAGGAAGACTTTAATACACTCTGAGAGAGTAGGGGAAATTAAGACAAATAGATGCCTGTGTCCAAGGAATAAGTGTGAAAGTATCCTTCACCTACCTGATCCAGTGCCCTGATATGCTGTATGAATAAATGGAGTTGGGTGTTGGTGGTTCTCAATACCTAATGTCAGATATTAGTCTGGTTAATATTCTCTACTGTCTGAAAGCTCTCACACTTACAATACACTTTTTTTAACAGAGCTATCATTCTAATTTTATTTGAATTTTGAGCTATGCAGACACTGACATCCAGACAAGCTGGTTTTGGCTTAAATACAAACATGCATCAGGCCCATAAAGTGAAACCTATTAACAGCGTACTGTATATACACCAGTCAGCTACAACATTAAAACCACTGACAAATAAAGTCAATACTATTGATTATCTCATTACAATGGCATCTGTCAGGGGGTGGGATATGTGAACTGTCAGTTCTTGAAGGTGATGTGTTGGAAGCAGGAAAAGAAGGCACATGTTTGTGATGGCTGGACAAGTGACATCTATAAAGTAGCAGGTATTGTGGGGTGTTCACTGTATTCAGTGGTCATTACCTACTAAAAGTGGTCCAAAGGAAGGACAAACGGTAAACTGGTGACAAGGTCATGGGCACCCAAGACGTACTGATGTGCATGTGGAGAAAGGAATAGCCTGTCTCATCCAATCACACAGAAGGGCTACTTTAGCACAAATTGCTTAAAAACTTAAAGCTGGCCATGAGAGAAAGTTTGCAGAACACACAATGCATAATGGATTGCTGCAAATGGGACTGTGTAGCCGTAGACTAGTCAGAGTACCCATGCTGACCCTTGTCCACCACCGAAAGTGCCTGCAATAGTGAGTATCAGAACTGGACCATGAGGTCTTGTGGAAGCCATGCTTTGATGAGTCAGAGTTGTTTTAGCAACACGAGGAGGATCTACACAATATAAGGTGGTGGTTTCAATGTTATGGCTGATCAGTGTGTACATACAGTATATTAGTAATTATTAGGATTATTAGGAACACCTGTACAACTGCTTCTCTATAGAATTATCTAATAAGATTATCATGTGGCAAAAGTGCATTGCATTAAATCATGCAGATACAGGTCAGGTGCTTCAGTCAATGTTCACATCAAGCACCAGAATGTGAAAAATATGTGATCCTAGTGATCTGGATGGTTTTGGTGTTTCTGTAACTGCTGATCTCCTGGGGATTTCATGCACAGCAGTCTTTAGAGTTTACTAAAAATGGTGTGAAACACAAGAAAACCTCCAGTGAGAAGCAGTTCTGTGGAAGGAAATGCCTTGTTGATGACTGCTCAGAGGAGACTGGTTCAAACAACAGAAAGGCTACTCAGATAATTACTTTGTACAACTGCGGTGAGCAGAAAAGTATCTCAGAATGTGCAAAATATCAAACCTTGAGGCAGATGGATTGCAACAGCAGAAAACCACATGAGGTTCCAATCCTGTCAGCCAAGAACAGAAGGCTGGAGTGGGCAGAGGCTCACCAAAACTGGACAGCTGAAGACTGGAAAAATGTAGCTTGGTTTGATGATTCACTTTTTCTGCTGAGGCACACAGATAGCAGGATTAGAAATTGACACAAACAACAGGAATCCATACTGCCAACTTGCCTTGTGTCAACAGTTCAGGTTGGTGGTCGTGGTGTAATGGTCTGGGGAATGTTTCCTTGATACACTTTGGGCCTGTTAATACCAATCAGTCACTCATCATTTGAATCCTGTTGTCTATTTGAGTATTGCTGCTGACCATTTTTATATCTTCATGGCCACAACATACCCGTCTCCTAATAGCTACTTCCAGCCTGATAGTGAACCAAGTCACAAAGCAAAAGACGTCTCAAACTGGTTTCATGAAAATGACCATAAGTGCAGTGTTCTTCTGTGGCCTTCACAGTCACCAGATCTGAATCCAACAGGACACCTTTGGGATGAGGTATAACAAGAGATTCTCAGCATGAAAGTGCAGCTGACAAATCTGCACAAACTATGTAATGCAATCATGTCAAGATAGACCAGAATCTCAATGGAATGTTTCAAACATCTTGTGGAATCCATGCTATGAAGAATTCAAGACTGTTTTGAGACTTAAAGGAGGTCATCCCCACTATCAGTAAAGTGTTCCTAATCTTCTTACTGTGTGTATATACACATATGGAGTAAAGTTCTAATAATAAATATCAGACCTTTTCCTTAACTGTGAACTTGTGTCGTTGCTTGCCTTCCTAGGAGAATCAAGAAGTAGACACATTTCAGTTTGTGAAATGGTTGGCATCGAAACTTAAAAGGGTTTAATTATTATGGTTTAGAGCTAAATTGTTTTTGCTTAGTGGCCTTCTTAATACTGACTAATTGCTTACAGCAATTTACTTTAATTACCTAATGGTTTAGTTAATTGGTTTGCTAAGCTAATTTTTGTACATCGTTTTATTAAAAGCTGGCTTGATGTGATTACAGGATTAGTTTTTATAATGCTCTCTGATTTATTGCTTTATGGTGTAGTTGTGCAGGGTGCCAGTTCTCCTCATGTCCATATGGTGCAGGGTTATTTCTGTTGAACTCTGGTAGTGTTAAAGAGTGCAAAGGGGGCTTTTAAAAACCGGGTAGAATAAAAAATAGCTGAAGAGCCTTGTAGGTAAAGTAAGTGAAGTTATCAACTGCAGTCTGAAACGTTTGCTGACATTATTTTTCATATTTACTTGGTGATACTTGGAGGTACCTGAACTACAACCTTTGTAGTTCTTATGCTTTGATTTATGTTTTTAACTCTAAAACATAAGATTCATTACAATTTGTACATTATCCAATCATTCTGTTGCACTCACAAAACACTTAACTGAGAAATTCAAATATATTTTAGTTATTCCAATATTATAATCGCAAATGTAGCAATAAATGTTTAGTAAATTGCTGTTCTGCGTAAAATAGCTATTTTATGGAAGCTGTTACAATTTTCAGGTGTTGTTCTGGTCTGTGAACATAGTCATTAAACATATAGTAAATTTACTAAAAAGCTGTGGCAGTTTAAATGAGAAGAGAAACTGGATACTTTTTCCAATGGGAAAAATTTATTCATGTTAGTTTGTAGTACTAGGGTGTTGTACCGTGTTAGCCATTATGAATGTAGAGAAGAGCCAAGCAAAATGACACCTTTTATTGGTTAACTAAAAAGATTACAATATGCAAGCTTTCGAGGCAACTCGGGCCCCTGATGATTACACATCTTGCCTGAAGAAGGGGCCTGAGTTGCCTCGAAAGCTTGCATATTGTAATCTTTTTAGTTAACCAATAAAAGGTGTCATTTTGCTTGGCTCTTCTCTACATTCATGTTAGTTTTAAAATATGTCTTTTGCCATTTGGCTTGGTCTGGGATACATGAGTCAAAAGACGTCTATACTAATGTATAAATTTAGGAAGTCTGTCAACAGACAAAGAAATGCGTCATGGTGAGTTTCCTTTCGGTATACTGAAGAGTTTACAAATATATCTCCATAGGCGTTTTTAAGTTTAATCAGATGGAGGGGAGGCTGTAACATTTGACTCTAGCACTTTATCTAAAAGAGCTGCATTTCCTGGGTTATGGCAACTCCAGTTGGATACACCTGAAACTACTCCATCAATGTAGGAACCAATTCAGGATGACATTCCTCACAGGACATACTACAACAAACACACAAGTCTCTCCTGTCTCATTTACCAAGCACATACACCTTTATTAACAACTTTCGAGTCTTTGGGTACTTCTCCTTTATCAAGTAACTGCTCAAATATGCCTAATTAGGGTTTATAGTTTATATTTTTCAGTATAATTGGTAAAACCTCATCAGGTCTGGGCGTTTAATTATTCTTTCTTTCATTTTCAAATTTAAAAACTCAAGGCTTGATTTTTCTTCTGCATGGGCATTTCTTTTGTTTCTTCTTTTACAAATTTTTGGGTGAAATAAAAGTTCTGTTCAATTGCTATTTCCTTCTCATTTTCAATGGGCCCCCTCTTTGTGTCTCAATGGGTTGTTCAATGCTTTGGTATAATTTTTCTACTATAGCAGTACTCAAAAAATTGTTTGCTGTTTGTTTTGGCTTCACTAGCAATTGTTTTTTTGTTTGGGTTCTCTTCTGAATGTTTTTTTTTTATCACTTGCTGTAGTGTCTGGTAAGACAAAATCATTATGCTGTTTTTGGACTTTTCTTGTACATTGATCTTTTCTGTTTTACCTTTTTAATAATGCCCTAATTTGTCTTTTTTGGATGATTTTTGTCTTTTTGCTTTATTGTTTTTTTCGAATTTTGAGCCTGGTTTGGAAAGTTTCTGAAGTGACACTATCTAAAATTTATAGTTGCTGAGTTTTTATTTTCCCATTATGTTTGCTTTGTGCAAATTATAAGTCTTTTTTGTGGTAAACATTTGTGTGTATTCTTTACTACAAATCAGGTAGTTCTGCCAGTATATCAGAGAACATTACCAGTAGAGATTGTTTCATCAAATTGACAGCATATTTAAAAAAACATTTAAGTGCTTGAGTATACTTTGTAGAAAGCATATACATCAACCAAGGGAGAGTACAGGCAAACCCAGGATAATCCAGGAGCACGGCCCTTTCATGCTCTCTGTTTTTGTGGCTGCCCTCGATCTTTACTGGGCATTTTAGTTTTGGCAACCCAAAATGACACCCTCTAAATCTCCCTGCTGCAGCAAGTGTCTTTACAAAGGATGTCTGTACATATCCCTATGAAATAGACACAACATTTCTGTATCATACTTGTTTACATCAATTATAGTTTGTTAGAATCTTGTTTACATTCATTCATTTATAGCCAAGGACTGTAATCTTTTGCTCCAGTTGGTGCCTTGACTTGTTTCCCATGCATATACTAGAGAAAGTGCAGCATGTTATCTGTTCATTCCCATTGCGACTTGTTTCCCATTTGTATACCACAGCTTCCAGGACTTGTTATTTGTTCTGACCTGATTCCTGTCCTGATACCTGGGATGATGTAGCTGATTCCTTCTTAACTACATTCATCAGGTCAACAAGTATGTCCTCAAATTACCTCTTGGTCAAATTCACATTTAGAAAATAGCAGAACATGTTTGACTTCCCAAGGTTACTGTGGATTCACTAAATACTGCAATAAGGTATGGATCTACAGACTTATTTTGAAGTATAAATATTATTACAGCGTTAGTAAGATGAAACTTCCGTAATCAATTTTTGCTATCAATTCTTTTATCAATTTGAAACATCACAAGTAAATTTTCCATCTTATTTAGAAAAACATGCTCATGGTTTGGAATAATTGAGGAAAAACTCTTGTATACCGATATTTCTGCTGGCTGTTGTTTGGAGGCAAAAATGAACTCTTCTTGATGATGGCACTCTGCTTAGCACTCAATGGAATGCAATACTGTAGGTCTTCTACATATGGCTGTGGTGCTCCAGCTCTCTTTTATGTCTCCTTTATACCACATGAACTTCAGAACAGGTAATTCACCTTTAGCTAAGCATGTGTGTCCCCAGCCAGTACTTGGATGGAAGACCATCTAGGAAAAGCTTGGGTTGCTACTGAAGGAGGTCTTGCAAAAATGGAGCTGCTCTTTGGATGAAATATAAAACCAAGGTCCTGACTCTCTGTGGTCATAAAAGATCGTTGTGCATGCTTCATAAAGAGTATCATGTTTCCTGATGTCCCACCTGAATCACACATCACAGCCTGGCCATTCTGGCCTCCTAATCTTCCCTCATATCTGATTGGCAAACTATTTCTCTCACCTGTTTAACACCTAATAACTACAGTAATATGTGTTGAGTATATTGGCACAAAATGGCTGTCGTTGCATTATCCATCTGGATTCTGCACATTGATGGTGGTTGTAGAGGCTCCTTCCTTTCTATGTAAAGTGCTGTGAGTGTCTTGAACATAAATGCAATGTCTTCTTCTTCTTCTAAAGTGTCAATGGTGCCAATATACTGAGACCTTTTAACAATAATGCCTGCTGTCTTTTTCAATTACAGTGTCTAAGTTTTTAATGAGGGGTTAGTCCTGCTTCATCACACTACAATGCCCTGCTTTTAGACCTTGGGCACAAGACATTATGCAGTGTTTATATGTTTTTCCAGTGTCTGTGTAGGTTTTTCTTGAGACTCTCCTATTTTCATCCCAAACATATATATTTTAGGTTAATTAAAAACTCAAAATTGGACCCCATATGAGATATTGTGGGTGTCTTCAGCAGTATGCCCTGTGATGTAGTGTCATTAATGATGCTGCAACACATATTTTACCCCTAAAAAATGTTTACAATGGTTTACTCTGTTTAACTTAAGTTAAAAAAAAACATTAAAACAGTATATAAACTATTTGCAATCTGAACAGTTTTCTTCCACCTACCATTGAAAATAATCCTCTGAGTTTTGGTAAGATGTCACTATATTTTAAATTGATGGATTTTAAATCTTCATAGAATAAAGATGGCATGTCATTAAAACAGAAAAAAATTGAGGGTAACAGTAAAAAATATAATTAGCAAAAAATATAGCAGTTGGATGAATTCTGCAATCAGTAGATAGAAAACCTATTTCAATAGCTTTAAAAGCTGAGGCTTCTTGACAAAATCAACTCATGTCTAAACAAGGTGAATGGCTGGATTTTCAAAAGTTTATGTAGAAGATTCTTTCTTTCTTTCTTTCTCTCGCGAGAGTGGTGAGTGGGTGGAGCTCTGTGAGAAAGTGGGAGAGTTTGAAGGTCTGTGATTTTACTGTTTGTTTTTCCTGCTTTTTTGTTCTTAATTGATATTCTGTTTCTAACTATTTATCTTTTTGTTGGAGTGAGGGGTCCATTTTCGGAACGGTGATTTTGAAAAACTCACCCTACAACATGGAGTGAAGCTCATGCCAGAAGCGACCTGTTCTCTGAAAGAATGTGTATTGGCTGTACGAAATGTGATAGGCTGTGAGAATGTTCGTTCAGCCTGTGTGTGTTGCTACAACAGATTTTGTTCATAGATTGGTAGAAAATGGAGTTGTTATAAGGGACACTTTAACCCCCATAATGCCTCTTACAGCTCCAGCAAAAAAGATTACCTTATCTAATGTGCCTCCTTTTCTTTCTAACAACACCCTTGAAAGAGGGCTATCTCGCAATGGACGTGTAAACTCGCAGAAAAAACGAATACCTTTAGGATGTAAAGCACCCCAGTTGAAATATGTGATGTCTTTTTTGGAGGCAAGTTTAAATGATTTTAAAAAATACAGAGGATGAGTTAAACGTAGCGTTGAGGTTCTGAGTGGACGGTTACGAATATGTTATCTTTGTCACCTCTGAACCGATGAAATGTTTTAAATGTGGCTAAGCTGGTCATGTAGCCAGAGATTGCACAGATGTTGATAAGGCTGCAGAATCAGGCAAACAACTGACCCCAGATGTGACCCCCCTGGGAATCAGACAGATGCGGCAGAGAAGGTGTCTGCATTTAATAACACAGCAGGAAGTAGCGGCGGGATCGCTGTTGCTCAGAATGAACACACTGCTAGCGATCAGACTGCGTTGGTCCAATTGATCAGCGATTCAAATGCGAACTTAATGCCGATCCCAATCTGAATAGGGATAATGGAAATCAGGACTCCCCTGTATCAGAATCAGGAAACACTGCTAATGAGTTGGGTGTCTTGGAGGTATCGGACTCTGCTAAAGAATCGGTGGTCCCCAGCATATGGGATGATATGGAAATGGAGTGTGTCGACTCTGACAGTACTTTCAAAACGCCAAAGGCTGTTAAAAGACACTGTGGGGCAGATGAGCAAGTTGCTTTTAAAAAAAGAAGTTTTGAAGAGAATGCAAAAATTGGGAGTCTTAATGTTGCCGGGTGTAAGAGCCCTCTTAAGATAGTGAAAGTGTGCAACTTCCTGAGAGGGAAGCATCTGACAGTGGCTTACCTGCAGGAGACGCACAGCAAAAATGCTCTAGAAATTGAGTGGCAGAAATGCTGGGGAGGAGATTTTTTTTTAGTTGTTGCCATTGGTATATCCAAACAAGTGTGTCCGACATCAGTGTCTGCCTAAGAAGTGATAAGAGGGTGGATGCTTAAAGTAAAGGTTGACTTGGAAAATAGCCAGTTGGTTTTTATTAACGTTTATGCTCCAACAATTGGCAAAGAAAGAGTGCGCTTTTTTAAATGTCTTGAGCATACTTTATCAGAGTGTGACCCGGATGAATGTGTGTTTTTAGGTGGGGATTTTAAGTGCACCCTTAATGATGCACTGGACAGATATCATGCAGCGCCCCACCCACGATCTGCCAGAGAGCTGAAAGCGCTCATTGAGCGATATAAATTGAAGGATGTTTGGAGGGTTCTGAATGGGAGCAACAGGCAGTACACGTTGGCACAGTTACGAGCAGGCACTCTTTCACTTGCCAGGCTTGATCGGGTTCATACTTTTAACCATCATCTTAACCATTTTAATTCATGTGACATTGTGCCAAACAGTTTTTCTGATTATGCAATAGTTACCTGCAACATTCTTATGTCATCTTTAAAGTCAAAAGCTCTCATTGGCATTTTAATGGGCTTTTATGTCAGGACTCCCATTTTAAAATTTGTTTTAGGTACTTTTGGATACAGTGGCATGAAAGGATATATCAGTTCTGTTCTCTGGGTCAGTGGTGGGATGTTGGTAAAGTGCAGATTCACCAGTTCTGTCAGTAGTATACTCTGAATGTCACACTGAGCTTGAATGATTCTTGGAAAGCACTGGAGGAAATGATAACAGCACTCCAGCAGGACTTTAACTCCTCTAAGGGCAGTGAGAACCTGGACATGTTGAAAGTGAGAAAGGCTGCCCTCGCACAACTGACTGATTGTAAAGTCCAAGGTGCTTTGGTTAGAGCCTGTTTTCAAGCAGAAACTGAGTGTGATGCTCCAACCAAGAACTTTTTTGGGCTTGAAAGAAAACAGGGCCAAAGTGGAATGATTCATTGTTTGCGTGACCCCTCTGGAAATGAGATGAGATGCTCTTCTCAAATTAGAGCATTTGCCATTGATTTCTATTCTACACTTTTCTCATCTGGGCTGCTGGAACAGGAGACTGTTTGTTCGGGTTTTACTAATGGGCTGCCGCAGGTGTCAGAGGAGGAGTTACCAGCTTTACAGGGAGGGCTTACCCTTGAAGAACTCTCACGGGCAATGGCAAGTTTAAACACACGGAAAGTTCTAGGTATTGATGGACTTACTGTCGAATTCTACAGGTTGTTTTGGGAGTTTATCGGACCAGACCTACTTGTGGTTCTTCAAGAGTGCTTAGATAAAGGTCTCCTCCCCTTGAGCTGTAGAAGAGCTGTTGCTGCCCTCATTCCAAAAAAAGGTGATCTCTGTAATATTAAGAACTGGAGGCCAGTAGCCTTGCTTTGTACTGACTATAAAATTTTTATTAAAGTGTTGGCTCTGAGAATGAAGGAGGTATTGGGGCATGTCATTCACCCTGATCAGAGTTACTGTGTACCAAATAGGTTCATATATGACAACATCTTTTTATTAGGTATACATTTGAAATCTGCAAACTGTTTGGATTACACGGTGGTCTAATTTTCTTGGACCAGGAGAAGGCTTTTGATCCGGTGGCACACCAGTACCTTTGACAAGTACTAATGGGATTTGGTTTCCCACCCCGCTTTGTTTCCATGGTTTGGGTGCTCTATAGTGACATTCAGGGTGTACTGAAAATCAATGGTGGGCTGAGTGCTCCATTCAAAGTAGATAGAGGGATTAGACAGGGTTGCTCCTTGTCTGGCATGTTGTATGCCCTGGCTATTGAACCCCTGTTGATCAAATTAAGGAGAGTGGTGGGTGGACTGTCTGTCCCTGAGTGTTCAGTGCCTTTGAATATCTCAGCATATGCTGATGATCTCATAGTATTAGTTGTAGTACTAGGGTGTTGTACCATGTTAGCCATTATGAATGTAGAGAAAAACCAAGCAAAATGACACCTTTTTTTGGCTAACTAAAAAGATTACAATATGCAAGCTTTTGAGGCAACTCAGGCCCCTTCTTCAGGCAAGATGTAATCTAATTTTCTCTACATAGTATTAGTTGCAAAACAACAAAATGTGAATGGCCTGGTATCTGTGCTGGATGAGTTCCAAAAAGAATCCTCAGCTAAAGTAAATTGGACCAAGAGCTCCGTGGTACTATTGGGTAAATGGATGGGTCCTTTTCCTTCGTTGCCATCTGGACTGAAATGGACAAGAGATGGAATTAAATACCTGGATTACATCTAGGAGGTACAAACAGTGACATTAAGAATTGGGAAGGCGTTGCAGAAAATGTGAGAAACCGTTTACAACACTGGAGATGGCTACTTCCCCAACTGTCATATAGAGGATGGACACTAATCATAAACAACCTTGTTGCATCTGCTCTGTGGCACAAGTTGGCATGCCTGGAACCCCCACCTGACCTGATTACTAAAGTGCAAAGGGAGTTGATTAGTTTTTTTTTTAAATGGAAAGCATTGGCTGTATCAAGGTATTTTGCACTTGCCCAGGAGTGCAGGAGGACAAGGACTGGTGGACATCTGTAGCAGAAAAAATGCTTTCAGACTACAAACTCTCTGGTCATATGGCTGTGTCCTGGAAGCCACTAGTAGGTGCTCTCCTACACCAAGTTGGCAACCTGAAATTGGACCGAGTGCTTATCTTAATGGACAGTGATTCCTTTCCCATAGGTAATGTTTCAGACTTTTACTGAAGTGTATTGAGAATCTGGCAACAGTTGGATTGTCGCGTAGAGGAAAGATCCTTAAATTTATATTGGACTTTAGAGTTGCCAGTTATCTCTACCATGGCAGTAGAGTCAACATCTCTGATACAACGCCTGATCAGGGCTGGTATTCTACAAATAAAACATTTGATTCAACCAAAGCTACTCAGTTGGCTGAGCGCATAGAAGTTGGCTGCAGCTTTAGGTCTGAGCTCTGTGCACACATCAGAAAGATTTTTTCGGCACATTTTTTTGAATATACCTTCAGCAGCTAAGGATTTATTGCAAGACTTTATCAAAGGTACAGATTACCCAGAGCCTTTGTCTGCGTTTTCAAATTTGTTAATTAATGCCAAAGAGAACATAATGGAGGAAAACGGCAGGATACTGAGAAAAACTAAATATCTTCCTTTTGACTCTGCAGAAGGGAAGGAGCTATATGAAGTGTGTGTCTAAGCTTGATACCAGTCCCAACTATGCAGATACCCGGATACACCCTGGAGGGATAAACTGGGAAGGGTGGAGGGTGTCAGCCCCATTTGGGACAGTCTGTACAGTCCACCATTGAATAAGAGAACTGGCGATCTGCAATGGAGAATTGTTTCACGGGATTGTGGCAGTTAATTCTTTTTTGTCTTTAATTAACTCCAACATCTCAGAGACATGTCCTTTTTGCCAACAAAGAGAAGACTGTTTTCTTTACTGTTTTAGGATTCAACCTCTTTTATCTGTACTTGGCAGTGTTTTTAGTGTTTTGGGTGTTTATTTTACCAATCAGGTTTTGATATATGGCTTTGTTAATGTGAGAGCAAAAAAGAATGTTAGCAGGTTAGCAAATTGTTTATTGGGCCAGGCTAAGCTTGCCATTTATATCACTAGGAAGGAAAAAGTTAAGAGTGACAGGGAGTCTGACTTGGTGGGTTTCTTTAAGGCACAATTAAAAATAAGAATTTTCTTAGATTTCAAGTTTTATAGGATGACCCTCAATTTGCAAACATTTATATATTAACAGTGGTGTGCAATGAATGCAATTTGTAAAATTGTTAATGAGGAGTGTGTTTTTGTTTTGTGAATTAATTATTATATTGTTTCTTTTGGTGATTTAATTTTTATGAAACTATGGCAGAATACTCATTCATAGGTTACATAGGATGTTCCTTTTTTCATGGTTTGTTGATTTGTGTATTGATTGTTGAATGTTTAATAAAAGGTATATTTAAAACTCAAACTCTTTCTATCTTTCTTTCTTTTTCTTTCAACTATATAAAAAGTGCCTGAAGCAAAATGAGTGTTTTGTTTGCTTATTTGCCTGTATAGAACAAAATGGTGGTGCTTGTATGTCAAATAAAGATCATTTTATTGATATCATGAACTTTTCAGCATTAAGTGTATGCAATGCAGAGGTGACATGATTAGATAACATTAATTAAAAGTAAATTGTAGGGACGTTCTTTCTGTATACACTAGCATCAATGTTTCTGTGGCCTCAGACAAACATAATTATTTATTGTCATGGAAATAAAAAAGCATGGTTTATATATGAATCTTAAGTAAATACTTGCTTGTGCGTATTTTCTTTTTTTGCATAGTAATCAATCACTGTTATTGTAAGACATTTCCGTGATCATTATATGCAAGCAGAAAGTAGGTATTCATATTTAAATTTTCATTATAGTCTCACAAGACTGGCTTTCCTGCAACCAACCGGTTCAGTAGTAGAACTTTTTTTGTTGAAGTCTACAGTAAGCATTTATTAGATTATAAAGATTTTCCAGATTTGTTTTCTTTTTGCAACATAACAATGATTATCACTTTACATTAAAGCTGAATGGAGAAAAATATGCTTGCATGGGGGTGATAGAATTGTGTTATTGGACGACAGATGAAGAATCTCTTCGGAAAACCTAGAATGTGGCTTTGAAAACAGTCTGTCTATTGTGTGGTTCTATTACAGTCCAACAGACTTGATGTAAAGTGTAATAAATCAGGACTCAAGTAGTGTTTTGGCTGATAAGTAACAGCAGTCTTGTTAATCTATTTCTTCAGCTGCTGTCCTCAGCAAATACAATCGATGGCTTACAATGTATTATCACAGTCACATTTATTTTTTTCTTAAACGATTTAAGTAGAAACAGTTACTTTCTAGCTCAGCTAACTCATCATTTTTGAGCAGCCACTTTAAAATACCATTGTAAAGAACACTTTTGCCAAACTGTGAATATTCTAATTGTGCTACAGTTATGCATAAATAATGCTTGGGTATGCTTATTAAAATCCACTGCTTCTACTGAAAAGGTCTGCCTGTTTGGAATTAAGGGCTTCATGAATGTTACTCTGCTTGATACAATTACAGCTTATCAGTGGCATTTCCATTTTTAATTGCTGCACACTTTGGATAATTAAGTTGGATAACATTATCCTCAGAAGGAGTCATAATCACCTATTAGTCACCAGTTGTTTCGTAATAAACATAAACAAAATGGTGAGACTCTGCTAGGATGCTCGGCTTTCTTTTCACATTACTGTCACAGCAGTCTCAGCCTACAACAGATGCTTGATGCAGCCAAACATAATAGTGCCACATTTAAAGTATCCATTTTATTTGTTTTTGTCCATATAAATGTTATATCTTTAGGTTTTTAAACAAAGCCCAACGTTTTGTACACCATTTTCCAGTATATCATTTTATTAGAATAATTTTAATTAAATTCCTGTCTCCAAAAAAGGGCACTGGAAAGTGCAGCTGCCATGTCAAGTGATCTACTGTATATTAATTGGTATTCTTTAAATCTAATTTATAGGCCCATGAACAAAACAATACTCCTATTTTGTTTTGTTTTTGTATTGATTTTTGTATTTACACTATTGTTTTTATATTTATGTTTTTATAGGTTGAAGCTCAGATTTATTGTCAGGTGCAGAATACTGTGAAATACTTACCTACAAGTATTACTTGAGAAACGTGAACCTTACATTAAAACCTTTTCCAGAGGGCACTTTACAAATATATCCTACATAAGAACAGTTTGGACAAGACCAGACCATTCACCTCCTCCTATCCCGTCTGTCTATATTCATCTAACTCTGTCAAAAAACTCTCAAGTCGAGACATCCCCAAAGTACTACAATATATTACACAGTAGTACAGTGCTTCTTGTCTTTGAAATCTAATTTTATCAAAATGATAGACAGCCGACATTTGATATTCTGCCAGATAAAGAAACAAGGCAGATAATATTTAAAGAAACTTGGGCCCATATTTATCAAGCATCTCAAAGTAGGAAAATGGTCCTAAATGGCTGAAAATCTTAGAGTGGTGCAATTTTGGTCCTACTGTTTGGAATAGGAGTAAAAGCATTTTATCAACTCTCCTAAATTAGACAACTACTCCTATCTCCACTGGGAATTAGGAAAGCGTGTGAGCTGTCCTAACTCACTAGGAGCTGCCAGAAGATGGCGTTCAGCTAGAGATCGGCAGGCACATTCTGGGAAAGGCTGAATGTGTTGGAAACACTTAACAACAATGAACTCGTAAAAAGATATTGATTTGACAGAGAGGGAATAATATTCATCACAAATTTTGAAAATTACATGATTGCTCCAGCTCTGCAGAGAAGCCAAGCACTGTCTGCTGAAATGACAGTGTAATGTTACTTGTAAAATGCAGCTTTGCAATAGTGATGAGGTGGCTATGTCACATTTCTTGAATTTTGCACCAAATTTTAAATGCCCTTACAATACATAAGTTAATAATGAAGATTTATACGTTTACCCAGCATTCCACGGAAAGTAATAAAGCAAGCAGCATTCATGTAAACAAAAATCTCTGACCCAAATATGGCTGAGCACACATGTGTGAATCATAAGCAATATCACAGTTATCAATAGAGAGGTGATCTTGGGTGCAAACTGTACTGTAGTAACTGGCATATTACCATGAAAAAGGCGGGGCTGGAAATAAAGGAAGGTGGAGACTCTCGGGACACTGGGTGAACAAAGCATCACAGAAAATAAGGAGAAATCACACAGAAAGGCACAGCACAGTGGAAGATGACTGGGATACTGAAGAGTGAATGAGACTTCAGAAGCAGCACAAGAATAGCCATGGCAAGTTTCAATAAGACTCTTACTTTACAAGACTTTTTCTTTTGGCATAACAGCAGGAAGATGATTCATCTAAAAGTAAGGCTGTGGATCACGCAATCATCTATCCGTTTTCTAAACTCACTTTATCTCAAGCAGGGTTGAGAGGAAGCTGGAGCCCATCCCAACAAGCATAGGCTGCAACAATACCTGGAGCATACATTGTTAAATGTGCCCATTGACAGGCTTTACTCTCATTCGGTATGTGTCTCTGTCTTTCTATCTTGGTGTTCATTATATTATTCATAATGTTGCAGAGTGGCAACAATTACATGCAGCTCGGCTATCCTACCTTATTATGTTTTCCTTCTTCTTTGACTATTATTATTATTATTATTATTATTATTGTGGTGAATCCTCAGCATTAGTATCGGAAAACAACTAAATGTCATCAATTTGTTATAATGTCAATTTTTTTCTTTTGTTAATTTCCAGCAAGTGGTGTTGTGAAATTTCAATGTCATTCATTCCCAAACATGAATTCCTACTCTTAGCAGGGACTGGGACTAAAATGCTTTGTAAATACTTCTTATGCTGTGGTGGGATGGCACTCTGTCCGGGGTTTGTTTCCAGCCTTGCGCCCTGTGTTGCCTGGGATTGGCTCCAGCAGACCCCCTTGACCCTGTAGTTAGGATATAGCGGGTTGGATAATGGATGGTTGGATGGATACTTCTTATGTCCTACATTGAGGTAGTATAAGTTCATTCTGAATAAATATTGGCCCAGGAGATGAAATATATAGCTAATGTTTGTTAGCGAGATTACAGTAATTACAGTAAGTAGGAATTTTAGTATTTTAAACAGTGTAAAAAATGTGAAGCAGAAATCTAAGTTAAAAAGGACGTAGAGAGAAAGTTGGGGACAAGGAAGTCAAGCACTATTTATGAATCCATACAAGAAACAAGAATTGAAGTCAGGAAAGAAAAACATGGCAAAAAAACTAAGAGATCAAATTAATATAAGAAGTCCCATGCCAAGTTCTTTGTAGAAACATGTATACAAAGATTTTTTGAGGACAATAAATTATTACAGAAAAAAATAAATTCCAAATACAGTGGAACCTCGGGTCACGTCCGTAATTCATTCCAAAACTCTGGTCACAACCCGAAGTAATTTTCCTCATAGGATTGTATGTAAATACAATTAATCCATTCCGGTCCATACGAGCTGTATGTAAATATATTTATTTAAAAGATTTTTACGCAAAAAAATAGTTAATTATACCATAAAATGCACAGTGTAATAGTAAACTAAATGTAAAAACATTGAATAGAGAAAACTAACATTGCAAGAGTTCACGCTATAGCCTTACAAACCACTCTCTGTAAACACTTTTTTTAATGAGTTTTAAGCACAAGGAAAAAATTAACATTTAAAAAATCCGTAATTTATTCAAAAACTAATCATAAACAACCAAGAAAACTAACCTTGCATGAGTTGAGTTCTGGCATGAAGGAAGTGAGGAGGAACTGGGTGGAGAGGAGATTACAGTTTTGAGGTAAAGTCTGTGATGATGCGGATTTGCTGCATGCTCTCATCTCGCTTCCGGGAGCCCTTAAACCCATCAGTGTCGGTAATGTTACCGATGAGCATGACAGTGAGGCACTACAATGGAGCAATCGGATGGTGCAAAAAGTACCAAGTGCTTTTATTAAAATCAACAAAACAACAATCAAAAACAAAGTCCAAATTAAATAAAGTGCAGTGCTTTCAGAATCCTTCAATAAATAAATGATCCCATAAAAACAGATGTGAAGTGGAGGTTAAAATCCAATAGAAAAATGTCTTCATTAAATACAACGAGATTAAAACAATGCTCGAAGCAGTCTCTTTAAAAACAAGCCCGGTGCATTCTTTAACTGCCTCCTCAGCCTTACTGCCTTCTTTAACTGCCTTCTCACGCTCTCTCTTTCTCTCGCTCGCTCTCTTGCGCTCTCTCTCTCGCTTGCTCTCTCTCTTGCCTGCTCACTCGCTTGCTGCACAGGGAATGCACAGGAAGAGACTGAAAACGTGTGGAAATCATCGGCGCGTACGAACTGGAAGGGAAACCGGCTTGTTTGTCACCCGAGTGTGTGGTTGTGAACAGAAGCAAAAGTTTGGCGAAATTTTTGGTCATAACCCGATTTGCACGTGGACCAAGATGTTCGTGACCCGAAGTTCCACTGTATGACACTAGCGTCTAAGCAAAATGGCTGAGCAAAAATCACTGTCAAAAAAAATCAAAAGAAAACATGCAAGAAAAATCTTTCAGGAATCCACGAAGCTGGACTATGATGTAACCACAATGACAGCTATTTATATTGTTGCATCAATGGGAAACTTACCCACGACTTCCCGGAGCACATGCCTTGTCAACCATGAGTTACATGTTACAACTAAGCCATAAAACAAAATGGCTTCACAGTGTATTAAAAAATATGGATGCTAATAAATTTGTACTTTTGATAAAAGCTTCCCAAAAAGAAAATGTTTGGCAGAAAGTTCTCTATATTGAAAAATTCTAGGGAAACTTTATCTTGAAACAGCAATTACACCCAAAGTAATTTATAGAATCACAGTCTTGCATAACCATGAAGTGCACAGCACTGACCTTAATAGCTTTGCTTCTATGGCGTCATCCACCATGCACCTTTAGCCATCAATGCAAAGAAATCTATGACAAATATAAACAAACAACTCTGCAAAATTGCCCAGCTATAAGATGAGAAATAATTTTAACATTAAGAAAAACACTCTAACAATGTAATTAAACATTTGAGTTGCGATCTCAAATTAAAAATTCTACATCAAAATCAAAAGCTCAGTACAAAGGGTAAAAGAGACACCAGTAAAATGAATGATGGGCCCATATCATGACACAATAGATAAAGTGTATTTAGAATTTCTTCATAATGTAGACAATCTGCCTTTAATTTGTGTTTGGAGTATACATGTTCTGTGACAGTAGGTATGTTGCAGTTGTATATTTCTAAATGCTTCTCTATTCATATTGTCATGTGCACTGGAGACAGCTTAAGGGCTTGGTTGATGGTAATTACCTGCTGAACTAGGGGTTGGCACTCTGGTCTAATGCCTTATCTCCTCCTCCCCTTGCAGAAAGGAAGACTGGCATCCACTCCACTGCAGATGTCACTTCCATTGTTTACCCTCCTGGACTCGCCCCTTCCTGATGATCGACTTTATAAACCAGAAGCCAGCCATCTTGTTCAGTTCTATTTTGGTCTTGCATCTGGAAAGATTTTCCTGCAACTTATTCCTTGTTTTGTTTCATTGTTAAAACGGGGTCACCAGGGTGGTGCCCCAACTCTTTCACATTGTTGTGTCTTCTTTAACAATAT
This sequence comes from Polypterus bichir lapradei, assembly GCA_026402145.1. NCBI lineage: Eukaryota > Metazoa > Chordata > Cladistia > Polypteriformes > Polypteridae > Polypterus > Polypterus bichir. The sequence continues at coordinate 59,037,589 of JANRMT010062819.1, forward strand.
CTACAATGAAGAATTTGTTCTATGTACAGTATGTCACTGGTGGCTTGTTGTTAAGCCAATGAAGAAGAAACTGCTGCTGGTGTCATTACTTAAGGATGTGGACTCAATGGCTATGTGTACCTCTGCTAGTACTGGCCCTTTTGACTCTACTATAAAATTCTACTTCCAAAAAGCAGTGGATGGCACTATGCTTTAAAGAAATTCTTTGCTCCAATAAATAAACTTCTCTTTGAAACAGCTGAATGAAAGTAGGCTATTTATAACAGTATGAGAACACATACAGCAGTATTGATTCACTAACAAACAAAATTAAAAATCTTACTGCTTCTTCAAGCTTGCTGTTTTGTATAAAGCATTGGCACTAAGTATGATACAGGGGATATGCAGTACATGTATTAACAATATATGTAAATTGGCTCCCTACAATGATAGTGTGAAAGAAAAATTAACCGCTTGCAAGCTAGGGTTAGGGTTAATAGCTGACAAAGCCGTTTTGCTATAAGGGCAGGTTATTCATACGGGCGTCTGTCATAAGACAGGGTGCAGTAAACTGACCTAGGACAATTTCCAGTTTCTTTAGGAACACATCTATTTGACACAGGAAAGATGACCTTTCCATTTTTAAGGTCAATCTGAAAAGTAAAAATCTGAAAAGTAAAAAAAATAAGAATAGATGACCCTTTAGTGCAATAAAATAAAATACTTAAGTAAACGATATTTTTTTTTTTTTATAAATAAGGGGAAGGGGGAGGAAGAAGAAATTATAAAAAGCCAAATGAAAAATGGAACTTTGCTCTTCTGCCTTGTAATGTAGAATCCATGTACTCATCTGTGACAGAATAAAAATCTAATTGATTGAACTATTCCTGTCTTCCTCTGGGTTTCTTCCACAATGGTTAGTCTCTAACAAATCTTACATGCGTTGGGCAACATTAGATGGAAGCTGATTGATGACATATTACAAAATAATAATTTAAAAACGGGCCAGCATGCCAACCTCATGCTGACTGACCAACTTCTTGGGCTCAGAGGAGCTCCTAAAGTTTGTCTTGCGGTTGCTTGCTTGCCTGCCTATGCAAAAGTCATCTTAGATAAAGCAGCGCTGGAATTATTGGATAGAAGGGCCCTTTTATCAGATTGGCCAGCCCAGCACTGACTCGGCTGAGAATCGCCAATAGGGAGGAGGAGGTGGCGGGTTGGCCGAGGTCTCTGGGACTCTGACTGTGTCTGGCTTGTCCGACTCCTTTACTAAAATCTGGCCATGATTCTACAATTCACTGATGGACAGATATTGTTGTATTTCTGCTAATTACCTTGTACTTGTTTCTTGACAAATCTGTATCCGTATACAGTATGTTATAGTATTTTGTACTGTTGTATTTCTGAGATGAAAATGATAGATTGGCCATCTAGCTCAGTGAAGAGGATTACTTGTGATCTGTTTTGTGTATTTTTTGACACCCATTGCATGTCCAAGTTGGTCAGGGTTTCTCTCTGAATTGCCTTTTGCCTTTCCCAAGATTTATTCTATTTTTTTCCTGCAAGGTTTTGGGGGGAGGCTTTTTCTTGTCTTCTTAGAGAGTTGAGGCTGGGGGAATTGTCAAAAATAGGTCCTGTTAAAGCCCATTGAGTCATTGCTTGTGTGATTTTGGGCTATACAAGAAATAAATTGTTTTTGTTGCAATGCAAGATGGAAGCCGATTGGGCTTGGTTGACTGCATCATCTATAAGTAAATTGATATTACAAATTAAAAACAGCACAGAAGATAAAAAATATTTTAACTTAAAATATAATTCTGCCTAATTTTATTAATAAGTAGAAGGTGACCCTGTAGTTAGGATATAGCGGGTTGGATAATGGATGGATGGTAGAAAAAAATGCCAAATCCAACACTTGATAATCACACAATGCAGTATTATTATTATTAGCAGTAGTTGTAGTACTGTCAAGTGTAAAGAGTACAGTGATACGAATATATTAAAATTCATTTAATTTAAAAGCACTCATTGTGTCCCCTTTATATTTTATTACCTTTCCAGTCATGTGTCTACACCATGATTATTTTTGCAAAGCAACACAACTTAAATGTGCAGAGTAAAAAGCTAACAGTTTGTGCCCCAGGCCATGCCTGAATCCATGAAAAAACAGTTGAAAAGAATAAAAAAAGTAGAACAGGAGAATATTGCAGAATGAAAGGTCATTTAGTGGTTTATTTTGCCATTTTAACATTTCAGCTGTAACTTCAAAATACCAGGCTTGTAAATGAAGGTTCATCTTGAGAATGCTGTTACCTATTGTGGCACATCAATGAGATTCCCTGTAAATGTAATACTCAGTTTTCAACTGACCCGGGTCAGCTTTGTCATTAGCTGGGAAAAATGCAATTGCATTATTTTTGTGGTTGCCTGGCTTTCTGCACATTTACCTACAATTTATAATGTCTTTAACATATGCTTTATATAGTACATATACATACATGTGTATTTAACATATATTATGGGGGTTGGTGATCATGGAGACTCTCTGCACCCAGAAAAAGATAAAAACCAAAAGTTTGAAAATGTTAAAATGAAAGGCACATGGAGAAAAAAATAAGGAAGAGCATAAACACCAAAATCAAGAAACAGCATCTCCTTTGTTCCTTTATTGAAAGTGCTCTCAGACACTCCCTTTGTCTCTTCCCATCTCCTATTGTCTCTTGCCCTCTTCCAGCTCTAAATTAAATGACATTTATACTTTGCAGTATTTTTAAACCCTACATATCAGGCTAGGGAAGTAATTTTTGCTACAAGGATTCCCTGACAAGAAATCCCAGCACCCTTGAGCCTTTAGTTACCCTTAAAGGACCAGGTCTCTGCTGCAGCCTCTGAGCTGCACATTCTCCTTAAACGCACCATGTGCTCTCTCCTCCAAGTCAGTGCCGCCCCCCACTAGTTGGGTCGGAGAATACTGGCCTTGTCCTTAAACATGGCTAGAAGCTGTCTTAAAGTGTTCTTGCCCACACTTGTAGTGTAAGAGAAGCGTCAGACATTCTAATTCTGGATCATCTGCTGTACAATAAACTGAGGGAAAATGTATGCAGATGGCTAGATTAACTACTGTTCATGAACTTGCTTGCACAGTACATTGTCTAATGCCAATATCAGCTATAAAATGTTTTAAAATTATTTCAAAAACTAAAAGACTATAAGCAATAATACAAGTTGTGTGTTTCTATCAGCATCACTGCTAACAGATGAATCTGAATAGTCTTATATACAGTCGCTGGCATTGGAAGTGGGTAGCTGTAGAGGCTTAACTGCATGATAAATTGTGCCCAGCCTCTGATATTTTCTTATATAGTGCTCAGCCTTTGTTATGTACATTTGTTAAATAGCTATAAAAACCCAAGGGAGAACAAACACCAAAGCGCATTTTACTGTTACAAGCTTAACTGAACGTATTTGAAACACCAAGGGGGGGATTTCTTTTATCCCTATTCTTCAGTTATACCTGGGCATCCATAAAGATCCTGCTACCATCATATCTGGATGGAATCACAATTATGACCCTGTCAAGAATGACAGGTTATATTTTGATTGAAATGATAAATACTGTAAAATGTGTATTTTGCACACTTGAGCTAGGTTGTCGAATGTCTTGATATACAAAGATTTTGTGCATTCAATTTCCGTACCACAATTATTTCATAATTTAAGCTATGATAATAATAATAGATTCTTTACATTTATATACTGTAGTGCTTTTCTCACTACTCAGAGCACATCATTGAATGGGGAACCACTTCAACCACTATTTATGTGTAGCATCCACCAGGGGAGCCATTTTGCGCCAGTACACTCCCCACACATTCACTGTTAGGTGGTGAAGTGGTAGAGAGAGAGACAATTGGAGACGGGGGATGATTAGGGGGCCAGAATGACTAAGCCATGGTGGGCAATTTAGCCTGGACATACGGATACACCCTGCTGTTTACAAAGGATGCCCATTTATGATCACAGAGTCAGGACCTCGATGTTATGTCTCATCTGAAAGACGCACAGCAGCACAGTGTCCCTATTACTGCACTGGGGCATTGGGACCCACAATTCATTCCAAAGGGTAAGCCCACCATGCTGGCCTCACTAACACCTCTTCTAGCAGTAACCCAAGCTTTTCCTAGATGGTCTCCCATCCATGTACTGCTTAGCTTCAGGTGGATGACCTGTTCTGAAGTGCAAGTGATATGGCTGCTATTCTAAATACTTAGGTTTCTCTCTTCCCATTTCTTCTGGGTGAATATTACCTTATCAGATTCCTCTAAAAATTTTGCTTTGGTTTCTCTAGTGTCCACTTCAGTGTTTGTCTTCAACTGCTTCTAAACCATTTCTAGTATTACTTTAGTGACAATATCAAAGGTCTCTTCATTTTCTTGGTATTAATTTTTTTAATTAAAACAATATTCCAAAGGCTTGCTGGATTAACAACATATACATATAGTTGTTATACAGTAATCTATGTCAAAGATTTCTTCAGACTGATTCATAAACACATTTAAAAATAGTTTTTAATGGTGTATTTCAGATTCTCTTTTGTCTCCTGAGACAATTTCATAGAGAACATCACAACTTTTGGAATATTGCAAATTAGTGCTTTTGTCTTTGAGTCTCACCAAAGCTATTACAGATTTCATCCATTCCTCAGTGGTATTATTACAAGTACAGCCATTGTTTCACTTGTATGGAGTGAATATTTAAATGAACACCAAAATAGGCCTTATTCAGGCCTTAAAGTAAATTCTAAAACTAAATAAAGAGAACCTGAGTGAAAAAACAACACTTTTGTTTCCACTAGAATGAACAAAGTTATTCAATAGCAACTAGCACTGTGTGGAAGCACAATTGTCCCCTGACATTCGGTGGTTAGTTGTTCCACCTCCAGCAGCAATATTCACAACATTAGTCCAATGTGTCATTGTGGAGGAATTTTAGCAAATTCTTCCTTATGGAACTGTAACAGAGAACAAAAAAGTTTGTGGTGGCTCAATAGCTTTCATACACAGCAGATTGCAATTCAAGTAATGTGAAAATTGCATTGATTGTTGTGTTAGTGGTGGAGGGTTTGTGACTAATTTTCTTAAAAGTAATATTTTTTAAAGTATTTCCAATGGAGTAGTATCAAATCAATGGCAATTGAAACCTATCTGTTAGTTCAAAATGATCAACACTAGCATTATATCCATACCAATATCACCCTAGGAAAAGTAAAAAAGAAAAGTTACCCAGCTAGCTATTCATATTAGTTAAAACACAGTCATTTGTTAAATTATTTAAATAAATAAGAAATTGGAAAGGAACTGAATTAATGTATAGTGGAAATATGAATGCCATATGATGGTCAAGAAGATCAGGGCCTTGCTGCGATTGTTTGTGTATATCTGGACTGAGAGAACAGGGACTGGGTGCCAGAGATCAGGGTCTTAAGCTACTAAAGCCTCCCACCTACCAACTCCATTGTCCATTTTTAAACTTGTCTTTTGTTCATTTCAGTTAGGGCAGCAGTACTTTTCCTGTGTTATTTATTCGATCAAACACCATGTAGCTGCAGGTTGATAATGTCAGTTCTGCTGTGTGAGTGGTTTGCATGCACATGCATTTGACTCACTTGCATTGGCCACCTGAGTGGCTGTCAGGTGAGTAAAAGGGGAAAATATCCAAAATACATAAGTTCAAGCAAACCCTCTCAAGATAAAACTGAAACAGTAAACTAATTCCTAGTTGAAGCCACATAGAATGTTTCTCCGTTTTAAGATTTCACAAATTTGCCAATGCTTTTCAATGGAAACGTTTGAAAATGTACAACTTCATATAGAGCAAACGATGAGCTATCTGAACAAAAATGGGACTGTCTCAACACATTTCTTTGAAGAGTTAAGTGTACCACACATATAATCAACATTCGTTCATGGGGACTGAGTTGTTTCATGCGGACAAATGGATGGATGGACAGACAGACAGACATGGGTTTTTGCAATAGGTGCTTTGTGCATTATATGTGAATGCACCTAAAAAAGGATGCACGAGAGGCCAAAGGTAACAACAGATGTGAGTATAAGCCTTCCACAAACAGGTTTTTCAATATGTTGCTATACAGTGTATGTTTGAGTATAGATGTGCAATAAGTTCACCCTTTTTCAACTGAATACTTTTACATATCAGGACTAGTGGTGAGTAAACCTCAGCATTGCCGCGAGTTTGGCAAAATCGCAAATATTTTTAGGAACTTCACTGAATTTGGTGAAATGCATGGAAGTTAATGGATAACAACGAGTGAACTAGTTTTGAGTAGATTATAATAATGCAATGGTCTTTTAAGTGTCTGTGGTGGCTTCGACTGATTATTGTGACCAAAAATGTGACCTGAGCTGAGATGCAGAAGTGCTAACCTTTGGGCCACCGTGCCTCAAACAACGAAAGATGCGGACAGAAAACTAACAAAAAACAAAATGTATCAAAAAGCCACAAACTAGAAATAAGGAAGACAATGTGTGAATTTAGGTATTGTGTAGAATGCATAGGAAATCTTAACATATACATATACTGTATGGCTTATTCCATTGTTTGAAGCTGCGGGTCCAGCAATGTCTTTATTGTTACTGAGATATCTGTGCAGAAGACAATAAGGCCTTGTAAATAGTAATAAATATTTCATTATTGTTATTTACAGGGTCTCATGTGAATTATGACTCTTTTAAGCTCCTTTAATCTTTGAATTCACTTGTAGCTGTGCCGCACTTCACTGCTACTACTCTGTGATGTCACGCTGGCCTCACAAAACATAATGGGGTTCTATCTAAGCTGGCCACATGGCAGATTTCTAGGAAAATACCAGGTCACCAGTGAACACAGCATATTAGCTGCGAAAAACACTTTGGTGAAATTAGTCGATTAGCAGTGATCAGGATATAACTAACAATCCCCTGGTCTTGACCAAGTCCTAAAATTAAGCACATCTAGTTTCAGGTGACAAACAGCACAGAACAGATTTTACTGTAGTATCCTTTTTTATAAAATAAAAAATCAGGCAACATGCAAAGCCATCTGTGAATAAGTAAGTACATGCCACATTTGAACAACTACTGTACTAGAACTACCATTAGCAGCAATAACATGAAATTCTTTTGAACAGCTCTGTAATATATATTGTATTTATTATCTTTATTATAATATCTTAATCCATGTTTACAGTTACAAACATGATGCTTTTTTGGATTTAAAGCCTCTTTCATCTTCTTGGTTCCTCTCAGTAATGTTTGCACAGACTAAATGATATTCTTTTAATGTATTGATGTTCTATGCAGCTAGAAATATTTATAGTTTTCTTCCTGTTTTTTTCTCAGTAATCACACCTCCTTCAGCTTTTTAGCCCAGTCTCTTCCAAGCCATTCTGAGAAGGTCTTGCACTTGTTACAATGAATCCAGATCAAAAGACCTGCCTCTTGTCCACTGCACCCAAAATGACATAATAATGTTGTATAATATATGTTCTCCTTATTTAAACCTAAATCTTAATCTTGCTTTTCATTGTATTCTGTAATGGCTTCTCTGCATTGTAGCTCCAGCATTCACTGATTTGTATGAATACTTAATTAAATCATTTTGTTTTGCTCTGATTTTTTTTTTTTTTTGTTATTTTGCAAAGAGCTTTCCAACAGTAATTATATATACCAGATAAAATACAGATTTACTAATGCATCACAGGAGCACCTTAAGAAAACAAAATATTGCCACATTAGTAGTCCTTAAAATGTGCATAATGGATTCATGGTTTCCAAATAAAAATGTAAATGCTGGCTGTAATGAAGCTGGGCCATAGGTCTAATGCATATCATATGACCTATTAAAGAAACCAAATAAATGATCTAATAGTGCCATCAACTGTATGTCTGACACATGACAACATATGTTTATTCATCAGATGTCATGCTTGCTGTGTTGCAAGATTGCCTGGATGTGGCACTGCAAGGACAGGGAAAAAGAAAAAAAAAAACCTTTGTTTCAGTTGCATCTGCCTGCAGTATGGTAACAGATGTGAAGGACCCCATATTATTATTATTCTACACATGCAAGCATTGGGAAAGCGTGTAAACATGCTAATGACCAATATTTTTTGTCTCCTGCTTGTGCCTCTTGTTTTTAAAACTCTCATTTGAAACAAACAACCATAACATTCTTCACTGGTGCAATGGATTATAACAAAGTCATTCATGCTTTAAAAATGCAAGTTGAGAAGTGATTTTATTGAAACGATTCTTTTAAAAACAATCATGCCTTCATTTGCAACACGATTCCCCTCAGGCAACTGAGAAAACATATACAGCTCTTTCTTTTTTCTCCACTGCTCTAAATTCAATGAATTTTAATTGGGTGCAAATGTAATAACCTTACTTTATATGGAGTGTTTAATTAGCCATTCCTAATACCCTGATATTATAGTACTGCTAAAATTAAACATTAGGCTCATATATGTGTGTACTCTTCAGAACAGTTAACCTTAACTTATTATCATCAGCTCTTAATTATAAAGAATTGGGAATATGTAAATGAAAAGATTTTTGCTTTCAAGAAATATACTAAGGGATGTATTATCAGATTCCATTGTAAACTCTAATTTATTTTCATGGCATTCCAAATCATAGTCATATTTAGAGCTTCTTTGGATCCATAGATCCCAAACCATTTCATTCTAAAGCTCAGCTGATGTTTTGACCCCAGCAATATGAATTTTGCAGGCAGCATTAATTTGATTGCATAGAAGACATCAATACTTAACCTTGGTGCAAAAAATAATTACAAACAAAACAGATGGTTATGTATGTATACTATGGTTTAACATGGATAATTGCTTCCAGAGTTCTACAGCATATATTAACCTGGTGTCATTTAGCGTTTTCTCCATCCAAGATGCACCATTGAAGCTCTCCCTTGTTTATCAGTATTTAGCACATTACCTTATATTAGCAGAACAAGATTTTTTTTTCTCTTTTTGAAGAATATACAGAATAACAGAATTTGCTGAACATGTTTCCACACCCGGAATAATATCACAAAGCCCAAAAATATATAACAAGGGGGTGTTCATTCAGCAAAATTCCCATAAGGGAGGATTTAGAAACAATACAAACAAAAGCCCTTTGCACTCTGGACCTTCCCAAGCATGTCCCTATCTATCAGGCTTCATCTTTTTTCCTTCTGATACCAAAACACAGAACCACCTCTGACCTCTTGTCTTTCTTTGCTTTCTAAACTGTATTATCTTTTCCTCCATTTCAGTAAGTCCCCCCTCCCCCAGATCCACTGACTTCATACTTTATCAACGTGGACAATATAAGGCCACCTGGCATTTCCAGGAGAAGCAGATGAAGTACAGTTTTCTCATTACAATAAATTATTATTTAAAATGAATAAGTTAGTTGTTGCTGTCAGAGTTTGAAAGGTATAATGAGTCCTTGGGAGTCATTTGTTCTGTATACTGTATATCTACATGTTCTCCTAATAGGGGGTTTATTGCCAGTGCACAAAACTTGATCCAGGTTGAAGCAGGAATAGAGAGACTTGACAAATACACAACCTATGGTATACATTTCTAACTGATCATATAAATAGTCTGAAATAATACATTTAAGAGATAACTAAGAGAATTACATAATTTATGTGAGCCTACATGGTTAAAAGAGACTGCCAACCTATACTAACTGTCTCCTAAAGAGCATAAAAATAGTGCAATGTAAATAGCTTTAGAAGGTGTGAAAACATGAGTGAACTGTTTTGGATACCTTTGTTGAACTCAGGTTTTCAATCAATAGCCAAAGGCATTGTGTGAGTTCACTAAATTGACTTATTGTGCATAACAATAATAATAGAGGTTGTGTTGAGTGTACCTTATGAAAAATTGGTGGCTAGTCCATTGCCCTGACTAAAGAGCTAAAGAGGTTCCTTCAACTCTGGACAAGATAAAGAGGGGAAAGAAAATTGACTGATTAATGGATGATTTTATAATACCAGTATTATGGTACCACCATTCATCAAAACATCGTTATATATGATACTGATGGGGAAGAAAATCACAGACTAAGAACAAGCGCAAATACCCATAATATAAAAACTAATGGTATGATGCCCTCTACTGAGGAAAGACAAAGTGTAACCAACTTTGACACTAAAACATTTATACCTGGTGGTTCAGAGGTTAACACTGCACTGCTGTCTCACGCCACCAGTGACCTGGAATTGAACCACAGCCAATTATAACATGTGTGGAGTTTGCTTGGTCTCCAAATGTTATTTTGAGTACTGTTTCTTCATCTGCATGTTCCTTAATTCAGGAAATATTTAATGTAACTGCACTGTCACTGTCTAACTGTCCAATATTAACTTGGTGAGCTAACTGTACTGGATCCACTAGTTAGTAGCAGCTTGGAAAGAGAAATGGAATTAGGAGATGGTTATGGTAAAATAAACTAGCCCAGAACATGAAACAATAATCATAGTGAAGATACAAAGCAAAGGATTGAAAACCAGGAATTCACATGTAAACTGACCCAAAACATAAGCCGAAGTTCAAGAAAGGGACAGAAACGAATTCATAACCAGAAGTCAATATTAGATTCAAAGAAAATAAAACTAGGCTTTGGAGGTTGCATCCACAAACCTGGACAACCAGAAAGTGCACAACAGTGACTTTTATACCATGGCGGTAATGATGCCAACTAGGTACCTGATAGGGAGGTATTAGGTAAAATAGCTTGGTACGATTTATTATCGCAAATATATTTCCCTCTGGGATAATAAAATCTACCTACCTACCTACCTACAAACTCCATGTCTTACTACCTAATAACCGCCAGAAACAACAGACACAGAGCCCTTAAAAATAGTGACACACCTACAAAAACAAGCTGGCATGGAAATAACAGGAAAATAATTTTTAAGTACAAAATGCACTGAATTAAAAATAAATATGGCTATTCGAATCTCTGATCTCCATTACCCCCAAAATGATGTATATATTAATTTTAGAGACCCAGGAACTATCTAGAAAAAATTTAAAACAAAAGTCGGAATATGACACTAGCCTTAAAAGCACTACTCAAATCTTTTTTTTTTTTTACATTTATCCTCTCCTATTACTCTGTGTCCTATCTTACAGTTTTGTTCAGCAGCTACCCTTGGTCTGTACAGCTCTTTTAGGTTGCTGTGTCTATCTCCATGGCTGCGTGCTCATACTTTTTACAACAGCTTTCATGGATTTTCATAGATCGCTCTTGAAATTTGGGGTATAAAATTTGTCAGGTATACTTCCAAGATGATGACAATTTCTACCATTGGTGTTTTTGTCCCTAATATTATTCAGTTATTATTGTAATTTTGTTAGCTATGTCAAGTGCCAAGTGATACGGAGACTGCGTAGGACAGGTAGTGACCAGCGTGATATACAACTGAAAGAGCTACTAGTCGAGACAGAACACTCCCCACAATGCCAGAGGGAATCACATTGGTCCTTCATATAATTTAGGGATTCCGACTTGTCATTTGGGTGTAAATCCTACATTTCTTCTAAACACAGGATAGCACTTAGAATACGCATAAGAGTGCCTGGGGTCATGAAACGGAGCTGTACGCATGCAGCTACAAAGTTTCTGCACAGCCATTGAGACTCCAGTAGTGGAAGTAACCTATAATTTGGATCATAAAACCACTCTTTTCCCACTAGGAGTGGAGTCAGAGAAAAGGGATCAACTCACGGGAGCAAGGAAACTGTACTTAGGCACCGCTTGAGTGTAAATCCTTTGAGGACTGACCAAGAAAAGTTATTCATTTTTCTAGTTTATCTTGTACTTTGTGTTACTCTTCCATATATGTGTATTTCTATCATAGACCTAAGTATGTTGCACTTCTTTGCCCCCTTTAGCATCATTTGGGTTCAGGGTGCAACTCATTAATGTATCCCACTGTTCATAGCTGCTAATGGAAGTACAGTATATTCCATAAAGACTGGACGACAGTTTGGTAGATTTATGTCAACATTTTTTTATATATGTTCTTCATTTCAATCTATATCTTCAAATGTATATTAGGCTCATTTTCTATCATAAAGTGGCCTGGGGTGAATGAGTATGAGCGAGTAAGTCTTGAGATATACTGGAACTCTTTGGAAGATAGGCTCCTTCTGTCCACACCTCTACAATGTGAAGATAAGGAAAATAGATAGATGAGCATGTAGAGATCAAAACAGCAGCTAGAGACTTAACATTAATGCCGTACAAAATTCAAAAACATGCTAATTATAAACTACTTTAAATGAAATAGATACATAATTATAAGTGACACCATTTTCATGTGTTGCTGCAATGGGCTGGCACCCTATCACAGCTCATTCCTACTTTACGCCCAATTATTCTGGGATGGGGTCAGCCCCCACAACCCTGGGTTGGATTAATCAGATTTGAGGTTGTTATGTTATTTACATGCAAGACAATTCCCAGTTTATGAGTAAAAGAATGCTTCTTTACAAATAAAAATACATTCCCATGCTCTGATTAAAAGCAACTCCTTGGCTTGAATATTTACAATGGTACACTAGAAGAAGAGCTAAGTCAGCGGCAGACCTTCATATGAGGAAATAAAGCAAACTGGGCAGAAAGCAGGCTGTGCCTAGGCTTGGGAATTGAGCCCAAATTTATGGGGCTGAGCAGCTACAGTACTGCAAAGTAAACCACCATTTATGCTTACTGTATATTTTCAGCACTATAGAATGCATTTATGTATTTGTAATGAAGTTGTTACAAATTATATATGTATTAATCATTTTTGATGAAAGCTACTTGACTTTATAGTGTACCACATATCTGTATTTATTTCAGATATATGTATTTTTACATAGCTTACCCTGCTTTCAGCATCTGATGTGCTTTATGGAGACAGTAGATTCTACATGTACTTCCCATCCACATTCATGCTTATACTCACTTAAAGTTATGTATGGATACTAAATTATTTGAATGTCATCCCCATTTGTTAAATGTATAAAATGTTTATAGATGCTGCTCTCCCTGAGCCTGTATATGTCAATCAAAATAGAATACAAAATTCACAACATTATGTTGATGGCTTTACCCATAGCAAATATATAAAGACTTGCGCACCAAAGGATAGCATTTTGCAATTGCATGCTTTTATTTTAAGACTGACAGCCAAGTTATGAAGCTGCGGCATCACTTAAAATACTGTGGATCAATTTAAACCATATAGCATTCTGCACAGCTGAATTTAATTTTCCCTTCCAGAATGTGAAGCAGAATATACATTCTCTTCCTTCAACCATAATAAACTGAAGGGGACTACAAATAGTTCATCATTGTATATTTCTAACCAGCAGAGGGTACAAGCAGCACATGCTGTTCATCTTTACAAGCCAGAAGGTATCTTGTATCTTTATTCCTCCCAAAGAAATAAATAACAGTCTGTAACAGTCAGTATATTTATATATTAGGTTACATGAAAAATGATTTGCAGATTCCTAACCTTTTAGGCATAGCCTATTTTTCCAAATGCCATGCCAATTTATTACACATCTTTTATTATTGCTTCTGAGAAAGAAGTTTTAAAAATGAGAAGCTTTTGTAGCAAGGAGTTCAATAAATAAGTGCATTTTTATAAATGACTACAAAATCAACACTTTTGAGAAATGACAATTTCTGCTCAGCTTGTCGAAGGTTTGCATAAAAGATAAAATATTTGTACTAATGACAGCAAAAGAAGACTGAAATTTGTGTTAGCTCTTAAAAAATCCCATGTGATGAAGTTACAAGACACAAAGTATTTTGTCATAATTAAATAAAGCTGGCTGGAGTTGAAATGAATTATACATACAGTAATATTGGAGTGCATGATGTAGAGCACCATTTTTCTAATTTAAGGACTTACTGTCAATCATCTATATAATTTGAGTAACAAGAAGCCACAAATGCCATTTTTACATTATCTGTTAAAATGCTTACATTAATAAAACTCAGATATTAGAGTTTTCAAAAATAACTTGAGTGCCTGCTGCAGTGTATAACACAATTCAATAATTCCTTTTCATCTTCTTCAATATTGCAGGCTCTCTAATTTAAATGTGTTTTTACCTTCAGTTTTTATGAAATAATGACTTTTCATGCCACTGCAATGTCTCCAAAATTGGTCATTATTCTGTTTTATGATTTTAAATCCAACTCTTATTTAAGCTATATCAAAGCTTTTTAAAATGCGAATTTCACCTGCTTGAAAGAGATGGGATTTATTGCATTTATTATACAGAGAAATAGACACTATTAAATCATTCTGTTGCATATGCTACACCTAATACATATCTTGTGTTGGACAAGTTGCTTGGTTTGCATTTCCAGTGATGGAATAGCTTTCAGTTTTATTATGAAGAAAGTATGTCTTTAAATTATTAACTTATTCTAGTTTTGAAACATTTATTTTTTCTTAATATTTTTATTTCAGATGACTGCTAAATGCATTCATTCTTTTTCTGAACGCTGCTTTGTCTATGTCTGTGTGTAGCCACAGTCTAATCCCGGCACCAAAGACTTCAACATGCAGTTCCAGACCATTCCATGGTAGACCCACATCCACAAATTATCGATTTAGGGACAACAATGGGCTTTGTTTGATTTGTGGAAGGAAATAGGAACACGCAGAGAAAGGCCATGTCAGTATGGGGAGAATGGGTAAAGTCCACACAGAAAGTAGCCAAGATGGGAACTGAAAGCAAATACATCAAACATCTAAACATTATCTCCTTATTTAGTAAAAAATTCTCCATTGTGCAAATTTATAAATGTTCAGAGTATATTATTTGTTTAATAACCATTTCATTGCATAAAAGAAATTTTCTTCTGCAATGTTTATCTTTGTTAATAACATAACAGACTGTGTCAAAACAAATATCTTTATTTTACTATACTGGACAATCTTCTCTTAATTAGAGTGTACAAAAATATGAGTACATAAAAAGACGTTTTACAAAATGAGAGAATGTGATTCAGTCCGTGAAAATCATTTGGGTATCTAGTAGTTTATCTGAATATCTTATTCAGATACTTTTATAAAAGTATTTACTGCTTGAGCTTTATGATTCTATTGGTTGTGACAGTTTTCCACCGCTCTCAATGTGAAGAAGTGCTTCCTGACTATAGTCTTCAATTCACTTCCACTAATTCACTGAAAGAACTCTGAACGATCAGGTTTATCAATGCCATCAAGGCATTTATTAGATATTCATGCAGCCTTCTTAGCTCAGGACAAAAGAAGTTTACAGTAGATCCCATAGTTGGGCATGCCT
The DNA here is from genome assembly GCA_026402145.1 of Polypterus bichir lapradei. NCBI lineage: Eukaryota > Metazoa > Chordata > Cladistia > Polypteriformes > Polypteridae > Polypterus > Polypterus bichir. The sequence goes on from JANRMT010062819.1 coordinate 59,052,962, forward strand.
TATAGTCAAAGGAAGCATCTGGTAGATCTTCTCTGCATGACTTTTAGAATTGTTATTTTGTTTTTATAATGTGGTGTCCAGAATCACATGCAGTACTACATTTAGCCCAAGTATAATGTCACTTAATTTGTTTTTTGCAGGTTACTACAGTGTAATCTAAATGCATTATGTCACTCCTGTGACTTACGGTATAAGGGTTAAACAGAGATCAACGCCTCCCTTTTGTGTTGTAAAACCTGACTAAAGGAGGCTGTCATCAGGAAGGGCATCTGCTCCATTACTCTTAGGATTTGGGGAGCAAAGAGTCAAACTGGGTGTATCCAGAAAATGGCTGTTGAAGCAGCAGAGACAGAGTGAGAGAATGTCTAAATTTACAACATCTAATACCAGATTACAACATCCAATAACTGCATTACATATTACAAGTTAAAAAAGAACACAGCACAATAATCCAGTTTCCCAAAAGTCATCGAAGGGGTTCATCCAGCAGGAGCACGGAAACAAGTTTTTGGTAAGGGGTATTGCCAGCTACAAAGATTATACAGTATGCTCACGTGATCCCCAGAGGCCTACCTTACCCTACAATGAGTTTTCATATCTAGCCCTACAGCAGCAAGTAAATGAATAGAATAAAATAAATAAATTTTTTTTTGCCAACTCTTTTGTCAAACCTCCAGTTACCTGTTGTTCATTAGAGCAGACATAGTGGCAACTCAGTAATTGCACAATGTTTTCATCACTTCATTGTCAAATGAACTTTTTAAACCATACATGATTTCTCACCAACATTCTGTTCACAAGTGTAGACGTTGGTGTATCTCTCTACCAGTGTGTCAAATAACAGGTTTATTTTCAAAAGGAATTTCTCACTAGGGTGTAAAGAAACAGGTAGCAAAATGCAAACACCTGATAAGTAAGCTGAAATGTTTTCAGTTCCTATCTGCTGTCCATAAGGCACTGGTTTTGTTTACCAGTACATCTCAATGTCAGCCTTTTGAATTATATAGACTGAGTGCAAAGAAAGTCAGCAGCTTGTCATGACATCAGAACTTATGAGCAGCCTGGATTTCACCTTTATTGTGTGCCTCTCAGTGCCAGAGCAACCCAGACATGTACCCAAGTGCAACTAAACATGAAAATCTCTAACTCCACCCACCAACAAGCTAAACCTCACACGAAGATATAGGAAAATATATACCTGATTAGCCCATATTCTGCCCATCCTGCTGCCATAAAATCCATGTCAAGAGCTGCTGTTCATTGGAGATGACTAAAATTGGGGAAGGCAGTGTGCTTGTCACTAGCTATGGAAGATTTATATCAGGAATAACAGTAATGAAGTTAAAGAAGATATGTTCAGCCAGTATAGATGCAGTAATATTCTTTGAAGAACAAAGAACAAATATTTTTTCATACAAGTTAATACATTTCGGCAGCCCTGAGCTGCATCATAGGTTAGTTCATGCAGAAGACTGGCCGTGCTAATAATCAATAATTATTCGAAACCAAAAGGGGTTCTGCAGCAACCCCAGTGCCCCCATCTTCCCACATCTTTGCCACCCAGCTGAAATGGTAGAGCTAGTTCCTCACTAATGTAGATTCCAACTTTAAATAACTCATTAATGAACCTCTGCTTCTTACAGAATGATTAGGTTGGTGATGAATGTAATATTATATATGACGGTTATACTGCAGTGCCATGCCTTGTCTTCTCGGAGACAATCTAATGGATTCCAATGCATCAGCCTTTCAATGTTGCCACACTTTTTGGAATTCATGCAACTCTGGCACACTTGTGTACCATGTGGCTGGCTCAGATGCTGATCATTTGAATGGTGGAATGCCAGCTCATTGTGTTGGTGACTCATCTTGTCAGGTGTGAACTGGCAAAGAAAATATCACCATCTTAAAGGCTGTTGCAGTACCTCAGAGAGCAACTAAAAATATCTGTAACACTACTCTTTTTTTATGAAAACATATCACAGGGCCTTGAGCTGAACTATTTCACTGCTGAAGTCCAATGAGGCTTTACATTAGAACATTAGAACAATCTAAATGAGAACAGGCCATTCAGCCCAACAAAGCTCACCGGTCCTATCCACTTAATTCTTCTAAAAAGATATCAAGTTTAGTTTTGAAAGTCCTTAAAGCCTTACTATATACCACACTACTTGGTAGCTTATTCCAAGTGTCGATGGCTCTCTGTGTAAAGAAAAATTTCCTAATGTTTGTGCAAAATTTAACCTTAACAAGTTTTCATGTCCCCGTGTTCCTGATGAACTCATTTTAAAATAACAGTCTTGATCCACTGTTCTAATTCACGTCATGATTTTAAACACTTCAATCATGTATCCTCTTAATCTTCTTTTGCTTAAACTGTAAAGGCTCAGATCTTTTAATCTTTCCTCATAATTCAACCCCTGTAGCCCTGGAATCAGCCTAGTCGCTCTTCTCTGAACCTTTTCTTGTGCTGCTATGTCCATTTTGTAGCCTGGAGACCAAAACTGCACACAGAACTCCATATTAGGCCTCACCAGTGCATTATAAAGGTTGAGCATAACCTGTTTGGACTTCTTGTACTCCACACACCGTGCTATATAACCTAACATTGTGTTAGCCTTCTTAATGGCTTCTGAACACTGTCTGGCAGCTGATCGCATAGAGACCACTACAACTTCTAAATCCTTCTCATAAGGTGTACTCTCAACTTTCAGACCTCCCATTGTATATTCAAAATTAAAGGTGATATAAGTCTCAATACTGTATTAGTGTTATTGTTATTAAAAAGTCAAATTTGGGATGAATGATCATATGTGACACATTCCACCAACCATTTGTCAAATGCTTGTTCACTTTAGGCAGCCACAAATGTTAAGTCGGTACATACATCTTTCAAGCAGTGAAATTAGTGAAAAGCTTAACCACAACCTTCAAAACTACTGCTACAATCTGTATTATGATTTCAGTGCACTACTATAGTGAAGAAGTTGTTAGCCACTAAAAAATCTAAAGGCAGTCTGACTCCAAACTCAACTCAACAAACTTCAACCTACCAGGCCTTCAGACGTTCAAACACTTCTTTAATATTCAAAAATATATCACCAAAATACATAAAACATGCACTTTTATGGGAAAATAACCGTCAAAACCTTTGGCTAGGAGAACAATGCCAATGACCTATCTTTTAAAATACAAGCAAGACCCAGTATATGATCCAAAGATCACATTCCAGGGACAGAAGCAAAAAAAAAAAAAAAACAAAATTCCAGGAAAACCAAAAAATCCAATCATTACAAACATCTGCACTCAAATCGGTCATAAGTCATAAAATTCCTAAAAAACCTGTTTCCTAGCTTCAAATGTCCAGGCTGGCGGGCAGTACTTCAGCGGCAAAATCAGGGTCGCTCCCCAAATTGGGGTTTCACCAACAAACACAAGGAACAAAAAAGAACAAATAAAACATATACATACTAAATACATAAACAGAATAACAGTAACAGAGGATATATAAATACAATAAAAATCTTAAAAATATTACTGTACAATGGACAAAGAAGACAGCCAAGGAACACACCCTGGTTGAAACATAACAATCTGACTTTTCTTTTCAGTCGTTTAAATGGTTCCTTGACATCTAAAAATATTTATAACATTCTTGGCCTGGAATACTCCAAAGCAAATTCAGTGGTTTGTCTGATTTCTGTTTTAATGTGATTGTAACAATGTTAAATATGAAATGTGTATTCCTGCTGTCCCATTTTATTTTTCTTATCGGAGGAGCCACTTTGAGAACTTTCTGTTCTTCAGTTGCTGTGCTGTTGCTAGGTAAGGTCAACAGAAAGGATGGGGCGTGTGACATCACTGGGTCAAAATCACCACCCTGGGGAGGTAGTGGAGTTGGTGGAGAGCTACAAGAACATGGGGGTCCATATGGACAGGTTTGACAATATAGTGGCACTGTACAAGAAGGGCCTGAGTAGACAGTTCTTCCTGAAAAGACTCAGGTCTTTTGATGTGTCCAGAAAGCTGGAAATGTTTTACCAGTCCATTGTAACCCATGTAATTTTTTACAATGTGGTCTAATTTGAGTTCAGGCAATGCAGAAAACCTAAACACGCTTACCAATGAAGCCAGCTCCATCACAAGACCGACTCTGAACAATAAATATGGAGGCTGTTATGGAAAAGAGGACAGAGGTAAAATTGGATGCTATCATGAACAATTCTGTTTATTCCCTCCAGGGGGTGTCTTCTTTGAGTACTTTTAGCCACAGGCTCATTGCTATTTGGTGTAGTAGGAGGTGACTCTGTTCATCTTTTCTGCCTGCTGCCATTAGACACTTTGACGCTTCCTCCCAATGTCCCTTTCTTCGCTTCAGCAAGAAGCCATAGAAAGATAGTACAGACTCAGCCTGTTACACTTATTTTAACATAATATTTATTGCACATGTTTTTATTCCATTGTCTTTTATTGTACTTTGAGTTGGTATTTTATGTTTTTGCTGCGGTTTGCATTTGAATTTCCCCTTGGGGATTAATAAAGTATATCTTAAAAAATATAAAATAATCTGAACTAGTTATTTTAACTTCATAATTCCCAGAAATATTTTGAATTTTATGATGCTGACGCCCGAGGTTCGATTCCCGAAAGGGAGTACAGTGAGTGTGTACGCCTGATGAGCCCAGAATTAGGGCGAAACACGTGTTGCGTACTCTTTGCATTATTTGACAGTAAAAACTATTTCAACCATTCTATGATCTGCTTCTCACAACTGAAAGAGGGCACCGTGGCGGACGTTAGCCGACATGCTGACCAACCACAAGCGTTACCTGGTAGGTAACCACCCATACAATCAGATTGTGATTCAGACTATGAATGCCTTGAATATATATATATATATATATATATATATATATATATATATATATATATTTATTTTATTTTTTTTTTTTAAACAGAAAAATATTTTACTTTATAGTAAAACAAAGTTTACATTTAACATGCAACTTATATTTAATACTTTGGGCTTTGCAGATCCTACTAGCTCATGTTAAATATTACTTCAAAAATATTAATCATTCTTGGCTATGCTTGTAACGCAGATGTGTTTAATAATCTCTTTTCTAAGTAGGTGGTTAGTAAATGCAACTGTTGTTTGTTTTTAATGAGCTAATTTACATATAAAATGTAGAAGTCGCATTAACCACTTTCAGTAAAAAGTTCTAGGAATGCCTGAAATGGCCTTGGTTCAACAAAATACATTTATACAAAACTGCAATGAAGAGCATATGATCAAATTCACAGATATATTTCTATTTGCAACACTGTGCTGAAATTACTTAGCTGAGAAAATAAGCAGAAAATGTTTACAAATAACAGGAGTCTCATAATCTGGTTAATTAAAGAAACTTGTTCTAAAATGTGGTTGTGGACAAAAGGCAAACGAGTATACAGTAGCATCTACTTTAAGAGTACTGCCATTGACTGCCATTATTTGTGCAAAGAAATGCTTCGTTTTAAACCTATTGCTCCTTTTTACCTTAAACAAGTCCTATGTTCCGATATACTGAAATAAAATCCACCATTAAGAGAAATTTCACTGAAAAGGAGGCAACTCCAGATATATAGATATAAACATGCATTCAATCGTTCAGTTGAGCTTGCACAAGGTTTTTGATATCCAACGTCTAATCTAGTAAGGCAAGAAAAAAACTGCATGTGGACTTGAACACATCAAAAATCTACTTTTTCCTTTAATAAAAACAAGAACATATTATATCAACAAGGAGGTTTGATCACTGAATCACTGCAAGTACAGAGAATTACTTTTCTCCTGTGATAACTGGCATTATGCTCATGAGAATTGTAACTCGTTCCACCTCAGTACTAATAATGGCAGCCTTTTTGTTCTGATTCTCATTGACCTCATTGTTAGTTTTTGACTGCTGTATTCTCCTGAAACATGAAAGGGATTATGTTGGACTAACAGGAACCAATTACTTCTGAATCTTCTCTCACCACTCTAGCCTTTCCAGTTACATGAAGATACACGAAGACTCCAACATAATTTTCAGGTTCTACAGCTAGTTTAGCATGTAGTTTTTTTGTTTTTTTTTTTCTTTATTTCACCTTATACAATTTCTCGTATTAGGAATTTGTTAGTTTTCGCGTACCCCTTGGGGTCAGAGCGCAGGGTCAGCCATTGTACAGCGCCCCTGGAGCAATTGAAGGTTAAGGGCCTTGCTCAAGGGCCCAGCAGAGTAGGATCTCTTTTGGCAGTGATAGGGATTCGATCCGGCAACCTTTGGGATACCAACGCAGATCCTTAGCCTCAGAATTTTATCATTTACTTCTTTGATTTTTAATCTTCAGTTTCATTTGGCTAGAAGTTTCCTGTTCTTACCTGAGATACAAGATGGCAGTAACATTATGATGTTATGTGATAGGCATCTAACATGACCTCAGCCTTTTAGACTAATAAAGGACCCCTGGGGACACAGCTTAGATATTTGTCTGAAAAGCCAGGCTCTGTTCTTCTGCTATTTTTCTTCCTAAAGACTTTGTTCTTTGTTAGTCTTGTGTATTTCATACATTGTTGTATAAACTACATTTTTTGGGTATGAGTGTTATTCCTTATAGTACTTCTTTTTGTTACCACTGAGGTATTTTTTGATGCTTATTAAGAAATGCATAGCTGGTTATATAAATGCCTAGAAACGTTCTGTATCTGAACATATAAAAAATATGTTTGACTCTTTAAACCTCAGTTCTTCCAAAAATTACTGTGATCAGCCCATACTTGACTGCAGCTTGAACTATGAATTGCAGATCTCTATTACAGTCTAAACCTCATTATGCTGTATATATTTTTGAAATATTAGAAGAATCTGGAGTTACCCTTTTTTATTTAAATTTTATTGATTTTATTGAAATCACACAACATTCCATACAAATAGATACATTTTACAAGAATCCAGCCATCCATTATTCAACCCGCTATATCCTAACTAAAAGGCCACAAGGGTCTGTTGGAGCCAATCCCAGCCAACACAGGGTGCAAGGCAGGAAACAAACCCCAGGCAGGGTGCCAGCCCACCACAGTTTACAAGAATAGGATTGAAAACAAATCAACCCCCACCCCCGAAAAAGAGAGCATGGGCAGCAGAATAAAACTTAAACCTAGTAAAAATAAGTAAATAGATAAATTAATAAGTGAATATAGATGAATGGAGAAGAAAAAGAAAAAAAAAGGAATAGGGAGAGAATCTATTTCCTCACTGCTTTAAAAGCTTATTCTAAAATGTTACTGATTAGATCCTGCCAGGTTTTGAAAAATTTCTGCACAGATCTTCTAAGTGAGAATTAGATTTTTTTTTCAATTTCAAATAGTATATAACATCATTTACCCACTGACTTAAAAGGGGAGAGTTAGAATTTTTCCAGTTGAGCAAGATAAGTCTGCGTGCCAGTAGTGTAGTAAAGACAATTACAGTTTGTTTGTCCTTCTCCACTTTAAGCCCATCTGGGAGTCCACCAAACACAGCTGTTAGTGGATTAGGAGGGATTGTGACATCAAGGCTGTCTGAAAGGCATTTAAAAATTTTGGTCCAGAATGATGTTAATTTGGTGCAGGCCCAAAACATGTGACCCAGTGAAGCTGGAACTTGATTGCAATGTTCGCAGGTTGGATCTTGCCCAGGAAACGTTTTGGACAATTTTAAGCGAGACAGATGTGCTCGATATATAATTTTGAGTTGAATAATTTTATGCTAGGGTGGCATGGTGGCACAGTGGTAGCGCTGCTGCCTTGCAGTTAGGATACCCGGGTTCGCTTCCCGGGTCCTCCATGCGTGGAGTTTGCATGTTCTCCCTGTGTCTGCATCGGTTTCCTCCCACAGTCCAAAGACATGCAGGTTAGGTGCATTGGCAATTCTAAATTGTGCTTTGTGTGTGTGTGTGTGTGTGCGCGCCCTGCTGTGGGCTGGCACCCTGCCCAGGGTTTGTTTCCAGCCTTGCACCCTGTGTTGGCTGGGATTGGCTCCAGCAGACCCCCATTATCCTGTGTTAGGATATAATGGGTTGGATAATGACTGGATGGATAATTTTATGCTTTCCGCATAAGGAGCTCGAATGAATTCTCTGCATTGCTACCTTCCACTCCTTTTCTGATATGTTGAGGGAGAGATCATTTTCCTATTGTTCTCTTGGATTTTTATAAGGAAGGGACTGTAAAATGGTTTTATATATTGCAGAGATGCTGTCTAAGTCCTTGAAACTGATCAATATTTTTTCCAGCACAGTGGGAGATGGGAGGTGAGGAAAATTGGGCAGGTTCTGTTTAACAAAGTTTCAAATTTGAAGATAGTGAAAGAATGTGTTGCTGGAAAGTTACATTCAGAATATAATTGTTCGTAGGATGCAAAGACGTTGTCTATGTACAGATCTCTAAGTGATTTAATCCCAAATGTTTTCCAGACATTTAAAACTGCATATGTTTGCGAGGGTTGAAAAAGGTGGTTCTCGTGCAGAGGTGCCACCGATAAAAGATTCTCCATCTTAAAATGCTTCCTACACTGGTTCCATATTCTGAGTGAAGTACTATTGGGTTATTATTATATAGGCGATAATATGCATTTATTGGGGCGCAAAGCAAGGAATATAAAGAGGAACTGCAGGGTTTTATTTCTATTGCAGACCAAGTCTGTATATGTTCATCTATTGTGTCAATGTCCAGGTTTTTATATGTTGTATGTTTGCTGCCAAGTAGTAAAATTCAAAGTTAGACAGGGCCATGCCACCTTCTGCCTTTGGCCTTTGTAGGGTCACTCTTTAGATACGTGGATGTTTTGAATTCCAAATAAATGTGGTTATGGTTGAATCTAATTTCTTAAAGAACGATTTATTGATGTATATTGGAATATTTTGAAATTAAAAGAGAAGCTTAGGGAGGATATTCATCTTAACAATATTAATTCTTCCAGCTAAAGTGAGATGAAGGGTTGACCTTCTATGCAAGTCTTGCTTGATTTTTTCCATATAGACAGCAAAATTTGTTGATAAAGAGCTTTATGTTTACTTGTGATGTTTGCCCCTAGGTATTTAAACTGATCAGCAATAATAAAAGGGAAGGTGTCCAATCTAGTATTGTGTGCTTGAGTATTCACTGGAAAGAGCACACTTTTAGTCAAATTATTTCAGAGACCAGAAATCTTTTGAAATTCTGTTAGTGCTGTTAGGACAGCAGGCACAGTATTTTGTGGATCTGATATATACAATACCATATCATCTGCATATAGAGAACTTTTCTGTTCTAGTCTCTCTCTGATAATCCCCTTTATCTCATAAGCATTTTGACAGTGAACTGCCTGTGGCTCAATGGCGATTGCAAAAAGTAGTGGTGACCAGGAGAATCCTTGTCTGGTACCACGTTCTAGTTTAAAGTAGTCTGAATTAATGTTGTTAATACAAACTGAAGCTTTTGGATTGGTATACAGTAGTTTGATCCATGCACAAATGTTCGGGCCAAACCCAAATTTCTCCAATGTGGTGAAAAGGTAGTTCCATTCAATTGTATCCAATGCTTTTTCAGCATCCAAGGATAATAAAATCTCTGGGATGTTTGACTTTGCGGGTGAGTATATTACATTAAACAGGCATCGAAGATTGGACGCTAAATGTCAGCCTTTAATAAATCCAGTTTGACCTTGTGATATTACTGAAGGCAGTACTTTCTCCATCCTTCTAGCTAGTACTTTGGAGAGTATCTTAACATCATTATTCAGAAGTGAAATTGGTCTGTATGATGCACATTGTAATACGTCCTTATTTTGTTTAAGAAAGACAGTGATTAATGCTTGACGAAAAGTTTGAGGTAGAATTTTATTGTTTCTAGCTTCTGTGAATGTTGCTGATAGGAGGGAAGCTAGCTGAATGGAGAACTTCTTATAAAATTCGGCAGGGTAGCCATCAGGGCCTGCTGCTTTCCCACTCTGAAGTAACTTTATAGCATCTAATAATACTGATAGTGTCACGGTTTATCCAATTCCTCTGCACTAAGAGTATCTATTTGTGGTATCTCTAATGCATCCAGAAATGCATTAGATTATGTCTTGTCTTCTTTAAACTCAGTAGAATATAAGGATTTATAGTAGTCTCTAAATGTGTGCATTATATTTTTATGGTCAATAATTATATCTCCGTTTGTGTTGGTGATTGCTGGGATTGCATTGCAAACTTCTTACTTGTGGATTTGTTGAGCTAAAAGCTTATTAGCTTTCTCTCCATGTTCATAGTAATGATGTCTTGATTTAAAAATGAGTTGTTCAGTTTCTTTAGTTGTCAAGAGGTTGAGTTTTGAATGCAGAGCCTACCTTTTCCTATGAAGAGCCTCACTTGGACACCTGGGGCCTCATGTATAACGCCGTGCGTAGAAGTCTCACTATAACATGGCGTAAGCACAAAAGCCGAAATGTGCTTACGCACAGAAAAATCCAGATGCAGGAATCTGTGCGTACTCCAACTTCCACTTTCTTCCGCTACTTAAATCCCGGTCAGAATGAAAACTAACACACGTGCACGCACCTTCTATCCTGCCCCAACTCCTCCCAGAATTATGCCTCTTTGAATATGCAAATCAATATAAATCGCCCTTAAGCTCAGCCTTCTGTGAAAAGACAATGGGAAAAGCATGGGGGAAAATATAGTAATTTCAGCGAATACCAAGTGGAGGCAAAGGAAAAGCATACTCTTTGTTTAATTAAACCTTGGTATAATCAACAAGAGGAAGTTGATCGAGTGACATAGCGTGTTGGAGAAACTTGAAAGCTCAAGTTCACAAAGTCACAAGCCAAAATAAAAAAGAAGTCACACCGTCTGAGTGTCATATGAAAAATTATTAGGGTAGAGACAAAAAAATAGGCACACAGTGGGAAAAAAAGTACGAAATTTCAACTTCAATCTCGAAATTTCCACTTTAATCATGTAGTTTATTTTGTCATTAAAGTAAAACATCATAAACGTCATCTTAAAATCGTTTAATTAACCAGTTTCTCAAATCACATCGTCGTTAAAGTAGCACGTTAAATGCTTTGTTTTGTATGTGATCTTCTATGTGCTCTATGTGTGTGAATCACTACTTGCTTCTTAAACCGGCTCTGTTCCTCCAACTGGACAAAGAATCCATTACATTCGTGATATTACAGCTTTCTGAATAACTAAAATACTGAGATGTATACGTGATATAATTTTCATGATGATAGGAGTTAATGCACGTTATTAAACATGGGTTTCATGGCGCAGTAATTGTGTGCGACCTTCGATGAAATTATTTATTGCAGCAGTACTCATGAGCGGCTCTAGGCAGAGCAGGAATCGGTGGCCCCTTCGCCCGCCAATGTCAATATGGTATCTTATGCACGGTGGATGGCCACTTCCGTTGCGGACAGTGCATAGCCGCCTCGTGCTCATGACACAAGCGTTTAACTTTTGTCGAAATTTGCCGCTACGTTTTTAGCTGTGTCATTATTTTCTCTTTCTGTTTTATATTCAATATATATTGGCGTGGCCACCCCTGCAGTTCTTGCTTTTCTTTCTCCAAGTAACCGATCACCACACAATCAGCTCTGTAATAGATGTTAAGCCATCTATAAGCTTAAAGCGCCAATTCATCAAAACGTTTAAGGAACATTGAACTATCGTCATAGTACATGTTTAATTATTCTATCCTTCACGCCAGTCCTAGTGAAGAATATGGATTATTTAAATGAAGTTAAAGTTTTACCTGTATAATATAATAAACATATTTTGCTGCATTTCATCTTCAAAATGATATCGTCATCATATGTAAATACGCGCATTATAAAGTGTCACAGATTGTGCAATATTATGACTGCAAGTTTACAGTGAGGTAATTGTACTTATAAGTACAAACAGTTCTACAAGGGGCAATTGATTGAATGCGTTTATAGTTCTTGGGATGAAACTGTTTCTGAACCGCGAGGTCCGTACAGGAAAGGCTTTGAAACGTTTTGCCGTGGCTGAGGTAGAGTGTGCTTGATTCTGTATCCCAATAATTCTCTTTGCGATCAGCTGCTGCTGTGATTCACACTCAGATACAGTTATATAAATACTCCGAGTGGTGCAGTGAGAGTAATATGGAAAAAGATGATCTGCTGTGGCAACCCTAACGGGAGCAGCTGAAAGAAGAAGAAAAAGGTGCTGTGGGAGTAACAACGCTAAAGCAGTTATGGTATTTGGAATACTATGGCTATTCCCTGGATCATTATATTGTTACAAGTTAATTACAATCAGATGCATTACACTAATAAACAATATGCGGTTAGTTTCAGTGTATTTATAAAGGAAATAAGGAGTAACCACACAGGAACAATAGCACTGCTTTGAAGCTGGGTGCTGCCAGTCTGCAAAACCGAGTGGAGAACTTGCGTACGACAAGGTATGAGGTACCATGGAAAAGTGCGTGGCTTTACGCCAAGTGTAGGTTTTATACATCGCGATTTGAACGTGGAAAACGCACCGTTTATACATGAGGCCCCTGGCATGTTCTTGATCTTTTCTAGTAATTTCATTAGTTAGCTTTGATACCTGCTTGGTTTCCAATTTATTTCTGTGGGAAAGATATGAGATAATCTGTCCTCTTAAGAAGGCCTTCAGGGTTTTCCAGAGTATTTCTGCAGAGACCTCTGAGGATGTATTTGTCTCTAGAAAACTGATTTGTTTTGATATAAATTCTGTAAAGTTCACGTCTGCTAATAAAAGTGGGTTTAGAAGCCATCTGTGAGATGAGTATATGAGGCATAATGATTTTAGCTTCAAGATCAGAGGGGCATGATCGGACATAACAATAGCTTCGTACTTGCAGGATTTAATTGTAGGCAAGAAATGGTTATCTACAAAAAAATAATCAATTCTTGAGTAGCAATGATGCACTGGTGAGTAGAAGGAATATGTTCTTGAATTTGCGTTTAGAAATCTCCAGGGGTCTGATAAGTTGTGGTCAGTTACAAATTGTGTAATTGTCTCTGCAGTGTTAGTTGTCATCGCCCTGTGGCAGGAGACCTATCTAGGTCTGGATTTAAAACACAATTAAAATCCCCAGCCATTATAATTTTATGAGTGTTCACATTGGGAATGCATGTAAATACATTTTGGATGAATTCTCTATCATCCACATTGCATAAACATTTATCAAAATCACTTTACAATAAATAAATTACCCATAACAATCATGTATCTCCCTTCAGGATCAGATACAACATCTGATACTACAAATGAGACTGTTCTATGTATAAGAATTCCCACACCTCTAGTTTTTTTTGTAAAGCTGGAATGGAACATTTGGCCAGTCCAGTCTTTTTGCAGGTGGACCTGATCCTTGCTTAATAAGTGGGTCTGCTGTAAAAATACTATTTTAGCATTTAGACTTGTTAGGTGAGAGATTACTTTCTTTTGTTTAAATTCGTGATTCAGGCCTTTAACATTCCAGCTCAAAAAATTAACTGTCCTGTCTTTGAGACATTGATTCTGAATTTTTGATGTCATTTTGTAGTCTTAACCAAATGTGAGACAGCTTTGACCTTAATTTCCAATTTTCCCAGGGGTTATTGCCATGTAGTCCATTGTTACATTGGTAAATATAATTATAAGGATTAAAAGAATAGATTAGAGATAGCTTGCTCCCTAGTCTCCTCCCCCACTTTGCCTCACAATGTGAGGCTGAACCCCGCTTCACAAAGTCCCAGTCCTCTGACATACCTAGAGACAGAGCACGTCCAAAACAAAACAAGCCCCCAGCAGCAGTGTATGTGAATTAAAACTGAGATATCTATTGCCAATACAGTCTAAATACTATAAGCATAACAAAAAAAAAGAAAATCTTCAACATTCTTGAAATGTTAAGACAGTAAGCCCAGGGAATGGTGTTAAATAATGGTCCTCATAGTAAACCCTAACGCGATAATAACAACAACAATAAACCAAGGATTTGATGTTTAACAGTCTCCTTTAGAATAATAATAATAATAATAATAATAAAAAAAAACGAAAAGGGTTACTAATTTAATTTCTTCCACACTTACATACATAAAAGTGTAAAATTGTAATTAAAACAAAAACAGATAGTGAACGAGAATGGAAAAGGATGTATAATTACGGTACCAGTGTCACTGCAAGCGAATCAGACAGCCAGTTATATCTTCTTTACGATACCATGACAGGGTGCGGCTCACGGTCGTATTTCAGGAAAGTGTCGGGATCCGTTTTCTTAACTATTTATCTGCTTCCTCCCTACTGGTATATATGTAATGTTTGCCTTGAATTTCCACTTTCAGTTTGGCAGGATACAAGCGGCTGTATCTGATATCGGCTTTTTGTAAGCGCTGTTTAATATTATAAAAAGAGGCACGCTTAGCAGCTGTTGAGGGTGAGAATTCAGGGAAAATACGAATTAGGTTATTTTCAAATATAATCTTTTGTTTCTGTCTGAGAAGTGACATTACATTTAATTTAAATTGTAACTTATCAAAGCGCACAATAAAAGTCCTAGGTTTACAGTTGCTCGATCCCCGTAAGCGATAAGCTGCAGCTATCTCGGTGTCTGATTTAAAGCCCTCTTCAATTATTTTGGAGAATAGTTCAGCTCCGAATTTCACTGGGTTTGAACTTTCGCGATTCTCAGGTAGACCTTAAATTCTAATATTATTTCTTCTGTATCCATCTTCCAGAGCAGCAAGTCTGTCTCCGAGTTTTTTGCATTCGGAATTGGAAGCTGTTGCTTTTCCATCAGTGGTGGATGCTAGATTTTCGGCTGTTTCAATTCAAGTCGTGAATGTCTTCTTAACATCCTCCAGGTGATCGGCAAGTGTACTCAGTTTAGACGCATTTTCCTGAATGTGCTCCTCAATTTTTTCCAGCATACATTTAAAGGCCTCCTCAAAGTGATCATATACGCGTTTCTCCGATTCTTTATTATCCTGCCGCAGCTTCTCATTTGTCTTCTCGCTTATCCTCTCGCTTGTCTTGAGCATACTATTTATTTCTTTCTTTATATCATTCTTTATCTCTTTCTCAAGCTCAGAGATCATCACCTTCAGTTTGGACAGATCATTTCTGCTTTCGTGCCCCATAGGCGAAGTGGCGGGCTGTATTACAGCCGATGTTCCTGGCTCGCGAGGAGTAGGTGAAAGCGTGGATTGCAAGGCCTTTTCCAGTTTCAAATGATCTTCTCCAATCGGCGAGCTATTGTGACCTGCATCACTTGCACATTCGCTCCCATTTTCACTCTCAACTGGAGACGATGCAGCGGACCATGGTCCTGAGGAGTCTGGGCTTTCGTCCATCTGTTCCAGGTCTGTCTCTGACAGGCCGTACCTTGAACTTGAACTTGGACTTGCCTGTCTAGGCTTGGATGTAGCTTTAGTTTTCTTTTCCGTTTCTTTTAGAGCCCTTTTCTTGTCGGCCATGTTTATATATGCTTGCATATACTGTAGTAGAACCCTCGGGTTGGATAAATACAGGATACCTCAGGATAATAAGAAATAATAGAAAAAATAACACCACTGCTAATGGAGCTCCGCTTCAGACGTCCATCTCCTGCAATGGACGAGAATCTAAGTCTCCTTCACCATATCTGCCAGGGGGACAAGAGTGGGAAGCCCAGTATCACCCCTGGATGCTAGATGGCAGCCTCCCTGTGTTGCAGTGGTGCCTCAGACACCCCCAGGGCTTCATGGGGGGTGGAGTTCTGTGCAGCTCTGTGGGATTCCGCAGGTGCCACCAGGGGGTGCTGCAACAGGAGCGGCTGGCCCCTTTTGGGCACTGATTTTGCTTTACCTGGAAGTGCAGCTGGATGTCGGCAATCAACCACCTAGAGCACTTCCGGGTGCCTGATAAAAGAGAACCAGCGACCACCACTTAGCGGCCAGAGTCGGGAGGTGGAGGACAAAGCTTGCTGAGGAGGAGTGGTGGTGAGAGAAGAAGGTGCTTGGTGACTGTACTGTGATTTGGGACTGTGTATTGCCTGTGGGGTTCACAGGGAAGACATGCCCCACAGGTGAAGAAAAATAAAAGTCTTATTGTTTTTACACATGCCTCTGGTGTCAGTCTGTGTCGGGTCAGGCACTATATAACGTCCATTTCACAGGATGTTGTAATTCTCTTCTCAATGATATTTCTGCATAAAGTATAAGCAGATTACAACAGATTCAGAATGATGCTGCCAGAGTCTTTATCCAAATCAAACAGTGTGACCGATACTTCTCAGCTGGCTTCACAGACTTCCTGTCAGACTTGAATTGTCCTTTGTTCTAGCACTATGCAATTTAAACTTATTGGACAATGGACATTGTTTGATGTCAGTTTTTCTGTTCCAAAACAGAAATGCAATAATTCATATTTATGACTTTTGCTTTTAGCAAATGTCTTCCAATGTTCATTTTTAATGGCAGTCTGTCTTGTCATTTAAGACCAGAACTGAAGGAGGACTGAAGGTCTACCTTTTCTTTCTGGCCTTCAAATTGCTTTATACCAATACTTTTACACTGTAGACCAAATTTAGTATGCCAGCCTTGAAAGCTTGTTCTGTTATTTTGTGTGCTGCTGTTAAGAAGCACGCCATATACTGATGAGTATAGTTAATGAGATACATACACTGCATTACAAGAACAAATTGTTGTAAGCTCGACCCTGTAGGGGCCTGTGGTCACTGCCCGGGGGCACCCCAATGCCTTGGGGACCCTGGACCTCAGCACTTCCGCCACACCCGGAAGTGTTGGGGGGAAGAAGTGCAGGGACACCCGGAGTGCTTCCGAGGATACAGCCGGCACTTCCGCCACACTGGGGCGTGTCGGTGGAAGATTGCCGGACCACACCTGGAGCACATCTGGGTGCTTATAAAAGGGGCCGCCTCCCTTCAGACAATGACTGGAGACGAGAGTGAGGAAGACAAGGTCTGGGAGGAGGCAAGGAGGCAGCCTGAAGAGTGAAGGCTTTGGTGTTGTGGCCAAGACTTTGGGGGAGTATCTTGGGGCTTTGTGTTGCACTTATTGACTTGTAAATATGACTGTAAATAAACGTGTTGGGTGACATCAACGTGTCCGCCTGTTTGTGTCCGAGCCGAGCTCCACAGTATATTTGGCAGTAGATAATTTCATTTAACGCTAGAATTACCAGAGCCTACCAAAAAACTCGTAGATCCGTCCCACCTTAAATCGCTTCTCACCTCTCCATCAGCGTCTTTTGTCCTATAAATGTGCTGATAAGCAGCAAGCAGTCTGCTATCACATCCCCCACCGGCGCACAGGTTTCTCAGCTCAAGTCTGTTTACCTGTGTGTCAGTTGCTTGGAGTTGTATAGAGTGAGAAGTCAAGCAAAATCACACCTTTAATAAATACTATATTGTTATTTGGAACACATGCATTTCATGTGTGTTCCGTGTCTACAACAATCTATGTAAACAGATCGTTAAAAAAGAAACGTTTTTCATGTTTTATTAAGAATTGACAAAATGTAGACATGAAGTTTATAATGTGTGAAGCCTGAAGTCCAAATATCAAAGAAACACTTTCACAAAAGGTACAAATATAACAAAACAAGTGCACTTTTATTCAAGGATTTAACCGAAGAAAAAAGAAAGCAAGTTACAGTAGGCGGTTGATATGACAGCTTGTGTGGTGCAATGCTAAGAACTGCTGCCTTTCAATCAAGAGGTCGCAGTTTCGATATCAGCTGCTTCCCAAATTTACCATTTTGAGTAGTGAGCTACTCTAATTGTTTATATCATACAATAAAAACATACATTTGATTTTCATCTGTAAATTTATAGTACTTGTCGTTTTTTTTTTCAGTTTTATTCTCTCACATTCAAGCTTCCACAATGTGACACCTTTTTCAGATAAAGACGTGATAGGTACAAACTTGTTTTGTAATACCCCCTCTTTATTTGAAAACCGTGTCAGATCTTGTGCACGAACGAGACTGGGAAAATTGTGGACGTGGGTGTGAGTGTTGTGCGTGACTGAGAATGACTTTGGACGTTGTTTTTATTCAGTTTTATTCTTGTGTTCCTGCTCATGCTGAATTAGTATGCGCCTTCTGATCCATGATGTCAAAGCCGCTCTGACAAAAAAAGAGAGACTTAGATATATATGACATTTGGAATAATTCATTTTATGACCTGTATTGTACATTTCGGAAAATGTTGTTGCACTAATGCAACATTATATTCATTTGCATACCTCCATGCGGTTGTAGTCATGACGTGACTGCATTTGTTTTTTATTTTTTTTTTCCCGATCTTGGCCAGTGTCCACATGTTGCTGCATGTTGGTATCTCTTTTCAACTCCAGGAAATACAGAGGACAGAATAGTACAGACAGGTCAATTCTGCGCTATATACAATCATCAGATTCAAATGTTAACAGTTCCCACGCACACTCAAGAACCGTCCTTACATTTACGACATGTGTATAAGGTGTGAAGCCTGAAGTCCAAATATCAAATCACTTTCACAAAAGGTACAAATATAACAGAACAAGTGCGCTTTTATTCAAGAATTTAATCAAAGAAAAAGAACCCGCGTTAGGGTGCGACACTGACACGCATTTGCTATGATTGCTTCGGTGGCGCAACAGTATCAACTATTGACTGGTAATCAAAACTTTACGGGTTCGATCCCGGATGAGTACATTTTGAGAAGTTAGCTGTCTGTATTCTTACTATTTTTGGAATAAAAACATACATTTGATTCCAGTCTGTAACAGCCAATGTAATTTATGATATTTGTAAAGGTTAGCTTTGTTTTTTTTTAATTCAGTTTTATTCTCTCAGTTACAGTCATAATTCCCCCTCCCCCCGCATTTGACACTGCTGTCTTCACATAGACGTGCTAAAACAATACGTGTAATGCCACGAAAAGTGCCTGCTGACACTTAGTATGCAAGCAATGGTACGAGAATGCAGTTAGACTTTTTTTGGGGGCACATACACCGTCCAGATCTAAACACTAGCGTGTAGAGTCGCTGGTGCACTGAAGAGTCTATAGCTGCAGGTGGAAGCTGCCATCGCTGTACTTTGTATGTAACAGCTACATCAAATGTTATTTACCTATTTACCTTTATTTATTTACTTACTTCCTACAGCGTAAAGTCACAAGTAGAGTGCAGAGCTTTTGTGAAAGTGTTTATTTGATATTTGGACTTCACAGATTATACACTTCATGTCTACATTTTGTCAATTATTACTAAAACATGAAAAACGTTTCTGTTTTAATGATGTGTTTACATAGATCGTTGTAGACACAGAACACACATGATAATGCATGTGTTCCAAATAATGATATAGTATTTATAAAAGGTGTGATTTTGCTTGACGTCTCACTCTATACAACTCCAAGCAGCTGACACGCAGGTAAACAGACTTGAGCTGAGAAAACTGTGCACCGGTGGGGGAAGTGATAGCAGACTGCTTGCTGCTTGCTCCTTATTAACACATTTAAAGGACAAACGATGCTGATGGAGAGGTGCAAAGTGATTTAAGGTGGGACGGATCTACGTGTTTTTTCGTAGGCTCTGGTAATTCTAGTATTAAAAAATGTGGAAATATATCCCAAAAAAGAAGAAACTCCACAAAGATAAAGTTTTGGGGACTGTCCCCATATATTGTCCTGAGCAAAGCAAAGTTGTAAAAATAAATGATCAAAAGTCCTGAGAGGTAACAGTTGACAAAGTTTATGGCATAAAATGGCGTTTATATACAGAAATGAATTATTGGAACAGGAAATGGTTGGCAGGAAGTGACGCCTAATGCAGGAGATGGAAACAGCGTCATCTAGATAAGGTCAGTTGTGATGGCCGGATGTGACGTCATCTCGAGTCATTGGAAGTGACATCACAGCGGCCATTTTGTAACCCGGAAGTGGAGGTAATTATTTTTCCTTGGTTTTTCTGTAGAGAGAAGAGATTCAGGTAAGCACCACGTGACAATCCTTTATCTCGCGATATTTCACTCACCTTTAGGCTTTTTGACTGCCTCCTAATCGCATGTGTGTGACAGAGAATATAATCAGAACTTAATAACAATATATATCAAATATCATCTTCTACATATCTGTGTGCCGCAGTCGTTAAGGAATTAGACTACAAAAGAGAAGGTTGTCAGTTCAATCCCCAAAACTGGCTTACTCTTAAATGTGACAATATGATAATTTTTTAAATATATGAACACTTATTCGACACAGTCCAACGACATGCAGGTTAGGTGGATTGGCGATTCTAAATTGGCCCTAGTGTGTGCTTGGTGTGTGGGTGTGTTTGTGTGTGTCCTGCGGTGGGTTGGCACCCTGCCCAGGATTGGTTCCTGCCTTGTGCCCTGTGTTGGCTGGGATTGGCTCCAGCAGACCCCCGTGACCCTGTGTTCGGATTCAGCGGGTTGGAAAATGGATGGATGGAACACTTATTCGATCCTTATAATTGTGTGTCAATTTAGAATAAAATTTCAGAAAAATTAATAAATGTTAAGCAAAAATGAGGATTCTTTAGGTAACCATACATAATGCCAATGTTTCAGGCCCCTCTTACTTATAAACTCAGATACTAAGGTCCTCGGCCATCAGTTACAGAAAAACATTCATAAATTGGCTCTCCCTGATAAAACTGGCTTCAGTAGTTCCCAGTGTTTGGTGGAACTGTATGTTACTGATTTTGGCCCAACTCTCAGTACTTCAGAAGCAGGAAAACAGAGTTTTGATTGCATTAAATGTTCTTTATTGTGGCAGGTGATGGAGAGAATGGGATTTAAAACTGGATTTATAAACTTTATCAGAATGTTGAAGTCATCCATTTTAGCAGCTGTCCTTACAAGTTCTTCAATTTCCAACCTTGCCCATTAAAAAGGGTTCTAAGCAGAGATGTCCAATTTCCTCTTTCCTCCATAATCTTTTCCCTTATACATTTTGCCACTTAATAATTTATCAAAGCAAGCCTGTTTACCTCAATTAATCCCAGTAATTAATAGCTGCAGGTACCTTGGGGAGGACATTTCTGTGTCAATTAGTGCAATGCCTTCCTCTAATTATTGTTGCATATTTAATGAAGTCAGTGCTTCTGTCCTCTCTTGGGTCAGTATCCCCTTATCCTTTCAAACTTGCCTGGCCATTATTAAGATGAATTCAGCCCCCCACGTTAACTTTCTAAGCTTCAAGATTCTATTCAATCACTGGTAAGAACTTAGATCCCTTATTTCTGATTTCTTCAGGAATGGTAAAAGACTCTTGTCTTAAACATGGTACACTAATTCAAAGTAGGTTTGTGTGTGATGAATGGGAGGGTATCTGTACCAGAACTGAAATGCTGTCATTGGGCCTTTATCCTTTCTGTCTTTTTGTCCTGGTTATCATTCTATGCTATTTTTAAATATTGCATCCTTTCCTAACACTGATTTTTCGTCCTCTAGCAAATTTCCTTGGTCCTTTATTGGACATGGAGGAACATAGTAGTGCAGCTGTGAAATAGCAGGCTTGCCTCTTATATTTTTTATAAGAATACCATTAATATCAACACCTTTATGCTTACTGTATCTTTTAAACAAAGATAGTATATGCAGGGTACACATACAGTCACCACAATCCTTCTCAGTTCACAGTTTTGCACTGTAATAACTGCTGGTGGCCAGCCATAAACCTGTAAACTCTGGATTCTAATGGCCCTCATCCTCCTTGTTCGTATTCTGAGCTAAAGAAGAAACGCCCTTATCTGTACGCTAAAGGAGTGGAGCACTTCCTGGTGATGTCAGTTGGACTGTCTCACTCTCACCATGCCCCCCATCTCTTAATTCACAGCCCTGCACTGATACCACAAATGCCAGCTGGAATAACATGGGAATGAGAACATCTGCACAGAAGAATGTTATGGATTTAGAATTGGATTGTCTACACAGACATTTTGTATTGATGTGTCATCTGTAAGAAGCAGAAGGATGGCAGTGTGTTCTTGTGGCTAACGAGTTGATAGAACTCCCAAGACAGTTATTTCAAATACTGACATTAAATTTTTTTGTAGGCATGTAAAATGTAACTAAGTGATTGTGTAAGATTTATTTCTGGAAGTAGAGCATTGTAAGATCTAGTTGACCTCCGCTTTAGTTATCATTCATTTGGATTAAGTTCTGAAATTACACTTAACCACCATCCACTATCCAACCTGCTATATCCTAACTAATGAGTCACAGGGGTCTGCTGGAGCCAATCCCAGCCAACACAGGGTGCAAGGCAGGAAACAAACTCTGAGCAGGGCGCCAGCCCACTCACCAAGCACACACTAGGGACAATTTAGGATCGCCAATGCACCAAAGACATGCAGGAGGAAACCGGAGTACCCGGAGGAAACCCACGCAGACACAGGGAGAACATGCAAACTCCACGCAGGAAGGACCCGGGAAGCAAACACGGGTCTCCTAATTGCAAGGCAGTAGCACTACCCACTGCACCACCATGCCACCCAGTTCTGAAATTGGTAAATGAATAATTTAATAATATACACATAATTTATTGGCTATTTTCAGTAGGTCTGTTTATTTATAATGTTTACTAGTATTTGCATTTTTCAACATTTATCTTAAGAAATATTTGTTAAGAAATTTTACCTCTGAAGGTGGCATGAAGGAGACATCTTTTAGTGTTGTGAATTCAGTATTTTTATTAGCATTGTTTACGGTTTTCAAACTCCCTTTGGGTTTTTATGGTATTGAATATAAAAAATAAGTACAGCTGGGAATCTCTATTTCACTGAAAACTTTTCTAAAAAAATATTTCTTTTTTTTTTTTTTTTTTTTTAAAAAAAAAAAAAAAGCTCCTTTCAAACATGCAGGGATGAGTTAGCTTTTATCAAAGGCACATGTACACTGCATATAAATGAGGAGACAAAGTGGCATCCATTGAAGCAAAGAAGGCACCTGCTCAACTGCTGTATTATTCGGTCATCTGTAATCTTGCAAATGAAACAAAGTCAATAAATAACAAGCAGACACCCATTGTTGAGGAACACCTGTACCGTGGTGGTCATAGTAATGCATTTTATAATTTTACCAAACAAAATGAACACTACTGTAACTTTGTTTGATAGAGGTACACTAAGTGGTCCTTGCATCAACAGACAGAAAATATTTTAGAAACTAAACTCTGTTATTATGTGTTTTTTTGTCCACGAGCAACTTTGTCACTTATTTTGTTGATTTCATTATGTTTTTTTGAAGGTTCCTGGGAGTATTCAAACATCTCATTATATAAAACATGGCCTGACTTGGCAATCCCTCAACAGGGCAATGTTAATGTGGTACCCACTGAATTATTACTGCCAGTGTTATCATATAAATTACAAGCAGTACCATAAGCTTTCTTCCTCTGTGGGTAATTTTTAATCACATGCTGTATTTTTTTAGATTTGCTTTAGTATATCAGCACAAGGACAGGACAGCCGAAGAACAGTGGTAAGTAGACCAGGATTCGTGTACCAGCTCATCCAAGTGTGGAGTTTAAATGTTCTCCCTATGTCTGCATGGCTTTCATCTGGGTGCTGTGGTTTCCCCCAACAATCAAAAGTCATGCAGGTTAGGTATATTGGTGACACTAAATTTGCACTAGTGTGTGTGTGGTGTGTGAAAGTGAAGGCTCTGTCCAAGGATTGTTCCTGTCTTGATCCCTATGCTTTATGGGATAGGCTTCAGCCCCCCACAACCCAGCTCAGGGTTAAGCAAGCTTTAAAGATGATATGGTATGGTACATTAGAACAGCTTTGACTATTTAACTCAACAAACTCTCTTAGGCCATTTACAAGCTCACCTATCCCATTTACCTAATTTCTCCAAAATAACATTAAGTCAAGTTTGAAAGGTCACCAACATAGTAGTGTCTACTACATTAGATGGTACCTTATTCCATGTGCCTGTGATCCATTTTTTATGGACTGTAGATGTACCAGAGGGTGAACTCCTCACTGGTTCATCAGAATCATGGAACAGACTGGCTCGATATTGTCATCAGTAGTAGATGTAGAATAACAGCCCTGCTCCTTCTTCATGCTCAAGTCTTGTCTGACCATTTTTGAACTTCTCAATCCATTCATAAACACTTCACTGTGGTAAAGCACTGTCTCCATTTGGTGCAGAAACCTTTTTATGGGTTTTGAATAGATCTCCAGCCCATAAACAGAGGATCTCTGTTCACTTCTCTTCATTGGTGCAGACAGAGCGGACATGTTTACTCCTAAGATACAACAAAAGAAACTGACTGATAAAGGCTGACACTTTATCTGTGACCACAGACACACCATGTTTTAATATGTGCATGGAGAAAGCTGTAGGCCAACCCAAGGAAAAATACCACAGAAATGCTGATAATTATTGAATTACCCTCGTACAATTAACATCTCCTTCATAGTTCTTCCTTGTCACAGAAAAACACAGGGTACCAGGCCTCTGGCCTCCTTCTAGTTAATGGTTTTATTAATTGATGGCTTCTGGTGTTAGTAAAGAAACATCAATAGAGCCATTGCAATATGGTTTTAATGACTTAATAGTTATTAAGGATTCTGTTTTACCTTTTCACATTTTAATTAAACAACTTGGAACCTTTAACACTCTTACTAGACAGATTATTGTCTGTAGGATTTTAAAAGTTTTAATACAATCTAACATTGCAGAAGAAATACAGTTTGGATTTTAATATAATAAGCTGCTTGACAGACATAAAACATAACATAAAATATCAGAGAAATGATTATGAATGGTCATCTGAGATTTTATCTTCATTTGTATTTCTTTCACCACTTTAAACTGAAAGACAATATGTGCAGGACTTGACCCTCCCCTTCTTTAGGAAATGATCCTGGTACACCTAACATTGTCCTATTTTGCCCTCACATGTTGAAGTTGACTCACGTACTTACTGATAGGGCCACTAGAAGCAGATAGTATGATATTATTTAATTACTCCTGTAAGTCTACGGTGCCCTACTGTGTGGAATAAATCGGCAAGATGGAAAATAACCTCACTAACTGAAGAACAGAAAGGAAGAACAATGACTTACAGTAACTCCCCTAGGAGTACAGTAACATAAATGCAACATTAGACAAAAAAAAAACAGTTTGTGTAGAAAATGCTGTCTGATAGTTCATGAGCCGAACAGGATCAGTGGAGAGAAGAGACACAGACAAAAACTGATGGGTGAAAGGTGCAACTTTATTTACAAGAGTGCTGTACCACAAAAACATAATAACAACAACAACATTTATTTCTATAGCACATTTTCATACAAAAATGTAGCTCAAAGTGCTTTACATGATGAAGAAAGAGAAAAAAGACAAAATAAATAAGAATTAAAATTAGGGAACACTAATTAACACAGAATAAAAGTAAGGTTCGATGGCCAGGGAGGACAGAAAAAACAAAAAAATACTCCAGACAGCTGGAGAAAAAAAATAAAATCTACAGAGGTTCCTAGGCCACGAGACCACCCAGCCCCCTCTAGGCATTCTACCTAACATAAATGACCTCAATCAGTCCTCATTGTATTCAGGGTTCTCATGGAAGAATTTGATGATGACGGTCACATGGACGTCTGGTCTTTAATCCATCAATGTAGGGACATCACGGTGCTTTGATCAGGTGGTGGTGGCGCAGATCGCCACCACAGAAAACCAGAAAAAGAACAGGAGAGAAAGTAGGGGTTAGTATGGATTTTGGAGCCATCATGAATAATCATGATAATTAGATAGATAGATAGATAGATAGATACTTTAATTGAATATACAGAGCATCAGGATTAAACTAAGATGAAGCTCTGTTAAAATAATGTGTTTTTAACAGTTTTTTAAAAATGCTCCATTGTATTAGCCTGGCGAATTCCTATTGGCAAGCTATTCCAGATTTTAAGTGCATAACAGCAGAAGGCCGCCTCACCACTTCTTTTAAGTTTAGCTCTTCGAATTCTAAGTAGACACTCATTTGAAGATCTAAGGTTACGATTTGGAGTGTAAGGTGAAAGGCATTCCGAAATATAAGATGGAGCGAGATTATTTAAGGCTTTGTAAACGATAAGCAGTATTTTAAAGTCAATTCCAAATGACACAGGTAACCAGTGTAGTGACATTAAAACTTGGGTGATGTGCACCAGATTTTCTTTTCTGAGTTAAGATTCTAGCAGCTGCATTCTGCACTCGTTGCAATCAATTGATGTCTTTTTTGGGTAGTCCTGAGAGGAGTGCGTTACAGTAATCTAGCCGACTGAAAACAAAAGCGTGAACTAATTTCTCAGCATCTTGCAATGTTATAAGAGGTCTAACTTTTGCTATATTTCTTATGTGAAAAAATGCTTGCCTAGTAAACTGATTAATATGTGATTTAAAATTCAGGTCAGAGTCAATAGTTACCCCTAAATTCTTTACCTCCGTCTTGACTTTTAATCCTAATGCATCAAGTAAAATAAAATATAGTTCCTGGTTTAATTAATTGATGGTTTCTGGTGTTAGTGAAGAAACATCAACAGAGCCATTGCAATATGGTTTTAATGACTTAATAGTTATTAAGGATGAGTCAGGTGGGCTCTGTTTCACAGTCCTTCAGCACTGACACTCCTTCAAAAAGTAAATAAAAACAAAAAAGAAAACAAAATTTATACACACACACAAAAACCAAAAATGAAAGTAGTCTTCTTTTTTAATCACAGGAAAAAAAATTCAAGTGTGTATATACAGTAATCCCTCGCTATATCGCGCTTCGACTTTCGCAGCTTCACTCTATCGCGGATTTTAAATGTAAGCATATCTAAATATATATCACGGATTTTTCGCTGGTTCGCGGATTTCTGCGGACAATGGGTCTTTTAATTTATGGTACATGCTTCCTCAGTTTGTTTGCCCAGTTGATTTCATACAAGGGACGCTATTGGCAGATGGCTTAGAAGCTACCCAATCAGAGCATGTATTACATATTAACTAAAACTCCTCAATGCTATAAGATATGCATCCCGCGCGGTGCTTGATTGTTAGCTTGTCTCTGCCTCTATCTCACCCTCTCTGACATTCTCTGCGCCTGACGGAGGGAGTGTGAGCAGAGGTGCTGTTTGCACAGAAGCTGTTTGCTTAAAAGATACTGACGCTCCTCTGAAAAATGCTGCTTTACTTAAAAGCACACGTATTGATTTTTTGATTGTTTGCTTTTCTTTGCGAGCGCGCACTCTCTCACTTAAATTCTCTGCTCCTGATGCAGAGACTCATTTGAAGAAAAGATATATTTGCATTCTTTTAATTGTGAGAAAGAACTGTCATCTCTGTCTTGTCATGGAGCACAGTTTAAACTTTTGACTAAAGGGTGTTATTTCATGTCTAGAGGGCTCTAATAATGTTAACAGTGTGGGAGAGTTTATAAGGGCTTAAAATATATAAAAATAACCATACAAACATATGGTTTCTACTTCGCGGATTTTCACCTATCGCGGTGGGGTCTGGAACGCAACCCCCGCGATGGAGGAGGGATTACTGTATACAAAAAGACAAAAACAATTGCACCAATCCCGATCAAAACTATCTCAACACTAAGTAAGTATATATATCTCCACCAAAATTATCACTCGGAGATATATAAATATATGTACAATAACAATATTTACAAAGCCGTCAAAAATCACAACTGCTCCTTCAGTTGCTCAGTAGTGCTTAATCCTACAAATACCTTTGGATTCACTGACGACCCCGTTGGCCGGCAACTCCTTAAATATAACCAGCAACATTATCCAGCCAATCTGTCACCAAGTCTACTCCACCCACCTATCCAGGGTAGATGCTGGCACGTTCACACCACATGTCATGACACACCCCGAGCAACTTTCTATTTAAAATCAATCCCCTGCAGGTCACACGCGTGTAAGCCCCCACTTGTCGGCCAATGGCTATGCTGAGTTCAAGCACACCAGTTGCCAACTTACCAGTAAGTCAATCTAATTTTTTTACAGTACGGGATCCCCATCTCTCACACAACCTTGGTTACAAAAACAAATGCCGAGTTTTTCTTTCAGGCGTGCCGCACCTTAAACCGCCTGCGCTGGGCAGACTGCGAGGACACTGGCATGTAAGACTGAACACGTACAGAGGAGCCTGTACTGGCCATTATACCAGCTCCACGTGTTCCCAGATTCACCGCAACTCATAACGCTCACCCACTAGAAGGCCCAGCGTTCTCATGTCATTGCCTTCAAGCCACAAACGCTAAGTGCCCTTTGTTTACGCTGGCATACTTTCCATCCATCCATCCATTATCCAATCCGCTATATCCTAACTACAGGGTCACAGGGGTCTGCTGGAGCCAGTCCCAGACAACACAGGGCGCAAAGCAGGAAACAAACCCGGGCAGGGCACCAGCCCACTGCACCAAGCACACACTAGGGACAATTTAGAATCGCCAATGCAGCTAACCTTTGGACTGTGGGAGGAAACTCACACAGACACGGGGAGAACATGCAAACTCCACGCAGGGAGGACCCAGGAAGCGAGCCCGGGTCTCCTAACTGTGAGGCAGCAGCGCTACCCACTGCGCCACCGTGCCACCCCTGCTTTCTTTAACTTAAATTTGGTAATGTGCTTACCACATTTCTGTGGCCTACAAGGAATAGAAAAAACAGGCACAGCCCAGCCAGCTGATTTCAGGACACATTCACACACAACAATGAGATGACCAGTTTGCATAACCTTCTAAAAATATTTGTTCGCACATTTCTACATTTTTCTGTCTCAAGCAGCGTGGTGTGAGCCTTCTGGACTCAATAATAAGCGATTCATTTTAGGAGGCAGCACATCTCATCAGAGAATCACACATAAGGACAAGTTAGAATAAAGATGAAAGTCATCAATAGTTTGTCCAAGTGAAACTCAGCATGTAGGAAATTCAAAATGTAGAGTAAAAAATAAGGGAAGAATAAAAAAAAACAGTGTGGAATGGTCCATGGAATGTAAATTTCACTTTAGTGATTCCACAGGAAGATTCTACAAAACAATACAACCAACCGTACTTCATAATAATTTACAATCAAGTACATTCATTTATCTAATATTTTTTAAATCGCCTTCCAGAGGGGGAAAGGGGAAGCTGTTGCTAACAGTCTTGTCTACTTTTTCCCTCACAGTTTTGAGAGACCAACCTTGAGGGCAACGGAGCCAAAGAAGCCCCACCCCTTCCAGTCCGGAGACGTTCCTGGAATGTGACGCTTCATTTGGACTTGACCACACCTCACGGAAAGTCTTTGAGAACCCCACCAGAGTGATATGGAAGGTATCAAGCTGACAACTGTAGCACCATTGAGCATGTGTTTTGTTTTGATCTTTTTTTTTTGTCGTTCACATTAAAGGGTGGCTTTACCTGTTTGGCACCCCAACTTTTTCTAGACTCGCCCTGCCTCCTCATTCAACATAGTATGACTACTTCATAATACACAAATAAATGTAAAATTAAAAAGGGAATGGAATCAAATGAACAACTTTAATAATATTTAATTTGAAATTTAAACACATTGGGTCAAATGAAGTAAACAAGCTGCATAGACAGACAGATTGGTACAGTTGGCATAATGCCTCTGTGCATGTCAACCTTTACAGATCTATTATGGTGTGTGTTCATTTGTTTGTGTTTCATTGCTTTCTCATCATCACTCAGAATGTGCTTTGGTAGGGCAAACGAGCTGTTGGCTATCTTCACTTATGAATTTCTTTGAGAGTGTGTTTGGGTGTGTGTGTGCATGCATGCGACTGCTTGTGACTTTGTATGTGCATACATGTTTATTTATGTAAATTATGTGTCTCAAAAACTACTTGTGTAAACATTTTGCAAATAACTAGGCCTGGTCCCATGACTAACAGGAGCAGACTACAAAAATCCCAGTTAAATTATACAATTTCTATGGCACTTATTGTTGGACATAGGTCAAACCATTTTTAAAGACTATGGGGTAAGTAACTGAGCAAAGTGGCCAAAAAAACAAACCTGGCACTTGTAACAAGATAAACACAATGGAGCTTATTTGCAAATTTTTCATTGTACAAAAGCCATCATTGTACAAAAGTCTTGCTATTCACGTTGAAAATCTAGGAAACTGCTGTTCCTAAAATGTTGTACCTTTGCTGAAATGTAGTCAGCCAAAAAATGTAATTTTAAGAGGTTTTCCAAAGACAGACACCCACATAGAGACATCATCCTAAAATCAACTTTGTTCAATGTTTTGAACATTGTAGAAACAGAATCTGAAAAAATTAAAAAAGAACACACCATCCACTATTTAAACCTAATTACTCCAACTTACAATTGGCATGAGATCTGTGGGAGAAAGATATCACCTCAGTTTTGTTGTACAAATTTCTTAAAAACAACGACTAGGATTTGACCCTATTCCCTTGGAGTTGTAAAAGCAAAATGGGTCCCACTGCACCTTGATTCTGTCTTCATCATAAACAGATAGATATGTAAACACTTATTCAAATATCTTATATATAAACGTCTACGCATGGAAGTGTGTGTGTCTGTCTGGCCCGGAAGTTAGAGATGGAGTCGGGGCAAGGGCTCCACCTCCGAGGATACACAAGTGAGGCTAGCACATCGGCAAAGCGAAACCTCAGAAGAAAGACAGTCGCTTAGCCCGTCACTAATACAGAAGCGAAGCGAGCATGTCAGCAACACGAAACCTCCAAGGAGATAGATGCCCAAAGTAGTTTCTTTCAATTACCAGAAATCTCTACATTTCAATTTTTTTCTGACGATTTCAATAGTTTCTAGGACCAGCTTACACAGTTAGTATTTAATACCTTTCATCATTTTAGGTGATACAGTAAAGAAAAATATTTATTACGTATTATGTGACTGTTGTGATAGACAGCTGCACAGTCAGGATGCCTGGGATGTGGAAGGACCGGGAGAGCGGCAATACCTCCCCCGGGACACGAGAGGATGACCGTCCCTGGGGTGCAGGGGAGCCACAAGATCGAAGCTGGGAGGCTCCACCCTGTTGGGGCACGTGGCCACCACCAGGGGACGCCCAAACGATCCAGGGAATATGGACTGCAGCACTTCTGCCATAACAGGAAGTGCTGCTAAGCCCAAAGACAAGTACACCTGGTGTGTTTCTGGGTGCTCATGCAGCACTTCAGCCACACCCGGAAGTGCTGCAGGAAGCACTTGGAACACATCCGGGTACTGGATAAAAGGGGCCACCTCACTCCACTCCGGGAGCCGAAGTTGGGAGGTAGCGTGACAGAGCTTGACAAGAGAGGAGTTGAGGCGGCAGGAGAAGAAATAAGGACTGTGAGTGATTTTTGCTGTACTGGGAGGAGAAAACACAATAAAAAGAGTGTGTTTTGGACATAGCTGTCTCGGTGTCTGTTTCTGATCTGTTTGCTGTGTTACAGTGCCTTTATAGAGCTTAGAAACATTTGATAAGTATGGAGATGGGCCTATTGGTTCCTGCCTTGGGCTGATGCTACCAGGATAGGACGTTGCACACAGCAACTCTGCATTAAAATAATTATACATCCTTTTCTCTTCTCAGACACTTTTTGTTTATGTTTATGATTTATGTATGTATGTATGAGTATGTGTGGAAGAAATTAAAGCAGGTTTTTTTTTTTTTGGTTTGTTTTTAACTATTCTAAAGGAGACTGTTTAACATCATACCCTTGGTTTATTGTTATTGTTATTATTGCATTAGGGTTTACTATACTTATCCAGGGTCACTTTTTAACACCACTCCCTGGGTTTACTGTCTTAATATTTCAAGACTGTTGATGATTATATTTTATGCTTATAGTCTGTTAATTATTATATTTTACTAGCCAACCCGCGGCGTAGCATACGCCGCATCATTATCAACGTGAACAGTCAACGTTGCTCACAGCTGCATGTGGACTGTAGCACAGACCAAAGCGAGTGAGGATGTGTTTGGTGACGTGTTGGGGGCGGGCACATAAGCAAGCAGTGTGCATGCCTTGAGAGCGAGGGTGGACGTGGGAGGAGGGTGAGAGTTGGCGGACGGGGCTCTGTCGTGCGTTCCCCATGACGTGGCAGGAGGGTTAGAGTGGGCGGTCGGGGCTGTGTTGTGTGTACCCCATGGTCGGGCGACTTGGTCGATTATATATACAGTGTAACCTCGGTTCAAGACCATAATGCGTTCCAAAACTCTGGTTGTAAACCGATTTGGTCGTGAACAGAATTTCCCCCATAGGATTGTATGTAAACGTACGAACTGTATGTAAATATATATTTTTTTAAGTTTTTAAGCACAAATATAGTTAATTATACTATAGAATGCACAGCTTAATAGTAAACTAAATGTAAAAATATTGAATACAAATGAGAAAATCTTGAACAACAGAGAAAACTAACACTGCAAGAGTTTGCGCTGTAGTACTACAAACCGCTCGTTAAAAACACTTTTTTTAATGAGTTTTAAGCACAGGGAAAAAAATTAACATTTGAAAGATCCATAATTTAATAAACAACCAAGAAAAGTAACATTGCAACAATGCATGCGCGCGCCTGTGTGTGTGTGTCTCTCTCACGTGTCTGTATAGTATTTAGACTGTATCAGCAATAGATATCTCTACTTTTTAATCCCCAAATGCCGCTGCTGGGGGGCTTGTTTTGTTTTGGACGTGCTCTGTCTCTAAGTATGTCAGAGGACTGGGACATGTGGAAGTGGGGTCCAGCCTCACGTGGGGAGACAAAATGGGGGGGTGGGGGGATAAGCGGGGAGAGAAAGAGAGCAAGCTATATCTAATCTGTTATTTTAATCCTTATAATGATAACTACCAACATAACAATAAGCTGCACGGCAATATCTTGTGGGAAAATTGGAAATTAAGGTTAAAGCTGTCTCACGTCCAGTTAAGAATACAAAATGACATCAAAAATTCAGAATCAATGTCTCCATGATGGGACAGTTAAATTTGTGAGCTGGAATGTTAAAGGCCTGAATCATGAATTAAAGAGAAAGTAAATATTCTCTCACCTAACATGTTTAAACACTAAGATAGTATTTTTACAGGAGACCCACTTACTAAGCAAGGATCAGTTCCGGCTGCAAAAAGACTTTTACTTTTAGTAACCCAACACCAGCTGGGTGCACCAGCTTTGCCAGTGTTATTTGGCAAGCTTCACCAAAGCTATGGATCATTAGTTGTAGCACATTTCTTTACTTAGCTTAATAGATGTAAATTGAACTCATGGCTGTACTGTGGGATCTTCAGGCAGCTAATCCATTTTACCCAGGTAAAGAATATGATTGATTTGAGTGAAGTTGCAGTCTGGTGCACCATGAGAGCCATTATATGCTGTTACTCATGCTAAAGGAGAACATTTAAAAGAGACGGTACAGGGCATCCTCTGACTTCTTGCTTTTTATTAACTGTGGTCATAGAGTGGATTGGGTGAGTGAGGGAGGAAAGCTGTTATTGGTTTATGTGGAAAATATGAAGAATGGAGGCTTAGTTTTCAGAAATATATACTTTACATTTGGGTTTATGTTACTTTCATATTGTAATTGGCTTTGGGATCACTTTGGTAAACAATACCATACATTTTCCAATAAGAGGAATCTTATTAATCTTGTGTTCAGTTGTGGACCAGCAGGAGCAGGTTAAATGGTCACTATTTTAATGCATATAACATGACTTCTTATAGCCCTATAATTTTACCCTGATTCTTGTATTTAGAGATCATTCTTTGGCAGTTTCAGTGCTTATAATCATTTATTTTTCTACTTCTATACTAAAATTAAATCTTGATTGATTGCTGAGTTGCTACTGCTTTTAAATTATTTTTGTTGAGCTTGAGGCCTAACAGTATTTTATGTCTTCATCTTTTTTTTAAATTAAATTATGCTTGCTCTATAGATTCATTGCCTTTTTCAATGCTGAATGATTTAAAAAATAAACTACTTAAAAAGTTGTTTAAGGTACCTTGGCTCAACTTGCAACACTTAGGTTTATTTTATTTTCTAAAGGTCTCTTCAATATCCACTGTGCTCTCCTATTTATCAGTCACTGCCGTTACTGTAATTCTATGCACACTGGGTTCCTTGGGGCACCTCTTCATGCCTAATGTTATGCCAAGGAGGCCAAATATATCAAAAATGATGAGTTTATTAAAAATACAAGTGAGAGATAATAAGGGATAACACAAAGTACACAGAAAGCAAATAAAATCCAAAGACCTGCTTTCTCTCCAAGCCTTCTTATAAAGGTTTTGAGACATATTCTTAGTGGAGTAGCCAACACTGACTTACTTTAAATTACCCCCAGACTCTCTCATTATCTTTTCTCATCTAACGTCTGGCCTCTTTTACCCACCAGCATCCTTCACTTCAAATCCTTTGAAAATTAGTGAGTCAGTTACACCCATGGCTATGGACTCACCAATCCCAATTGCCTAATTTTTCCTCGAATAACATTGAGTGAGTTTTGAAATTCTCTAAATTGCCACTCTCTGCCACATTACTTGGTCAATTTATTTATGTGTTCATGGTTCTACATATGTCTGGAGAAAAACGCTCTGTTTTGTCAAGTCTACACTTAACAAATTTATATCTGTGTTCTTGTGTTCTTTTTAAAGAATTTAATTAAAAATAATAAAACGGATCGACTGTACTAATTATTTTATTCATTGTAAAAACTTTGGTCATGTCACTTCTTAATCTCTACTATGCTGACCCGCCTTTTAAGGCGACCAACTTTTAAGTTGACCACTTCTTAAGGCAATTCAATATGTAGATCAATTTGATATTTTATACAAACTCATTAATTTGGTTATATTGCATTTGAGCGGTATTATTTTAATACTCATAGTTTCTGTTATTTTTGTGGTGAAATTTAAACTTTTTTTCTATATTGAGGTCGCCCTTTTGAACCCCCCTGATATTTACTACGTGGTGAGGCATTTGTACTCCATCAACATTAATTATTTCCAGAGACATAATTTTGTCTATTTTTCCAGCGCATCGCGCACAAAAGCAAGGGAACGATGGGAGCACCAGAACTCTTCTCACATCATGTCACTTTGGACCGTAAGCTGCAAGTAGTAAGTCTGTGATAAGCGGAATACCCGCTAAGCTTTCCATTCATGGGACGGAAGGACAATCCCGACCGCTTTTATATAGTAAGAAAGAAGAAGAAGATATCGCACAGTCTGGAGTAGAAAATCATCTTTTACCTGGAAAAACGAAACTACAAATCCCATCATGCATTGCAAAATGGACGGGGCGTGTGTGAAACTCCGTGCTACTCGCACAGTCTGGAGTAGAAAATCATCTTTTACCTGGAAAAACGAAACTACAAATCCCATTGTGCATTGCAAAATGGACGGGGCGTGTGTGAAACTCCGCGCCTGCGTAGCACTCACGGGATGGAAGGACAATCCCGACCGGTTTTATATAGAAGGATTTACTTAAACTAAGGTTCATTTTGGTCTTTCTTCATATATTAAACTGCACAGTTCTGGAAACAGCCTAGTTGCTCTTTTCAGGACTTCCTGTAGTGCTGCTATGTCTTTTTGCACACCAGAGAAGGCCTCACTAATGCCTTGTATAGTTTAACCAAATTTCCCTTGACCTCTGTTTTACACATCATGTAATGTAACCAAACATCCTTTTATCCTTCTTAATGACTTCTGTACACTGTGGAAATGTAAATAGTAATTAGTCCATTACACTGCTAGAACCTTCACATAAACTTTATAGATACTATGCTGACACTCTTTCACTCCTGCATTGGTAACCCTTCAGAGGCATCATGTCCAACAGGGTCTACCTCCTTTTTGTGACTAGTGTCATCCATTAGTGGCATGCTAAGATGTTGTCTCCTGTTCAGTGCAGATTTGCTTCCACTTCAAATTACACCCTGCTGTTTATCAGCTCTTGTCATATCTACACCTCCATACAACTTTTCATTTTTTAAGTTTCCTCACATTTCGGTGAATTTTAACCTTTTTCCAAAATGATTCATTTTTCACATATGTACAATAACTACAACCTCCCACTGTTTGGTGTAGCTGTGAAGAGCTGGGCCTTCAACATGGATGTGCTTTCATGTTAATCAATCATTATCTTATATATAGTAATGCCCTTCAAAGTCAAGAGCTAACAAAATTTATTAATTTCTGAGAAAACTCTTAATTTTTTTAAATCTACTGTTCCAGTAACTCTAGCAGCATACAATACACTGTTTCAATTTTAGTAATCAATATCTTTTTGTTGTTGCTTCAGTTTATTCACTGCATGCCAAAACTGAGTGAGGTTTGTTGTCTGACTTTATTATGATGCAATTGGTGTCTTGCAGTATCCTGTCATTCGTACGTTATTTAATAGTCGGTACTCCTGTTCTATGGTATGAAAAGAATCAAGCATTGCACGGACAATTGTCATTTGTAAAAGAGCCACAGACATGCACGTTCTTGTGGGTTCCTTGTTGCGGGCAGAGCATTCATGAAAGTGAATAACATTTTTTAAGAGAAAGGAATATGGACCTTGCAATGATCCATAGACATGGGTGTTGGCCAGTACTGATTTCTGTTCAAGCTCTGATTGACATTTTTGCCAGGGGATGGGACAAGTGGGACTGAATTGAATGCAACAGCTGCTGCTTACACTTAGTCCATCTCTCCTACTAGTGGTCCTAGTAGTGCAGCAATTTTAACTGTCCAGTGCATCCATTTTTGAACTGCAGTTAAGGTATTAGTGGGCAACAAAGCTCATCAACTTTGTTTCGTTGCTTAGCAGTTTGCCGGTACCCATTGCTTCACGAGGGTCTCCACTCCCTTGAACCCTTTGATTGTTGATCATGTGTTTTTTCCTCATAGTTTTTGATGCTTCAGCGGATATCCCAACCCAATCAATCAAGTGTCTAAGCTCCACAGGAATTGCTCAATTTAT
This sequence comes from Polypterus bichir lapradei, assembly GCA_026402145.1. Lineage (NCBI taxonomy): Eukaryota > Metazoa > Chordata > Cladistia > Polypteriformes > Polypteridae > Polypterus > Polypterus bichir. The sequence goes on from JANRMT010062819.1 coordinate 59,089,927, forward strand.
ATTTAAAGTTTATGTACCGGGTTAAAAGCTTATTTTTTTAGTTGAATTTGTTCACCAACAGTACTGTATGTGGTTCAATTTGTGGTTAAAAAATTAACTTCTTCCTCTACAAATGTGATATTACTTTTTTAGGGGGTGCAAACATAAATCAAACATTTTCTAGGGCTGTGGGGCATAGAAAAGGTTGGGACACACTGCTGTACCTTTCCTTGTTTCCATCTTCTGCATTTGCCAAAGATACTTTTTTTTTTATCAACTGACGGTGTAGTTTTTGTATTTAGATTGGTCAGTCAAAATTTGTAATTTAAATGATGTGCACACTTGTGTCTGTGCTTCTCTGGCAAAACAAGATGATCAAAACTAGAAATTCTAAATAAGAGCGTTCACCTGCAAAGGGGTTCAAAAAATAGTAATATACAGTATTGGTGATTTTACTTTAATATTAAATTGTCATGTTACTTCAGCCAGCCAGTGATACTGCTCATTGGCATTTAAAACTGTATGTGCTCGATTAGAAATAAAATTTGAACAGCAATTTAGGAGCATTTTAAAGCATCACTCTGGGTATTTTCAAAATGTTTTACCACAAAACCCATGAGGATGCCTCCAGGTTAACAACCATTAATGTGTTTGCAATTATTTGTATTGCACTTTCTATATTCATGCCTTGAAATATTGCTTTTAAATGTATCAAGCTGTGAAAAAGAAATGTTAACAACTGTGCCACCATGTTGCCCTCAAATTAATTCTTCTTTAAATTTTATCTTTGTCTTATGGTTGTCATATTATTATTAGTGTTAGTATTTATGAAGGACGTATCTAATTTAGGAAATAAATCACACAGTATTATTTTTGTTAACAAAGAGAACTAAAAAAACATGAAATAAATTACCAAGACTTGTGGAAGTAAGTAGGCTTTAGGGACATTCAAAACTCACTATGATGTTATTTGAGAGAAATAGGTGGATAGCATTGGTGCAGTTTGTTGGGCTGAATGGCCTGTTCTCGTCAAAATGTTTGTAATGTTCTAACTGACCATTAAAGACACTAATTAAATTAGCTGTGTCAGTACCTCAGATATAATCAAGCTTGTTTTTCGGCTGAGACACTATTTTGTTGCCATACTATCTTCAAAGGATTGAAGCATGAGGATTAAAAACCAGAGGCAATCTTATTCATGAGAGGTGGTGAAGAAAGACATTTTTTTCTTTTTCTTTAAATACTGTATGAGCAAAATATTTGGCTACCCTCGCTCCACTTTTTTTTTCCTAATTAAAATTAATACACATGTTTCATCAAGAAATGAAGAAGTACTGAGACAAATTATCAACCATGACTCAAATATCATCCAAAAGGGGACCAGGTAAGCCATCGCCTAAATTCTCTGGCCAACAATGAGCCCATTGATCATTGATGGCTGTTAGAGGGGGGACAAAAAAACTAATGAGAATTGGGTCTATGTTGCTCTATTATTGGTCCAAATGCAAAATTTATGTAGAGCAGTCGCAAAAACCAATTACATGGAACATAAATCTTGATATACAGTGCATAATTTCTTCCACATCACAATCAGCTTTCACTCTGAAAAACAATTTCAAATCATTTTAATCAGCCATTTGGCACATTCAAGCTCTGTTTTATAGGCAGAATGAAAATTATTTCACACATGAATTGAGATGATGGCATATTTTATTTATTTATATAGTTTGCTCTATCACTAGAAAGCATCTATCCATCTGTTTCTGTGAATCCACCTAATCCATTTCAGGACTGTGCAGAAATAAAACAAATATGGAGCAAATAACACAATAGGGATACAATCAAAGAAATCGGGCAATGGTTTAAACAGTCTGAGGGCTCCTTTCCATATTTTAAAATAAGTGGAATCATTACCAAATTAAACATGGGATTCATTTTGTGGCTGCGATGGCAGTATTCAGCAAACAGAAAAGTGTGTTACACAGCTAATTCCAAAAATTGGATAAATGCTAAGGAAGAAGACAATTGAATCCTGCAGATCCAACTTTAACCACGGTGTCCAGAGCTTCTATATGAAGGAGGAAGGGGGGTCTGTTATAGAAGCTTTTTCCTTAGTGAGCCAACTGATGATCAAACCTTGTAGAAAAGAACTTGTATTAGAGAAGTGTTGAAAAATTCCACAAATAAGTCAGTAGTATTTAAAAATGTTATAAACCTCAGTTGGTTATAAACCTTAATTTAGTTTTGATGCCCAAAATGGAAGTCAATGAATTGTATCTTCTGAGTCTAAGAGGCAGCTGTTTTAATGTGTATTTCTTTAGTACCATTTACATATCCAGTGGGCCTCAAATTCACCCCTTTGAAGAAGCAGGGAATTTAATTCCAGTCTAGTGTGAATAATTAACAATTTATACCATTGGTCCATCACACAAGGGTGCACAACTCTCTCGAAAGACACAACATGTGACTCAGAAATCTTTTCCCATTTCAAACGAGCCAAACCACAGGCAAACTCTATTATGAAACTGCAAACAAAGCCTTTTACTAGATAACCAGACATATACAAGGTCGTCCATAGTGCCCCAATTATTTGAAATTAATTTCCCAAATTTGGAAGCAAGTTTTAGAATAAATAAGGATTTAACACCTAAGAGGCAGTGGAAGACGGAAGCAAGGGAACATTTAACTTTGCTGAATCGCATTTACGGTGCAGAGGAGTGCAGAGAGGTGTCTGTGACTGAGGAGGCAAACAGTTAAAAACACAGTAAATAACAGACTAGAAAGGATGATGGGGGGAAAAAAGTATTCTTTGGAGGAGGGGTTTATTGGTCAAAAACATTCAACCAGTTTTTAAATTAGAGGTACGTTTGAGAAGAAAGCAGATAGTGTGCTGAGTGAAGGCTACAAGTGATTCAACTAATAGGGAATTCATACAGGAATTCATGTGAATGTCGAGAATTATTTCAAAGTCTTTAAAATTTTAAACTTGACTGGTTCAACAGTAATGAAGACTTGTAAAAGGTTGGGCAATAAGGAAAGCTTGAATATCTGAAAAAAACAGCAAATGAGCAAAGAGATTTAAGTTAAAGTTGAGAAATTCTAGAACAACTGTGACAAACTACTGTAGCTAATACAGAAGCAGCATCAAAGTAATATTTATTACCAGAACAGGGCACATCTTTAGCTAGCTTTAAACAAGGTTCCAAAAAGAAAGTGACAGATTTATTTCCATTCAACATAGTCATGGGTGCTCACATTTTAACCATTTAAGCGCAGACCACAAACATTCCACAAAGTGGTTAATCTTTTAGCCATTAGGATGACAGGAAAAGACAGCAGGAGTGAGAAACTGAGTAAAAAGACTGAAGAAATTGAGGCATGACCTGACTGTGTCACTGCAGTTTCTCATTGATAAAGAAGTTTCTCACTTTCCAGAAAGGCCAGCATGCCCTGGTGTAAAGGAGAGTGAATGGAGCCCTACGTGTATCATATGTTATGCATACATTCTGAAATCTGCTTAATCCAATTCAGGGATGTGAGAGGCCAAGCCCATTCAACACTGGACACAAGGGAGGAACCAACTATGAGTAACATTTGTGACGTGTTGCATGTTGATAACAGATATACAGCACGTGTTTTAATTTATCCCATAATGAACTTAAATAACCTGAATAACAATACTAAAGAATGGACTAGGACAGTTAGATAAGTAGGACATGGTTAAATATAACACATCTTTTGTAGCTAATAGTATTATTGAATTAAAGCAAAATTTAGTTGCGTTTAAATAAACTAAAGTATATCTTTTTTGTGTAGCGCCTCTTTACTCCCTTGGCTGACCCGAGTTCCTTTGAATATACTTAGTTTAACTAGTTCTCAGCACTTTGCTTTCATCCTTCTTTCCCTTTTACATTTTCTCTAGATTTGATAGCACAATGAACTTACAATCTAAACACATTTACTGACACAAAATACTAATGCTCCATTCAACTCTCACATCCATAACCAGTTAATACAGCGTTTCTCAACCTTGAAGTATTTGTGACCCGAGTTTTCATAACAGTTTTAATCGCGCTCCCCATAACATTTTTTTGAAATGTAGATGCATATTTTATTATACCTACTTAACTTTTATCAACATTTATCTAACTCTATATTTATTGTTCTAGTATCAGAATGTAGTTTAAGTTAATTTGTTTTGGTTTCAACAGATTTGTTTCATATTTTTGATTCTTGTTTTCTTTTTTTTCACGTCTTCGCACCCCCCTTATTGTTAGTTCGTGCCCCCCTAGGGGGGCCCGCCCCACAGGTTGAGAACCACTGAGTTAATATCAAAAACACACAATTGCTCAATTGATCAGTTTAAATGTATGAACTATTTTTCATAAACATGTATCAACAACACCCCCTTTCATATATATATAAATATATATACAGGGTGTCCATAAAGTCCTTGTGCGATTTGAAATAGTTGTAACTTTGTAAGTATATGTGATAGAAAGAATTCGTAAAAAGGATTAGAAAGCTTGATGTACAGTGACTAGTTTTTTTTTGTCTTTAGAAGTTTTATTTTTGCCGTATTTGGGGAGTTGAAAATCCACATGAGACAGCTGAACATGAAAGAGATTCTCCCAAAGTTAATGTGTGGTGTGCTTTGGGAAAAAAATCGAGTCATAGGGCCATTCTTTTTTGAAGGGTGTGTTGTTAATGGTGATAGCTATTTAGAAATGCTGCAAAATTATTTTATTTCTCGTCTTGAACAATTAGGACCGATAGAGATTACAATGTTTCAACAAGATGGTGCTCCTTGTCACTTTGCTTTGCATGTTAGACACTTTCTACATGAGAAATTGCCTAACAGATGGATTGGAATAGGTGGACCATTTTCTTGGCCTCCACGTTCACCAGATTTGACTCTCTTTTCATGGGGACATGTGAAAACTAATGTTTAATCAACCAAACCTCAATCTTTAGAAGACTTGCAAGCTAGGATAAATGAACTGACTGCTGGTAAATCAGCTTGAAAATGTTTTCTGAGAACTACAGAATCGTATTACCCTTTGTATTAGTAATGATGGTGGATATGTTGAAAACTAACAACAACAATAAAAAATGTAAGTGTTTCTTCTTTTTAATCCTTTTTAGAGATTCTTTCTATCACATACAGTATACAGTGGAACCTCGAAGTAATTTCCCCCATAGGATTGTATGTAAATCCAATTATTCCGTTCCAGACCGTACAAACTGTATGTAAATATATTTTGTTTAAAGATTTTTAAGCACAAAAATAGTTAATTATACCATAGAATGCACAGTGTAATAGCAAATTAAATGTAAAAACATTGAATAACACTGAGGCAAACACCCAGGCTCCCTGAAACTCTCTCTCTCTCTCGCGCGCGCTCGCTCGCTCTCAGCTGCACACGAGCCTGTCTATGCTCTCTCTCTCTCTCTCTCTCTCTCTCTGTCTCTCTCTCTCCTGCACCGGCTTTCTTCTCCTGCTTCCTGCTTTCTCCTGCAACCTCCCGTTCTTTCCTGTTCTCTTCTTTTTAACTTTAGTCGACTCGCGCTTTTATTTATGAAGAAGACGTAGTAGTTGTGGCACTCAGCAGCTCCTGGGATCAATTACGGATGCGGACCGCTTCTCACCTGTGCACTTAGGTGAGAAACGCCCACATTATGAACTCCTCAGGAACCGCTTCGGCCACACACCACCACGCCCCCTCACTAAGCCGCGAGTGCGGTGATTGTTTATTAAAACTGGCCTTTTTGACGGGAGCTGTGGACAAACTATACCACAGGAGGAAGCTGGGTTGAGAGGAGGTTACAGTTTTGAGGGAGAGTCCCTCTGTGTGATGCACCGAGAATAATGTACAGTACAGGGAGAGACTGAACACGTGTGGAAATCATTGGCGCGTACGAACCGGAAAGGAAACTGGCTTGTTCGTCACCCGAGTGTGTGGTCGTGAACAGATGCAAAAGTTTGGCGAACTTTTAGGTCGTAACCCGATTTGTACGTGTTCAGAGACGTTCGTGACCCGAGGTTCCACTATACAGTACAAAGTTACAACTATTTTAAATTGCACATGGACCTTATGGACACCCTTTATATATGTATATATAATGTATGTATATATATATATATATATTTATATATATGTATACATCAATAAAACATTCATAATTATACAGTATATTATTGACACATACAACGTTTGGAAATATCTGAGGGAGATAAAACATGACCCAAAAGTTCTTTACTTATATTACATTAAAAAATGCACTTGTTTGAAAATACAATTAAATGAATAAGTAAATAAATCCCACTTTTTCACTAATGCTGGTAAAATGAAATGAAAATGTTACCATAAAAATTAAATGCTTGCAAGCACCTCCTTTGCCTCTGTATGCATATTTCAAATCTATTTTTTTATGGTCCTTTTCTGCATATTTGAGTCATTTACTTATGTTAATGGTACTTTTGGTTATTGTGTGCATTATTGTCAGTGACTCTGTTATGTTATGCATATTTTGTGGGAGGTTCCCCAAGAGGAGGGATCACCTGCCACTCACCACCACCCTATAAATCTGGAGGGTCTCCCATAGTTATTGGTGGTTCATTTCGAATGTGCTGGAGTGTTTTAGTGTTTTCTTGCATTTCCTGTACTTTTGTGATTTTATTTTTTTGGGATTTGGATTCCAGACCTTTTGTTTTGTGACCATTCTCTGGATTTGTGATTTTGTTTGCTTGGATTGCCTTGTGTTTTAGGCAACTCCATTTTGCCATTTTGCTCTTGAAGGCTTTACTGTGTGTGACTGAGCATTTTTTGTTATGAATGAAACTTTTTTATTTTTATAAAGTTTCTCTCAGTAGTTTGTACTACTGTATTATATTCCAGAGGTATCAATGATAGATTGAGCCTCTAGCTCTGTGAAAAGGATTATTTGTATTCTGTTTCCTGTGTTGTATTTACCTAATTTTTTTTAAACTAATCACATGCCCAACCTTCCTAGAAGGAATTAACGTTCCCAAAATTACTTAAATTTTTTTTTTTTGTCTTCTTAGAGAGTCAAGGCTAAGGGGGCTGTCAGAAACACAGAGCCTATCAAAGCCCATTTAGGCACGCCTTATGTGATTTTGGGGTATACAAGAAATAACTTCTTGTTCTTTGTTTGCCCATTTATTTATCCGAGGTTTGGTGGTATAAACCCCTCTAGTGTGCGTTTTTGGAAGTGCTTTGCAACTTTTTTGGATTTATTTCATAACACTGTAGAGCACACAGGAAACTCCATTCCACCGTCTGTCTGCAGTATGTATTTATGGCCAATGATATGCTCAGCTTTGGTTGACAGTCAGCTGCAGGTAAGTATGGTGCAACTCCAAACTTCAGCTTTCACTCAAGTCCCAGTTCGTCTAGCCCCTAAGTGACATTGCTTGCACAGTTCACCAGGTTGGCTCTCTCGGCATAGTTCTTGGAAACATTCACACCACCCCATAGTGTATCAAACCAGTTAGCTTCCCATTAGAATAGGCTATTAACTAAAAAAACTTCTGGTTGAAGTTCATAATAAAAATAATTACATTTCCCCACTTGTAACTTAACTTTAGTTATCTGGTTGAGAACTTAACAATTCCTCACATAATTTCTAAATGCATGCGCTACCATCTAGAAACTTTTCTTCTCTCTGTCTCTTTCCTTGTCTTTACCTCCCATTTTTCCACAACAATTGTCCTGCCCTATCATTTCTACTATTACCTCCTAGCTCAATTTTTAAAGGACTACACCTACACATGAAAGTTTAAAATAATTTAACTGCTTTTGAATTGACTTGCTAATGTAAATCGCACTGTTAATAAACTGCCTTTGTTGTTCTTTGTTTTTATACGACTGTTTCCCAATTATTATTACTTCTGTTTTTCTTTATTTCAGGCAAGGGCTTTCCTTTGCAGATGAACTTGTACAGCCATTCCCATGTGTTTAATAGAATTTATATATGTGCTTTATTTAGCATTCACCTTACAAAGACCATATTCCATTTTTGACATTTTCCTGAGGATGCTCTTTGTCTGACAACAATGACACTTCTCCCAGTGCAAACATAATATCACTTGATATTATTGTGTTCCTTGGTCTTTTTATATCTGATGGCAAGTATAAGGTCACATTAAAATGACTTTTTACGTGTGTGTTTAATGTCATATAGTTTAGTGTTTTTACATTTGTTACATTTGGTATATAGTATTATCTGATTATTTTATTAGGCAAGCTTGATTAGATTCTTTATGATATTTTTTGATGTTTATATTTTCCTTGATAGTTAAACTGTAAGTGTAAAAGCAGCATGATTATCATTCTGCTGACATATTGACCTGTGTCTGCATGTTTGTTGGTGAAGCAATTACAGTATGTTTTAAAGTGCCATAGACATGTTACTGTTGCTTGAAGGCATCAGATTAATTTCCACTACTTCAAATGCAGGTTTAATTCATTGCTTTGTTGCTGTACAGTTTTGCAGGCAGTGCTGGCTCATTCACATTCCTCATCTCTATCTCCATTACACCACAATGGTATATGAGGCATTACAGCACATTTTCTGCAAGAAGATGGAGCTGCCAATCTTCTGTAATCACATCATAAGGAAATGTTTTGGTGAGGACAGGCCATTTAGCCCAGTGCAACTCATAAATACCAGTTTACTCAGTGTTTCCAAAATAATATTGAGTTATAATTTAAAAGTAAGCAGGAAACATTGTTAAGCTAATGGTTCCATATATTCTCATTTCTATTATTTTGCTTCTACTATTTGTGTGAAATTTATTTTTAACCACTTTCCAAATCCTTGAATTTTTGATAAATAGTGGATCTTAACTTTATGAAGGATTTTCGGAGCCTTAAGAAAATGAAAGACAGCAAACGCTTACAATTATTAAAAATGGTTTATTGTTTTAAATTTCTTAAATATTTATTTATATACTGTTCTGATCTAACATATAAAAAAATAATACCAGAGTATCTGTGTTCAATGACGCAGCCAACAAGGCATGACAAGCAGTCATTCTTAATCATGGGATAGTACAAAAGAGCAAGTTAACCAGCACACATACAGCAACAAGAAAAAAGTATGTGAACCCTTTGGAAATAATGTAATTTATGCATATTGTGATGGAAACCAGGGCGTCAACAGCCCAAACTCCAACATAAACACATACAGAGCAGTCCCAGGTTCAAATAAAGGTAGGTTTATTAACCTTATCACCTCAAATATGTTACACAAGCACAAAACACAGGTTTTCTCTCCACAATTCTTTCTTCCTACCGCACTACCCTCCTCCACTCAAGCGTTGCTCCACTACCTCCCAGCTCCGACTCGCCTGAATAAGGCAGTACGGTCCCTTTAATTTCAGACCCAGGATTACTTCCAGTGCCAGGGAGACTGCCTGATGGAAGCACTTCCGGGTCACATGGAAGTCCATTATAACAAGGAGCTTCTCCCCCTCAATGCCCTCTTGTGGCCCCAAATGAGTCCAGCAGGTCTGCTCTGTCTCCCGGCATGCCTTGCTGGTTTCCTAGGGGTCACCGACATCTAGGGCTGGAGGAATAAAAAGCTTCAAGCGACTTCATTCTTTCCTAGTGGGCTGTCCATCAATCCTTTTTGGTCATCCCATCCAGGTAAAGAACCATCCCCTCTCCTGGTTGGGATGTCCATCCAGCCCATGTGGCATCTACAATAGATTTTTCATAAAACATGGTCTGTATCCGTATTCATCAAGTGTCTTACAATATGAAAACAATCCTAACTAGCTCAAAAATCTTAGGATTAGGAGTAAAAGCATTTTATCAATTTTCCAAAGTTAGAACACCACACCTAACCACCAGAATTGAGCTTGTAAGCTGCCCTATCTTGCTAGGAGCTGCCAGAAGATGGCTTTCAGGTGTTGATTGGCACACATATTCCAGGAAAGGCTGAATGGTTTGGAAACTCTTGACAACAATGAACTTGTTAAAAGATATCATTCTGACAGAGACGGAATAATACTCATTCATTATAATATTCTTGTATGTTAAGTGATCAATCCATCTAAGTGTCATGTGCTATCTTCTGAAATTAAAGTTTTGGGAACATTATGCTTTTTGGCCACAATTAAAAGGCAGTTTTACAATAGCAATGGTATCTGTATGTCACAACCAAGCATTTTTCAAATTTTGCACCAAACTTTGAATGTCCTTACAACTCATCAGTTAATACACAGATGTATTCATTTCCCCATCACTACACGTAAGGTAATGATAAAGCAAGCTGTAATCAGGCAAATTGGTGCACACATAAAGATCATTTCCCCAAGTTTGAATTAGCAGGATACGTCAATTGCAAGTGATATCAAAGTATCAGCACACAGGTGGTCAAGGATGAAAACTGTACTGTAGTAGCAGGCATGTTAATATTAAAATAAATAAGCAAGGCTGGATGGGTGATTGACAGCAATGTGTCACACAGGTGTGCTGAGCTCTGCATTCAATGAACCCCCCTGGAACATTCACTTAGTACCTTATAAACCAGGAAGGTTCAACAAGGCAGGAGAAAACTCCTGGGGCATTGAATAAATAAAGATAAGGGGTGGAATCATAAAGAGAAGCACAGCATGCGACTCTGAAAGATGACAGGGAACAGTGCAAGAATGAATGCAACTTCAGCAAAAGTGCAGGAATAGATGTGGCTAGTTTCAGTAACTGTTACTATACAAGGCATTTTCCATGGCCATAATAGCGGGAAGGTGAGTCTTCTCAAAATACGGCTGTGGATCATTCGTTGTTAAATAAACATGCCTGTTATCGGGCTTAACTCTTATTTGGTAAATGTCTCAGTCTGTCCAACTTGGTGTTCACTGCAATATCATTCACATAAGCTGTTTAGCTTGGCACAATATCATAGCTTACTATGATTTTCTTTTTCTTATACTTTGAAAATTATTATTATATCTTTGTGGGGAAGCCTCAGCATTAGTATCAAAATACTACAAAATGTCATCACAAGAGATAATTTGTGGCAAGGAGTGCCATAAAATCATGACGTCATTCGTTCTCAGACTTGGCCTTCTACTCCTCACTGGGAATGGGACTAGGCCACATTGTAAATACTTCTTATGTCCTACTATGAAGAAGGACAAACTCCTATCCTAGTCAGACTGTTAATGCAATTACAAGGAGTAATTCTGAGATGCTTGATAAATGCAGCCCTGATCATCATCTAAGTTACAATAATGAACCAATATTATCTGAATTAAATAATAAGACACACTTTATTAACTTGTTCTTGTACATGTTGAATACATCATTTAGACATTCACAGTCTGGAGAAAGTATGTAAAGCCCTAGGCTTCAATGAAACAAGATTGGAGGTAAGGTTTTGAGATACTTTGACCTATAAAAAAAGAGACCCAGACATTTTGAGTTTGCCTTTCACAAGAAGCATCTGCTGACATGAAGCATGCCTGGCAGAAAGGATTTCTTAGAAGGTCTATGATCAAGAAATGTTGATTTGTATAAAACTGGAAAGGGTTACAAAGTAATTTCAAAGATTTAAGATATACATCAGTTAACAGTTAGGCAAATTGTACAAAAACAGAGACGATTTTCTACTAGGGTGGCAGTAAAGAGTCCAGCAAAAATACATCCTGGATCCTCCATGCATGGAGTTTGCATATTCTCCCTGTGTCTGCACGGGTTTCCTCTTGGTATTCTGGTTTCCTTCACGGTCCAAAGAAATGCAGGCTAGATAAATTGGTGATGCTAAATTGGTCCTAATGTGTGTTAGGTACATGTGTTTACGCACTGTAATGGACTGGCGCCCTGTCCAGGGTTTATTCCTGCCTCGTGCATCAATGTTAGCTGGGATAAGCTCAACCTCTGGTGACACTGTTTTGGAATAAGCAGGTTAGAAAAAAACATCTTAGAAGTGAACACCCAGCCAAGATGACTCAAAAGGCACAATACATAATGTTCAATGAGATAAGAGCCCTAGAGTAACCGCTAAAGGTTTGGAAGAATCCTTAGAAACAGGTTAATGTATCTGTTCATGGGTGTACTTTACAACAAACGGGTGTGGTGTCCATAGCGGGACACCAGGGAGGATGCCACTGCTCTCCAAAAAACATTACTGCAATTTTGAAATTTACCAAAATGTACAACAAGACTCCATTTGGGGGATAAAACAAAGGTTGAATTTTCCAGGAAGAATATGCCGCAGTGTATATGGCCTAAAAAGGGCACTACATATATACATGAGAATATTAAGCCAATGGTGAAGTATGATGAAGGGACTGCCATGATTTGGGGCTGTTTTGCTGACTCAGGGCCTGAACGGCTTGCCATTATACCTGTAGAGGTGAAAATGAATTTACAAAATTATCAAGGTATCCTACAGCATAATGTTATGGTGGCTCTCAGACAGCTGAAGTTCAGTAAATGTTGTGTGATGCTGCAAGACAATGACCATAAACATCAAAGTAAATGGATTCAAAACATGAAAATCTGCCCTTTGGAGTAGTCCAGTCAGAGCCCACACCTTAACCCAGCAGGTATATTATGGAATAACCTCACGAAAGTTGTTCACACCAAACATCCTAAGAATATGGCTGAGTTGAAGCAGCTCTGTAATGAGGAATGGTCCAGGACTCCTCATGAATTTTGTGCAGGTCTGATCCACAGCTACCAGAAGCACTTGTTAGAGGTTATTACTGTCAAAGGAGGTTTAACCAATTAAATCCAAGGGTTCATTTGCTTTTTCCACAGCACACTGTGAATGTTTGATGGGAGTGTTCAATAAGGACATTTAACATTACATTTGTGTGCTATTAGTGCAAACATATTGTGGTTGCCTGTTCTGACTTAAATGAAGATCAGATCACATTTTTGAGCAATTTTTGCAGAAAACCAGGTATTTCCAATTTGTCTTGCCATTGTATTGCAGCTCAGTACCACCCATTATTTCACACACACATACACACCATTTGTAAATAGCATCTATATTCACATAATTTTAAAAGAACAGTTGCATTGTATAACACATTACAGAATGTGAGTCCATTATAAGCACACAATGTGGTCTCTCCACAAATACAAGTGTAATGGAATAAGAAGTTTCAAAAGAGGTGTATTGTAAATGAATACTGAAAATCATTGTATTTATATATTGATTTTATAATATTTACAAAACATTCGGTGAATGTGTGATTTGTAGGGTTCAGTGGTCTGCTTTCATTAAAATGTTTTTGTCTTTTCTTCTTTCTACATATCAGCAGTAGCTCAGAGTCTTTATAATGGTACTGTAAATGTGTCCTCTAGAGTTTAGCTGAATTAAACTCAATAAAAAGATTATTTAAAAGTTACATCTGGTATCAGCTTTACCTTTTCCCTTCATTCCTTTGAGTCTCCTTCTCAGGCTTCATTATCTTAAGATGAAACGATGCTTGTCCTTGACTGTTTCCACGTAGGGAAGCTTGCATGGCTTGGTTCCGGAATATCATTTTCAAGATATCATTTTAAACGTGTTTGTGCACGAAAGAGTTTGCATGTGTGTTCACAGATCACAATTTCTGATATTCATAGAATGTTCTACATGTGATTAATGAGCTAACATTTTCTTTTTCTGAGTTCACACCTTGTCTTTTACCTTTTTTATCTTTTCACCTTAATCTCTTTTAAAAAGCATAATTGCCCAATGAGGTCTATGAATATCTAAGGCAGCCTTTTAATGTTTAAGAACAAAAGGCTTTTGCTTAACAGAGATTTCTCTGTGCCATAATTTGCTCCTTTTAAAAATGCAGCCCCTCATTATTGAAATGTAGAGCAAAACATATCATTAATAAAGGAGTACAATCCTTGTTCCTGCTGTCTGTTCTCTAGCTTAATCCTCATTTGTGTTGAGAAAGGAGTTCATAAGTATAATATATGGTAAAGTAACTCCATTTGGTGACTGATGTTTTGAAATTGTGACACAACACAAACACACACAAGTTCATGCAGCAAGTCTTGCTTTGTTGTAAAATGTTAGCTACTATCGTTTTATTTTTCTTCTCTAAATGATGTGATCCACAATGAAAGGCATAAGTATTGCAGTCATTCCTCATAATCAACGGAGCATTATGCACATAGATTGAACCTGATATCTGATTGTATAAACCCAGAGGCCCAGAAAATGTCCAGTTGTAAAGACCCTAAGCAGCAGGGACAATGTCCCATTTATTTCCTTTGGAGTGTGGGTTAGACCATAAACATGAAGGGATTGTTTTTAGTCAGATTTATTTGAAGTTTATGGCTTTGCCAGAAAGTGTATTTCCATCACTAAACACAATGCATAACCGGTAAGCTGCTAACATCCCATTTGCCATTTGAAGTAAAATAGAAATACTTTATATAGATACAAGATATAACTATAATGTTATACCTGAAGTGAACTTTCACTCCCTTTGGTTACACAGGATGATATAGAAGCTTTACTCATTCAGAGATCATTTTAATGTCATACCTTTATGTTTGTAAAGGGTACTTTGTAACCCATTTTACCTCAAGGAGAAAGCCACAGCTGTCATTTCTTTTAGCATCCAATTACTTATATTCCCTACAGTGATAACAACAGTTTTCGAAGATGGCACTCTGCTTATGTGCTTTTTCACAGTTGGATAGCAATAAAACACAGTCAGGTAAAGTGCCTTCAAGCAGATCACCCAGAAACTTACTGTGCTGCCTAAAATCTGAACTATCGTTTGTGTTTATCTTGATATGCACTTTCAACCAAAACAGTCTTTTTTATTTGTTAAAGAGGCCAGCCAGCTGACAGGGTTTAAGTTTAAATTACTTCCACACCTCCTACGGTAACAGAGAGACAAGAAAAATAATTAAATGTGATTTGTTTTTGATGTGATTACTTTGTAGTAAGTAAAATGGAGCTGTATGTTTGTTTGTTTGTTTTTTATTTGTATTCTACTAATTGTATTAATTACACCAATTAACAAAACATACAAATTATTTATCCTAGATGTTAATTTTTGTTTAAAGAAATGTACTTACTATGGTGGGTTGGCACCCTGCCCGGGGTTTGTTTCCTGCCTTGCGCCAGGTGTTGGCTGGGATTGGCTCCAGCAGACCCCCCGTGACCCTGTAGTTAGGATATAGCCGGTTGGATAATGGATGGATGGATGGAAATGTACTTAGTTGCTTGTTAAAGTATTACTGTAATGTGGTTGGTACCTAAAGAAGGAAAAAGAAAGCAACCAAAAGACCAAAAAAGTATTCTAAAGGTAAGCAAAAGGAGAAGCAAAAACTTGAAACCCTCCTCAGATTAAAAAGTTTAAGAACGCCTGGTTTAGGTCCTTGGTCCACTTTGAGTTTTTTAGGCTTGCATCATAACAGCTTTGGTCTTAATGTTCACACGCTTCTCTCAGTGGACAACCAGTTATTTTTATCATAGCTACCATGATGTCATACATCACATGACAAATGCATCACATTCCTAGCAACCGCAGACCTCCATAATAGCGAGAAACAATTGCACCCATGGAATAAAACGGCAGCACCCACAGATGAACAAAGCAACATGACTGTGTTAGCAGAATATTAAAAAAATGAAAATAAAAATGACATTAAAAAAGCAGCAAATTGAAGTTTAACACGTTCCTAACAGACTCAGATGAACTCTAGTTTAAATGGTTATCTAACAGGCAAAAGTAAAAACATTGTGGCTTTGTGAAAAGAGTATTCCAGTTGTGTCAATGCACTTTCAAGCAAACGTTCTACAAATGACACCTCATTTACTGTATATAATGTGTTACTTTACTGTGGCAACAAATTGTATAAATCTAGTCTGTTCCTGACTGTCCTTATAGAAATGATCTAAACCTGTACCTCATATGTATGATGGACTGTTAACCATAATGCAGATTCATCCTCTCACACTCTTTTTACAATACGCATTTGAGAAAACTACTCTGCACCATTTCAGAAATTAAATTACAATCCACAGTCCTTTCCAAAACGCATAATTAATGCTTACAATGAAAGCAGTTAAAAAGGTAATTGCTAAGGACATTTTGAACATGTTAATATTTGATAATTCTTTGATGTGAATAGAAAGCAGATTTTTGGTTTGATTCGCCTTAAAATTGAAAGAACATTTTTTTCCACAAAATTAGAGTGAAAAGCAAGCAAAGAATAACAAACTAGGGACATATTACAGATTTATAATGAAAAATTTAAAAAGTGTTTATATGTTTGACAGATAATTTAACATGAAGAAATTGTAAGATAACAGTTATGTCAATCACTCACACAATACCAGTGTAAGTAAAGAAAAGCCAATTAAACTATGACACAAATGTCATATTAAAAAATAAGTATAAAAATATACACATCACGCTCACTGTTTTCCTTTTTTTTTTTTTTTTTTGGCTACTCATCTCCTTTTAGCTTTAAGGAAATCCAGATCAAAAGAGAACACAAAATGAAATAATCCATTTCAGTAATTCAGTTAATTGCTTGGCCTTGAATAATTATAATATAGGATGTTTGACATAGCAGAAACCATATTTTATAGTGTAATCTTTATGAAAATCTACCCACAGACATTTAAAAGGTTAGTTTCAAGACCTGACAATCCAAGTGAAATCATTTTTTTACCTAATATTTTGAGAGCTACAGCTGTTTGGTCTTTGGGTGGTGCAGCAGGCTGCACTGCTGCCTCAATGTACCAGCATCACACCTGGATATTGCTGGTGTGTCTTTTGCAAAACTGCCTGTGTCTCTAATGGTTTGCTTCCCCCATTCTCAAGGATGTGTAGATTATGTTACCGGTTCCATCAAAATTGGCACCTGAAAGGGTGTAAGTGTGTGTATGGGTGTGGTAGGAGACTCCATGATGGACTGACACAACTGCCTAGGGCTATTTTCAGCCTTATACCAAATGTGGGGATAGGCTATGGCCCTCTGTGACCCTGAATTGGATTAGGTGAGTTTGAGAACGTTATATTATACATTGGGCATGTTCTATTTTATTATTTAGAATCAGCTGAATCATTATAGAAGCACTAGGACAGCTTGAACATTTGAACATTAGAATAATCTAGATGAGAACTGGCCATTCAGCCCAACAAAGCTCACCAGTCTCAAACCACTTCATTCTTCTAAAAATCATCAATTCTAGTTTTGAAAGTCCTTAAAGTCCTACTGTCTACCGCTGTCTTTTCTAGTGCTGCTATGTCCTTTATGTAGCCTGGAGACCAAAACTACACACAGTACTTTAAAGATGAGGCCTCACCAGTGCGTTATAGAGGATGAGCATAACCCCTCCTTGGACTTGTACTCTACACATCATGCTATAAAACCTAACATTCTATTAGCCTTCTTAATGGCTTCTGAACACTGTCTGGAAGCTGATAGTATAGAATCCAATATGACTCTAAATCCTTCTCATAAGGTGTACTTTTGATTTACAGACCTCCTATTGTATATTCAGACCTAACATGTTTACTTTCTACATGTAATACTTTACATTTACTAACATTAAATTTCATCTGCCACAAATCTGTCCAACCCTGTGTGCTGTCCAAGTCCATGTGTAATAATTCAGCTGATTCTTGATTATCTGCCAGTCTATCAATTTTGGTATCATCTGCAAACCTAACCAACTTATTATTTATATTACTATCCAAATAAGTTATATATACAGTGGCTTGCAAAAGTATTCGGCCCCCTTGAACTTTTCCACATTTTGTCACATTACAGCCACAAACATGAATCAATTTTATTGGAATTCCACGTGAAAGACCAATACAAAGTGGTGTACACGTAAGAAGTGGAACGAAAATCATACATGATTCCAAACATTTTTTACAAATAAATAACTGAAAAGTGGGGTGTGCGTAATTATTCAGCCCCCTGAGTCAATACTTTGTAGAACCACCTTTTGCTGCAATTACAGCTGCCAGTCTTTTAGGGTATGTCTCTACCAGCTTTGCACATCTAGAGACTGAAATCCTTGCCCATTCTTCTTTGCAAAACAGCTCCAGCTCAGTCAGATTAGATGGACAGTGTTTGTGAACAGCAGTTTTCAGATCTTGCCACAGATTCTCGATTGGATTTAGATCTGGACTTTGACTGGGCAATTCTAACACATGGATATGTTTTGTTTTAAACCATTCCATTGTTGCCCTGGCTTTATGTTTAGGGTCGTTGTCCTGCTGGAAGGTGAACCTCCACCCCAGTCTCAAGTCTTTTGCAGACTCCAAGAGGTTTTCTTCCAAGATTGCCCTGTATTTGGCTCCATCCATCTTCCCATCAACTCTGACCAGCTTCCCTGTCCCTGTTGAAGAGAAGCACCCCAGAGCATGATGCTGCCACCACCATATTTGACAGTGGGGATGGTGTGTTCAGAGTGATGTGCAGTGTTAGTTTTCCGCCACACATAGCGTTTTGCATTTTGGCCAAAAAGTTCCATTTTGGTCTCATCTGACCAGAGCACCTTCTTCCCCATGTTTGCTGTGTCCCCCACATGGCTTGTGGCAAACTGCAAACGGGACTTCTTATGGTTTTCTGTTAACAATGGCTTTCTTCTTGCCACTCTTCCATAAAGGCCAACTTTGTGCAGTGCACGACTAATAGTTGTCCTATGGACAGATTCCCCCACCTGAGCTCTAGATCTCTGCAGCTCGTCCAGAGTCACCATGGGCCTCTTGGCTGCATTTCTGATCGCTCTCCAGGCGCTCTCCTTGTTCGGCCTGTGAGTTTAGGTGGACGGCCTTGCCTTGGTAGGTTTACAGTTGTGCCATACTCCTTCCATTTCTGAATGATTGCTTGAACAGTGCTCCGTGGGATGTGCAAGGCTTTGGAAATCTTTTTGTAGCCTAAGCCTGCTTTAAATTTCTCAATAACTTTATCCCTGACCTGTCTGGTGTGTTCTTTGGACTTCATGGTGTTGTTGCTCCCAATATTCTCTTAGACAACCTCTGAGGCCGTCACAGAGCAGCTGTATTTGTTCCGACATTAGATTACACACAGGTGCACTCTATTTAGTCATTAGCACTCATCAGGCAATGTCTATGGGCAACTGACTGCACTCAGACCAAAGGGGGCTGAATAATTACGCACACCCCACTTTGCAGTTATTTATTTGTAAAAAATGTTTGGAATCATGTATGATTTTCGTTCCACTTCTCAAGTGTACACCACTTTGTATTGGTCTTTCACGTGGAATTCCAATGAAATTGATTCATGTTTGTGGCTGTAATGTGACAAAATGTGGAAAAGTTCAAGGGGGCCGAATACTTTTGCAAGCCACTGTATATATATATATATATATATATATATATATATATATATATATATATAAATAGCAGCGGCCCAAAATCTTTTAGTTTGATGCTCAACCTCTCATATGGCACCTTCTCAAATGCTTTCTGAAAGTCTGTTTAGAATTCCAGCATGTTAGTAAAACACGACCTCCCTCTTCTGCACCCATGGTGACTGTTCAGTAAAACTCCTGTTGTTGCCATGTTGCTCAATGTTATCCTTAGTAATTCCTTCCATTAATTTTCCAGTGATGCACATTAAGCTTTGTCATAAAAATGAGTCCAAGACATTATAAAGGTTTGGGGCAGCCACCCGTATATTGTTTTTTCCCAGCTGCAAAAGGGTTTTCTTGAATCAAATACACGATGTACATATCACAGAGTCCAAAACAGAACTGGCTATAGCAGCCTATGATGGAGACTTTAAAGGTCTTGAGAGGAACTGATGTCATCAAAGGGGCCGGCTTCAGAAGTAACATCATCAAAGGGGCCGGCTTCGGAATTGACGTCTTCAGAGGCGCCGGAACCTTGCAAGATTTCCCGGGAAAGGTCTGTAGTGAACTGAGAAAGACAGTCAGCGCACCCCGCCGCCCCCTGGTTGGATGTTTTATTACAATTACTCGAGCCCTTTAGCTGCCTCCTACTCGCTCATGTGTGACAAGGTCCCCCCCTCAGCTCAGACCCATCGGGTCGGGCGTCCTGCACCGAGAGGTCGTGGGCACGAGAGAGAGCATCAGCGTTGGCATGGAGAGAGCCCTTACGATGAATAAGTGAAAACTTGTAAGGTTGAAGGTCTAGAAACCACCTAGTGACCCGTGGATTCGACTCCTTGTGAAGGGCCATCCACTGTAAAGGAGCATGAGCCGTCACTTGAGTGAACTCCCGGCCCAAGAGGTAGTACCTCAACTGCGTAATCGCCCATTTGATTGCAAGGGCTTCCCTTTCAACCGCTGCATACCTGGTCTCTCGATCCAACAGTTTCTGGCTCAGGTACAAGATGGGGTGTTCAACACCATCGACACTTTGGCTCAGCACGGCACCCAGGCCTGTGTCCGAAGCGTCCGTCTGTAGAATAAAAAGGAGAGAAAAATTAGGAGCTTTTAATATTGGTGCTGACGTAAGAGCCTGTTTTAAGTCACTAAATGCAGCGTCTGCCTTGTCAGTCCATACCACATGATTAGGAGCCCTCTTCTTTGTAAGATCAGTCAAGGGCACCGCTCTCTCTGAAAACCGAGGTACAAACTGGCAGTAGTACCTGGCCAACCCGAGAAAGGCTTGGACCTGCCTCTTGGTTCTTGGACGGGACCATTTAACAATGGCATCTATTTTTGAACACTGTGGTTTCACAGTACCCCGACCCACCAGGTAGCCCAAATATTTAGCTTCTTTCAATCCAAAGAAACATTTCTTGGGATTAATACGAAGCTCGGCTTCTCCTAGTGTCCGCAATACCGCAGTGACCTGCTGTAAGTGTTCCTTCCATGTGCTGGAATAGATGACAGCGTCATCCAGATAGGCAGCACTATCGCATTATGGACTTGGAGCACTTTGTCCACCAGACGCTGGAAAGTCGCAGGAGCCCCGTGTAACCCGAATGGAAGAACACGATACTGCCAGTGTCCGCTAGGAGTGCTGAACACGGTCTTGACCTTCGCGGAGTCCGTTAAAGGAATCTGCCAGTACCCTTTTGTCATGTCAAGTGTGGTCAAAAATTCAGCTTGTCCAAGTCTCTCGAGGAGGTCATCCACGCGAGGCATGGGATAAGCATCAAAAAGGGAGACCTGGTTAAGCTGACGGAAGTCATTGCAAAACCTCCAACTGCCGTCAGGCTTACTAACCAAGACAATTGGGCTGGACCAGGGACTATAACTTTCCTCAATCACTCCTAGTTCCAACATCCGCTTGGATTTCCAGCTCCACTTCTGCTTTCTTTGCCTCAGGAAGTCTATAGGGGCGCTCTCGGACTCTAATCCCTGGTTCAGTCACTATGTCGTGCGCAATCAGAGAGGTCCTTCTGGGTTTTTCACTCACCACCTCTGAGATGAACAGGATAGCTGATTCCAGCTCCCGTCTTTGTCTTAAGTTAAAGTTAAATCCTTACTGAAATTAAGAGTATCTATGTGAGCAAAAAATGAGCAGGGCTGAGTGGAGGAGGGATCTGGTTTCCTCTCCTTCCACGGCTTCAGCAAGTTCACATGATAAACCCGCTCAGTTGGTCTACGATTGGGTTGTTTCATCAAATAGTCGACCAATCCTTTTCTCTCCTTAATTTCATAAGGGCCTTGCCAATGGGCGAGTAATTTAGAATGAGAGGTGGGAATTAATACCATGACACGATCCCTCGGCTGGAATTCTCAGAGTGTCGTGCCACGATCGTAATAACGGGCCTGTGCTGCTTGTGCCTCTTCCATATGACTTTTTAAAATAGGTCGAATTTTCTCAAATCTATCGCGTAACTGTGCGATATATTCCAAAATATTTCTAGAGGGAAGAGCCTCTCCTTCCCTACCTTTTTTCAAAATATCCAATATACCTCATGGTTGTCGTCCGTATAACAATTCAAAAGGAGAAAACCCCATAGAGGCTTGTGGGACTTCCCTATAGGCAAAGAGAACGAGGGGGAGGAGTTGATCCCAATTCCTCCCATCCCCGCTGACCACCTTGCAAAGCATCTGCTTGAGAGTCTGATTAAACCTCTCTACTAGACCATCGGTTTGAGGATGATACACCGCGGTCTTTAAGTGATTTATTTTCAGTAACTTGGCCGTTTCCCTGAACGTCTCTGAGGTAAAAGGTGTTCCTGGGTCTGTTAGGACTTCTTTAGGAATACCAACACGTGCAAATACTCCTACTAGTTCCCGTGCGATTGCTTTAGATGTAGCTGAGCACAAGGGAACAGCTTCCGGATATCGGGTTGCATAATCCACGAGGACTAATATATATTTATGTCCTCGGGCTGAGCGCTCCAAGGGTCCTACAATATCAACCCTGATTCATTCAAAGGGGACATCTATTAAGGGAAGGGGAACGAGAGGAGCACAGTCCTTCCTAGGAATTTGCCGCAATTGACATTCTGGACAAGAAATACAAAAACGGCGAACCTCCTTGTTAATTCCCGGCCAATAAAATCTGAGCTTGATCGGCTCTAAAGTTTTTTTGGAGCCTAAATGGTCTCCAAGGAGGTGGGCATGAGCTAATTCACAAACCTGCCGCTGGTAAGTTCGTTGAGTAACAGTTTCCGAACCTCTGCCCCATGTTCCGCGACCCGATATAATCCATCATTTTCTATTACAAAGTGAGGTCCTTGTGGCATGGGCTGGTGTGTGCGTTCGCCATTGACAAGGACTACTGCATTTTTTGCAAATTTTAGGGAGTCATAATTCCACTGCTCCCTTTTAAAAGAAGCCAGTGTTTGTTTGAATTGAAAGTAAATGTCGGAGAGAGGGTTCGGTCTGACCTCAAGGGGAGGGGATTCCTCCCGAATCGTTGAGGCGCGGGTGGATGATGTATTCGCCTGCGACGGACCAGGAGTCTCCCCGTCCTCCTCGTGGGCTTCCGTATCTCTCTCCGCCGGCTGTGTATACGCCGTGGAGACAGCTTGAGACAAGTTATCCCCATCTATAACGAGGCCTAAGTTTTTATCAGGAGTAGTCAATAGTTTACCGCATTTATTTTCTGACCAGTCCCGCCCTAGAATCACTGAGAAGGGAGGATTAGGGTGGATCACCATGGGATTTTTTTTTAGCGATCCTCCCTGACTCGCGAAACATAGGGCGGTGTTGTACATCTCCGTGAATATATTTAATACTGGTCTTTTTTTTAATTCTCTGTCGCGGTAAAACATATCGGCAATCAACAATGGAAACGTTGCTGCCGGAATCAAACAGGGCAAGGAGTTTATAACCATTAATGACTACAGATCCTGTATTTGAACACGTCAGGGGGTTGGCAAGAGCACACAAACTATCTCCCCCCTTCCACCTACATTCCGCCTTGCTCCCGGGTAGGTCGCATGCCTGGTGGCCCTGGAACTCAGAAACAGGCTCCGATGTATGTGTAAGAGACTTATTCAGTAGGACGTGATCTCTAGGAAATCCACTAGAGGGCCATTCTGCTCTCCCAGATTTTGAGACTGGCTCGGGTGTTTTCAAGAGCTTTATAAGCTCTTCCATAGAATGGAATTCACCCCAGTCTGGCTGGGCAAAGTTTTTAGGGAGGCCTTTTAAAAGGAGGAGACAGGCTACCTGTTGAACTGTCTGGCAAGTGGTTAATTCAAATGGCCTTAGCCACACAGCCATCTGCTCCCAGAGGGCCATAGCCTGCTCCTGGACTGATCTCTCTGGATCAACTGTCCAGTTTTTTATTATTTTTACCTGCTGGACTGGGGATAGCCCATATTTATCTGGGACCTCAGTCCCAATGGGCGGATCAGCTCTCTCCTCCGAGAGAACATAATAAGCCCTTTTTGTTTCATCCTCAGAAACCAGCCTACGCCTGTATGTCCCCTTCACATTCTCCATTTGGTAAGTTATAAGCCCGGGGTTGTATTTGAGGAGCGGAGCCTGTACTGAGTCCTTCCTGACCCCCAAACGCGCCCCCCCCACCCCAGAAACTCGGCCCTGGTACTTTCCTACCTGGTTATTTACATGTCCAAGCCCCGGTGTCTTCTGGGAATTCATCCTGTCGGCTACGCCACTGTCATAAAAATGAGTCCAAGACATTATAAAGGTTTGGGGCAGCCACCCGTATATTGTTTTTTCCCAGCTGCAAAAGGGTTTTCTTGAATCAAATACACGATGTGCATATCACAGAGTCCAAAACAAAACTGGCTGTAGTAGCCTAAGATGGAGACTTTAAAGGTCTTGAGAGGAACTGATGTCACCAAAGGGGTCAGAACCAGAAGTGACGTCAAAGGGGCTGGCTTCGGAAGTGACGTCATCAAAGAGGCCGGCTTCAGAAGTGACGTCATCAAAGGGGCCGGCTTCGGAAGTGACGTCTTCGGAGACGCAGGAACCTTGCAGGATTTCCCGGGAAAGGTCTGTAGGGAACTGAGAAAGACTCCTACTCGCACGTGTGTGACAGCTTACTAGCCTATAGTTTCTGGGATCTGCCTAATCGCCTTTTTATATAAAAGGATAACATTTGCCATTTTACAGTCTTTCAGATGCATCAAGGGTTTATATATGTACTTGCTGCCCTCCTTAAGAACTTGAAAGCAAATATTATCTAGTCCTGGTAATTTATTTGATTTCAGCCTATTTAATCTAAGCAGTACTTCCCTCTCTACAATTTTTAAATTCCTTAGTAGTCCCTTTTACCACTGCAAGGTTATCTACTTCCTCATTTGTGAAGACCTCATTTTTTAATTGCCCTTTACTATTCCTGATGAACTTCACCTCCTCGACTGTTCTTTTAATACTGAAATACTGAAACAATATCTTTGGGTCATATTTCACCTTATCTGCTATATTCCTCTCTAACTGTCTAACTGTCTTTTAGCCTCCCTAATATCATCCTTAATGGTTTCCCTCATGATCTCATACACCCTACGATTCTCATTGGAGTTATTAGTCTTATTATACACCTTATACAGCTGTTTTTTTCCTTTGCAGCTTCTTTTTTAACCTTTGTTAACCCACTGCTGAGTTTATCTAAATTTCCTACTAATTCCAGATTTAGGTATGTATCTGTCCTGCATTACATGTAAAACACTGTTAAACCTGTTCCACTGCTCACTGACTATCTCCATACTTAAAAGGTTATCCCAGTCTATCCTCCTTAGACTTTGCAGTTTCTATTCAAAATTTGTTCTACCAAAGTTAAATGTAACAGTTGCAGGCTTTGCATCCACACTCTTTCAAAATGCTGAGAACATTCAGGTGGTTAAAGCCCCCATGATTTTAATATCCCCTTGTAGACTTGCCTTTTTAATATTACTAAATGACTTTTTTTTAAGTCATACTAATATTATTGCTTGGGAAGATTTGTGGCAGACAGTAAGACTTTGAGGACTTTCAATACTCCTGTTAATGTTATTTTAAACAAATTAGGGGGAAAGCATAGTGAGCTTTGTCGAGCTGAATGACTTGTTCTCATCAAAACCGTTTTATTGTACTAATCTGTAGTTAGGATATAGTGGGTTGGATAATGGATGGATGGAATGTTAATACAATGCAGATATCAAAGTAATATTTTATTCAACTTCTACATGATCAATAAGAACATAAACCTGTATGAAAAGCTAAATGAACATCTTGTGTATAAAAACAGGCATGCATTTATTAGTGTATGTGTTTTGCCCTTTTCTTCATTTTTTATTTTTCCAGATCAATGGTTCTGAAATTCAGTCCTGTGGACCACCATAACTTCAGTTATTCATGTCAACCAACTTCTGCTTTTACAGTCATGTCAAACAGTAATACATCCCATTAAATGTTTTTTTTAACAAATGGGAACATATCAAGATCTGATTTTAATGTATACAGGTTCTATAGATAAAGGGGATGGCATAGTGGCACAGTGGTAGTGCTGCTGCCTCACAGTAAGGAGAAAAGTGTTTACTATTTTAGGTCCTCCTTGAGCGGAATTTTTAGGTACACCCCATGTCTGCGTGGGGTTTCCTCCGGGTGCTATGGTTTCCTCCCACAGTTCTAAGACATGCAGGTTTGGTGGATTGGCAAAATCAAATTGGCCCTAGTGTGTGGTTGGGGTGTGTGAGTGTGTTTGTGATTGTCCTGAGATGGACTGGCACCCTGTCCAAAGTTTGTTGCCACCTTGCACCCTATGCTAGCTGGGACAAGCTCCAGCACCCCCCATGATCCTGTTCTGAACTAACTGGGTTAGAAATTGACTGACTATAGATAAAGGTAAAATAATAATAATTTATACATAAATGCTAAATTTGCATGTGGATAAAGTAAATACACTCCTATATTTATCTCTCCCTCAAGTACGTAAAATTAAAATGAGGTGCACCAGATCAGGTGCAAGTGATTAGAACATCATTAGAAATCATCTTGGATTATCAAAAGAGCTCTCTGAGGCCTTCAGAATTAAGGTTATAGATACTTTTGACCAAAGAATTTAAAAAGATCTTCAAACAAATCAAATATTCCACTGTCTGGAAGATCATCTACAAATGGAGAAGACTTCAAGCAACTGTAATCTTGCCCTGGCCAGCCTGTCCTAGCAAATTCAGCCCAAGAGAAGAATGGAAGATGCCGAAAGATGTCTCTAAGAGCCTGTGGGACCTACTGGTAGCTCTCGTCACTGTTGATGCCAAAGTGCATGAGTCTACCATTTGAAGATGGCTACCCATATTAGATCTACATGGAAGGTGTGCCATAAGGAAAAATGTAACGTCTAGAATAGTGGTTCCCAACCTTTACTTTAATGACAGCTTTTTCTGTAATATTTTGAACATATTATATTTTTGTTATATTGCAAAATTGTATAATCATTGTTACAATTCATGTTATTTTAATTGTAAAAATGAGTAGAAAAACCCAAGCCGATTGTAAAATCATAAATTGAAGGGTTCTTCACCATCCCTTCTATGTTTATATAAATATATAAATTGTTTATTTTTTTTATCATTTTTAACAGTGAATTTCTGTTTTTTTCATTTTATAAATTGTTTGACGTACCTAAATTCACAAATTGCCCCCCTAAAAAATCCAATTGCCCCCCAGTGGAATGTATGCCCCATGTTGAGAATCACCGGACTAGAACAAACATCAGGGCAAGACTAAAGTTGCCCGTGAACATCTAGGCAAAGATCAGACCTTCTGGACAGAAGAGGCAAAGATAGTTACTTGGCCATTGCATCAGAAAATATGTTTAGGAAAAGTTAAAGACAAAATTTGATCAGAAGAACCTAATAGCAACTATAAAGCATGGTGAAATGATACTGTCTGGGGCTTCTTTGCTGCATCAAGGTTGGGGCAGCTCACCATCATTGAATCCACTATAAATTCTTTATTGTACCAGATGGTGCTGGAAAATAATGTAAGACCATCTGTCAGAAGATTGAAGCTCAATGAATAATGGACCTTGCAACATGATAGTTTCCCTAAACATACCAGTGAACCAACCAAGCAATGGCTGAAATGAATGGAAGAAAGAAAGAAGTTAAGGGTTCTGGAATGGCCAGTTTTCGACAGATATAGGAAATGCCTCCTTGAGATTGTTTCTGGAAAAGAGAGGGTAATACCAACTAGTAGAACCAAGGATGGACTTACTTTTTCCACCGATGGAAAATGGCAAATCTGTTTGTTTTTTGTTTAATTAATTATTGCAAAGTCTAATATGTATTGTTTGTTCAATAACATAATTTTTATCTAAAGCAACTATTTAAATTGAGTAAATTGTGATACAGTATGTCCATATATGTTAAAAAATAAAAAAAAATATTTTATGAGGTGCACTTACATCTTCACAAAGTAACTATAAGTGCAAGCTGCAATCTCAACAGTATTTGGAAACGATTAACGGAGCAAATACCACTTTAAAGGTGACATAGAAAGAATATGGTAAAATAAAGTTAAGTATTTAAAGATATGGCACAAATACACACTTCTGAATTTCTTCTAAATTCAAAATGAGAGAAGGCTAGCTAATTAAGAAATTTGATCAATATGAAGTATGACTAACCCATTGATAAGAAAAAGAGGATGGAAAGAAGACCTGCAGCCACATTGTTGTACCCCAGGACTGATCTTGAGAACTCCCTCTCTTAATCTAATCGTGGTCACAGAAAGGCACAACCGAAGCATCATCAAAAAGAGAGAAGCATTTCAACCAAATGCCTGATGACCAAAGAGGTCTAATGTTAGTTGTATCCAATCCTACCTCTTTATAACATATGTGAGTTTCATCTCTACTTTTAGCATTCAAGATTGCACAGCTAAATATAAGATATTAAATGCCTGCCTGTTAGCAAGTATTATGAGATCTAGCAACTCACAAATATCCACAAATGCAGAAGTAATTTGTGTTTGCTTCTAACACTTCAGAAATGCATAATGACCATGAAACTGTGGCAGCTATGTGATCGGTTTGTTAAAATGGATATTCAGGTTCTTCTGTGATAGACCACATTGTAATTAGTTTAATATTTGTTGCTTCCTGTCCTTACTAAAACAGCTATATTTTAAGTGTCTTACTCTACATTCCTTACACAAATAAATGTCACAACTCAGATTCACTCATAGAGAATTTTAAATTTCAGACCAAGATGCTATTCTTTTTGATGTTTTTTTCCATCTGATTTTCTCTAATTAGAGTAAGAATAATTTTATTAAATATGACAGTGTTGCATGTTTGTTCACACATGCAAGTACAACTTTCACTGTATTCTGAGGCATTATTGTCAACTGTATAAACATCAAGCATAAAATATAACAGGAAGGATTCTGGATAATTCTAATTTCACAGAGTTTAAATCAAAATGTCCCAAAGGTCACTGGGTGTAGAATGAGCTTTCAAAAAAAAACAGAATCCCAAGCTGAATGTATTGATGGAAAGTAAGGGCACTGTTTAGGTACCAGTTGGAGTAGAATAGGTATGGCAAGTGCAAAACAATTCAGGATTTACTCTTGTGTTCGCTATTGTATCGCTCACCCCTATAAAATTCGATGTCACACAGCCTGCTGTATCATAGAGGAGATGATGCAAGGTGTTAAGGCTGCAGCTTTCTATAAAAACTTTGACTTACATAATAAACATAACACAACAGAAATGGAAGGATGAACTCACCACTGTGAACACCAGCTCCTGCATACTCTCAACAGAGGACAGAATATATATTAACTATTAACTTCTGCATCCTCTGAATATGTCCTTTTAACTTTTACTGTTGTATTAGTACAACATAACACATACATTGCATGGGATAAAATGTTTTTTTTATCAGAAACTGCATACCCAAGCATTATGGCGGACAACTGATTATTTAATAATCTCTCCAATTTAAAGTTATGCTACTTTGAGCTTTTGCTTTCATAAAAAAATATTTCAGACAGAAAAATAAAAAATATAATAAATAAAACTTAAAAAATTAGGCTGCATTCTATCTGATGTAACTGATACTTCTTTCAGTAGGTGCCATGATTTATTTTGGCTGTGTTAAACTTCTTCTTTTTTAAATTCCAAGCACCAACCTCTAAAAGATCTTTGCATGGCTTTGCCTTTGATCATATTGAATAACAGTATTTATTTTACTCTTCAAAGATTTAGCTTTGTGCAAAAATATATTTCTTGGATGATGTTGCTTTACACTTTCCCCAGACATCTGTTTGCACTAACATCATGTTTTCCCCCAAAAAGTTGGCACACACACAAGACGGGGATGTTCACTCTTACCTTTGCCTTTTTAGAAATGAATTTGAGCTGCTCATTATGCTCTGTTACTGCGGAAGAGACAAATTCAGTGAGCAGTATGGGCAGGCAGTGATAACAAGCAGATTTTTATTTTTTTGTTTTGTCTCTCGTCACTTTGTATCTATGCTAGTATACTACAAGTACATAAAAGTGGGCTTCCTGTGCTCTTAAGGACGTAATTAGCCCCCACATTTAGTTACCATTACAAATTTAACAATTTAATATATTGTTTCTCATTATACATTTTTGGATGTTCTGTCTATCAAAGAACAGTTTGGTATTATTATTTTCGTCAAATTAACTAGTTAGAATTAATTATACTTTGTTGATTTTTTTTTTTTAATATTCCCTTATCACAACACTATTTTGTTTTTCTTATGAATACCACTATTTGGTGGGGACCCATTGTCAGGACACATTTCCTGGTCCTGGAAGTTGTGCCATGTAGCGTCAACACGACAGTTTACAAGCTGATGCAACTGATCTATTTGACTCCAAGTTTGTGGATAATTCAAAGAGCTTTAATAATAATTATTATTTACATTTATATATTGCTTTGCTTGCTTCTCAAAGAGCTTTACATAGACAGAGGGGAACCACTGCAGCCACCACTGATGTGTAGCAGCCACTTGGATAATGACAGCCAGTATGTTCACCACACATTAGCTATTAGGTGGTGAAGGGGTGAGAGAGAGAGACAATTAGAGACAGGGCAAGATTAGGGGGCCAGAACAGACAAGGCCGTGGTGGCCAATTTAGCCAGGACATCAGGGTACACCCTACTCTTTTCGAAAGATGCCCAGGCATCTTTAATGACCTAAGAGAGTCAGGACCTCACTTTTACATCTCATCCAAAGGCTAGTGCCATATTTAGAGCACTGTGTTCCCATCACTGCATAGGAACATTCCTAGATGGTCTCCCATCCAAGTGCTGAATGAGTCCATACATACTTAACTTCAGGTGGATGACCTATTCTGAAGCACAGATGGTATGGATGTTTTGTTCTGCTATTGAGAATTGTTGTCCTGAAAACTTTAGCAATTCATTTTTGGTTACTGTTCTGGACTTTGACTTCCTTGTTCCTTCTCCTCGACTAATTTCTGGCTTTCTTCTTTCAATTCATTTCCTGGTCTGTTTAAGGTTACCAAACTGTTCAGTTGCACTGTCAAACTATTATACATCAATGAAGAAATTTGAGATGCTGGCCTCTGCTTACAGATCCCATACATTCTCCCTACCAGTCAGATACAACTCTGATCTGTATCCTCCACAAATCCTTCTCCATTCTGAGCTTGGTCAGGACCATTTACTTTGAATTTTCCACCAACTAATTTATCCAGGTTTTCATTCTTTATTTAATCATGAGCTGTCAGGTTGGGAAATAAGCACGAGACAAAGCAGACAGATGTTCCTATGATATCTTGTATCATGGACTATCCGACTGACAGGTGGAAATTTGTGAGGGTCCAGGACTTTGTATTTTGAAGATGGTCATCAGCAACATTGGACACCCAGGAAACTATCTTGCTTTCTTCGGCCTACAACACAACCTTTTTTTTCTAGTACAATTCCAACTTATTCCATCTACAGAGGTTCTTAAACTACATCAATGCTACATATGAGAATTAGAAGGGGTATAAAAAGACACTGGTAGGGGTTGTCTTGTGCTGAATGGACAATCATATGTAACTAAACTTTAAAAAGATAAACAAGTATGCCCTGACGTCAGTCACCATTATGAAAATGAAAGTGATGTGATGGTCGATCTAAGTAGATTGGCGTTAGTAGACAGCAAAGATTTGTTGTACCAAAAAAACCAAAACAGACTGTCCTTTTTAAGGAGGCTCAGGCACTGCAAATTGTTTGATAGGCTGTAGGAAGGATCTATCAGTCCATTGTTGCTATTGTGCTGTTGTGTGCTCTGATCTGATGAGATAATAACACCAACTTAGGGAAAGTCAGCCACCTGTATAAGCAGATCACGAAGACCAGCAACGTTACAGAACTGATCTAAAACTTACCAGAGACAGTAGCAGGAAAGAGTATGAAGGCACCATTACAACTGTTTACTCGCTTGGATATAGCCCAGAAGATCCTTTACTGATTGGCTCATTCCACCATGGGGTACAAAAAGATGCTCACAGGCTTGAAGTATATGATCATTCCTTCCATAGTGCTTGTTTTCACCCTTGCCAGGTAGAATAGACACGTTTTTATAGAGAATATTTCTCATTGGCGGCACTATTAATTAAATATTGCATGCAGTTCTGGGTTTTAGATAAATGTTTGCACTTTATTTGCATTGTTAAACAATATGACTTTATGTTCTGTGCTGCCAGTGAATTTCCCCTTAGGGATTAATAAAGTACTGTCTCTCAATCTAGACAGCCTCTCAATACTAGAGCAATGTGGCGAAATCCATGGATTTAATCTAAATCTATTCAAGAGTGAATCAACTATTTAGTAAGTTACTGCTGACGTTAACTGCAATCACTGCAAGTTTTCATTCAGGTGAAATGTTTCTAAAGGCTCCTCTTTACATCAAACTGCATTTACTTCATTATTAGAGCAGACAAAATAGGAATGTGTGGAAAAATTGTAAGATTTTGTGAGCAACAGGTAAAAAAGGGCATGTGAAATGGTAAATTAAATCAGAGAGGATCGGTCATATCAAAAGACAAAACATGTCAATAACAAGAACAAAATGCAAGACCAAAGTATTAGCAGAAACAGGACCAAATGTTCCTAACTGTAATTAAACAATTCTTTTCACACTTCTTCACCAGAGAGTCTGTGTTTTATATACAAAACATTAGACACTGTATGTTGCATCCTTTGATGGGTGGAGAGAGATGAGTTACGTGATCTCTGTGTCACAGAAACCATAAGCAACTTGATAGTGACTATGCAGAAGCTGGTAGATACCATTTAAAAAACTAGAACACAAAATGGAAAAAAAACAATACTAATATGTAATAATTATAAAACGTTACACATAAGTATTCATTCTGTTTACAAGTAAA
This sequence comes from Polypterus bichir lapradei, assembly GCA_026402145.1. Classification (NCBI taxonomy): domain Eukaryota; kingdom Metazoa; phylum Chordata; class Cladistia; order Polypteriformes; family Polypteridae; genus Polypterus; species Polypterus bichir. The sequence continues at coordinate 59,122,649 of JANRMT010062819.1, forward strand.
GTATAACAAACTTAGGAAGCAGCTGCTTTGCTTCTCCCATATCCCTAGAAAATGTATAATTAATTGAAAAATATAAGAAACCTTTCCAAGCCAAGAAATTATGAAACCCTGAAGTCTTGATTATAAGGAACATCAACCTGGCATTTATAGTTTATGTTTTTTGATTTCTCCAGTGCCTTCAGTACCATCCAGCCATCCCTGTTAAGGGTTAAGCTCAGAGACATGCAGGTGGATAAGCCTATGGTGTCCTGGATAATGGACTGTCTGTCAGAAAAACTGTATTTTGTGAGACTTAAAGACGGATGTGAGCAATGCTGGAGCACCACAAGGAACAGTCCTGTCTCCTTTTCTCTACATTCTGTACACCTTCGACTATAAATATATCCCTAGGTCAACTCACTTGCAGAAATTAGTAGATGATTCTTCACTTATGAGGTATATCAATAAGGGGGAGGAGACAGAGCATAATAGGTGTAGAACATTGCTTCTTGGTCCACAGAGAATTGTCTGCATCTTAAAATTAGCAAAACCAAGGAGCTGGTTATTGACTTTTGTTGCACCAATGAGCCTCTACAGTATGTCTGGTCACTATAGAAGGAGTGGAAGTAGAGTTGGTGCACTCCTACAAGAACTTGGGGGTCCACATCAATGACAGGTTTGACTGGTCTCGGAACACAGAGGAACTATATAAGAAAGGGCAGAGCAGGCTCTTTTTTCGTAGGAGACAGCATTCCTTTAATGTGGGTAGTGACATCCTTACACATCTTCAATAACTTTGTGATGGCCAGTGCAATTTTCTACACTGTGGTGTGCTGGGCATTAACTTTACTTCAAGAGAGACCCACCGAATTAGCAAGCTAATTAAAAGGGCAGGCTCAGTTATAGGACACACTCTGGACCCCCTGGTGGTAGAAGCAAAGGAGAGAATTAAAACAAAATTGAACTGAAAAATTATGAACAATGCTGTACATTGTCTCGCTGACACACTGAGGACCTTCAACCAATGAACTAGTCAACAGAAGTGCATCAAGAAACACTTACAGGGGGTCCTTTACAGGGGGTCCAACAGCAATACGCCTGCATAATGCCTCACTATGACAGTGACTGCCACGTCACGTCAGAAGTTTTCTTTCTTTTTAATGTTTTTTTTATGGTAATTCCGGTGTGTGTATTCAGACCACATCTTTTATAACTTGGTGATGGTCAGTGTAATTTTACACACTGTGGTGTGCTGGGCTGGTAATATCACTTCAAGAGAGGCCCACCAATCAACAAGCTAATTAAAAGGTAAGGCTCAGGTAAGGGATGCACTCTGGGCCTCCTGGAGGGAGTAGCAAAGGAGAGAATTAAAACAAAACTGAGGGATATTATGAACAATGCTGCACATCCGCTTTCTCAGACAGTAACACTGAGGACCTTCAGCCAACAACTTATTTAGCAGAAGTGTGTCGAGAAATGCAACTGGGGCTCTTCTTTTGTAACAATGGCAGTACACCTGCATAATGCTTCACTGTGACTGTGACTGCCAAGATGTTTTTTTTCTGTTAAAATTTTCTTTCATTTTAGTCATTCTGGTGTGTGTTGAGACTATATACAGTAGTTTGTGTATATACATTTATGTATCTACAGTATTTATGTACTTATTTCTTTAAAGCGCTTCTGTAAAAAAACAGCCAGATGTCCCCTGAGGACAAATAAAGTTTTATCTATCTATCTATGGTAGAGTTGCTGGGCAGAAGCCACTGTTGAATAAAAGGCATATGAAGGTCCACTTGGTGGACTCTAACAGAGTGGGGAAAAGATTTTCTGGTCTGATGAGACAAAAATTGAACTCTTTGGGGAAAATTCCAAGCACTATGTCTGGTGAAGAAAAGCACTGCTTGCTACCTGCATAATACCATCCCTTGTAAGCAGCACGGATAGTGAGATTCTTCACAATTGAGTAAAGGATGAACACAGTCAAATATGGAGAGGTCCTTGAAGAAAACCTGCTCCAGAGTGCAATCCACCTCAGACTGGGGCAACAGTTCACCTTTAGGCATGCCAATATTCTGTTCCATAGCATAGAGCCAAGATGACTTTGGAGTGGCTTTGGGACAAGTCTCTGACTGTTCTTGAGTGGCACAGCAAAGCCACTCAAGAACTTTCACCTGAAGAGACACCTGAAGATGGTAGTTCACGGATGCTTTCAATCCAATCTAATGAAACTTGAGAAGATCTGCCAGGATGAATGGGATAAACTACCCAACTCCATCTGTGCAAAGCTTGTATGACTTATCCAGGAAGTCTCAAAGCTGGAATTGCTGCCAAAGATCGATTAGGGGTCTGAATACTTATATAAAGGAGAGATCTCAGTATTTAATTTTTATCCAATGTAATTAATCTAATCAAATTACTTTTAGAATATTCTTATAATCACCTGACAGGAAGAACACAATTATCAACTTGAAACATTTATAAATGTAGATTCTGATAACTTAATGCCCAATGATATATTTTATATTCTTAATTGGCGTTTCTTAATAGCCTCCCATCTACCTATTTTTAGTGTCCACTTTGTTAATTTAAGAGTTGTAAACAGGAGCAAGGCATCAAACAGCCCTGTTCAGTGGACTCTAGTCCATATTTATAAAATCTGGTACTTGTAAATTGATGATGTTAAAAATTAGTGTTGGATATTTACTGCAGTGTTAATTATTTATTTTGCGGCTTTTATGAAGTCTTTTTGTTCTTGTATGCTTTTAAGCTGCAACTGATTTCTGTTTTACCCATCTTCTTTGATATTTGTTGTGTTAAATATCACTAAAAAGCTTGCAAGTCATGCTGAAAACTGTGTTCATACCAACACACTTCTTACTCCATTGTACATAAAAAGGTAGAATGGCATAAAGCAAAGGACATTAAAACAACAATAGTTAGTGTTTATAAACAGCACAGAGAGCTTCAAGGTTGTCGTCTGCATGATGACATGCCGACATTAAGCCATTCAGAGACCCCAGTATTAATATGGCCTTAGAGAAGCATTTCCACATTGGTAAGGATTTGACATACAGACCAGGAGCTATCTGTGAAACTAAGATTAGTGGTATTTAAAAACATAATGAACTCAGAGAAACAAAGCTAGTCCTTTGCTGTGATGTTTGATGAATTTTCATGTATTTATTTACAAAACATTTTTAATCAAAGTGTGTGTGTAAGCTCAATTAATTGCTTAATATGGAAAAAATACAATATGTAAAATCACCAAAGGCCAAGCAATATAATTATTACCAGTAGGGGAAAATCAATAAATATTGTATGTGAAGATAAATAAATGAAATAAAGAAAACTTTTTTTAATATATTTTTACATTCAGCCAAACAAAATGATGGGACACACCAGTTAAATGCCAATCAACTGTCAACCTTGGTCTTGGAGGACCACCATAATATCTGTTTTTTGTTACACCCCAATTTCCTAATTAGAAGGTAATACTTGTGGAAAACAGAAGTTATGATTTAATTCCATGGCTTTCATTTTTTCACATCACGTCATCTTATGCTATAGATTTTTCTTTTCTGAGAATATCATCCAATTGTGGACAGAAGCAAAAATGTACTCTTCCTTATTTGTTCCTCTTCTAGTTCTTTCCAAAATATTTTATTACACCAGATACTTTACGATGAACACATATTCTTTTATCATTTGCATCTCTTTATCAGTTGGCAGGTACTTAAACAAACAAGAAACAAAAAAATCGACTACAGCTGTTAAAGATTTGGTCTTGACAAGTGAGGTATCAAAATCAGTCACTCAGTCGGGTTGGGGAGCATGCACTGGTACAGCGTGTTGCTGCATCCACCACATGGCGACCACCAGCTTGGGCTCCTGCTTGGCTACCATCCAGGCAGACAGGTGGTCCATTCTCACCCTTCAGAAATGACCTGCCACTGCCAGGGCACATGGGCATCCCCTTGGCCTGGTCCAGCCACTCAGGTCCTCAACAATGAGGATCCTGTGAGCCAGGTCACCCTCGGGGAATCACACCACATGGTCATCGTGCCATAACTGACACAATGCAGGTAATATGCCTCATTCGGGACTCCGTGAGCAACTGCTCATTCCACACAAAGTCAAACCATCGGTATCCTAGGATTCTCCGAAGAGACACAGTACTGAAGGAGTCCAGTCTTCGTCTCAGGTCACTGGATAGCGTCCATGTCTCACAACCATATAGCAAGACAGGAAGCACCAGGACTCTAAAGACTTGGACCTTCGTCCTTTTGCAAAGATATTGGGAGCGCCACACACCCCTTTCCAGTGACCTCATGAGCACCCATGATCTCCCAATCCATCTACTGACTTCATAGGAAGAGTCACTAGAGATATGAATGTCACTGCCAAGGTAAGTAAACCTCTCAGTTTCAAAATGAAGCACAAAAATGTTGAATAAAAAAACAACTGCTACAGAAAAAAAATTCTAATTAAGAAACTGGTTTGGATGAAAAACCCAGAGCTACTGTCACCTTCAAGGACCAAACCTAAGGACCGCTGTTCTGGAGCTACCTACACCATGAGCATGTAAGGTTTTTGTTCAGAAGATACAGTGCAGTAGAATCATTCCAGTAAATGTGGAGAGGAAAGCCCATCATTGTGTTCCATCCATACTCATCCCATACCCACAGGTAACAAGCCACTTGTTTCTGGAAGGGGGTCGTACCCTCAGATTTGCAGGTACTAATTCTCACCCCAAATACATCAAACTCAACTGTGAACCACTACAGGTCAAAGACAGATGAGGTCAATGGGGCAGCAACATCTGCAAAGACCAGAGACGCTAACTTTTAGTTCTCAGCCTGGATACTCTACATGCCTCAGCTGTGCCATTACTACTATGCTTGCTCAAATGTCATTAATTACTACATTTCCTTCTTATCATTAACATTTTGGATTAAGCTACATGGACTATGTAAATCTATAACACCATTTTCTTTCTCCATTTTGAAATATTTTTATGAAGTCTGAGTTTCATGAAAATTCTGTAGACACTTGCTTCTCATCTGCCCTAAACTTAATCTTCTTTACTTTATCTTCATCTCTAAACTGACATATTTGCTTGCTTTAGATGCCTCATAGACTACATAAATAGCATTTGTTTATTGTAACACAATATTGTTTTTATACTCCGTTTATGCAGTCTAGCATTAGATCTGCTGATTCCATCATTGCTTTCTACAAATAAAGGCTTTGACATCTTGTATTTTTTACGCTGAAAAAATCAGAGACAATATAATTTAAAACACTATTCCAATTTGCCATTTTTCACTTTTGTTTCTTCCTTGCCTCTAGCAGCTGTCATTTTTTTTTCATTTTTTTTTTTTTACCAATTTCAGCTTTCTGCCATTATGAAAACATGATTCACAATGTGGCCCTAGTGTCTTTAAATTCACAAGCCGTCCATAAGGACCTCGCTGATTTGTGACATGTGAGCAGAGCAATTTTTAAACATTTCAGTCACTACAGTTTTCACAGTTTTTAAGAAAACAATCAATCATTTAATTATTTGACTAACAGTGAAAAAAATCACAGATATATTAAATCTGCATTGGCTGGTGAAGAAAGTTCTTTGAGTAAAATGGGACATTCAGTTAAGCAGAAAGTGTCAATTTCAGTTTGCCTAGGGGCAGCTCTTATAAATTGTGGTTTTGGGGAACTTATGTCACAGCTGTTTTATACCACTCAGCTTCTTAATCAGTGACTGACTGCTGGCTTAATGTAGTTTCTTGATTTATTTTTCTTATTATTGCTAGCTGCAATTATTGTATATTTAAATGTACCCAGCATTGTATTTTACTTTTAAAGGAATAAGGCTGGTTTTGTCCTTGTGGCTTTTAGTGCATAGTAAATTCAGTGTGTATCTTTTTTAATATTTTGCTTTCATAGTTCTTTCTGTTTTTAATAGCATCCAATTTACAGCTAAAACAAAGGTGTCAATAACAATGAACCACAACAGGAGCTGCTAATTCTTTTTTTATACTTTTGTCAGTTTAGCATAAAGTTTTTAAAATAAAAATTTTTACAGAGAGCAACATTTTAAGAGGAATTTTGAAAAGAACAAGTACACTTCTGTGTAAATCATTGAATAGGTTTAGAATATATTTATTAGTGAAATACTGTATTAAAATCCTGGAAATGAGAAGTTATTCAGAAATATTATTTTGTTTGATATAAATTAGTAGAAGATGACCATATATGCATCATTTAAAGAGTCAGGCGAGAAGTTCAAACACAAGTGGTGACAACTAAACCAAGAAAAAACAAAAACAAAATTGTACTCAAAAACAATGGCAATTTCATCCAGAAGTCCCAATACTATCTTGTGTTTCTTTCCCCTCACTGTCTCAACCACAGAGTTCATTTACAGAAAATATCCAAAATCTGGATGTTATGCATCAATCAAGTTTTCTTCTCTGCCTTATGCTTATTTTGTTTTGTTGTTAATTTTTATTTTTCATGTGTTTTTTGTAATTTTTATTAATATCATTATGTTTATTTGTGTAAGATTTGTTTTGTGTGGGTGAAACCTGAAGAGGCAGGACCACTATCATGTCACTCTCAAGGGACCACCCACAGCCTATTTATTTCAGGCTAGAAAATGGGACCCTTAGAGGTTCATTTTCATTGGTGAAGAAAGGTTTATAATGGTGAATATTGTTGAATTTCCTCTTTTTTCATTTCATTTTTACTTTTTTTGTGACTTTTTTCTTCTCTTTCTGGGTTCTTGATGGTAGATTTTGTATTTGGAAATGTCTGCATTCAATTACCTTCTTAGGCAAATCCTTTTGCCCTTATTTTGCATTTCTTCATATTGTGTTATCTTTATTTATAAAGATTTTCTTTGGCTTTGTTATTCCAAGCCAGGGTTTTATGTTTTCTTCTCACTTGAAGAACATTTTTGTGTTTTTGGGGCATTTAAATGTATTTCTATATTTTTATGGCCAACGCTCCATTCTAGGCCATTACAGGCCTTAAATCCTGCCTCTTGAGTCTGGGGTCTGGCTGCCTGAGGTGAGGCAGTTTCTGAGGCTGACTAGCGAATTCCTGGTCAGGCTTTTGTTTATTCTGATGCCTGTTCACTGATTTTCGCCACCCTGTGTTGCCACATCACAGCATAGGCAGACAGAGTGGCATAGTAATTAAAACTTTGGGCTTCAAACATAGAGGTTGTGGGTTCAAATCCTAGTTCTCACATCATTTGACCATGAGTAAGTCACTTTTTACCTACCTATGCTCCGAATAGAGGAACAACACAGAAATATAATCAGTTGTATCTGAAATGTTCTAAGTAACCTTGCATAAAGTTACTGTATCAGTATAATTAGTAAATAATCAACAAAGTCGATTTAGTAAAATTAGCACAATGGTACAATGCTAGAATAGACAGAAAATATAAGTAAAAAATTAGAAAAGGGAATCGATATCTTATTGTCATATTAGGATTGCAGAATATCCTGTTTCTATTAAAGGAGAAATCATTTCACAGAGCAGAAATTATGAGTATGTTATTGGAATGGTCAAGTGAAAATTTCTTCAAATTATATTTATTTTTATTACCACGCTTATTTTTACTTCACCTATTTGTTGTCTGGTACAAATCTTGTAATCTTGTAATTTTCAAAATTGTTAAAAATCTCTGGTGAGGCTAGGGTTACTAGGAGAACACTGAGGAGAGAAGTGTTCAAAGGGTTAATCAAGCCTTCCCCTCACTATTTTTCTCATGGTCACAAGCTGTTCTAGGTGGACAATATGATACATTTTATATACAGGTAAAATTCCATTACAACGAACTCCCAGGGACCTAAAAAATATTTCGTTGTAACAAAAGTTTCGTTGTAATGAGATTCTGTATTTGTTACTATAGTGCTTTCTTTAACTTCACTTCAATAGCTTCTTTCACGTTAATTTTAATCTCCTCCTGCCTTTTTCTCAGCATTTCCTTGCCATAATACACTTTCAGGGTTTGAATGATGCCCAAATCCAATGGCTGAAGCACTGCTGTGCAATTAGGTGGGAGGAATTCTTTTCTTCTTCATATTGTGAGGTTTCTGAATGCTTTTGGGATCCTCCCACTCCCCACCCAATGGGAACGACACACTGAAGTGCGTCCCGAAGCGCGATTGCAGCGTCTGTGGAAGATTGTTTGTCCATTGCTGGGGCAGGGCAATAGCAGGCTCACAGCGGTGCAGTGAAGCGGCACAGAAGCAAATCATAAAAGATCGGGGTTGTGCTATAAGTCCTTGTCTTGCACCCCAAAACACGAGGCTTAGTCTCAGTACTTTAGCAAAACCAGCTTTATTCAGCTTGAAACAGGAACAGCACAGTTATTTATTGTAGCGTGATCTGCCACTCTGCTATACACAGACACAACAGTCAGGCAGGGTTGTGGCCAGGTCAGTGACCAAGCAATCCTGTTACAGTATCTGCATTTACAATGTCCTTGCTCCTAACCTTGCATCACCCATCGAGATCTTTTATGTTTACTTTGGCGGAGAGACGCAGCATAGCTGTGAGCCTGCTATTGCCTCGTACAGACACGGAGATTGAACTTCGGGACGCTCTTCGGCATGCTGTCTAGTTGAGGGAGGTCCCAAGAGAGTTTTCAAACCTCACATTTTCTTGAATGAGTGCCGCATTAATAGGAATGTTTCTTGAACGAGCATCACTGAACCACATAAAAACTGCTTTTTCGATGTCTTCAAATGCAGCAGTTCACATACGTTTACAACCCGAGATTTTTCTTGTTTTTTTGCTCAGTCTTTAAAGAAAGTTGACAGTGTCAATGGCGAAATTCCGAATTCACTGGCAACGTCTTTTTTCTTTCTGCCGCAATTTTTTTTTTTATATGAACTGTTATTCATATATTGTTCGTGTCTGTCATTTCTATAGGAGGGTGACAATGAGTTATATTCTGATGGATATTTTTTAAATGTTGACAAGCAATAACAAAAGGTATCACTGAAAGCCACAGGAAACAAAAAATGCTAAAAAAAAAACCAAACAGTACAAGGAAAGTTCGAAGAAAGAAAAAAAAAATTACAGTGTTTCTGTTTAGGGATTGTTGTGCACAACTGAGCTGCGGCCACAGAACTAATTGCTCTGTGGATAATTCATTCAGGCATTTTAAGGTCTTTTGTGCACTTCGTTGTAATGAAAGTATCTGCTGAATGTACTTCATAATAACATTATTTCTATAGACTCGTGTCATATGAGGAAGCTGTCGGGACCATAAAAATACAGTACTTTGTTGTAATGAAAATTTCGTTGTAAAGATATTCGTTGTAACGGAATTTTACCTGTGGTGCGTTTATATTGCACTTAATGTATAATGTTGTGATTATTGTCTTTTATTGTTTGTTGCTGGAATTGTGCTATTATCACTTGGCTAAGGGCAACGTAGATAAGAATTTCACTAAAATATGTACTTATAAAAATGAAGTTGCAAAATAAATAAATAAATACATATCAGAAACTATGATTTACAAATATACAGCAACTATATTGCTAGTCTACTAGAAACTACAAACATATCCAGTATACATCTTTGTCCCACATGTTAGATTGTATTAAACCATTTTTTAGCTTCTAGCATTAACTGCTAGCATTATTTATTTGTTAGACATCTTTATCCAAGGTAACTTACTAAATTAATATCCATCCATCCATTTCCTTAAGCTACTAATCCAGTGCAGGACAGCTGGAGCCTTTCCCAGCCATAACCAGGTGTAAGATAGGAACAAACACATGGACAGGGGGCCAGTCCATCACAGGGTGTCAACACACACTCGCTGTGTAAAGATACTTTGTAAGATTGTGCAAAGACTACAGTCAGAACAATTAGTAGTTGGTGTTAGTTGGAAAATTTCTAAATGTGAATTTCATTAAAGAAAATAGACATTTATTTGTTATTTTTCTAAATAGTGTAATTTGTCACCCACAATTTTCAAGTCTAAATAAAAGTACAAAGGAAACATAAATTCAGTCACACTAATCATTATGGCAGTACAGAAAAATGAATCAGGTAACCCATCCCTCTCAATTACACTTATAAAGGCCTTTCTCTAACTGACTGGTAATGTGAGAAGAAAGCAAAGGAAAAATGAAAAACAAACACTCATTTGAAACTTGCCTTGTTTATCTAGCCAGTTGACCCACATAGACAGTCTTTATTTCGTTAATCCGAATTCTTCATTTTGACCCTTTCCCAGCCCTCAATTTTAGTTTTGGATGTTCCATGAAATTTGAAACCTTTTCTTTTTCTGCCTAGTTGGACAGCAACACATGGCATATTGTGTGCTGGTAGTAGAGTTCTAGAAAAGGGTCAGTGGAGATTCTGGCTCCTCAAAAACTAATTAAGCAATAAAAAATATGTGTGTAAAACTAATTAAAAAGAAAAGAAATTATGCAGATTTCAGTAACAGTTTTGTTGTGTATGAGTGATGCCAAATAATATAAAACATACTCCATGTAAACAATATATAGCAACACAGCCATCCTGACTGAAGGTTTTTGCTTTGTCTAATTACCGTCACATCCATCCATTTTCACATCTTCTTAATCAAGTTCAGGGTTGTGGGACATTGGCAAAAGAGTGAAAGAAATAATAAAAGCTGTCAGTACAATGAATTAATTGTATATATTATTGAAGGGGTTCCTTACAGATACATACAATGTTGTAGATTTGTGTATGGTTATTTGTTTTCTTGCATTGTTAGAGCATACGGTGAAATGACTAATTTATACTACAGTATGTCATTGTAATATCTTAGGTATAGAGACTGGAATACACCACAGCAACATTCTCTTATTAATAAAGGCGTTTGCTGTATATAACAAGCCCATCTCCTTTAATTGTAATGTTAAGTAACTATTATAGGTTTTTGTAAAACAATTTGACTTTATTATATGAAGTTTTTAAAGGTGTTCTATGCAAAGCAGTAACTTTGTATTGAGGTGTTTGTATTCTGCACCTTACATTTGTTAACATTTTATATCAGCCTTGCTAATTAATTTACTTAATTAATGGAAAGTTTGTAAATATGATAGGTATACATAATATATAGATATATTCATATGAAATTGCATATTTTTATGATTTGGGCCAAACAAAATCAAAAAGGGCCTGAAAACTTGGAAAAAGGCCTGAGGTCTACAAGTGGGATTGGGGGAACCCTTGGCTCACAGATAACTTGACCTTGTCTTAAAAATTTAATTAATTTTATCAAACTAAACCGAGTGTCAAAATGAATGCACAATTAGAAAAAAAAAAACTCCAAAGAACAAAACAAAGAACATAAAAGCAGAAAAGGTTTCAAAACAAATGTGTTAACACTTTGAAGGTGAGGTATGAGTTAAGTCGTATCTCATGCAGCCTCACTGATATAACTTGTATGTCAGTATACAGCCACTATCAATGCAGTTAGCTTGCGGGAGAGCTTTGCTATCATGTCTTTAGTTATCTGCTATAGTGCTGCCATCTAGTGGTTAGCCACATGATTTTTTTTTCAGATGCAACAGCTTGTGGAAAACAGTTTTACAAATACACAGTCTGTAGTTATGCTGTCACGAAAAAGGTATAAAGCCGCTGATGTTTTGAAACAACTACATTTGTTGCAAGATGAATATTTTGATGATGGGGATTGAGATAGTGGCAATCAATTGGATAATGTGAAACCTGTAGGCTCTAACTGATGTCCATAGTTGCCCTGAAGGCGTTTCTTCATCACATGGTGTTGGACTTGCCCCGACTATCAGAGCAACACTAGATGAACATTCTGCTGCCCATTGAGTGCAAACGGTCACCACCCACCAAATGTTTTCTTGCATTGCCAGTCATAATAAAGTAATTAGCAAGTTCTTTACATTTTTGACAGTGTTACTGTTGATTATAAAACTGTTACTTTCTAATACATTTCTTTACAATTTTTATACAAGTTTTAATAGAGTTCATTATTGATCATATATACAAAGATCTATAATGCAGCATCCTGGTAATAAATGGTCCAGCAGTCATTGTTGTTAAGGTCAAAATCAGGAGTATGTCATTTGAGAAGCAAAAGCAAACAGTTAAAAATCCAAGAAATCTAAAATCATAAATCCAACAACAAAAACACCAAGGAAGAGAAACAACAAAATTTTGGAAAGTAATAACTGGAAATCCAGCTTGTCTTAAGAATGTTGAGTCTTTAAATATGATTCAGGTAATTCCGTGTCAGGAAGCCTGGCCTCTGCTGATTAACTGTACATACTGCATCTCTGTTGTTAGTCATTAGCACTAAAACATAAGTAACATGATAAGTATAATTGAATACTAACCCTCACCTATTCTGTTTCTGTTCTCGGTACTCAAATGTGGCAATTGGTGCCACGGCCCACCTGCCAAGTTGTTTGCCTGCCTATGGTAAAGTCATCCCTGGTGGAGGATCACAGGAATCATGGGAAAGAGGGGCCCTTTCATCGGATTGGCTGGCCGAGCAACGTTTCAGCCGTGGAATGGCCAAATGGGGAGGCAGCTTGACGGAT
>JANRMT010062819.1:59135606-59154002 GCA_026402145.1 Polypterus bichir lapradei
TGAAAATTCACAGAGAGTTATAGCGCGGGTTGTTCACTGAATGCTAACAACTGGCGTACTGACGCTCGTGGGCAGTCGTGACTTTGTCTCGAGAGAGGTAAACAAAGGGTAGTGCGCGGGTTGTTCACTGAATGCTAGCAACTTCCGTACTGATGCTCGTGGGCAGTCGTGGCTTTGTCTCAAGAGAGGTAAACAAGGATAGTGTAGTGTTCTGTAGATTGAAGTAGCGACACACTCAGAATAACGTTTCAAATGCTCTTTATTTTGAACCATGTTTAACCAATTCTCCATACAGCGTTGTAGCAGGGCTACTATGAATTAAAACTGCATCTCCCAACAGTCCCAGCAGGGGCTGTTGGGGGTCAAAGGTGGTCAAAGTAGGTTAAAAGGAGGGCAGGTGTCAGGAAAGAGGAAGGTTGTTTTTGTTGTTGTACGTTGTGTGTTGCGTTTATCTGTTGCATTTATCTTTGGACTGCCTGCTGTTAATTCTGCCATAATTCATCATTTTGTCCTGGATTGTATTCGTTTGTTGGGGTCTGGATCGTCTGTCTACCTGTATACTGAGGACTGTGTTTGGATTCATTGGCTTTCCCATAAGAAAAGGAGTGCTCCTGAACCATCCATCCGTCATCTCAGCAACTACCGGTAGGACTGTGTTTTCCCTTCCCTTTCAACATACAGATCTCTGGACTTAATCTCGTCACTTCCCATTTCATCCGGTTTGGTTTTTACATGGACTTTGCTGTGTGGTGTCTGTTTTTATATGTTAAATGTAATATTACCGAAAGGGTCAGGGGTGGTATTATTCTGCTTCATTTAGTTAATTTAATTTTATTATATTCTTAATTGTTTAATGTTCCCAGTGTGCTTTATTTGGTCTCTGTATTAGTGTGTGTGTTTGTGTGTCGTTCCAAGGCTGGGGTTGTCCCTGGTAATCTTCCACTAAAATAAATAAATCATCGTCACATTGACGGTGTGAATCTTAGCAGCACTTGACAGCTACAGTGTGCCTTCTAAACCACACCCCTCCCTCCGGCAGTCATACGTCTCAAAAGACACAGATCAAAGCAATCAACAGCCGAACATAAAGCAATGGAGAAAAGCATCACTGAACAATCATATACTGTACAACAGGTAGCACGTGGGTTGTTCACTGAATGCTAGCAACTGCCGTAGTGACGCTCGTGGGCAATCGTGGCTTTGACTCGAGAGAGAGGCAAACAAGGGTAGCACGCAAGTTGTATTCCAAACAAAGGTCGTATACCAAGCAAAATTTTTCATGTCCAAACAGGACATATACCAAGATGGACTTATTCCAAAGCGGACATATACCAAGGTATCACTGTAGTGTGAAATAAATGCCTGGACACACAATGAAGGTTTGGGGCAGCTACCCGTATACTTTCCCTGGCTGCAAAATGGCTTCAGTTTTAGTGCAATGTATACAGGTCCAAAAGTAGAACTGCCTTGGTATGGATGATGGCGAGTTTTTAAGGTGTCTCAAGGGAAGTGATGTCATTATGGTGGAACCGAAAGTGACATCCTTGGGGCAAGGACAGGAAGTGATGATGTTGGACTTTACTTGGATACAGGCAGAATTTCTGGTCTCTGGTCTGCCGAGAGAAAAGAGAGAGATTTAGTGCAAACCACCGCCCCCTGGCCTGGAGTGGAATTGGCTTTTTCTGGTCCCTTTGGTTGACTTCCAAACACGTGTGTTTGACACGAAGCCCAGACCCATCGGTTTGAGCGTACCTGGCTGAGAGATCTTGATACCTTGAAAGGGGCGTCAGCATTGGCTTGCAGGTTATCCTGGCAGTAAAGGACCAAAAACCAAGGACCACCTCGTGACCTGGGGGGTTCAACTCCTTGTACAAGGCCATCTACTGTAGGGGCCGTTGGTCCATCACCAGGGTGAACTCACGAACTCACTAGGGCTTCCTGCTCCACTGCCGCATACCTGGTTTTGCGATCCAACAGTTTTCGGCTGAGGTACATGACAAGGTGTTCAACTCCATCAACGCTTTGGCCCAGCACAGCACCAAGACCCATGTCCGAAGCGTCCGTCTGGAGGATAAAAGGTAAAGAAAAGTCATGGGTTTTCAATACTGGATCTGACGTAAGGGCCTGCTTCAAGTCACTAAATACAGCTTCCGATTTAGCATCCCATACCACATGATTTGTTCACCTCTTCTTTGTGAGGTCCGTCAAGGGTACAAACCGGCGATAGTAGCCTGCTAGTCCAAGAAAGCCTTGGACTTGCTGCTTGGTTCTCGGGCAGAACCATTTCAGTTTGTCATCAACTTTTGAACACTGTGGTCGTACAATACCCTATCCCACTAGGTAGCATAAATATTTGGCCTCTGTTAACCTAAATAAGCATTTCTTTGGATTAATTCGTAGGCAGGCTTCATTTAGTGTCCGCAATACTGCTTGTACCTGCTGTAGGTATTCCCTACATGTGACATGTGCTGGAATAAATAACAACATCATCCATGCAGGCAGCACTGTATGAGTTATGGGGACGGTGCACTTTGTCCACCAAACGCTGGAAGTTTACGGGGGCCCCATGTAACCCAAATGGAAGGACACAATACTGCCAGGCTTTCTGACCAAAATGATAAGACTGGACCAGGGACTATGATTCTCCACTCTTACACCTAGTTCCAGCATTCATTTGATCTCCAGCTCCACTTCTCTATTTTCCGGAAGGCAAAAGGGGCATTCTCTGACTATTATCCCGGGTTCTGTCACTATGTCATGCGCAACCAATGAGGTCCGCCTCAGTTTTTCATTCACTCAGTTTGTAGGACTAGCAACAGTGACCGCACCTCCCTCTCGTATTCAACCACCCGATATAGGAGGTCATTATTTAAGACAAAGTGAGGACCCTGTGGCATAGGATGCTGAGTGCGGTGGCTGTTAATCAGAATGACTGCATTTTTTACAAACTTAAGTCTGCCTGAATTGAAAATGCAGTTGGGAGAGTGGGTCGGAGGTGACCTCAAGTGGCATGGTTTCTTCCCATCTCGCCGCGGTGTCTGCGTTTGATGTATCAGCATGTGATGGTCCAGGAGTTTACACGTCATTAGTATCGGCCGCGCTCCATCTCTCCTCCAGCTGTAAACACAGCGTGGAGTCACTTTCGAGGACGCCATCTCAGCGTTCATCACTAGGCCCAACGGCTGTTTAGGGGTGCTGAGTGTTATGCCACTTCTACTCTTTAACCAGTCTCTCCCAAGTACTATGGGGAACGGAGGGTCTTTCATTACGGCTACTTCCAGTCTTTTTACTACCCCGTTATAACTGACAAAGCACGACGTGGACTTATACTGCCTGTGTACTGTGTACACAGATTATACTGGTATTAAGTTTAAGCCATTGTTGCTGCAACACTAAGTGGCGGGCAACAATTGAATTGTTACTGCCAGAATCTAAAATGGCTGGTGTTTTAACTCCGTTTAACAGCATCTCCCCTGTATGTGAACAAGGCAGAGGGTTAGCGAAAGCACAACACCTCTCCCTCTCCCCGCAGACCCCTTTCTCACTCCAGGACAGGTGGCTGCCGTGAGACATTGGGTTCCAGAGTTTGCTTCATAGCATGGTGACAATGCATTGAGAAAGGGACACAAGAACATCCGGGTTCAGAGGGTTCCTTTTTTGATTCTCCCAGGTAGGTTTCCACCCTTAATGTTTGTATGACCTTGATTAACGAGGCCATGTTCTTAATCGGCCAACCCCAGGCCAGCTGAGTGAGGTTAGACGGAAGGGCTGTGAGAAGTAGCATACACACAACCTGCTCATCCATACAGTATGTCGGGTGTTATTGATTTCTGGTCTTAATCAGCACCCAACTTTAGTCCATAATTTTGTGGCTTGGAAGACGGTCTGCAGTTGGGGATTGAATTCCCACTGAATCACTCTCCTTGCCTGCCAGCCTGGGGTTCTCCCACGTTTATTAAGGGTCTTTCCCTTTGTGGGGGCTTGTAGAGTGGCCCGTTCACCTGGGAGCCCGTAATTAGTCCCCCGTGTGTTCCCTTCTGAGCCTGGCCCTAGTCCATAGGCCCTTTGTACACATGGCCAGGGTTCCTTAGCAGACCCCTGAGCTGAATCTCGCCTTGAGTTCACCCTACCAACACCAACCAACCGCCAAGCGGGACCGTGGGACCGGTAATCTCCCACCTGTCTGCTTAGTGGTCAGATATTCAGATGGTGTGTCCAGGCTCTTCTTAGGTCCATCTCCTGATCGTGAATGAAACCATCCTTCTGACTGCGCCAATGTGAAATAAATGGCTGGACACACAATGAAGGTTTGGGGCAGCCACCCGTATACTTTACCAGGCTCCAAAAGAGCTTAAGTTTTAGTACAATGTGTACAGGTTTGAGTCTAAAGTAGAACTGCCTTGGTATGGATGGTGGAGAGTTTTAATGGGTCTCAAGGAAAGTGATGTCATCGGGGCGCAACTGGAAGTGACGTCCTTGGGGCCAGGACAGGAAGTGACATTCTCAGGACAGGAAGTGAAGTCACCAGACTGTACTCGGATACAGGCAGAATTTCCAGTCTCTAGTCTGCCAAGAGATAGAGATTAAGTGTAACCCGCCACCCACTGGCCTGGTGTGGAATTGGTGTTTTGTGGTCCCTTTGGTTGACTCCCAAATATGCGTGTGTGACAAAAGTTAGAAAAATAGATAGATAAAATTAAAATACTGAAACAGTTATAATTATGGAAAAAATAATAGTGCTTGGTTGTCTTTAGCCCAACATTATCTCTGTTATTTACTATCTATTGGCAAATTATGAATGTGCTCCTTCTGTATCATAAGCAATGCCAAAGAAAAAGCCTAACTAAAAATGAAAAAAGGTCATTTTAATTATTATTAGTCTTAGTTACAATTTGTGCTTTGGGATCTGTACACCGCTTTCATTTTCCTATGTTAGTTAATGCTCTGTAATAAGCCTTCCTGCAAAGAAATATGCCTCTGATACAGTTTGCTTCCTCTTGAAATGGACAGTTATTTTTAGTTATTCACAGTGGCACATTCATAAATCTCGCAAATGTGTTGCAGTCAGGCTCATTTGATGAGAAATGTGTTTATGCCGTTTGGATTAAAAATAGAAAAACACAATAGAAAAGGTTGTGTGACGGGTTCAGGTGGTCACTTAGTGTATAATAGAATCAGGAAATGAATGTGGCCTATGGAATAATGCAAACCTCCCTGGAAACTATTACATTCACAGCATTTCGGACTTGAATCCATTAATATATATTACAAAGAAAAAGCAATTAACAGCTGCTCAGGATATAGTTTAACCTCTTTTTTTACTATACCACATAATACATTTTGGCAATGAAATAAGGCAATTTTTACCTACTTGCTTACTAGGCATAACAATGTTTTGGAAATATTCTCTTCACACCTCTTTTTTGGTTTTGATATTCTGAATTTAGACAGCACACATAAACACATGGAAATGCTTTATTGGAAATGCTTTATTATAGAAGATATCCTTATTAACATCCATACCTACGTATATCCATTTTCTGAAAATCCATTTTCAAATACAGTGGGTGCAGGGAGCAAAATCATATCCTCACAGTATCTGCTGTATTGTAGAAACAAACTACAGACAGGATGCCATTCTGTCACCAAACACACCTACTCACTCACACGCACACACAATTTAGAGCTGCCAAAACACCTAAAACATGCACATCTTTTGGGTGTCAGAAAAAACCTTTGTAAACATGCAAGCTCCACTCAGAACAGTGCTCAGTTAAACCCGAGACTCTGGAGCTTTTGAGACATTACCGCTAATCACTGCATCACTGTGTTTTTTATTCTTTAGTAAGTTTCCAATTATGTTTACACAGAATTAGTCAGCAATTATAGTCAGCACATATTTAAAAGTTATTTTCTTTGTGTCACATATTTGTTAACTGCCTTGATTTCTATTGGGTTTTACTTTACGACAGTACCCTTTTGTGTAATTTTAAAAATACAATGTTAAACCTGACACTTTTGGTCATAGAAACTGTTTTGTCAACTTCAAAAGCATGATGAAATGTCTACATATACCAATTGTAATTATTGATTGATTCTTCTGCGTCCAGGAACAGTGAACTTCTTTGTGTTGTTACCAAATGTAAACATAGCAACTGGGAAATATCTGTCTAGAAAGACTGAAGGGGTGGTGTATGCGCTGGAGCTGAAGAAAACATTTTTCATCACCTCACAGACATGCTGTTTCACACGTTAAACATTATTGAGAAAGTGAAGATTAACATGTGCAAGGCTTCAAACCATGCCCTTATACTATGGAGAAGTTCCCCTTCAGAAGTCAGATATCTTCATCCCTGTTAAATGTCTTTATCTTGAAGGAAAGGTGGAAAATGAGATTTCATTTGGAGAGACAACTAACTGATATTAAATTTTCATTCATTTCATCATTAACATGATTAATTTATGCCATTACTGTTTTTTTTAAAACAGATATAGGGCAAAAGACAAGGAAGTAGGGTCTACAAATAAGAAAGCTTCAAGCCGGTTTCCTAAGGGTTGGACCTGCAAAGCTAGGCATTTAATATGTTCTGGTCCTTAAAACCTTATCATAGTCTGGAAAAGACTGACTTGCATAATATGTTTTTAATACAAAAAAATAATACAGAAAATTTTAAAACTTTCACTAAGGTTAATAACCTTTAGTTGTCCTTTCAGC
The DNA here is from genome assembly GCA_026402145.1 of Polypterus bichir lapradei. NCBI lineage: Eukaryota > Metazoa > Chordata > Cladistia > Polypteriformes > Polypteridae > Polypterus > Polypterus bichir. Next base: position 59,142,322 of record JANRMT010062819.1, read on the forward strand.
ATGGCGGAAGGGGGAAAAAGATGGAAAGATACAGAGCATTCGAAAAATGCGTCATAAACAAAAAAACTGCTCTATGTTGCCATGTAACATTATTCGATCGTACCTTGTTCAGCCTAAATGAACATAAGAACATTAGAAATTTTACAAATGCGAGGAAACCTTTCAGTTCATCAAGCTCATGTGCAATTTAAATCACTTTCCTTTTTTTCAGAAAACCACAAAGCCACATCATATTTTTGGGGCAGCAAATGAAAAAATCAGTATGGAAGCATCCATACAGTACTTCCATGTAAATTTCACTTTAGTTATAGCGTATGAAATCACTCAACAGAAGATTTTACAATAGAATACACCTGACTGTAATGTACAATCACATACAATCAAGTACATTAACTTATATAATATTTATCTCATCTCATCTTCCCATTCGTTTTTTCTGGTGAGGGTCATAACGTATATTAAGTTTATTATTTGCAAAAATAAATGTAGAATAAAATGAACAGTAAACTGAAGTGAACAACTTCATTTATACTTAATGTGAAACTAAACACACTGGGTCAAGTGAGCTAAGCAAGCTATATAAGCAGGCAAATTGTTCCAGGACTAGTTTGATGCCTTTGTGCATGTCGACCATTACAGGTCTGTTGTGGTGTGTGTGTGTGTGTTCAATCATCCAGCTTGAGCTCTGGCAAGGCAAACAAATTTTTAGCTATCCTTACTTATAGTATACATTGTGTGTGTGTGTACATGTGTATTTAAATAAATTATGTACATCAAAAACTAATGCAAATATTTTATGAATCAATATGCCTGTTTCCATGACTAAATGTAGGAGACTGCAAAATCCTGGTTATATTAAAACAATTTTTATGGCAGTTATTGTTAGACATAGGTCTATGGGGATAAATATTGGACCAAAAACAATAAGCTTGGAGCCTGTAACAAGACAAACATTATGCAATTTGTCTGAAAAAGAGTGGTGAATTTTCTCCAAAGTTATTGTTGTACAAAAGTTTCCACCCACACACAGACACACGTAGAGACTCCATGCTGAATTCAGCTTTTCTTGACATTTTGAACATCATAGAATCAGAATCTGAACATGACACCATAGTGAATTTTTGATCCCATCACCAATCTTCCGTTTACATTGAAGTACAGCAGTTAAACTCTGCCCAGCAAACACAGTAATGATATTACATTGGATAAATAGATTAAAAGTAGAGTGTACTATTATTATTATTATTATTATTATTATTATTATATTTGATCAATGATCATATTAGACACATATTCACTATTCAAGAAGGGGATGTAGAGGTGTTCCACTCCTACAAGTACTTGGGGGGTCTACAGTAATGTCAGGTTGGATTTGTTTCGAACACAGAGGCACTATATAAGAAAGAGAAGAGCAGTATCTTTTCTCTTAGGAAACTGTGTTCCTTTAATGTGGGAATTGACATCCTTACACATCTTCAATAACTCTGTGATGGCCAGTGCAATTTTCTACACTGTGGTGTGCTGGGCATTAACTTTACTTCAAGAGAGACCCACCGAATTAGCAAGCTAATTAAAAGGGCAGGCTCAGTTATAGGACACACTCTGGACCCCCTGGTGGTAGAAGCAAAGGAGAGAATTAAAACAAAATTGAACTGAAAAATTATGAACAATACTGTACATTGTCTCGCTGACACACTGAGGACCTTCAACCAATGAATTAGTCAATAGAAGTGCATCAAGAAACATTTACAGGGGGTCCTTTGCAGGGGGTCCAACAGCAATAAAGCCTGCATAATGCCTCACTATGACAGTGACTGCCACGTCAGAAGTTTTCTTTCTTTTTAATGTTTTTTTATGGTAATTCCGGTGTGTGTATTCAGACTACAGTGTGTGTATGTATATATGTATGTATTTTTTAAAGAGCTTCTGTAAAAAGCAACATTTTCCCCTGGGGACAAATAAACTATGGGTATAGGTGAATAATTTCTCTTATTAGCATGATTGCAAGTGAAGATACAGTAGTATGATGTGAGCTAAGTACAGTCTCTATGGTACTAAGAATTAAGCCAATAGAACATTTAGGATACAGTAAAATAATACATTTTTTACAGCTGATGCACAGGTAGGTTAAGTGACTTGCTCAGGGTCACACCGTGGTGTTGAGGCATAAAATGATTTGACAGCTTAGTGGTTTAAAGTCCGGTTCTTTATCCAATACGCCATATTACTTGCCTACCATTTGAAATTACATAGCAAAATGAATAAAACAAAAATACTAAACAATTATCCCACTGCAGTGGCTGAAAAGTAAAAAAAAAAAAACAGTAAAAATATTTGCAAAATAGGAGCAGTTTAATTACTTCATGGCTCATTTTGAGAAAAGTAGGGAAAACAAAAGGGCATATCAAGCCAGTGTTTTACTTTTTAAAGTGGTGGGCCAACTACAACTAGAATGCATGTTTCTAAATAAAGGATGGCACAGTGGTAAAGCAGTTAATGTTGCTGCCTCACAGCAGGAGGAGATGAAGTTTGAATGCTGGTCTACTTCATTTTGCTTGGGGATATTCTGACCTCCTCCAACTTTTCAAAGATGTGCATATTACGTTGATTAACACTAGAATCCCTGAAGCCTATGTAAAAACTTCCTTCACACCTCTCCATCAGTGTCTTTTCTCTTATAAATCTGTTGATATGCACAAGCAGCAAGCAGTCTGCTACTCCCCACCCCCCAGCCCCACTGCCGACACAGCTCAACTTTGCCAAAAAGTTCTCCCAGCCCAAGTCTTGTTTATCTGGGCGTGAGGTGCCTGGAGTTGTATAGGGTAAATAATATATTGTTATTTAAACATGTTCATTTCATGTGTGTTCCATGTCTACAGCGATCTATGTAAATAAATGTAGGATGACAGGAAAAGTGAGAAATGCAAGAAATGTTGAACACATACCTAAAACCAACTTTTTTCATGTTTTAGTACTAATGGCAAAATTTTGACATGAAGTGTATAATGTGTGAAGGCTAAAGTCCAAATATCAAATAAACACTTTCACAAAAGACGCTAATGGAGAGGTGAAAAGGAACTTAAAGTGTCCTGTGATTACACGTTTTTTCATAGGCTTCAAGGATTCTAGTGTTAATGGTCTTTAATTGTCCCTTGGTGAAGGAGTATGTGGTTCAGGCAGGATTGTCCCTTGCAATGTGCTTTTAATCTTTTAAGGGTTATGTGTCAGCTGTATCAGAAGCAAGGTGGAAGGGGAAGTTAGGTGCACTTTGTAGATGGAAACACATTAGGCTCAAGCACAGACAGAAAAGGGTTATGGTGGGAGAACCTTTATGGGAAGAATTAGGTAAAGTTAACAGTTGTATCCTTCAGGAATTTATATAGATTATCTAGATGAAAATGTATCTAAAACGCTAGATAAGTTCACTAATGACACTACACTAGGTAGAACATCAAATATTCACGAGTCAAACATATTATTACAGATGTGGATAGATTTATTAAATTTATTGTAATTAAAAGTAAAGTGTTACATATAGGAAAGCACAACTTATGAGAAGGAGTATTAGTGGATGTATCTTTGTCTACTGTGGTTGAAAAAGGCACTACAGGTTACCTCCTGGTTATCCCCATTTAGTTCAGTCACAAAACAAAAGGGTTGCTATGCACGCAACTAAAAGCAATAATGGAAATGGAATAATGAAGTAACGAAAGTCATCTGGCTGTAGTAATGTCTTCAATTATGTTTTAGGGAGCTTCGCTCTATGAAGCAGTCGGTTCAGAACTGACCACCGGAAGGAGCAGAGTCAATTGCCCTCACTGGGCATCTTCTTGGTGCAGTGGAGGGAAGAAAAGAGGAGAAGTTTAACGCAAGTGCCCCTTCTCAATCTGGGGTTGTACTACCTGCTTTTGATAATCCAGAAGAGTGATCCACAAACACACATGTGTGACAGCACATTCAGAAAGTATACAGAAATGATTTAGAATGCCAATAAGATGTTAGATTACATAGCATGATGTGTTGAGTATATGTCAAAAGCAGTTACTTTTAAGATACACAGCCCACTAGGAAGAACTAATCTGAAATATTTTCTTTTCTTGGTATAAGAAAGATATATAAGCACTAGAGAAGGTCCAGAGAAGCACAAGTAGACTGATTTCAGAAATACGCTATATCACCTATAGAAGAAAAGGGACTGAAAGGACTGAACCTTTTCATTTTAGGCAGTCAGATATTAAAAAGAGACAAGATGGAAACAGTCAAAATTATGAAAGGAATTAGTAAAATTGATCCAGGTTTTATTTTAAAATCGTCTCCTCAATAAGAACACAGAAGCACAGAAAGAAGATAGTTAACAGTAAATATTGCAGAAATTTTAGAAATTTTTTTTCTTCATTCAGAGAACTATAGATATGTGGAGTAAATAACTATTTGGGGTGGTAGACCGTAGTACTTGAGGGCACTTCAAAACTCAACTTGATGGTGTTTTACAAGTTAGGTGAATAAAGATTGATAGGTTACAGTGGACAGAATGACCTATACTTGTCCTTATGTTATTATATCTAAAACTAAAATCCATACAACTGATTGATTATATTTTATATTGATTATACTTTACCAGAGGATATAAGAAAATTGTCTTCAAACTTAGAGTTCATTATAAAATTTTAATAAATGTGCACTACTTTAACATAGAGAGTGCCTTCCAGGGGTCTTTCCACAATTTAAATAATGGCAATAAATACAAAAATGTATCTAAATGAATGTTTTATTTTAAACAGTACACAAGGGATGAATCAATTCGTGGCATAAAAAATTAAAGGAAATGTGGTGACAATGCAAATCCTAAATTCCATGGTCATTTCCTTACACATTTCTCTTTGTTAGCAAGTGGAAGGGTGGATTGTGTACTTGCCTTTTTCCCATATACCATAAAACTTTTTCCCTCTTGGCGCCTGTCCTTTTCTCCTGTCCCTGGGCTATTTCATGAGTTATCTGGCATCTAAAGTCTCCTTAATGTTGTCTCTGGATGTCTTTTAAAATCAAACCAGGGTTTACTCCTCACTTTATGGTTTGGAATTATTTTCAAGACTCAAATATAAATTTCTGGCTATAAGGTCACAGAGCAGGGTTGTCTCAGCAGTGATGTGCAAATATTTAAAAAAATCCAGGGCTTTCAAGAAGTTTCTAAGCTGCTTGCTCTCTTAAACAAGTAACATAGCTCCATCGATCACAAGCAGTGAACGTGTGCTGGACTGAAAGAAACATAACCGTTCTAATGCCAATTAACACCAACTTTACTCCCAAATTAGCAATCTGTTCCAAACTCTTCCCTTTAGGTTCTACGTAAAGTCACCTATATGCCTCTTTCCTATGTTACCTCTTTCCAGCCCTACGTAGCCTCATTCTTAGTAGTAAGAAGGTCTGACGCCAATGACATATCATGGAGACACATGTGATAGGGGGGCTTCTTTTGGCTTAAGTACACTTAAAGATTTTAGTTCTGAGACACCACCTATATTGGTAGGGTCTCCTTTCCTCTAGATACCAAGATATCCCATGATGGCGTCAACAGCCGTTCCCTGACCACTCACAACTGCCCCTTAACCTTTGCCACCACATTGGCCTCTTTATGCTGACAATACTTTGCCAGTCTTTCACACCCTAAAAGTATATATTTATGAGATGACGTAGAACTCCATTTGGAACCAGACACTTGGCTTTATCACATTGGCCATTTGTCATTCACAAAGTGTAGAGGTCATTACATTGAGGTTCTATGGATCTGGTATGGGTCTCCACAATGCATACTTTAAGTGCCAGTATGGAGTAGCACAAACCAATATTTGAGTCTCAGCTGTCTTTTATAGGGTACCACACAACATTTTTGAACTGTTATTCAGTTGTTATCATACTGCTTACTCCCCCTCATGGATAGTGAGGTTGTAAGTATAATGCAGCTGTGCTCCTGAAATTAAACACGGGACACCCATCCATAGGACACACACTCATCCACCCTAACCCCTACTCCTACCTTTCTACAAGCAATTCATGTGTCTATGCTTTGCGGCAATCACTCAATACTTCAATGGGGTCCCCCACCCACAAGTCATTGCATCACAGAGAAAACTCGTTGTTCATTTGTTGGTGCTTTGCAGCAATCAATCGATTCTGCACAGGGGAAAGCTTTATAATGTAGTGGCTTTGAATAATTTGGTCATAAAAGGAAAGTTCCAGCTCATCATTTATTCACACCTGTTTATCAGTACAAAAAAAAATTGTCTGTACATACAAATGGCCTTGACTTGGTAAGCCATAATTCACCGCATGACTGTATTTATGTAATAAGCTCTGAACTGCACTGTAAAAAACTTTATGGCATAACCCCTATCTTGTATGTACGTGAAAATATCTTGTATGTACGGGATATACTCCAATTGGATTAATAATAATAATATATTTTATTTATATAGTGCCTTTCCCATGCTCAAGGATTGTTATATAGTAACAGCTGTGTTTATTTTTACTGCAATTCAAAATTTTTTAATGTCAGTATTGTGTTCAGTTCTTAATTTAAATCACATTTCTGCTCGCTTGGTTTACGCAATTTCTGAGTCTGCCTATTGAGACACAAGGACGTACAGGTAAAATGTGAAGGCAGACCTAGACCAAATGGCACTACAAACCCAAACTACCTGACTTGGGCAGAAATAACATATAGGCATTTGGCCTCCTAACAAGTGCACCTCTTAGGTGCAAGACGCACTCAGAGTATAGCAACACAAGTCTTTAGGATGGCTCGAGGATCAACGATATTCACTGTAGTACCAGACTGCTTCAATATGACATAATAAATTTAAAAGCTGCCTGCAACACAACTGTGCACAATGTACAGACACAGTGTAAAATAGTCTCACCCTGTAAATTGCTTTCAGCAATCTATATGAATTTGGTGCACAACAGCCAATTTCATAAAGCATCCTACCCTCCTGGACCTGGCCTTTCTTCGGTGCACCTTGTCCCCTTCTATTCCACAGATGTGGGCTTTATCTTAACTGATATATATACATGAAGGTGTTTTCATAGGTGAGTGGTCTCTTTTGTGCTGCACGCAGTTTGTTCCAGCCTTGAGTCAGATGTTGCCTGGTTAATTAGAGGCAGCTCAATACTGGAGTATGCAGCCTTGTTGCATGACAGAACAACACAGGTAAGAAAAATAACTGAAACTGTACACTAGTGTGCAGTCTGATAACTGTAAACATAAAGGAAATACCTAAATCATCCCACACTCCTTTAATAACTAAAAGCCCACCCATCTATATTATATCACCAGACTACAAGTGATGAAATTGACATCAAACTGAAGTGCTGTGGTCATAATTAGGTAACCCTGAAGCACACTTTTGTAATTTTTTCTTAATTTAACTTTATCTCATACGTACGAGAAAGTTTCACATATGCACGAGACATTTTCACATACGTACAAGATAAGGGTTATCCCATAATCTTTTTCATTGGGCAGTTCAGAGCTTCTGTAATGTAGTACACACTTTCATGTAATAACTCTATACAGTAACCATCATCTTAAGGCAATTTAGAAGAATAGACCTGTACTATGATTATATATTTTCTACAACTTGCTCAGTGTTATCCAGTGAGTCAGTGGTGGAGACATAACTGGCAACCTTGTGATTTACAGTTTAATACCATTACCACTTGGCCACACACCCAGAAACAACTTGGAGTATTATGGAGTACTATTTTAAATGTACAATGTAAAAATACTACCCTGTTATTTTTTACTTGAATTTTACCGTGCTTCACAATATTATTATTAGGTATATACAGTAAATACAATTTTTATAAGCCATCATTTTCATGGTAATTTAATTATCCATTCAGACATTTTATTTTACTATCTCTATGCTTACAGCTTAATCAGTTATACAAAGATCAAAATAAACTATCAAAATAATACTCATTATAATGCAATTGGCATATAAACTGTAATATAATGGTTGAAGTGCATGTGTCTTTGGCATAAGATCAGAAATTTTACAACCTCTTGCCTTTTGGTTAATAAAAAATTTGAATAATAGATCCTAATTTAAATGTTAATGTACATTTATCTCCTTTTGATGGACGACTTCTAAATATCAAGGTTAGAAAATATTGTATTCTTTCAGCCAATTATCACACAGTCAGACCTCTAGGGCATGAACTCAAAGTCTAGACATGTTTAGGGGTCGATGTTATTATGAAAAAATAATGAGTTTTATTGTTGTCAATGTCAGGGATTTGTGAACTCTATAAGTCAGTAATTTGACTATTTCCAGTCAAATATTTTTTCCTCTCTTGTAAAAAAAGGGGTTTTCATCTCTGGATATATGAGTTACTATACAATAACAAAAAAAGCTATCTACCTGAGCCCAACTCATGATAGTTTAAATTAACTTATGTTTTATATGTGCCATGATATTTATTCCTGCCAGTGTTTTCAAATGATTGTTTGTAGCATTGACAGATTTAAAATCTGATATGAGACTGAGAAGCTCTAAGGTCTATACCACACACACACACACACATATATATATATATATATATATATATATATATAACCATTTTGTCTGGAACTGAGTGCATCTACTTTCTTGTAGTTTTGCATTAGCATAACCCAGCACCTGAAAGACTTGGCTTTTGACATGTTGCATTATTTCACAGTATTTTTGAGTAAATGTATGATATAGTGTGTGTAGTTTGTATTTCTACATTAGGTTGTTACACATTAATATTAGTAGTAATATATTTGTTATCAAAACCTAATTAAATAAATAGTTTATGATGTCATAACTATACAAACAAAAAACATCTTCTAAATGCTGAAATGAATATTATAAAAAAAACTGCTAGGTTACTTGCAAGTTTCTAATTTTACTTCAGACAAGAATAATGAATCATCAGTACAAAATGCAAAGTTGTCGTTGTACAACAAATGACACATAGCAGTGAATATACAGGTATGTGGTTTAATCAGGATTTGATCTTCATTTATACACTAGCTATACATAATGGGAATATAATATAGCAAACATCATGCCACATTTACATTTTGTAGTCAATTGTATAATTTAAATAAACTAGGAGGCTCTGCCCCCTGCTCGCTTCACTCACCAACCTCTGGGGGCCTACACTGAGCACCTGCTATCTCGCAGCTGAGCTGCTCGAAGGACGTCGAGGCGGCCATCCGTTACATAAAGCAATTGTATTTAAAGAGTTGGTATATCGAAGAGTATGCATGAAATGGGAGGAAGATGGTTTGGTCCTTAGTTATTATAGATTGAAAGTCAGTTACTTGAGCATTTCACTATAGCTGTCTATTTTAAATACCAATGAATAATTAAACGTAGTAAAAAGTAAAAAAGTAGAAGTGAAAACAGTAAAATGTAATAAAAAGTAAATAAAAAATTAAATTACACTAAAGCCTTGTCAAAAACATTATTATGAATTACTTTATCCTCTAACTTACATTCTATAAACATTGTTTTTTTGTTTGGGATCTTTTTCTCTTTCTTGTTTATTGGACAATTCTCTTTGTTCTTGATTTTTATTATATGCCCATCTTTTTTGTTCATTTTCTTTTTTTCAGTGCTCATTATCAGATCTTGCCTCAGTTTTTCTATCGCAATCTAAAATTCAACATTCTTGAACAGATAATTTGCTTTTCTGCCTTGCCATATAATGGTGTTGAAGGGTGAGTTAGCAGCACTAAGAGTGTCATGGGATGGTACGGAGAGAGGATTGAGCAGTAGGAGTAAGGATTGGGTGAGCGGTATGGAGGGGAATGGTCAAGGCTGAGTAATGCGGACACGACAGAAAATTTTTTTAATGTAATAGAGAGACATGCATGCAGATTTCACATACGGAAAAAGTAAGTGCATCCTTACATTCTTCACTACCTCAAACACCTAGAATTAGAATCAGGTGCTCCAGATCAAGTGCAAATGATTAGAACATCATTAGAGGGGATCTTGGAGGACCCTGTCTTTTGTAAACATCAGACGTTTACAGTAGCTTGGTTTGCTCTTTGTTCTTGAAGTGTGTGTTGTTACCATGTCTAGATCGATAGGGCTCTCTGAGGCCTTTAGAAAGAAGGTTATAGATATCAGTGAGTTTGGGAAAAGAATTAAAAAGATGTGTAAACAACTGGAAACCAACAATTCCACTGTCTGGAAGATCCTTTAAAAGTGGAGAAGATTTCAAGCAACTGCCAATTTGCCCAGACAAGGCCATTCCACCAAGTTCAGCCTGATAGCAGCATCATCACATCACAGTAACTCTTGCCACTATTTAATGCAAAGTGCATGAGTCTACACCATTAGAAAGGGGCTGCACAAATTAGATCTACTTGGGAAGGGTGCCAGGTGGAAACATTTGCTGTCCAGAAAAAACATCAGGGCATAAATCAAGTTTGTCTAGGCAAAAACATGGACTCCTGGAACAATGTGCTCTGGACAGACAAGGCAAAGATGGTGTTATCTGACTACAGTACAGAAGACATATTTGACAAAAAACAGACAGTGTTTGACCAGAAACACCTGATATCATCTGTCAAGCATCGTGGTGGAAATGTTATGGTTTGGGGCTGCTTTCCTACATCAGGGGCTGGCCACCTCACCATCACAGAATCCACTATGAATTCTTCATTGTACCAAAAGGTGCTTGAGGATGGTTTGAGGCCATCTGTTTGAAGATTGAAGCTCAACCAAAAAGTGGACCTTGAAACATGACAATGCCCCTTAACATTTCAGTAAATTCACCAAGGAAGGGATGAAAGGAAAGAAATGACTGATTCTGGAATTGCCAAGTCAAAGCCTAGATCCGATTCTGTAATCAAGACAGCCCTCAAACATCATAGAATTGAAAGAATTCTGCATGGACGAGTGGGAAAACACTCCTCTCAGCTGATGTCATTTACCGGGAAACACCTGAAATACCAGAGTGGGCAACAGCAGGTGAAAACAGCATGTCATTTTAGTTTTTGTTGAATAAATTATTGCAAAGTCAAATTTTCATTGTTTTTTTTTTTATTCAATTACATCACCTTTATCTAAAGACTAGACATTAAGCCCGTTACAATAACGGGCACTAGAACAGTAGTGCATAAACATTAGTAGGAACAGTCTATATTAAATGGCAAGGACCTTGACCTCATTCTGTTTCTTGTCTTAATTTTTTTTTGTCAAAAATATTTTTGCAAGAAGCCTAAAGTAAAATAATAATAAAAATAAAATAGAAACGTATGACAATACAGTAAGTATAATTAATATTGCCTTAGTGTAAACCTTTGTAACAATCTGTAATACACAATATCTGAAGAAGATATTTAGGAAAAATTTTCTATTTTTTTACCTCATGAAATTTACATTTCTTGTAAATATTCTGTCTGAGTTTGGCAAGAGTTTGCTTTGTTCAGGACCATCTACAACCTTGACAACAACATCTGGATAACTTCTAACTCTTGATAATGCAACATATAACTGACCGTTGCTGAATACTGGTTCTGGCAAGTAAATGCCAACTTTTTGTAAGGTTCGCTCTTCTGAGTCTCTCTCTTTTAGCGTTTTTCTAACGCTCATTTTCTTTTTCTTCAATCGATCTATTTGTTTGTATTTTTTTTTTTT
>JANRMT010062819.1:59154102-59260521 GCA_026402145.1 Polypterus bichir lapradei
TACTTATATAGGATTTGATTGTCTGTGTCTTTTGTCCTACTTGACGTGTCCTTTTTTTTTTTGGGTGGCATGTTGTTAGTAGATATGTCCGTAATATTTTCTCTTACAGTAATACTGGCTTGTATGTGGCTGTAATATGCGTCAGTGTATTGTGTGCCTTTAAATTTCTCTCGCAGTAATACTGGTTTATATTAACGTAAAATGCCTCTAATTTTCTCTGACAGTAATACTGGCTTTGATGTCCGTAATATGACTTTAATTTTCTGTCACAACAGTGGGCAATCAGCAGAGTGTCCCCAGCAACTGATGTAATGTGTGGAGTGCAGTTGATAATCGTGACTGTGTCGTCTCCCCAGCAAGTACTGTGCAGTTCCCCAGCAAGTATTTTAATCTGTGCTGGCGTGTAGCTGATTATTGTATGTGTGGCGTCTCCCCAGCAATGGATTTTATGTGCGCAGCGGCAACTACCTAATCAGCACTCTCCCAGAAATTATGTCTTTTATTTGCTTATCATGCGCTGCCACGGCAAGGCCATTCACTGTGTGCCCAGCTTCCAGTGTGTGTGCTTTATTTGCTTATTATGCGCTGCCGCGGATAGGCCATTCACTGTGTTCCCAGCTTCGAGTGTGTGTATGCGACCAAGATGGCGTGCACATGGGCGGGGCACTGTGCGATGTGCCGGCCCCGCTCATGCGCACTTCACCAGGAGACACACACACACGGACACCTGGACGCACACAGGGTTTTTATTAAAGAGGATACTGCTTAAATGAAAATCAAATCTTGGTATGTCCTCATATGTTAATAAAAGAAAAAACATTTTATGGGGCATACTTGCTTACTTTTTTACATTAATGTATATATTGTGAATGGCAAAAGAGGCACAGTAGTCCTAAAGAAATGTTGGGGTGCCAACCAGGCCACCCCATTTACTGCTGTGGTCGAAAAAACTGAACAAAAATGAGTGAGGCGATGGAACAGTAAGTGGGAGTATTAGATGCTTCATGGTTTCTGTGGATTCTCTCAGCTCTTTCGAGTGGGTCTGAGACAGGGAGATCCAACATGCAAGAATGTGATTCTTCAACTATGACATCATCTGCCAGGAGTTTTCAAATTTATATGGCTCCAAAAAAGAAGAGATGGGGCTTCAATGCCCTCTGTCGGCAGTTTTTCGGAGCTACAGAGGAGAAAACACGCAGTACTGTTAGTGGTGGCACCCTCTCTTGCCCTGGAGGAGTATTGCATACCTTATATAAATGTGGAATGTGATCCTCAGACGCCTGTGCATGACAATATATACAGTTATATACATATATACATACAGTATAACAATATTGAATCATACTTGCTATGTGTATAAATTAAACAAATATTAATATTTAAGATTTGTTTGCTCATAATGATATTGGCACAAGTTAAAACTACAGGCATTTATTAAAATAAATCTGTTGGGATGATTAATTGCAGTGGAGACGAAGGAATATTTGGCCAGTTGTTTTTTATTTGTGGCGGCTGGAACCTCTGACCTGACAGCAGCAGCTGAAATTCTGCATGTGGTTGATAAGTTCTGTATTTGAGGATACACGGAAACAAGTGTGTCAGATTTTGAAAATTTCACCTTCTTAGTTTGTTGATAACTTTATGATTTCCAAAATAATCCAGCAGAAAATAAGGTAAAACAGATGCAATATACTATGAATAAAAAAAAAATGACGTACTACAATGTTCCTGAGACAGAAACGATGCTGTTAGGAGCCTACATGCTTTTTCTTCAGCTTCTCTGGTTTCTTTCCACATTCAGAAGATAGTTTGGTGGCATTCTTTTGTGAGAGAATGTGCCCTTGATGGACTTGTGACCCAGGGCTTGTTTCTCCTATGCCAGGATTGGCTTCATTCATTTGCACTCCTCTGTGTTGGAATAAAGAAGTAAATAAAAAGAGGCTGCTAGCATAAAACATTAACTTGCAGCAACAGCATATTGGTATTAAGCAGCTTTGGAAAATGAATGGATGAATGAATTTCATCTGCTTATTTTAAAACTTTCTTTTTTGATGTTCTACTTTAGTTATTTTTAAAGTTAAAAATATCAGAAAACTTGCTGTGATGTTTGATAAAAAATTGTAAAGAAAGATCCATCCATCCATCCATTATCCACCACTTATCCGAGGTCGGGTCGCGCGGGGAGCAGCCTAAGCAGGGAAGCTCAGACCTCCCTCTCCCCGGCCACCTCCTCCAGCTCCAATGGGAGGACCCCGAGGCGTTCCCAGGCCAGCCAGGAGATATAATCCCTACAGTGTGTCCTGGGTCTGCCCCGTGGCCTTCTCCCAGTGGGGCATGCCCAGAACACCCCCCCAGGGAGGTGTCCAGAGGGCATCCTAACCAGATGCCTGAACCACCTCAACTGACTCCTCTCAATGCAGAGGAGTAGCAACTCTACTCCGAGTCTCTCCTGGATAACTGAAATCCTCACCCTATCTCTAAGGAAAGTCCAGCCACCCTGTGGAGAAAACTTATTTCGGCCGCTTGTATCCACAATCTTGCTCTTTTGGTCACTACTCAAAGCTTGTGGCCATAGGTGAGGGTAGGAACGTAGATCGACTGGTAAATCGACAGCCTCACCTTTTGGCTCAGCTCTCTCTTCACCACGACGGACCGTTGCAGAGCCTGCATTACTGCGGATGCCACACTGATCCATCTGTCAACCTCCCGCTCCATTCTTCCCTCACTCGTGAACAAGACCCCGAGATACCTGAACTCCTCCACTTGAGGCAGTAGTGTGTTCCCAACCCGGAGAGGGCATTCCACCCTTTTCCAGCTGAGAACCATGGCCTTGGATTTAGAGGTGTTGACTCTCATTCCCGCTGCTTTACACTCGGCTGCGAACCGCTCTAGTGAGAGCTGGAGGTCACTGTCTGATGAAGCCAACAGAACCACGTCATCCACAAATAGCAGAGACGAGATTCTAAGGTCACCGAACCAGACCCCCTCCGCTCCTTGGCTGTGCCTAGATATTCTGTCCATATAACTTATGAACAGAATCGGTGACAAAGGGCAGCCCTGGCGGAGTCCACCCTCAACAGGAAACGAGTCCGACTTGTTACTGGCAATGCGGACCAAGCTCCTGCTCCTGCTTGTGTTCAGGTAACAGCAAGCCTTGTACCCTGTACTCTTGGAGCACACTCCACAGGATGCTTCGAGGGACATGGTCAAATGCCTTCTTAAAATCCACAAAACACATGTGGACTGGTTGGGCAAACTCCCATGCCCCCTCCAGGATCCTGGCAAGGGTGCAGAGCTGGTCCAGTGTTCCACGGCCAGGACAGAATCGGCATTGTTCCTCTTGAATCTGAGATTCCACCATCAATTGAACTCTCTTCTCCAGCACACCTGAATAGACCTTACCGTGGAGGCTGAGGAGTGTGATCCACCTATAGTTGGAGCACATCCTCCAGTCACCCTTCTTAAAAAGGGGGACCACCACCCCGGTTTGCCAATCCAGAGGCACTCTCCCCGATGTCCATGTGATGTTGCAGAGACATGTCAACCAGGACAGCCCCACAACATCCAGAGCCTTGAGGAACCCAAGGTGAACCTCGTACACCCCAGGGGCCCCGCCGCCTCGGAACTTTTTAACTACCTCTGCGACCTTGGCTCCTGTTATAGACACCCCCCCTCCCCCGGAGTCCTCCAGCTCTGCTTCCTCTAAGGTGTAAAGATAGATATTTAGGTAAAATATTCTAAAAATGAAAATTCTGTCAAAAAACTCAAATGGGTTCAGTTGAGACATTAAATGCTACCAAAACTTTGCTGTTGATGTTGCAATGATATAAAAAAATCAGCTACACAAACATTTAATCACACTTCCAGTAAACATGAGAAATGTATCTTCAGCCCAATCTTTCAAGCCATAAAACAGATTTTTAACTTCAAGTGAACTTTCTCTGGTCATGAATTTCCAATTATTTTCTTATCTTAAAATTACGGACAGTTTCTCTGGCTTAGCTTCTAAGACGTTATACCAGAGCCAAGAAAGTATATCTAAGGAATTGTAGCTGAAAACTCACTTCTTACATGGTTCGTTTGTGTTATAATGCAGTTACTTCTCAAGGTTATATCACGCATTTGAAACTGAAGAAAAAATATATTGGTACTGATAGTAACTCCCTGAATGGATGCACTCATTCTTAAGCATTAAGCTTACTGTACAACATCAGCTGGCCATGGGAAGGCAAGTAGTGTGGAACAAATTTAGAAAATAGCTACAAAACACTTGCTGCTAATGCCTTTTTTTACGGAAACTTCAACAACAACAATACACCCAATACACAAAAAATATGCCAGATGATGTAATTTTTTTAGTTCTTACACTACTCCGTATAGCTGAACTGGGTTCTCCAGTCAGACACGCATGTTCTACTCCAACAGACTAAGGGAATTCACTCAAACAAAATGAGCAACAGCAATTTTATTTCTATAGCATGTTTTCATTCAAAGGATGTAGCTCAAAATGTTTTACAAGAAATAAAAAAAAGGCTTTAAGAAAAAAAAAACAAATTTAAAATAAGATAAGAAGAGGAATTAATAAATGACATACCTAAAATAGCAAATAAGAATAAATCAGTACAACAAGGTTTGTTCCTGCCTTGCGCCCTTTTGCTAGCTGGGCCAGGCTCCAGCAGACCCCCGCCACCCTGTTCAGAACTTTGGTTTTGAAAATGACTACAAGATATCAATAGAGTTCTTATTTATTGATTTTTTTCAAGTCCCTAATGGTAAGTCAAGTCTCTGAATATTACACCCCAGTTGTCAGAGCTCCAGGTATTGTGGCAAAAAAATAATAATTTGACAACATTATGCATGAATCCACAGATGAAATAAACAGCTGGAACTGACTTGTTGACATATGACAACATACTAAGGCACAACATGACAAGGTCAGATGTCCATCTAAGGAGTTAAACAATAAAAAGTTACAAAAAATTTAAAAAAGACAAATCTTAAGTATGGTTTAAAGGAAGACAGTAATGTTTAATGACATATTCAATGACATTTCCTTTTGCTTTCTGCAACAGATCCAAAGTCAGTGAAACACTTGTCTCAATGCAGTCTCCCCAGAGTTACCATTCTATTTTTGACGTTGCAAGGTAAATAATTCTTCGAAAGGGATATCATTACATGTAGGTCCTTAAGGGAATTAAGAAAACAAACACATTTCACGTCAAGAGCTGAAAGCAACGGTAACAACATATAATCATTTCTTTAGATGGAGCACAGTGTGAAGCTGGTCAGGTTTTTCAATGTCACTGAAACCATTCCATGTGTTTGATTCAAAGATACTGACGATGATCAGAGCCCAGTGTTATTCATGGGATTAAGATGGTTCACTGACTTACTAAGAAAAGGTGGGACATCCATGTGTGGAGAAACTGTTCCCGATTATGATAGGTTCTCATCAATATGCTTAGTAAGTATTACAGATCTTGAATGTTATAAGTCTATTTTCTACTCAAAAAAAATCATAGGAGCTCCACGAGTAATAAACTGGTGAGAGATCTACATAACTGCAGTATTTTAATATTTGCTGACATCCTGAGAACTAGAAAACTAAGCTTGTAGACTAAAAATAGAAATCAGCTTACTACAAATCCACTACAAAGCAAAAACAATAAATAATGAACGATAAAATGGGTTCAGGAAATTCAACTGATTACCAGAGATTCTCTTAATTTTCGTATCCATCCAAATACTGCCCAAAATCTGCTCATCTAATTACAGGGTCAGAGCCTATCCCTGGACAGGGTCCCAGCGCATCACAGGGCACTTTCACACTCAGACACTGCCAGTTTTTTGAAAAGATATGTCATCATGACTTTGGGATGTGGGAGGGAAACCTGCCATTTGTTCTGTTCCATATTGTCTTATGGTTTTCAGGCTCCCATAGATTATATAGTATCAGAAAATGGGTTTGAGACACTTGAGGGTGCTGAATTCCCACTAATCAATTTGTGAGGTTGAATGGTGAAAGGGTGAAAGTCAGTTGTTTTTAAAGTTAGAATAAAAAGATATTTTCAATTTATGTATTTGTTCATTTTGAAGCAGTTATAACCACTTCAACTGTACCACCCTAGAAGTTCTTTTAGTAAGTGATGCAATAAAACAGAATAAATTATGAAGAATACTATATTTCTAAATATGTGCAGTGTTCCAAGATTGCAAAGTGGAAGTGTGCTGAATGAAATAGTAGACATAAATCCACCCAAGATTATGAAAGTTATTCTTCTTTGGTTTCTAGCTTATGGCAAACCTGTATATTTTAATTACTACCAGCTACTGATGAACCTTATTTAATACAAATTAATCTTAAAATTGTCATGTTTTTCAAGTATTAAAAAAATACCATGATTTCTGCACATCATTGTTTTATTTGCTAGATGTTGGTCACCATATAATGTTCAGTTTCTTGCCCTCTTCCACATTTTTTAATTTTGTCTCAGAATGCTCCAGGTACTTGAATCAGAACATATCCACCAATTTTCATTCTGCTTCCTTCATATACTATACTGACTGCACTAACATGCAAATGCCTGTCTCCTCCTTTTTGGAAAGCCTTTTTATACAAACCAACCCCCATACTCCCTTCTCCCTGCTACAAGGCTTTAGTCTATGATGACAACATGACATGCTCAAACCCTCTTAATCCAATTCACTGTTGCAATGGGCCAGAGTCTATCAAAGTACCACTGGGCACAAGGAAGGAATCAATCACGGACACTCATTCCCACACTGGGCTGTTTCACTGAACCTGTACATATAGGGAATGTGGGAGGTCCACTGGCTTACCGCGATAAGAAACTCAGACAGAAATGGGAAGAACAAGGAGTCTCGACGCAGACATAGGCCTGTTCAAACTCATTAACCTGGAACTATGATGCAGCACTGCCAAGCACCGTGCATCCATGTCTCCTAGTTATTATATGTATATATATATATATATACAGTATGTGTGTGTGTGTATGTGTATGTATATATATAAACTGTATATATATATATATACATAAATTATATATATATATTTGTGTGTGTGTATTGTAAGATATAATACAACACAAAGTGTTGGAGCACCTCAAAGTCAAACCCCTATAATTGATGGAAAAAAACCAAAATATCAATAAGGTCAATATCAATAAGTCAAACATCAGACTAACTCAAGAAGAAGAAGCCAGAGTGCAAGGGGAAGGCCAGAAAAACATGACCCAGAAGTGATGTCACTGGGACTGCTGGTTGTCTGATCTGTAAGTGAGAATGGAGAAGAAGCATCAGGCAACAGCACCAACCCTTGTCTTGGAAGGAATTACCATTAGATAAGCCTTCAAGTTGTCTCCCAATGGCACATGGGTGACTATATATACTGTATATGTATATATATATATATATACATGCTGCATACATAGATACACACACATGAAAGGTGATCAAAACACTCCCAAAATTGTTCTAAAAAAACTTCATTATACATCTTACAGGAATTACATTTTAAAAATACTCTCCTTGAGATGATGCAGTATACACTTTTCCCAGAACTTCACTCATTCCTATTAACATTTCCTGTGCTCATCTTTTGTTACCGTGTCCAGAGTCACCGGCAATTTTTTTTCCAGAATTCCTAACATGTTAGCAAACTGTCTTCCCTTCAGTGTCAAAAAAAAGTCACAGGGAGTGAGAGCTGGTGGATATGAGATGGGTTGAATGACAGCACAGTGTGTGCAGGTGTATTGTCATGGTGCAAACTGTAGCTTTGCTTGCATCACTTCTCCAGATGTTTTTTTCTTGATGCTTTCCCTAATTTGCTTCAGCAGTTCAATTTAATATCACTGGTTAACAGTTTGATCGCATGGAAATTCTTTATTAACAAGTGCATTAATGTCAGATAGAAGATTCATCATTGTCTTTTTGTTTGATATGACTGTTTTTTTCTGCTTGGACAAGAAAATGACCAAAGTCATACGTAAAACTGTAGCATATATCATAAGGGCCTTATGTGTCTCGATCAACTCAGTATAATGCCACTCAATGAAATGATTAACAAGAGTGTAGGCATGTGATGTCTAGCAGCATATTGATAATCACACCCTGCTCCCATGCTGTTGCATGTTGTATGCACTTCACAAATGTCATCTTCACCACTGACCATCTCATTATTAAAAATGGGAGCTTAATATTGTGGTTCAGCAGCTAAGCAAGCAAGTCATTGCAGGCACTTGAGTACAATGCACATATGATCATACAATTAACTACAGCACACCAGCCAATAGTACACTTTAAGAAAACTCATCTTCCTCCTGAATGTTGTCCTATCACTGTTAATGGTCAAAAACACATGCTGTCCATTCCCAAAGACATGCACATCTATTAACATTAGGCCATGGAAAGAAATCACATTCCTCTGTTTTCAGTTTTGAAACTTAAACTACATTGAACATATCAACAATATGTGGTTAGATGTGCTAGGCATTTTAATAAAGATGACCTGGAAGAAATGCTGAGTGTAGTTACCCACCAATGCAAAGTGCAGATCATTTTTCAAACTGTGTCCTACATGTTTTTATTTCTTTCATTCTGCCATGACTGATTCTGTCAGGCTTGAGGCCCCAGTGCAAAAACAAAAGCCAGTCAGATATGAGTGCCAGTTAATCCATATTTATACCACTCTTCACAATCTATTTAAAGTCCTGATGGATTTCATTAATCACATATTTAAATGTGACAGATTATATCATTACTGCATCAGTAATATATGTATTTGGATTCAAACTTTCAGTGATAAATCGGTACATTGAGACACACATTTCCTCTTTATTATCTGAACTGAATCACCCCATCAACTGTCAAACCAGCAAACAGCCATAACAAAAAACAGCACTCAGAGGAAGAATGACACAAATAACAACATGAATGACAAAACTATATAGTATAGGCAATATAATATTGTAATAAATTGAACTCATAAAATATATCAATGGTTTAGAAACATGTAGCTAGGGAACATCCCGGTATACTGTACTTCACAAATGAGCTGGTTTTATGCATGCACTGTTTAAAATGTAATGGCCCACCGCCCTTTAAATGCCCTTGTAGCTATATCATGATTACATTGACTTCTGTTCAGTTTACAGTATGTCAAATCACAAGCAACATGGAAAAGGAAAAACATGAAGGCAAAGCATTTAAGCATCATTAAGTGCCCGAGTAACAGAAAAAGCTTTTGAATATATAAAATGTCATATTATTACAATAGCTTGTAAAGAATGGGGATCATCTGGAGGTGTCTCATTTTGTTACATTATAAAATGAAATTCATTTTTTAAAAATTTATTGAAATCTTAAATGTTCAAAATGAAGACAGAATATGGTAAGTAATAGTAGATGTCAACAAAAACTGGAGAAAAAATGAATAGATCAGGACAGGCTACCATAAAATAGATTAAGCAGAGAATGGACGAAAGAAGGAAAAAAAATATACTTTCATCAGAAAAAAAGGAGAAAAGAACATGGTTCATCAACTTATGTTTATCTTAGGTATATAAAATACAGTTGAGTGTAGGTCCTCAGCATGCTACTTTCAAATACATTTCGTCATGCATGCACCACTATGGATCACTCTCCAAGCTTATGTGAGATATGTACTACCACCCCAGGTCAGGAGAGGGTGCTGATGCTAACTTTGTCCTCTTCTCTTTCCTCTGCAGTACTAAGAAGATGCCCAGTGAGGGCACCTGACTCTGCTCCTTCCAGTCACCCACCAATAAATCCTGCAGGCACGGGAAGAAGGCATACCATTTTGAACAGAACGTCCTGCAGGATGGAGCACCAAACAGGTTACCGACATTCTGGGAAATGCCAAGTCTGATAGCTTATCTTTTACTTTTGAGACCTTTCTGTTCAATTTTTGTGGCTATAGCAGCCATTTTAGTTTGGCTGGATTAAACTGGTATGACAGGGTTGGCACCCCAATATTTCCTCATGAAACTTGCAGTCCTTTTCTCAACCACAATTTAGAATTAATCTATCAGTTTTTTTTACCCTATCTATTCATCCATTTTTTTATACTTGCTTTTCCATCATAGTAACAGCTTGAAATAACAAACCATAGAAGGGACACAAGTTCATTGCAAGACATCAGTACAATTCTCAATGTAAACAAATTACATTAAAGTGTATTCTTTATTTATTTTTGTTTTCCATTTAAGTAACTGTTGTCATCAGAGTTACTTAGTCCTTACAAAGAATGTATTTGTCTGAGGTAAAAACATTGCTGGTCTTTCCTTAAAGGAATACCCCTCCCAAAAATGATATTTTTATGTGTTATTCACCTCATGTAGTTTATGGTGATGACCAAGAAAAAAATGTTTATCTCTTGTTTTTGTGCAGAACATTCATAGCAAAGTTTCTGATACAACATTCAGCCAAACATAACCTGTCCATCCCCCATGTATTAAGGTTCACAAAATACTTCTATTCATAACACTATTTGGTCATTTATTCCATAAATTTATGGTTCTCTGCATGAAGAAAATTCTAACATCTACGTACAATTTCTTCTTGATTACCTGTCTCATCCTCTGTGTCCTTGTCATTTCTGTCCACTTGGGCCATTTGACCTTACCATTGGATTGCCATTTAGAAACTTCAAAAGCAATTCTGTATTTAAGGATCCAGTATTTTTATGTACGTGTGAATTATTTATCTTTTGTATGCTATTTATTCAGCATTATTCTTACCTAAATTTAATTTGTTTTTTTCTTTACTTATAATGACATTGACATCTTTTCAAACACTTTGCTCTTTCATATATTTATATTTAATTTAATCAGCTACATATCTGCCCAAGTGTGAGTTCTGTCCAGATCCATCTATAATGATTCTGCTGACTCTAGGGTGCCATTCAGATTAGTTTAGTGTCATGTGCAAACCTAAACCAACTTCTTAATTACATTTTTATAAAGATCACCTACATAAAATAAAAAGAGCAGCAGCCCCACAACAAAGGGACATTAAATTGAATATTTCCTCACCATAACCCTTTACCTTGACTGAATTCTGTACTTATTTGTACATTGCATCTTGAATTCCAAATTTCTATTAGTTTGGTCACTAGATTTTTATATGGTGTCTTATTAAAAGCTTTTTAATAACTATGTTAAATAGATAAATAGATAGATAGATCCTTAACTTAGAATTGTTCTTAGTTGTAATCAACTTGTTGATTCAATCAGCTGAGTTGTAATCAATTTGTTGATTCAGTGGTTTTCTTATTAAGTGATGTTACAGGCCCAGCACACCAAAGTGTAGAAAATCGCTTTGGCCATCACAGAGTTGAAGCACATGTAAAAGATGTCTCGACTCACATTAAAGGAATGTACTCCTGTGTTACTCACATCCATATCAGCGACACAGTTCTTGGGCCTCACAAACTGCAGTCTTCCAGGGCACCATAGACCTGCGTCTCTCTGAGCTTACTAATGTAATAGGGATAACTGAATGGTATTAAAGGTACTGGAGAAACAAAAAAACAACATAATTCTCACAGTGCTGCTTACTCTGTCCAATCTATCTGCCTTGTGGAGCAGATAGATAATTGCATTTTCCACTCCAATCTTTGTCCAATAAGCAAACTGCAGTGGGTCCAGGTAGTCTACCACAAGAAGACTCATATAGTCCAGGACCTGTCTCTCAAAGGTCTCCATGATGTTAGATGTAATGGCCAATGGTCTGTAGTCATCAGGGGCCTCATGAATAAATGGTGCGTACACACAAAAATGTTGCATACTCCTGTTTCCACGCTCAAATCGCAATGTATAAAACTTAAACTTGGCACAAAGCCACGCACATTTTCAAGCTAGCTCAAACCCTGGCGTACGCAAGTTCTCCGCTCTGTTTTGCAAACTGGCGGCACCCAGCGTCAAAGCAGTACTACTGTTCCAGTGTGGTTTCCCTTTCTTTTTAAGATCCACATCCCTGACGCAGCTTTATCATATACACAAGTTAACCGCATATTGTTTATTAGTTTAAGGCATCTGATTGTAATTAACCTGTAACAATATAATGGTCCACGGAATAGCCAAACTATTCCAAATATCATAGCTGCTTTAGCATTGTTACTCTCACTGCACCTTCTTCTTCTTCTTCTTTCAGCTGCTCCCGTTAGGGGTTGCCACAGCGGATTACCTTTTTCCATATTACTCTCACTACACCACTCAGAGTATTTATATCACTGTATCTGAGTGTGGAATCACAGCTCTACAGCAGCTGATCAGAAAGAGAATTATCATTATACAGCATCAAGCACACGCTGCCTCAGCCATGCTGCCTATTTGAACTGCTCTCATACGGCAAACGCTTCAGAGCCTTTCCTGTACTGACCTCGCTGTTCAGAAACAGTTTCATCCCAAGAGCTCTAAATGCACTTAATCAGTCCATCAACTGCTCCTTGTAGAACTGTTTGTACTTATTAGTACAATCACCTCACTGTAAACTTGCGATACAGTTAAAATATTGCACAACTTGTGCCACTTTATAAAGCACGTATTTACATATGATGACAATATCATTTTTAAGATGAAATGCAGCAAAATATGTTTATTACATTATACAGATAAAATGTTAACATTATTTAAATAATCTATATTGTTAATAATTAAACATATGAGGACACAGTGTCGCAGCACTAGCTAGTTCATGGATTGTTCCTGCCAAACGCTGTATTCTTGATGGGGCTGGCACAACACTGGAAGGATAGATGGATAGAATAATTAAACATAATTAGACAGTACTGCTGCAATAAATTATTTCATTGAAGGTCGAGCTCGGCGCAGCAAGCATCTTGCGTGAGGCAGGAACAATCTCTGGCCAGGGCGCCATATTGTCACTATCATTGCGCCACCGTGTTCCCATGTTTAATACATGCTTTAATTGATATGATATGAATACTGAAATGATATCAAGTATACATCTCAGTATTTAAATTATTCAGCCAGCTGTAATAGCACAAATGTCATGGATTCTGTGTCTTGTCGGAGGAAGAGAAAGCCCGTTTAAGAAGCACGTAGTGATTCACACACATACAGCACATAGAATAACACATACAAAACAAAGCATTTAACGTGCTACTTTAGTTACGATGGTATTCGAGAAACTAGGAAATTAAATGATTTTAAGATGAAGTTTATAATGTTCTACTTTAATGACAAAATAAAGTATGTTATTAAAGTGGAAATTTTTAGATTAAAGTTAACATTTTGAGCTTTTTTCTCACTGTGTCCCTATTTTTTTTCATTTCTTTGTACCCTAATAAGCTTCCATATGACTCTCAGATGGTGGTCTACGACTCACCTTTTCACGGCGACTTTGATATCTGACAACTTCTTTTTTATTTCAGGCACTGTGAGACTTTGTGAACTTGAGGTTTCGAGTTTCTCTGACACTCTATGTCTATACCACTGTTTAAACCAACAAATAGTATGTTTTTCCTTGCTTCCACTTTGTATTCGCTGAAATTCTTCTATTTGCCCCGTGCTTTTGCCATTGTCTTTTCACAGAACACAGAGCTTAAGGGCTATTTATATTCATTTGCATATTCAAAGAGGTGTAATTCTGGGAGGAGATGGGGCGGGAGAGCAGGCGTGTGCATGTGCATTACTTTTCACGCTGACCAGGATTTATGAAGCGGAAGAATTTGGAAGTTGCCGTTCACACAGATTTATGCATCTGGATTTTTTTGTGCGTATGAACATTTCCTCTTTTGTCCGTATGCCATGTTTTAGTGTGAATTCTACGCACGGCATTATGCATGAGGCTCCAGGTGAAGAAGTGCCTGTCCTTTTGGAATGGGAGCAATGGAGGATATTTTCCACAGTAGTGGCTTTTTTTGCAGATTTAATGACAGACTGAACAGCTGACAGGGGATACCACAAAGTTTGCCAGCACAAGCCTTACGAACTCTATAACAGATTTCATTGGGCACCAGAGACATTCCTGTGTATAGCCTCCTCAGTTGTCTCCTTACATAATCATCAGTTATGGACAGCCCATACTGACAATCAGAGGTGGAATCATCACTGGCCATTCTAGTTAAAGTGATAGTAGTTGTTTATGTAGTAGGGATGGTTTGGGGGCAGTGTGGTCTATTGAAAAATTGCTTCAGGGCGTTAGCCTTGTCCACATTTCTCTTCATGCATCAAATGCTCTTGATTCTTCCTCATAGAAGCATTAAATAATTACTGTAGCCTATTAATTAAACATAATTTCTCCTTACTAAACATATATGAATCTATCACTTAAATACATGAATTTGATATGTGTTGCTCAATCTTACCTTTAGTCACTACTCTCTATAATAAATCCGATCTGCAGCAAATCAACAGCACCAATTCAGCCACAGGGCGAGTGGGTAACAGTGAGACGGAGGTCTAAGAAGCCAGAATGTAGTCCCTTTGCACCCAGGTCACCAACTCATACCCAGAACAGATTTTCAGCACTCTGCAGCATGCCTGTGAATCCTGTGAACAACAAAGTGCTCATAATTGGCAATTTCATAGTGCTGAATGTTAGAATTCCAAACTATGTTACATGCCTCCCAGGGTGAAGATTTCTGGCATAGAGGCCCAATTGGATTATGTCGCTGACGATGAAGTATCTACCTTATTGCTGCATGTCGGCACTAACGATATTTATTTACAGCAATGTGAGGTATTAAAGGGGAACCTCATCTCTCTATGCACCAAAGCTAAAAGAAAATGGCAGAATTTAATTGTATCTGGCCCCTTACCAAGATTATATAGATGGGATGTGATTTACAGCAGATTGCATTCCTTTCACTGCTGGCTAAAAACCTGGTGTGCAAATAAAAACATAGCTTTTGCGAACAATTGTGATGATTTTTGGGAAAGATCTGGATTTTTCAAGAGAGATGGTCTTCATCCTAACTGGAGGGGATCTTTTGAATTATCCCAAAATATGGCAGAAAAACTGCCTGGCTGATTGATTAGCGCACCATCCATGCCACAGTCATGTGATCTTAAATCACAAGCTGTTTTTTATCCCACCTGTTACTATCTTGAAGCTGTTACCCATAATCTCTGTTGTGAGGCATCCTATAAATTTAGTCATGAGACCCTTCACCAGGGGCACCTGTAACAGTAACTTAGTTCGAAGTAAAACAAAAAGTATATCACCAGTTCAGAAAGAATTATGCAGTTTTAAATGCTGCTTATTAAACATTCACTCTCTTGGAAGTAAAGCTGTTTTGGTAAAAGATATTATATTAAGTACAAAATCTGATCTGTGTCTTCTCACTGAAACCTGGCTTAGTAAATCTGACACTGTTCCTCTAGCTGAGGCGTCACCAGATGGATATATATTTCTTCATAAATGCAGAGAATCTGGTCGAGGAGGAGGCCTTAATAATTAATAATTAATTGTGACAAAATGCAAATCACCTCTAAAAATGTAGGCGACTTCACATTCTTTGAGGCATTCACCTTAAATATTAAAACAGATTCCAACACAATTATAGTGCTAATCTACAGACTACCTGGGCCATATGCATTGTTCCTGACTGAATTTGGCAACCTTTTATCTGATTTGGAAATAAATTATGATCATGTAGTGTTGATGGGGGATTTTAACATACACATTGATGTGGAAACTGACACTTTTAGCAAATGTTTTACTTATTTGTTAAATTCAATAGGATTTTGTCAGATTGTCAAAGGTCCCACTCAAAATCATAACTACACATTAGATTTAATTATAACTTACAAAGGTGAAATTCAAAATTTATATATTACTCCATTAAATGAAGTTATTTCTGATCACTACTTAATTACCTTTGATTTGGGAAGGGACACAGTGACTCCCCCTAAAACAAAAATGATCAGAGTACATAGAAACTCACCCTGGTTCAATGAGAACGCTTGAGCTCTTAAATTACAGTGTCGAAAACTGGAGCACAGATGGATGAACAACAAAGCTGCTGGTCTTTCAAATTGCATGGACACAGAGTGTTAAAAATATAAAAAATCTCTCCTTAAAGCTTGCTCGGACTGCTATTATAAAATAACAGACAACAATAATAATAATCCTGTGTCACAAGAATGGCGAAAAGACATTATAAAGGTTTGGAGCAGCCACCCGTATTATATGTCCTGGCTGCAAAAAGGTATTTTTCCAGAGATATTTACGAGACAGAGTCCAAAACAGAACTGATTATATGAAGTCAAGATGGCAGATTTAAAGGCCAGGGTAGGAAATGATGCCATCTGGGCCGAAAGAGGAAGTGACATCATTGGAGGTGCCGGAACCCTTTGGGATTTCCTGGGAATGGTCTGCAAGGGATTGAGAGGGACAGTTAGTTAGTTAGCAAAACCAGTTAGTTCACCCTGCCTTAAGACCCTTTAGTTGACTCCTACTTGCATGTGTGTGACAGGGCCCCCTCCCCTGTGCCCAGACCTGTTCAGTTAAGCATCCCTGACCGTGAGGTCGTGGAACCTAGAGAGAGCATCGGCGATGGAGTGAAGAGAGCCCCTACGATGAGCAAGTGAATACTTATAAGGTTGAAGGTCGAAAAACCACCTAGTGACTCGCAGGTTCAACTCCTTGTGTAAGGCCATCCACTTTAGGGATGCATGATCTATGAGAAGAGTGTACTCCCGACCCAAGAGGTAGTACCTCAACTGTGTAATCGCCCATTTGATTGCCAGGGCTTCTCTCTCCATTGCTGCGTACCTGGTCTCATGGTCCAACAGTTTCCAGCTCATAAACATACTGTAGTGGGGTGTTCCATTGATGCATTGGCTCAACACGGCACCCAGGACAGTGTCTGAAGTGTTCGTCTGGAGGATGAAACAAAGTGAAAAATTAGGTGCTTTCAATACTGGTGCAGTAGTCAAGGCCCATTTTAAGTCACTGAATGCAGTTTCTGTCATTTCAGTCTATACCACAATATTAGGGGCCCTCTTTGTCAAATTGCTCAAGGACGCAGCTCTATCTGAAAACTGAGGTCCAAACCAGTGGTAGTACACCGCCTAACCCGAGAAAAGCTTAGACTTGCCGCTTGGTTTGTGGATGGGGCCATTTCAAAATGGTATCAATTTTGGACCACTGTGACTTTATCGTACCCTGACACACCAGGTAGCCTAAATATTTGGCTTCTCTTAATCCAAAAAAACATTTTTTTAGATTAATTCGAAGACCGGCATTACCTAGTTTCCGCAGCACCTCTTGGACCTGCTGTATGTGTTCCTTCCAGGTGCTGGAATAAATGACAACGTCATTCCGATCGGCAGCACTATACGAGTTATGAGGACAAAGCACTTCATCTACCAGACACTGAAAAGTTGCAGGAACCCCATGTAACCCGAATGGAAGGACACGATAATGCCAGTGTCCACTAGGGGTGCAAACGCGGTTTTCCCTTTGCGGAATCCATTAAAGGAACCTGCCAGTGTCCCTTTGTCGTGTCAAGTGCGGTCAAATACTGTGCCTGTCCAAACCTCTCAAGGAGGTTGTCCCCTCGAGGCATGGGGTAAGCATCAAACTTGGAGACTTGATTAAGTCGACGGAAGTCGTTGCAAAACCTCCAACTCCTGTTAGGTTTACTAACCAAGACAATCGGACTGGACCAGGGACTATGACTCTCCTCTATTACGCCTAAGTCCAGCATGTGCTTGATTTCAAGCTCCTCTTCTGTTTTCTTTGCCTCGGGAAGATGATAGGGGCATTCTCAAACTATAACCCTGGGTTCTGTCACAATATCGTGGGCAATCAGAGAAGTCCTACCTGGTTTTTCATTCACCACCTCTGGGACGGACAGCATAACTGCTTCGACCTCCCGTCTCTGTCTAGGGTTTAATTCGGTACCAAAGTTAAGTATACTAGTCTGAGCAAAGAATGAGCGGGGCTGATCGGAGAAGGGATCAGGATCCCTTTCCTTGCACGGTTTCAGCAAGTTTATATGATATATCCACTTGTTCAGCCAATGATTGGAATTTTTCACCAAATAATTGATGAGCCCTTTCCTTTCCTTAACTTTGTAGGGACCTTGCCAATGGGCTAGCAATTTAGAATGAGAGATGGGAACCAACACCATGACACGATACCCCGGTTGGAATTTTTGGAGCATCATGCCGTGGTCATAACAGCGGGCTTGTGCTGATTGCGCCAGCTCCATGTCTCTCTTTAGTATAGGCCGAATTTTTCTAAATCTATCGCGTAATTGCACAATATACTCCAATATATTTGTAGACGGAAGAGCCTCTCCTTCCCAGCCTTCTTTTAAAATATCTAATATGCCCTGGGGTTGTGGTCCATATAATAATTCAAAAGGTGAGCACCCCATAGACTATTAAAAAGTGCAACGAATGTTCTTGCAGCTATTCTTAGCAATATCAATAGACAAACGTGTACTTAATAATTATAGACCCATTTCAAGTTTACCCTTTCTCTCTAAAATACTTGAAAAAGTAGTTACCAATCAACTTCAGTCACCCCTTACACATCACAAATTATTTGAGAAATTCCAGTCTGGCTTCCACATTGGTCATAGTACGAAATGGCACTAACATGCGTTGTAAATGACATTCTGATGTAGGAAACTCCACTGTAATTATGTTGTTAGACTTAAATGCAGCGTTTGGCACCATTGACCATCTATTTAACTACACAGGCTGGACAATGACAGCAAATGGGAGTACTTTCGGTAGCCCATTAGCGTGGTTCAGAAGCACTTCTGGGTGAGGCAGAAGCCCCACAAAGTATGGCTCCACAGTCCCTGCAGCACCCCCTGCAGCACCAACCCAACAGGGCTGTGCCAAACTCCAACTACCATGAGGCCCTGTGGGAATCCAAGTCACTGCTGCAACCTAGGGGGGCTGCCATCTAGCCCTGTGGTGGCGATAATGCCCTGTCCCAGTTCTCTCCCCCAGTCCGCCACAATACATATAAAACTACTTCACTGCTTTATTACTGTTTTTACACTAAAAGGATTATCCTAGTTTGCCGTTTTAACATTAACCCAATGTTTCTTAAACTATGGGTCGCAACCCAATTTGGGTCATCAGCTATTTGTAATTGGGAAGTACTGAGTCATGAATTACAATTAAAGTGAACGAGAAAGGGTTCTGAATGATTTGCGGAAAACCATTTGATGGGTTGCCACTTGTTCATCAGTGGTTCTTGAATGAGGAACCACCCCCCCCCCCCCCAAGGGAAGAACGACAGTCAGTGTAGTTTTTCGAAATGGGAAAACAGACAACGGTTGTCATGATTCTCCAAGGGGGAAGGACTGTATTCAGGGGATGAAACAATGACCTGCTGCTTTTTTGCGGCAATTAAGAGTCACAAAGAGTTGCAACAGGCAAATTTGAGTCACGAGAAAAAAAGCTTAAGAACTACTACACTAATGTGTTTATAATTTTCCTTACTAAAATTAAACGTAGGAGTTTTAGTTTTTGTATACACGATCTGCCAAAACACTGTGAAAACTGATATACTGTACATTACTATGATTGGTGAATCCTAACGGTTGAATTACACCTGTTCTGATTATTATGCAATAATACATCCAGACAGAATTCGCTTAATATGAGGCTCCAGCTGCCTTGACGTTACCATCAAATTAAAGACCCATTTGCTCTCTCTTGCTTTTAGTTAATAATCCTTAAGTTCAGTTCATTACAGTTCCTGCTATTCACTCAGGTAAGTACAGTCCCTGCTTCTGTATATCATTTTTACTTCGTTTGAAAGCTCTGCCAAAAATGTAACTAATTATCGTTTATAGTTTCTTTCTCTATCACTATTGCAGTGTATGTATTTTTATAATTGCATAACATAGCTGTGTGTGGTTTGTAAAGAACCTTTTGATATTTTCTATTTTATAGCCTTTCAGGTATGCTTTCAAGGTGTTCCTGGAAATATAGTTCTACATTTTTGTATTTGTTATTATATTTTATGGTTCTGCACAGTTAGGATTTTTAATTCTTTTTGCAACCTTTCATACACCATGAAGTAACTTGTGGCATTGTACAAAATAAACATTCATTGCTTCACTTCCATATGTTTTCATAAGGGTTTACTTCCCACTTTCAAACCCCCAAAACGATTGCATTTCTGGTTGTTGTTGGTTTTTTTTGTATATTTTGACCTTTAACCAATTTCTACTATTGATACTATTGAACTTAAAAAAAGCAAACCCCTTCTCAACTTTATAAATGTCTTTACTGAATTTAGCTGAAGTCAATTTTTTTTGTATCTTGTGAGCAATTGATGACATATTTGTTAAGGATTTATGGCCCATACTTCTTCACTGGTGCCATTTCAAAGAAGGCACTAATTCGAACTGTATACTTCTGGGCCTACTGCAACATGTCTGGGGCATTTCGGTGTGGATTTTGACACGATTACAAAATACCTTATTCATTGCAGATTTGCTTGAGTTCCTGCCAGGAGTTCCAAACATACTCCAGCTGATACACAAAAAAATGTATAATTTTTCTTCAATGATTGTCATCTAAGTCCTGAGGCAGCAAAGCATGTCTAAATAACAGAACTGTCCACACCACATTTGATAGGTGGTATGTGGTTGGAATACAGTGTTTCATTTTCACCAGAATACTAAAGTCCAGAAATGTATTCAGAATTCTTAAGGACCACATGTGTGCTTGCAAATTTGAGATGTAACAATGTCCTGCTGAGGTGGAAAGTTTTTTTTCCTTACTACTTGTTATAAACACAGAACAGAGAATCTGGAGACACACTAATCCTGACCAGTGAATGACGTATCATAGTGGAAGAGGCAAGGCTAAAAAATCTAAACAATACAGTCTTCCAGGAAGTGCCTTTTAGTTTCCTGTTTAAGGGAAGGATCTTAACACTACAGTCTTCTTAAAAGGAAAGAAAGTGGAAGATGGCAAAAGGCAGGGCAGAGAAAAAGTCAATTAAGGTCAAAAACAGACAGTAAGTTGAGATACAAGGAATGAGTCACGAATGTAAATCATAAAATCTGAAAAAAATGTTAATCAAAGCCAAATTTAAAAAATAAGTCAAAATATCAGAACCAAATTATTAACAAATCACAAACAACCATGAGAGCATCAGTTCTTCTACAATATCTTTAGAATGGACAACACATTTAGACTACTGCTTTAGTGAACAACTTAATGAAAATACTATATGGGTTTGGAGATTAGTGGATACTAGTGGTATAGCGGGTCCACAGCTCAGATCAAAAAGGCCAGTTTTTTAATAAATAATCGCCGCACTTGCGGCTTATAGAGGGGGCATGGTAATGTGGTCAGAGTGATTCCCGGGTGTTTCGTGATGTGGGTGGTCCTCGCTTAATTGCATAAGTGAGGAGTCATCTGTATCCGTAATTGATGCCAGGAGCTGCAAATCGCCATACCAGATCCATGTCCCCTTAATATATAATAGAAGCGTGAGGCGGATGGATTAAAAAGAGAGAGAGAAAAAAAGAATGGTGGTTAGAGGTGAGAAGAAGGCAGCAGGGAGGAGAAAGCTGGTGCGTGAGAGTGAGAGCGAAAGCAGGTTTATTGATGGTAATGCAGCTGGTAGGAGAGCCCCGAAGGAGTGTTTGGCCAACTCTCGGGGGGTGGTGGTTGTCAGATTGATGTGGTCGCTCCAGCTGAGCAGTTTGGAGGAACTGGAGTGACCGGCAGAGGAATCGACTGGCCATTGAACGAAGCGGCAGTCGAGGAGGCTTTGGGAGTTTTGAGCCCCAGCGTGAGCGCCCTGGTGCTGTGGAGGGAACCCAAGACTCTTTCCGGCTGGAGCCTTACATAGCCGGGGATCGGAAGGCTACTGGACCAGAATTGAAGGGAGCTGCATTTGCTGGAAGGGTGACTCCCCTGTTGCAGGGCCCGTATGGGAGAAGCAGGGGAGCCGCAAGTAAAAAGAAGAAAGCAACAGAGTTTTAAGACAAGACTGCTTCCAGCCAATGTTTTAACCTTGTTTTAAAAAGGATTTATTTATTGGATTTTGACCTCCACAGTTCACCTGTTTTAATGGATTATTTATTTAAGAACTATTTGAGACACTGAACTTATTTGGACACTGTTTTTGGGTTTGTTTTTAAATAAAAGCACTCTGCACTTTTTGTACCGTCCCCTTGCTTCATTGTTGATGTCTTCACTGTCTAGCTCATCGGTGACATTACCGACGGTGTCGGGTTCGAGAGCTCTCCATAAGCCAGATGGGAGCATGGAGCAGAACCCGCATTGTCACAATACTCCATATCTAGAAAAATATCATGAAGTGACCAGGATTTTGCTCACTCCTTCAAATTGTTGTCCTATTCTACCCATAGGTTTTGTAGTACTGTTAAAATTGGATTTATAGTCATATACTTTTTCAGTCTTCCTGGATGGATAATTCAGCTTCATTCAGTTTCTTCATGACTGAAAAGGTTGTGCTGATAATAATATTATCTTTCATTTCTAAATCGTTTACCATTGTTGAATATTTTCATTAAAAACATTATTTAATTGTCAAAACTCTCAAATATAAAAGTTACAGTGCTATTGTATAGAAACACTGGATACTAAATTAACCATTTGACTTATTAAAGGAGATTAGCCCCAATGAGAAAAAAATCTGTGTGAATATATTAGAACATTAGAACAATCTAGAAGAGAACGGGCCATTCAGCCCAACAAAGTCTGCTAATCCTATTCATTTAATTTTTCCAAAATAACATCAAGTCTATCTTTGAAAGTCCCTAACGTTCTACTGTCTACCAGACTACTTGGTTACTTATTCCATGTATCTATGGATCTCTGTGCAAAGAAAATTTGTCCTTTCCATCTGTGTTCTTGATGAACTCATTTTAGACTAACAGTCTCGATCCATTGTACTAATTTTAAACATTTTAATCATGTCTCCACTTAATCTTCTTTTGCTTATCCTGAAAGGGCTTAGCACTTTTAACCTCCTTAGCATTAGACCTGAGTGTCACTCTGGCTGTAAAAGCAGTGCTAAATGCGCTAATCCCGAGTGTCACTCAGACAACAGTATAGACGTGTCTCGTGTAAGACCTGAGGTTTACTTGGGATGTAAAAGTGCAAACAGCGTTTATGTTGAGCGTTACTAGGGTAAGGGTACAGGCATTTTTTATGCAAGCATCAGGCCCAAGCGTTTTCTGGGCAACCGTGTAGATGCTTCTTCTCCTATCTTCATAATGGTGTCTCGTAAGAAACGTCTCTCCTCTGCAGTGATGACGAAGTGAATCTGTCTTCTGAAATTAAAATGATCAGGTAAATCAAAAGTGATTCTGGGAATCTGAACGTGACACTTGTGTGACTCTCACATGTGCAGTTTGTTGTTCATATTATTATTATTAGTTGTAGTAGTAGTACAATTATTGTACTTTATACACTTCTCACTTTGTACTTTTACTGTTTTGCACTTTGTACAGTAGAAAGATGAAATTTAATAAAAAATGTAATTTATCAAGCCAAAAAATGCAATGCTTTATACATGTTCTTTTGAGAAAAAATGTAATGCTAAGGGGGATCATCTTTCCTCATAATTCATCCCCTGTACCTTTTTGTAGCCTGGAAACCCAAACTGCACACAGTACCCCAAATGAGGCCTCATCAAGTGTGTTATAAAGCCTAAGCAGAACCTCCTTGGACTCCACACATCATGCTGTATAACCTAACATTCTGTTAGCCTTCTTAATGGCTTCTGAACACTGTGTGGCAGTTGATAGTGTTAAGTCCACTATGACTACTAGGTCCTTGTCATAAGTTGCAGTTTTCACATATCCCATTGTGCATTCAAACCTAGCATTTTTACTTTTCTATATGTAATACTTTACATTTACTTGCAATAAATTTCATCTCCCACAAATAATGATTCAACTGATTCTACAATATCTGCCATCCTACCTAGCCTGGTATCATCTGCAAATTTGAACAGCTTTTTATTTATACAGGTATTTGTATCCAAATCATTTATACATGTTAAAAATAGCAGCAGCCATAGCACTGAGAAAGTTCCTCACACCATCACCCTCTGCTTCCTGTGTCTGAACCAATTCTGCACCCATCCAAAAACATCACCCTGAAATCCAATTTCTTTTAGTTTGATGCCCAACCTCTCATATGGCACATTATCAAATGCTTTCTGAAAGTCAAGATAAATAATATCATAAGCTCCACTTTGATCATATCCTTTTGTTGCTTTCTCATAGAATTCCAGCATTATGGTAAAACATGACCTCCCACCTCTGCACCCATGCTGACTGTTCAGTAAAACCCCTGTTCTTGTCCTGTGTTGCTCAATCTTACCCATAATAATTCATTCCATTAATTTACCTGTAATATGCAAAGAATGTACAAATTTTATGCAGACAGTAATGGTTTAGAAGTTTAATGTAGATTTCTGGAACCGTGAGACACCAGCGCTAACCACTATACCACAGTACAGCTTGTACTGTGATTAATAATGCAAAAAAAATTTGATCTTATCAACATGTTTCTCTTCTTGCATTCATGTAAGAATTAACCCTGCAATTTCCAGACATCTAGCCTGTTTGTCTCCTTATTAAACTTTAAGTTGCTTGCCTCTTTCAGATGAAAGCTTTGCAAGTTGTTATTAAGGGAAGGGAAAGAGTGTTGCTTTGAAATGTCAAATTGCATGTCTTTCTTGTTGACCTTTCAATGCCAAGCAATGAGTTATGAAAGAAAAGATAAGTAAGATGGAGCAAAAGCACATCTAAAGAAACATATTTATTTATCTAAAAAAGCATTTTGATAAAAATAATACAATCAGAAAAAGCAAAACATACAAAGCAGAATGCTAAAATAAAAGTGCCATTAAGGAGATTTCAAAAACAGAAGAGCTAAGCATTGATCGGTATGCATGTGGACAGCTGTCATGTACAATAACTATCTGAAATGAGGAAATGTATAAGGTTTCTCAATATATTATGTATTTTTATATAAATATAGTACATATTATAATAGGCTTTTTTTTAACATGGATGCATTAAAGTGAGAAGAGAGCAATGGGTACTTTTCCTGTTTTAATGTGTACATGTTACATCTGTACACATCTTTTTAGCCTCCACAGCAGATCTGCTTTTGTGTTTTAAGGAAGTAATCTAGTCAGCTATTTCTGGTTGTTTTCCTGTGCCCTAATAAAATAATGAGTTATAACTGTTACGGGATCCCTATTTATTATTTTCTTGTCCGTGATATTTACAAACCTGCCTTGAGAAATGACTCAGATTACCTATACTATGCTGTTCTACGCCTGTTGTGCCTTGCATTAAATATTCTTATATTTCTTTTGCTTTTTCTTTTAAATTACAGTATATGATAATTAAATATACACACATTCATATGTAAATAAACTCATTTATCTAATGACCAATTTTGATATAACAAATAGGTTTAATTTTCTTTGACTTGTTATTGTTGTACTTATTGCTACTAAATGATTTTTCTTCCATCTTTCAAGATTTATAGTCTATCAGAAAGACAAAACACTGATGTAGTGCTTCTGAGTATCTTGAAATACACAGTAATGAGCAGATACTTGTAAACAAAAAGAATGCTGCTTTGATTTCTTTTTTGAATATTACAAGTTCGCTCTCCATTATAGTACAGAGCAGAATCTCATTTATTAATATGATTGATTTGAAGATTGAGTAGCACTGAAGAGCATTCCAAGATTGGCAGCCCTTTTGTCTGCCATTCCCTGTGTGCTTACAGCAAATCCTACTTGCATTGTTCTTTTTCGTGATTGATTACTTGTTGAACATTTTTCAAACATAACAAATTAAACTGCAAACAAAACCGTACAAAGCAGATACATCAGTCTAATACCCTGAAGACACCAGTCCTCATCACCACCTTCCTGAGTCAGACTATATATTGTGTGACTAAGAATTAACCAGAAGGTGAGATGATGTTTTTAAAAGGGGAATGTAAAAGTCACAGGGCACAAGGCCATATGGAGGGAGAAGGGAAAGTAGATAAGCTATCCAGAATTTAAAGTGCTAAACAGATATTGTCCCATTCTCAGTGGCCTTAATGGATGCTCTGTTGATCTCTGTTGATCACAGATAGTACCAAGTTTAATATACTAAAAAATGTAGATAACCAATTATGGCCAGTGATAAGTGTAGCTCTTCTTTCAATTAAGTCATGTGATACAATAGTATGGTAGGAAAACAGTCCAGACAGAAAAGCACCCACTAGTATGAAGTAAGACACACCAAAAGTCGATCTGAAAGAATGACAGTCTAATGCAATATGGAAATATATCTACATGAATATTTACTGGATATTTTTTATACAACTGCACAATGGAAGATTAGAACATACTATGCACAGAAATTAGAATATATAATATGATTAATATCTTGTTTTACTATGTGATTCTGCATCTTATAAGTTACTATTACTATAGTATACTATAATCTCACTATTAATATGGTTTAAGCACTAAATTGTACAGAGCCTTAGATAGTTAAAACACTGGAATGCATTGATATGCACTGAGTCTTACATGTAACCACACCACCAATGTAAAATGACACCCTGAAAGTCGATATCAGAGACAAAGTGGAGGATTAGCAATAAGGGTGCAGGGTTGAAAAGAATAAGAGGCAAAGATGGGAAAATGTCAGAAGGTGTTATCTATTAGTATAACATATAATGGGCATGAATAGACATAACCTAATGTAAAAGTGGGCTTGACTGAAAGCTACCAGACAAAGATGGTAAAGTGTCATTAGGTGTTGTCCATTAGCATAAGCAGGAGTGTCAAAGTATCTTATCTCTGTTAAGTTACATATAAAAATGACTCAGCAAGAATAGTAGTTTTCTCTGTGGATAGAGCGCGACTTTAGTAAATGTTAATACAAGTCTAAACTGCAGGCTTTTGGACTCTGTATGATTTCTTGACTTTGGATATTATTAGTTTGGGAGGAGTGGAGTTGAGAGGACAGTGACATACAGTACATAATTTCAAAAGGAGAAAAACTGGAGAACAGAACCAGGATTAGAACATGTGGAAAAGGTTTATGAGTCAATGGCAGCTGAGAACACAACCTTGGTATGTCATAGATGGTAGAGATTGTTTTATTTAGTGGTTGACATATAACAAAAAAGAGTAGGATGAACTGGAAAAACAGAAGGAAAAGACAAATCACATGTCCTCTGAATAATGGTCAAAATTTTAGATAAGAGAACATGAATAAAAAAAGAAGAATAAATTGAGACTGGAGAGACTGAAATATTATGAGTACAGAATTAAATATATTACAGTTTGTGCTAATCCACACACCCTACCAAAAAGGAAAAAACACAAAGCCCATCCTAAAGTTATAGAAGTGCTATGGAAACTAGCACAGTTCTTCTGACCAAAAACACATACTGAAGCATAACATCCTCTCTTGTATTCCCTTTTCTCCTTCTGTTGTGAGGCTTCAGGTAAAAAAATGCTATCATTCTTCCATTTGTCACCTAATTTGCCTTCCATAAAAAAGAGACTGAATATGAAATGAGACTATCAGAGGTATATCAAAAGTGGGAGAGACATTTAAGAGGGTGCAGAAAAGTAGGTTGAAGTGGCATGGACATGTTCGGAGGGGAGGCAGTGAATATGTGGGAGGCCAAAGCAGAGTGGAAGGATAAAGTAAAAGAGGATTTGAAGGAAAAGGGGTTCAGGTGGAGGACCAAGCTGTTTTCAGAAGGTTGACCAGGCGTATTGACACAACATAAAAATAGGAAAAGATCAAGAGGAAGAAGACTAGGACTATATAGTGTACTCTATGGTTTGCCTCGACACACCTCAGTAGTTACATATTTTCTTATGGATGCCATTTTAAAGTAAGAAATGCTGAAGTGATTCATCAGAACATGCCAGATGTTAGATGCTATCACATGGTCACTTATGTATTAGCTACCATGAGACAGAGACCATAAAACAAAAAAACACAATTTTATTATTTAATCTCATCTGCAAATTTTAAAGTTAAAAAATGTAATTCCAGCTTATTTACGACTACAGCAACATAATATAATAATTATTATGATTCTGGAGTAAAAAGCATCCAATTTTCTAGTTTTATGCATGTTTTGTAAGTTTATTGTGAGGTTATAGTTACTTTATATCATTACTGTATTTATATTTAGCGCCTCCATTTTGTATTTAGTTTTTTTACTCACAAGTGCTGACATTTTGTGAATTTGCATTGGCTGTGGTCATGTTATTGTTGACAACAGTTCTCTGTTGCTACCACGTGAAAGCTGGTGTCCAAGTTTTTGGACTGTTTAAACAAAACTTGCATGCAAGTTGTTAGTGATTTGAATATCTTTAGGGAGTTAGGGCATCTCATGTTTAACAACTCTCCCTGATTGATCTTCGCATTCTCTCTCATCTTCAGGTGCTTTTGGCTGTTAACTTTTTTCATAATAGCAGCAGGGTAATAATATAGTAAAAACACATTGAGTGTCATATACAGGAGACTGATGCAAGTCTTACATGGACTGATTTAAAGGGCACACAGTGGAAAGATTTGGGGGGTCACAAAGCAACTCATGTTTATTTTTTTTCCATGAGACAACGTCATCCTGGAAAAACCTCTCCAGAGCCCCCTCTGACCTTCTTGCCCTTCCACCTCTTCTAATCATCAATAGACATATTCCAAAAAAAGAGACCCTAAATGGAAGTTAATTATGAGCAGTGCTTGGAGACTGCACAAACTGGTGTGACTGGAGCAAGGAGCAAGCATTCCATAGCATTTTTACTATTTGCTTTTCCAGGTAGCAATAAACAGTGAGAGTCCCAATTGAATTCAGAACTCATTTCTTTTTCTGTTTTTGACAGTGCTTTGCAAATTAAATGGAAACTGTGATTACTGTTGTATTATACACCTGAATGCTAATTTACTGAAGAGAAAGAAATCAAGAGAAATTATAGCACCAAGGTGTAAACTGACTTAAGGTACACATACATAACAGGTTATATTTTTAGATATATAGTTTACCTGCACATCTCAAATTATAATACAATGAAGGATGAAGAGTTGATCTTCTTATTTATTGAAAATAAATATATTTTATTTGTGGACAAAATTAAGTAACTTTGCTTCAGTTTAATATGTTCTGTCTAGCCAACTTTCATTACTTCTCTGTGTGTAAACATAGTTAAAAGATGTTTTCTTAGCTGTTAACACTGGATCATTTTCCAACTATGAATAAATTTTCCAGATGTAAACAGAAACACCTGAAAAACATCTGCTGGCTCCTATAAAGGCAGGCAGCTGTCATATGTGAGATACTTTGAAATTCTGGAACTTGCTAAAAAACCTGAAGCTATGTAAACAATAATGATATAAATTAGAGGCCATGTCACTGCACAGTGAGAAAAGGAAGCTACGTATGACCTAAATTTAAGATTTACTTTAAAGTTCTATACTTGGAGTGACAACTCTGGATAAGGGTATAATGAATGTTCACTGTATGCATCCCATGATCACATAGTAGACACAGTGTCATGGCTGGATGAATTATGATAAATTATTGTTTCGTACTGAATATCAGATGGGATGTAATTGTGTATTTAATACAGTGGTAAAGTGATAAACCTTCTTTGGTACAATTAATCTATTTTCTCTATCATTTTTTGTTCAGGGCCACATCATCTATGGGATGCCAGTCGATCGCAGGGCATTCTTATGCATTCAGCACCACTCACTACACCAGCACAATTTAGAGTTGCCAAATAATCCAAAGCACACGTTCTTTAGCAGATGGATGGATCTTGGAACATGCAGAGAAAATTATTGTGAACACAGACGGACAGGCAAACTTACAAATACTACAGTGTGATCATCTGTTCCATATTGTGGCCTAGTTCAAAAGAAAATTAAATCTTTGTAACTTAAGATATTATCAGCTTTAATAACACTTAGCAGTACATCATATTGAACTATGCTGGACTTAAGCTTTAGGAAAATATTATATGAACCTGAGCAACTGGTTTGGGTTACAACAAAATTAGGCATTAGTGGGTCACAGCCTATATTGGAGTGTTGTTAAAAATGAGAAAATAAATTCATATCTTTTCCTTTAGAATAGTGGCAACTTCAGGTTGCAATTCAAACCTAAAAGAAAAAGTGTACTTCACCTTATATGGCAATGCAAATTGCCACCTATTTTAACTTATAGTATACTAGAATCGAGTAATTTTAGAGAACAAATTACTCAGCAGAAGTGTGTCAGGAAACGTGGCTGGGGTTCCTTTATACCAACAGCAGTACACCTGTATAATGTGAGTGAGACTACCAAGTCATAAGATTACTTTCTTTTTATTTTTTTTCTTTTAGTCACCCTAAAATTGTGTATTCAGACATGGTCATGTGTATTTATTTTTTCATTTATTTGATGAGCTTTTGTAAAATAACAAATTTCCTACTGGGAATGTGTAAAGTTCTGTCTATCTACTGTATGTGTCTATCTACAATTGAAACATACAGATTTCACGCAAAATTCAATGTGCTACACTGGAAACTAAAAAAGTAGGGCAGACACTTTATCTACTTGATACAGAAGCAAATATGAAAAAGGAAGGCTTAGTGGGTCAACAGGAGTTTATTTTTTTTTGTTTCTTTTTGAACTCTTTTGTTCTCTCTTGAGTCATCCTTCTCTTCGGTATCTTTTTTTGACACATTACATCAGATCTGAGTGAGATTTGATAGGATTCACCTTAAGCATTGCAGTCATAGGCAAGATACAAAGTCATCCAAGACATGGTTGGATCTCACAAACCTATAAGATACCTGTGATGTACTGTATAGTGTCACACGTGTGCGTTACGGCTACAGAGCTCTGAATAGGTAGGCATTATGTTATTAGAGAGGGGTGTGTGGCATCCCATGTAGTAGGAATGTGGCAGAAGTTTTGGGCTGAACAGGATCAGAGGAGAGATGAGACACATACAAAAATGTTGGGCAAAACAAAGATGCAATTTATTCACAGAGTGCTGGACAACAAAATCAGTCTTGTGTCAGATGGGCTTTGTTACACTCCTCCTCCTCCTACACTGACAAACTAATCCAAAAAAATGGAAAAAGAACAAAGACAAAAATGGTGAATATTTACAATATGTTCAGTGCACTCACACAATTAACTTTAATGGAAAAAATGCACACACAAAATACAGGCAGTCTTCAACTTTACACACAGTTCTGGAAGAGCAGAGAAAAATTGAGAAAACTTTTTGCAAGAAAGATAAATTGTGTGTACTGTATATACTTGCGGGGCTTGATTTTACCGTATAATTTCTGGTATTTTATAAGGCCGGTCATATAAGTTGAATGCGAAAAGCTCATGCTATTGGTCCAAGAGATTATGATAACGCCCACCTGAGAGAGTAACCACGGAGCACACTGCCTTTATTTTTTGTGTATTGTGCCTAAGTGACCACACGGTAATACTCAAACTATTCTGAAGCGACGTTTGCACTGTTTTGTGTGTTTTGTATCTCATACCCTCATACACCTTGCATCGTAAGAGCATCCCTTATCTACGATGGAGTGTTCGATCAGAAGAAAATTTTAAGCAGGTTTTAAATTAAAAGTCATTGACGTGGTGAAAGAAATTGGTAAGTGTCTCAGAAACTTGTGCGAGATTGGAGGAGGCAAGAAGATGTAAAAAAAAAATGTTAAGTGTCGCATTTTTGAATGTGTGTATAAGTCAGGGTCTGATTTTATGATTGATTTTTTGGGTTTCAAGACCTGACTTATACATGAGTATATACGGTATATACAGAAAAAAACTGCAGCAAACCCCGCAAAATAATAAACTGTCCCAAAAAATGCTTATGCCCACTAAACTCTAATCACTTGGAGATGTATACACAGAAAACCTCAGACCACCATGCTCACTCAGTCTAATGACGACTCCTGTTGTCCAGAAATTCCCTTTTATTTACTTAGTACAGCTCACACATTTATCGAGGTGGATGCAGGCACATTCACGCCGTGAGCTACAACACACCCCAGGAGACTTACGATTTAAATCCTAATTCCCTGCAGGTGGGCAAGCATGCATGAACCCCCACGAGTAACTATGCAGAACTCATGCACGGCCACACCTTTTCATTGCTAAGCTAAACCTCATACACTTTATATGGCTACATGTCGCTGCTTTACCATTAATCATTCTCAGGATCCCCTTTACTTATCTACAGTGAACACTGGCTTTCCTTTTCTCTAGGTGCTCCTCACCTCTTTCCAGCAGGGGCGCACGGGCTGTGATGACAGTGAAGTCTGGACCGGAATGTCACTGGGGAGCCTACTCAGGCCTTCACGTGCTTCACCTGTGTTTGAACACATTGCGTCTCACAATGCTGACCATCAAGACAGTGACACACACTTATGGCAGCATTTATAAGCACTTCATACATTTGAAATGGTTAGTACCTTATCCCTTAACTCTCTAATAGTTAAACTGTACTTTTAAAGTTACATT
Organism: Polypterus bichir lapradei; assembly: GCA_026402145.1. Taxonomy (NCBI): domain Eukaryota; kingdom Metazoa; phylum Chordata; class Cladistia; order Polypteriformes; family Polypteridae; genus Polypterus; species Polypterus bichir. Next base: position 59,186,661 of record JANRMT010062819.1, read on the forward strand.
TTTTTACTTAATTGTAGTGCTCATGGATGAGCACAGTCAGTAACCACTGTAGCTTTCTCAGTCACAGAGAAAAGGACCATTGAAAGACATCTGATGTCACTTCCTTCCCTGAACTGAATACTCCACCCCTTCCACCACAGACACTGTTTTAACCAATGACAAACCCAGAAGTTAGTGTTCTGACCCAGCGGCTGACAATAATGGAACCCTCACCTCAGAAACTCCTTTAAATTATTATAGCTGGACCACGCCAACCCTAATGTTAATTTCTGTAGTTCTTTGTTTTGTTTATACCCGCCTGTAAATGGGGAAATGGCTTGGATCACAAACCTTCATGTTGTTTTGCTGTCGTTTCTTTTACGTCAGGCAATTTAGAAAAGCATGCTTGTTTAATTGAACAATATGCATGCAATGATAAGTGATTTACTATTGGAGGGTGTCGGGTGACTATAGAAAACCCGACATATTTGGACAATGTAGTGCTAAGTGGGGAAGACTAGTCACCTACCTGTCTCCCAGTGTACTGCAGCTCTACTAGACTCAGTCATGACCTCAACAATATGAAGCACTGGTGTTGACATTTTGTCAATGAAATGATACACTAAAGGTTCACAATTATTGTAGGGTTAGAGTACACACATTCCTTTTAATAACCTAAAATGTCTTTTTACTGGACAAGGTCACTGAGGCTGTTTCTCTGGGAATATTTAGATTGCTACAATTAAGGCTTTTAATGTACAGTAAGTGTGGGCTTGGATATCTAATGAAATATTGGTGAAGGATTTTCGTGTTTGATTCACTAAGGATAAGTTAATGGTGCCCACATAATCTTTGTTGCTTGTGCATGTTTTCTCTTTCACAAATTACCATTGCTTCCAGTATATTAAAGATTATTTTTTATAGTTTATTGTTTTAATGTAGTACTTACACTTAGTGTGCAGAAATGCTCTAAATCAGTCGGATCAGTTCTCCACCCACTGACTTATAAAATATTTTTCTCTTTGTAAATGTAGTTCAGTAAAAATTAAGGAAAACAACATGCAATGCATGTACTGTACATTACATTGATCCTTCATCTTTCCACATGCAGTAAATCTTGCAATAGTTTTAATTAAACGGCTAAAATAGAATTGTGTTTTATATGAGAGCTTTATAACCTTTATTTATGCTGTGATGAGGAAAGAACTAGCTTAAAATCAGTACCTTAAAGGTTAAGTTGCTTCAGAATTGGATATAAGTTTTTAATAAGGCTTGAAGAAATATGTAGGCCACTTGGGAATAAGCCTGTCAAGAATGGAATACATTATTAAAGAACTGTTTTAGATCCTGAATGATATAATTCCCACTTTCTCATTTCACTGAATTCTAAACACCTTAACATCTGCAGTGGTTGTTTTTGTATTTTCTGTCAAATTATGTTTGCTTTAAAATCAGCAGAAAGGAATTTTGTTTAAGACTTATGACAAAACCTTCTGTGGGCAAATATACCTGAATTATCAAGCCTAGCAGAACAGATTACACATAGTGTAGCAATTTGTTCCTCATCAACATTTTGCGGTAATGTAATGTTATAAATGGTTGCTGTTATTTTCACCAAATGTCACTTCAAAGACAAAGCAAAGCTTCCTGTCAAACTGTCAAGTAGGCACACCTGAAACATGATATATGTTTCCATATTACTGGATCTATGATGTTTCTAAGAGTGAAAAGTAGGACATTCATTAGGGCAATTATATCATATTATATTATATTAGGATGTCACAATTACAAACATTGTAAAAATACAAAAGCATTATATATAAAAAGATTTTAATACCATTCTAAGAATAGTCCAGTGCACTTAAATGCTCTGCACCATTATTACTGCATAACAAATACATCCACTTTAAATAGAAGGGAATTGTGCACAAACCTTTTCTCATATTTATTAAATGTCATGTGTATCAAACAGCAGTAGAAAAAAAACAAAAAAGCTGCAGTGACAAATTTCTGATTCTTGCTGAAGGGAAGACTGAAACAATGTGTTTGCAAAGATTCTCACTCAACAATATATTTACATTTAGAGCAATGTCAGCTTTTAATGTTATGCAATGAAATGTACTATAAATAAAGCATCAAGCTTTAAGCTTCTGACAACTGCCAGCCATTGAGTTCCAATACTTCGTAGAATGAGCCTTGTTAATTGCAATTGTAGCAAACAGCACAAATCGGGGTTAATGTGTGTTCAGGTTTGGGAGCTGTACTTTCAAAGGAAGTGCCTGCTAAGAGTAGGAGAACACATAAAGTCTAAAAGAGGTAGACATTTGACTGTAAACAGAGCCCACCATGTGAGGACACTGGTGTTGGAATGGACACTCTGACAATTTAATGGAAACATTTGCCTTCTACACAAGGAAGGGCTGTCCCAAACATTATTTTTATAAAATGACTGCAGCCTGACAATAATATGAGTAGTCTGAACATGTCATTTTACATGCTAAATATTATGCAAATAAAATACTATGCATGATACAAAAGCAATATAAAAAACAACATTTATTTATATAGCACATTTTCATACAAAAAAATGTAGCTCAATGTGCTTTACATAATGAAGAATAGAAAAATAAAAGACATATTAAGAAAATAAAATAAGTCAACATTAATTAACATAGAATAAGAGTAAGGTCCGATGGCCAGGGTGGACAGAAAAAAACAAAAAAAAACTTCAGGCGGCCGGAGAAAAAAAATAAAATCTGCAGGGATTCCAGACCTTGAGACCGCCCAGTCCCCTCTGGGCAATCTACCTAACATAAATGAACCAGTCCTCTTTGTATTTAGGGTTCTCATGAAAGGACTTGATGATGATGGTCACGTGGACTTCTGGCTTTTAGTCCATCAATGTTGGAGCATCATGATGCTTTGAATAGGTGGTGGTGGCGCAGGCCGCCACCACAAAGAAACCGGAAAAAAGAAAAAGAGAGAGTAGGGGTCAGTACGGATTTTAGAGCCACCATGAATAATTATTATGATGAATTGAACATACAGAGTATCAGGATTAAGTTAAAGTGAAATTATGAGAAGGCCATGTTAAAGTAATGTGTTTTCAGCAGTGTTTTAAAGTGCTCTACTGTATTAGCCTGGCGAATTCCTATTGGCAGGCTAATCCAGATTTTAGGTGCATAACAGCTGAAGGCCGCCTCACCACTTCTTTTAAGTTTAGCTTTCAGAATTGTAAGGAGACACTCATTTGAGGATCTAAAGTTACGATTTGGGATATAGGGTGTCAGACATTCCGATATATAAGATGGGGCGAGATTATTTAAGGCTTTATAAACCATAAGCAGAATTTTAAAGTCAATCCTGAATGACACAGGTAACCCAGTGTAGTGACATCAAAACTGGAGAAATGTGTTCGGATTTTTTTTTTCCTAGTTAGGATTCTAGCAGCTGCATTCTGCACTCGTTGCAAATGATTTATGTCTTTTTTGGGTAGTCCTGAGAGGAGTGCGTTACAGTAATCTAGGCGACTGAAAACAAAAGCGTGAATTAATTTCTCAGCATCTTTCAATGATATGAGAGGTCTAACTTTTGCTATGTTTCTTAAGTGAAAAAATGCTGTCCTAGTGGTCTGATGAATATGTGATTTAAAATTCAAGTTGCAGTCAACAGTTACCCCTAAGTTTTTTACTTCCGTCTTAACTTTCAATCCTAATGCATCAAGTTTATTTCTGATAACCTCATTGAATCCATTTTTGCCAATCACTAAAATTTCAGTTTTCTCTTTATTTAGCTTGAGAAAAATTACTATTCATCCATTCAGAAATACCAGTAAGACATTGTGTTAGTGAATCTAGAGAGTTGGTGTCATCAGGTGCTATTGATAAGTACAGCTGTGTGCCATCAGCATAGCTGTGATAGCTCACATTGTAACCTGAGATAATCTGACCTAACGGAAGCATATAGATTGAAAAGAGTAGCGGACCCAGGATAGAGCCTTGTGGAACACCATATAGAATATCATGTGTCTTTGAGATGTGATTACCACAACTAACAAAGAATTTTCTCCCTGCCAGGTAGGATTCAAACCAATTTAGGACCCTGCCAGAGAGGCCCACCCATTGACTAAGGCGATTTCTAAGAATATTGTGATCAATGGTGTCAAATGCGGAACTCAGATCGAGGAGGATGAGAACAGATAAGTGGCCTCTGTCTACATTTACCCGCAAGTCATTTACTACTTTAATGAGTGCAGTTTCTGTGCTGTGATTTGTTCTAAAACCTGACTGAAATTTATCAAGAAAAGCATGTTTATTGAGGTGGTCATTTAACTGCATAATGACTGCCTTCTCTAGAATTTTACTTAAGAAGGGCAGGTTAGAGATGGGTCTAAAATTTTTCAAAAGTAGAGGGGTCAAGATTATTTTTCTTGAGTAGGGGTTTAACTACAACAGTCTTAAGACAGTCTGGGAAGACCCCCGTATTTAATGACGAATATAATATAATACACCACTTTATTTATAAAATAAACCTTCACAAGAAACTTATAGTGAAAAACACAAACACACACACGCACTGCCAAATCAAAGACAAGCGACAAGCATCAGGAAGTTATTTAGGTAGTTTTTTCTCTAACTCATATGCAGTAATTTCCTTCCTATTGGATTAAATAAAAATCAAGTCAAGAACTAATGCACTTTTCCAAAACTTTAGAACATTAGTGTATCTATTATATGAAAAGCATTGTTTTATACATGCAGTATATTATTATTGATCAGTTTCATTTTTTTTATATGTATATTTCCATATACACTAAATGACACTGTTATTTTATACACCTTCCTAATAATGGTTTGGTATCATATTTGATTTTGCAACAGTCTAAATTTTCCAGGGCATTGGCTCAACATGGAGTCAAAAGTACAGCACATGGATTCTGGCTCGTTAATTATACTCAGGTGTGCAGTTAAAACTACAATTAGTGAAATTAGATTAGATCAGATTAAACTTTATTGTCTTTGTACAGGTACAAAGAAATGCAGTGTAGAATCTAACAAGAAAGTGAAAAATAGTAGAGTAACGTGCAATAGACAGTGGATCCAAGTAGTGCAATAAACAGTAAGGTGGAATAAGGCAACACACAAATGAGAATATATATTTATATACAGTGGTATTTCGGTACACGTCCTTAATCCGTTCCAGATCCTTGGATTTATACCAAACAGGACGTATACCAAACAAAGTTTTCCCATAAGAAATAAAGGAAAAATGATTACTCCATTCCCATGAAAAAAAATCCTATTGTTATTGGCATATTATACATTGATGGGGTTGTATAAAATAATGTAAACACTGCTTAATACTAAAATACATAAATACAAAAGCAATTTGATGAAATAAATGAAAATTTAACCTCACTTTACTTTAATAATGTCTTTGTTTTTCACAATCGTAGATACTGACGTTCTCGGCATACAGTATGCAGCAGCCAAGTCCCTGATACGCATACCACCTTCATACTTTTCAAAAATCAATTCAGATTTACGCGAAAAACACAAAATCACACGGCAATTCACAGAGAGCATGGGTTGTTCACTAAGAGCTAGCAACTGGAGTACTGACACTTGTGGGCAGTCGTGGCTATGTCTCGAGAGAGGGGTAAACAAGGGTAGCACGCAGGTTGTTCACTGAATGCTAGCAACTGGCATACTGACACTCATGTGCAGTCATGGCTTTGTCTCGAGAGAGGTAAACAAGGTGTGATAATAATACGCCAAAGACATCATAAAGGTTTGGGGCAGCCACCCATATATTGTTTTTCCCAGCTGCAAAAGGGTTTGTTGTATCAGAAATACGATGTGCATCTCACAGTGTCCAAACTAGAACTGACTATAGTAGCCCAAGATGGAGGCTTTAAAGGGCTGGAGAGGAACTGATGTCATCAAAATGGCCGGAACCAGAAGTGACGTTAGCAAAGGGGCCGGCTTCGGAAGTGACGTTTTCTGAGGCACCGGAACCTTGCAGGATTTCCCTGGAAATATCTGTAGGGAACTGAGAAAGACAGTCAGCGCACTCCGCCGCCCCCTGGTCAGATGTTTCATTACACTTACTCAGGCCCTTTAGCTGCTTCCTACTCGCACGTGTGTGACAAAGGGTAGCACGCAGGTTGTTCACTGAATGCTAGCAACTGGCATACTGACGCTCATAGGCAGTCATGGCTTTGTCTCGAGAGAGGTAAGCAAGGGTAGCGCGCGAGTCGTATTCCAAACAAAGGTCGTATACCAAGCAAAATGTTTTGCATCCAAAAAGGACGTATACCAAGTTAGATTTATTCTAAAGTGGATGTATACCGAGGTACCACTGTATTTGAAAGAAAGAGTACATAGATATGAATGCTGATCAGTAGAAAAGATACATGTATGAGTAAATATAGATATATGAAATATTTTTATATACGGAATAGATATATGTAAATGAGATACATTTACTGTCATGTTGCTGAAACCACTGTACACTCTTAAAATTAAAGGTGCTTGAATGGTTCTTCAGAGCGATGCCACTGTGAAATAATTTTCGGTCCCCAAAGACCCTTCCACATGAAGGTTCCAGAAAGAACCTTTATTTGTTTAGAGCTGTAACAAGCTCCACACAGTAAATAATCATAAACAGATGGTAACAGATTTGTAAAAAAGCAATGGATCATGGTTTTAAAAGGACATACTAGGAGGTTTTTCAAAGCACAAACTTCATATGCAGAGAACTCGTCCTGGAAAGGAATGGTGTTTCATCAAGCAATGGTTCTACGAGGAACACTGTAACCCAATAAAGAACCATAAAATGCCATTTAAGAACCAGTGTCTTTAAGAATGAGATCTCTGCTAGCTTTGCGCCATAGAGAATTATACTGTTGAAAAAGCTATTAATACATTGTTACCATTAAGGAATACAATTGATTGGCAATGATCTGCAGATATAATCTCACATTCAAACATTGAACATTGTATTAAAGGATCTAATGTTTGCAATGAAAACATAATTACCAAGAAACAGTCCTCACCAAGCTACATTGTTGAAACATTCTTTATCTCCTGTATGTTATGTATCTGGTCAAAGTTATGTATATTTCATGTTTAATTATTGTTTTTGCTCATCTTGAATTATTTTTCATGTCTGTGTTATTTTTGTTTATCTCATCTGTGATTTTTGTAATTGTATATTTTCACTTAATATGCAGTTATGTTCCATTTTAGTTGTAGGTGGAGCCCCATAAGGCATGGCCACCTTGACGTTGCCACTCCTGAGCCCTCCTTCAGAATATTAAACTTGCTGATAAGGCTCAGGAGTTGGGAATCATTTGTTTTTGGTGCTTTTGATTTCTGATTTCTAGACTGCAGATATGGATGTGGTTATTTAGGATTGCCTTTTAGTCAACTTCTTTGTGCCTCTTTTTGTCTTTTCAGTCTATTTTTGCATTTTTTATAATTTTGTTAATAAATGTTTTATATATAATGATTCTCATTTAGCCCTTTAACTACAAGCCAAGGGTTTACAGTCATCCTTCATGTTCTGCCAGCTCCACATTTTTGGACTTGCTAATGATATATTATTTACCCTCAACAACTCCAGGCACTTCACTCCAAGCACTGAGAAGCTTCTTTGCGAACAGGAGGATGGGATAGCAGGCTACTTGCTGCTTGTACCGATCGACACATTTACAACACAAAAGACGCCGACGGAGAAGTGTGAAGGAATTTAAGGTGGGCCGGGATTACGAGTTTTTTTGTAGGCTTTGGAAATTCTACTTTTAAAGGAGCAGTAGTAGTGTTTGAGGCTCTGCTGAACAGACACATGAAGATCCTGGCCTGAATGAGTAGCAATTCCTGGAGGCATCACACCTGTTTTGCCTTGGAGAGGACTCTAAGGCTATGACACTATTGACATAAATTAGCAGGAACCATCATACACCACTGATATTTTTCTGCTCTCTAATGCTTTTACGTTTTAACCCTATTGTAACCTTTGCTTTTTTTGTTTTTCACTGACAAGAGTGTAACATAGTCAGGTCGGTTCAGCCCAAGAAAACCACCTGACATAATATGACAGCATTTCTGAACTCAAAAGTTGTTGAACTCAACTGTTCATGTTGTGACTGTAATCTGTGAATAACTCAATGCAATTTATACCACCTTTCATTGACCTATTTCAATATTTGTTACTTCCTAAAAGCAGGACTGTTTTGTGGGTGGCTGTCCATTTACAGTATGTTTGTTTTATTTTGTGTGAAGGCTCCAGCAGGATTGCTACGGTTTATAAACTTTACAACAATTCTTTATTCTGAGTTGTGCACCCCCACGATATCCAATGGTATTTGCCTGCCAGCTTTAAATACCACTATCTCAATATATGATGTTACTGATTGAGTTTTCAGTTACCTTGAAAGTGCAAGCATACCTAATTATTTAGCCAATATGTGTATAATCAGTGAAAAGCAACATAATTTGCATTATTGCATTGTCTGAAAAAGTTTGGAAAATGTTTCATTACCAACAATGATCTGCTTGCATTATTTATTTCCCACGTTATATCATTCTGAGGTATCCTGTATTTACATTATACGTGAGTATAAATAAGCATGAGCAGCAAACATAGGGTTCAGTAAACAAAGGATAAGGCAGCTAAACTTTCATCAAAGTAAAAACTGTCCTCAAGTTCACTGTACAGCCGAGTGAAGTAACTGATCTGCCAGGGCCTGACGCCGAGACATCGGCTCCAGCCGAAAGCGAAAGGGGAGCAAAACTGTGAGTGACGCAGGCAAGGACAATTTGTTGATTCCAGGGGAATTATTGGAACTGAACATGGCCGTTTTATTCTCGCTGTCAACTATAGCTAATACCCCTGTGAGTCAGCAGCATCAACCCCAGCCTATGGAGTGAGGAGAAGGCCAAATGCACTGTCCAAGCTGAAGGTAACTTCGGGGGGCATAAATGAGATGAGTGATATACGAAGGATATAAGGGGCATAAAGAAAGAAATAAAGAAAAGCAAGAAAAATAAGAAACAGCATCAGAATATAAAAGACCTGTAGAAACATTTAAGTACTATGTTTACTACAGCCTTTACAGAAATTCTAGAAAAAAAATTAAAAATGAAAAAATCCAGGGAAATACGAATAAAATCTTTTAGTAGGTCTACAGAGTCAGTTAGTAGTACCCATTTCAGCACAGAAACTATAGTCTGTGAAAGAGCAGATACTCTGAATGATTGTTAGGCATGTAGGCATAAAGCAATATTTATTTATTTATAAAGCATCTATCTCAGACTTCAGTCACAGATCACTGTATAAAGTAGAAACACTACATAAACACAATATCATAATGAAAAACATTTAAAAACTGACTGCATCACTAAAACAAGCAATAAGCAGCAAAAAACACACACGACTCAAATTACTCCACCAAATGAAATGCTTGCCTAAACAGATGAGGTTTTAACTGCTTTTTAAATACTGTAAAAAAAAACTCTGCACACAAAGCAGGACAAAGACTTGCTTATCCTCGGAGCAACAGACTGAAAAGCTCGATTACCAGGTGTCTTCAGTCTTGTACATCGGAACAACCAAAATATCTTGGTAAGATCAGCCTGATTAGAAGAATGGTGATTCACAAGATTTACAATTTGCTGTGAAGATAAACCTTGCAGTGCCCTAGGAGTGAATACCACAACTTTAAAAGGAATTCTGTATTCCACTGGAAGCTAGTGTAAAGACAGAAAAATTACAGTAATATGAGTCCATTTACTAGACTTCATTTACAACCTAGCAGCAGCGTTTTGTGTGGACTGTAAACAAGAGAAAGACATTTTACTCAAGCAAGTAAATATAAAATTACAATAATCTAAATGTGTTGAAATAAAAGCATGACCAAGCATTTTCATTTCTGCACTGGACACCACTGATCTAATCTTAGAAAGGTTCCTTAACTGAAAAAAGCCAGAACAAGCAATAGAACTGACCTAAGCATCCAGACTCAGATGCTGGTCAAAAATCATGCCTATGTGTCAAAGACAAGCCAGAGGCAAAAGAAGTAATGACAGTTAACTTGTGACTAATCACAGCATATAAATTATGTGGAACAATAATCAATGCCTGTGCTTCTTCAAAGTTTAACTATAGGCAATTAGCAGACAACCATTGGTTAATCTCAGTCAAATTTTCAATTAGAGAAGATGGCCTAAGTAGATCTCAAATTTTAAAAGAAAACAAAAGCTGGATATTATCAACATAAAAATGATACAAACACCCTCAAGAGATTGTTTAATGTGTGCTAAAGGAAATCGTGTATAAAGACAACAAAATAGGACCAAGAACAGATTCCTGGGGCACACCACCTGTAAGAAGAGCAACAATGGAGGAGAACTCATTACCCCAATAAAGAATGCCTACCCATTACAGTAAATAAGAGAAAAACCAGAGGGCAGCCCCCTTGGATTACATCACGGGATGCCTGGACGATCCCAGAGCCCTGGATGGCTGCACTTCCACCACACCAGGTGCAACATAAAAGATGCCGCCTCACTCCATTCGAGTTGGGAGGCAGAGGACGGAGCTTGACAGTGGAGGAGTGAGGGCAGCAGAGAAGAAGAGAAAAGGCAAAGGAAAGTAAAAATGACTGAGTAATTGGTGATTGGTGCACTGTGTTGTGCAGAAGAGAAATAAAAAGTGTGTGTTTTGGGACTTCTGTATGTCCTTTGTCTGTCTGTGTCTGGTCTTCTTTCACAGTACCCAACAACTAAGTCTGATTATAAGAATATTGTGGTCCTCAGTGTCGAAAGCAGCACTCAGGTCCAGAAGCACAAGTACCAAACACTCCCCAGCATCTGTAGCCATCAAAAGATCATTTGAGATTTTAAGGAGTGCTGTTTCTGTAGAACGCTGCCTCCTAAAAGCCTGACTGAAAGGTGTCTAAGATCTTATGCTTTTCAAGGCAGGTATTCAGCTGAACAGCAACCACCTTCTCTAAATGTTTAGATTTAAAAGTATTTTTAAAAAAATAGTGAAATATGCTAACCCTTGTTACCAAAGAATCAATTTGAAAACCACATTTTCAATACAGAATTTTTTTTTCTTAAACTTTTTAAGGAATATATTTTTTAATTACTGTTTCTTTTATTTTTCTAAGTATTGCACTTAATGTGTTGAGAGGGTACCCAAATCCTAGGCTTTGGATAATTTGCAAACATTTGCTAAGATTTTTTAATTGAAAGGCAAATTAAACATGTGACCTTGTTTGAAGAACAGACTGTGTCTCTTAAGCAGGTAATTTGATATACTTTATATTAGTAAAATGAAGCGAGTCTAAACATAAAAAAGTACTTTTCCTTCTTTTTACATTTGCCTGAGCAGATACTGCAAACATTTTACAAGCAAGTACAATTTCACATTACTACATACTAATCACAATATAACATATGGCCATGGTTTCAGCAAAAACTGTCTTTTTGTTTTATTAAAAAAATGAAACCAGATTTCTAACATTAATTTTATAAAACAGATTTTTGCAATTATATCAGCATTGATTTTTCTTTGTTCAAACAATTTCTGGTGGACTAGGATCAAGAAATACAAATGTTACTTTCATAGTTTACCAAATGATCATGACTCAGCGGTTTCCAACCATCTGTAAACTTCCTTATTGTCTAATGTTTAATAAAACTGTGCTTTCCTTTCTTCCTGAAAAAGACAGATGAGCACGAGAGGTAAGATTTTGTTTTCTCGTTCTAGGAGATGTAACCTTAGTAACTATCATTCCCATCCTCTAGATGAGGGGGTCTCTCGATCATGTTTCTCACTTTTTAATTAGGGCACCTCTATGACCCCCTCTTTTTAGCTTTTATTAGGATGATACCTGCTATGGATCTCCTTGCCATTTGGGCAACCTGTCACAAAACAAGCATATTTTGTATCTATCAGAGACTGATGGGACAATTGAAAATCAATACTGGATTTAGAAACTACACTTTCACATTTGGTCAAATTTCTGTTGTGAGAAAAATCAACATCAGAAAACGTACTTTTTTTTGCTGAAAGAGCTGAGACCTTATTATAGCCATAAGCCAATAACTGTTGAAATAGTATTATTACTGAAACAAAAGGGACAACAAAATTGGAAAAGGAGAAATGAAGGAAAAGTGTGATTGAAAAGAGGTCGACCTCTGGCTATGGCTTTGTGTTCATGCTTCAAACAGCTCGGCATGTAAATGTTGAACTACTATTGCGTTTCTTAAATTAAATGTGGTATGTTAGGCCAGCACATATGTCAAGTATGTGGCTTTGTGGAACATTCATCATCTATGAACTATTTATTTTCCCTTTTTTCCACCCTAACACCTTTTGTCATGTAAGTGGATAACACAGACCACAATCTCTTACATCCTCATCCTTAGTCTTAAAGGCTGGTGTGTGCTTTAATGTTCCAGCACACAAAGCTGAACACTTCTTTTTTTAATTAACATTTAAAAAACCCGACTTATGATGTTTAAAGCAGAGCACAGTTCCCACATTTTTATTCATCATGATAACAGCAGTGTTTCCACCCTTGAAGATAAAAAATCATTCCACAAATAGTACATTTTGTCTGTTTCATTAGTTCCACAGGTTACTTATTGTACCAAGGCAACTATTCTTCTTAGATTAGAAAATCATTATTTTTGCAACATATAAGAATTTTTTCTAGAAATGCTGACTGATGTATGTCACTCCAAACACACATCCAGAAGCTGAAGGTGACTTTCCAGGGCTTATTCTTAGCTTTCTTTTGTGCTCTGCATTTGGCATGGATGTGTGTTTTAAGTAAAATTTACATTTTAAATTGAGTTCATACAGTAGGTTTTTGTCTAGTTCCCTGGAGGCTAATTTTACTTTATAGCATATCCCAGGCTGACAGATACACACTGTTCTGCACCACCTCAGTGCAAACAAAATTAGCTTTTCACAATATTTTTGCAGATGGTCTAGGTCATTAATAGAATGAAACCAGATGACTGAAGCAATAAATGTGTGAGTGATCTGGTTTCAGTTTATTCCTTAAGTTAATGAAGGAAAAGTCACTCTTTTAACCACTGATCACACATGCGTTATTATTTGTGTAGACCTCTGCCTTTTTAAAAAATTTGATTACTTAGTATCTCCCGTAGTGACTTTAATTTATTTTGTTAATTATTCAAATTATTCTATTAGAGGTTACTTCATCACAAAATAATAATGATACCTTCTAATTAGTTTTTAAATGATATTTAAATTACACCAGAAGATGACAAATAAAACAGTAAATGTGATTTTTATCATTACAAATATATTTTTGGTCCATTCTTTACAGACTCCAAATTTGTTCCCATCTTGTCCTGATTATCCTAAATCAGTGTGTAATGTACATTAGATAGTATATATATGTTCTGTAACAAGTTTTTTTTTTTTTTACTTCATATTATATTATTGCAGACATATGCACAGAATACAAATTTTCATAAGGAAATAACTTAACCTGCACTAGTCATAGTAAAAGGATCCAACTTTCAGCATTGAAAATCTGTTATAATATTAACGGCGTTATTTGATCTAATCGAGTAAGTAATTATAAGGAGACCAGACGGAATTTGTTTTTCTAATTTGGTCTATTTGAAAACTCTGTCAGCATTTAATTTGCCAGTCCAGAAGAAAAATGGTTGTGTATTTTGGATTTCACAGGAGCAATTAATTTTACACAGGAAGTAGCTGTTTCTATAAACCATCATACAGCTCAAGATGAAAGAAGATCCATATGTAACTTAGCTATAATGCCATTTCTAGAACAGAAATTCTCTGCTTAAATATATGATGCTCATGTATCTTTCTGCCTGTATGAAAATAATAAATGAGACTTTGGCTGCTTGATTTTCACTACATTAATCAATGCTTTGACAATGGTCTTGCCAATCAGTTTTTGATTATTATGTAAAAATCCTACACCTACTATAACTTAAACTACAATACAATATGTTATAAGTAAGTTATAATTGCAAAATATAAACTTAAGAATGTATTGTTTAATAACTTTTCTTAGCAATATCTAATGGTCATGCATTTAGCTCTCTAGCTGTATCAAATACAAATACCTGCTTAACTATTATAAAAAGTTTACAATTTACCTTTAAAAAGTACAGGATAAAACAAGCACATTACACTTTATATTTCTTTTCTGTTTTTATACTTTATGCTACCTCTGTTACTTATTATCTATCTGCTACTTATTATTTATGTTTTTCTTTATACATTGGTTTTGTCATTTGGTGTGGACAGCAAAGAAAGAATTTCATTGTACAGGGAAATGTGTTTCCTTACTGTGCACTTTTTCTTTTATGCCTCTAAAATATATTTTTTTAATTTTTAGAGACAGATAAATAGCTGGATAGACTTTATTTGTCCCCAGGGGAATATTTGGCTTTTATACAGAAGCTCAATAAATATATAAATAAATATGATTACATTATAAAAAACAACAAATACACAGTAGAATGACTACAAGAAAATAAAACTAAAAAAAGAAAACTTCTGACTTGACTAAAGACGAAAATAATAGTATTTCCCAACACACTTCTGAATAATTTGTTGCCTCATGTACTCAATACTATTGTATCATATTCAAAATGTGCAGAATTGTCCATAACGGCTATCAGTTTTGCTTTCTTTCTCTCCTCTGCTCTGCTCCTACCTCCAGCATGTCGAAAGTGCATCCAATAATGGAGCCATCCTTTTTAATTAACTTGTTGATCACAAGCTCCACTTTCCAGTCTTTGGCACAGAGCCATTCTTGGAGTGTTCCCAGTGTGATTTTTGCTCTTTTATTTAATTTCTTTCATGTATTTGTGTTATTTCTTTATGTTTTTGTGGGGTTGCATTGATGATGTCACACATGGAAGTGAGAAAAACTGGCAAAGCGTTCTTCCTCCCATACATGTTTTATACAACTTGGTCCAATTTCCTTGCACTGTGATACAGTATCACTACACCACTTCTTATTAAATACCCTGTGTCTATCAAAGTCTTTACAGGAATATAATTTGTATTTTTCTAATATTCTAGATTTCTGTTACAGAATGCCTTAGTGGTTTGCCTAACTTTGCTTCATAAACCTTTGTTGTTGTTGTTTAGAATTTTCTCATTAGTAGACTATTTCTAAATGTAATTTTTATTATTTTACGCACAGGATTCTGGTCTATAGTAGTTAGGATTCATTATGTACTCCTTTCTGATCTGAGTCACATTTTCAACATTCAAGCCATCAAATACTTCTTTTAGATTAAGTGAGTGCTGTAATAAGTTTACTCAAGTTTTCTAAATAATGCCTTTCATTTATTTTATTAGTAATAGTAAAATACATTTCAACTCAGTAGTTTTGTTTTCTTTATCTTTAGTCTGCGTTTGCCTGGGATGAAAGCCAACATAAAGTAGTAGCACAATAACAGAGCAGTGTACTGTTTTGTTTGTAAAACTGAATAAAGCAATTGTTAAGTTAAAAGCAAAAAAACATTTTGATAAATGATGGAACTGATTAATGCACTTCAGAGATGTTTACCTTTAAATAAAAAGCTGCTGAATATGGGTATACAAAACCCAAAATATATTACAAACACAAAATGCATTGCAGAAAGAACAGCAATACAACATAAACAACTTCCTTCACAAAATGTGTAACATCTAAGCATTTAGGGATGCAATCGTTATTGTCTCTGATGTTGTGTCAAGCAGGGTCCAGCGTGAGAGTCAAATCTGAGAGCTGAGGGTTCAGGTCATAGATCATTTAAGTAATGAATTGCAACTGGTGTTTCTGACCACTGCAGATAATCACCTGTTTCACAAGGATAGAAGACAAACTGCATTCTATTTGTATGTCAAACAGAGGCGAACAGACATGTACCAAAGCTGAGGTTACTTATGGAAATAGAGGCTAATGCAAAAAGACACTTTATTGTATTCTATAAACAAATGTTACAAAAAAAAAGGAAGGCAGCAGTAATTTCTGAATGTTCAGTGCTTAAGGCTGATTGCTTACTTAATGCAGCCAGATGTTCTGACCCTCAATTCTCATAAATCTGAAGAATAATGATTGCAACATAGTGTTTCACAGAGAGGGCTAGCAAGAGTTTGATCTCTGGGTTGCTGTGCAAAACAGGGCCCATCATTCAACGTTCTGAGTCAGCTTAATTTGCAATATTTCATTGAAAACGTGCTTCTTACTGGTAGCAAGAAGAAATGTTATCAAGTTGGAGAATCTATTCCACATCTTTTAATTCACCAAAAATGTGATGCTCCATACACCATCAGAATGGATCTGTACTGGGACTTGACAAAAAACTATCGTTAGTAGCATAGTTAATAACATATTTATAGACTGTTAATAGCTGTTTTATAATGGATACCTCAACTCAAGTGTTACCAAAGTAAAATAATGCCATGCTAAAAATAATGCAGTCCAATTTCACGTATATGCAGTACACACAGGACTAACTGCTATTAAAGAAGACCAGGCAAACAACAACTACAGCAACATTAATTTCTATAGCACACTTCCATTCAATGGATGCAGCACAAAGTGCTTGTACAAGATATCAAAGAAAAATAGTTACAAGCCAAGAAAAAAACTTAAAATAAACAAAAAATTATCTAACATACAAAAAACAAATAATGCATAATTAATATAAATATAGAGTTCTTATATACTGTGATAAGGATGAGACACAGACATCATAAAGATTTGGGGCAGCCACCCGTATATTATTCCACTGCTGCAAAATAGGCTGTAAATTGAACAGAAATATTCACTGGTTTCAGTCCAAGGCAGAACTGACGAGATGTAAGGAAGATGGCGGCTTTAAAGGCCCATACAGGAAGTCATCATTGGGGCCAGAACTGGAAGTGACGTCATCATTGGAAACGGAAACCGGAAGTGATGTCATCTGGCCCAGAAGTGATGTCTTCGAAGGTGCCGGAACCTAGCGGGATTTCCCAAGGATGGTCTGCAAGGAATTGAGAATGACAGTCAGTGCACCTCGCCATCCCCTGGTCTGTTATGGTATTACAATTACTCCGGCCCTTTAACTGCCTCCTACTTGTACGTGTGTGACAATACAGATTTGATTTGACTCCAGTGAAGCTGGAGAAAAAAATAACAAAATCTGCAAGGGTTCCAAGGCCAAAAGACTGCCCAGCCTCCACTGAGAATTCTACCTAACATTAATGTTCCTAAGTAGCACCTTATTCTATTTTGTACATCATGTAAAATGAAAATAACTGTGGGCACAGAATAGATCTTTGTGGTATGCCATATTCCATATCATGGATCCCTACACTACAATTACCACTAGTAACAAAGAATTTCCTACTTGTTTAATAAGACTGAAGCCAAGTTAAGATGCTGCCGGATAGGCCCACCTATTCACTAAGGCGATTTACAAGAATATTGTGGTCTATTGTGTCAGATAGTGCACTCAGGTCTAATAGAACAAGAACAGATAAATGACCTCTCTCTGCATTAACCTGCGAGTTATTTACTACTTTAACTAATACAGTTTCTTTACTATGATTCATTCTAAAACCTCTGTGAAACTTATCAAATATAGACTATTTATTTAAAAAGTAATTTAACTGTTGAAAAGCTGCTTTCTCTTGAAAAAGACAGGTTAACAATAGTTCTAAAGCTGAGGAGTTAAGATTATTTTTCTTGAGCAGGGGATGAACTATTGCAGCCTTAAGACAATATGGGAAGACCCCTGCATCTAATATTGAGTTACCACACTATCAATGAGCACATTTGAGACTTATTTGAAAAAGCCATTGGGACTACACAAGGGGAATGTTTGAGCTGAGAAATTATTCTACAGAGTTGAGGGAAGGAATTGAATTCACTAAAAAGAGAATGCTGAGATTCAACTGGATTAATTTTGGAGGATTGTATTATATTACATGTAATATAATTTATTTTGAGTTTAAAAAAGGTGGCAAAATCCTCACAGGTTTTGCTAGAAGTCTCCAGGGGACATTGACTGGGTGTAGAACACAGTCACTAGTTGAAAATAAAACTCTTGGAAATCCTGCATAATCATTTATAACAAGACAGACTACTTTGTTGTATTCAGCTATGTGTGCCTTTATTATTTAATAGTCTCTACTTTTTACTTCTAGTTACCAGTATTCCTAAGTCAAAAAGAATGCAGAAGTAGTCAGAGATACTAATATCCACAACCTGCTTCACGTCTACTTTTAGTCCTACTGAAATCACTAAAACCAGCGTGTGTCTTCCCTTTTTTGTAGGCTAGCTGACGTGCTGGGTAAGATCAAAGGAGTACTGTAGGTTAATAAATTCTCTTGCTTTAGGATAACACTGGGTATCCACATTCAAATTTAAACTGACTACAATTGGAACCCTGTCATAATTAGCTATTATTATTATTGTTATTATTGATACTAAGTATGAGAACTCCTTTATGAAAGACTCATATTTTGGAGGTAAATATGAGAGTTGCGACGGTTAATACGAGAGAAGGCATCACTCCCTGAATAACTATGGCAAGATACTCTAAAGACACAATACCAAAACTATTATCTTTACAATTTAATGATTTTGAGAAAATACTTGCTATACCACCATCTTTTTTTTATCTTGGTGTACAAAATTGTAATTTGGAGGTGCTTTTTCAGTTAACACTTTTGTGCCATCACTAGTCATGTTTCCCTCAATATAAGAAAGTCTATTTCACTGATAAGATTTTTAATTTAAAAATTCTTACTTGTTAATTCTCTAACATTTAGTAAAGCCACTTTTAAGGTCTTGGCAGAGCATGGCTGTACTAGAGTGCTAAGGCATCTTGCACTAGCAATTATGTTATTAACATTTATAGTGCTTTGTCCAGACCTTTCAGTTAGATTTTCAGTTGGACTCTTTCAAAGCTCTTTATAAAAAATGCAAGTGTAATCAGTTCCGTTCATATTTATTGAAAAAATTGTAGAGCTAAGAAAACAGTACCAAGAATCTATAAAAAATGTGTTATTTAATGTTTACTTTTGTTGTTGTTATGAGTACACAGTACAATGAAACTCTTGAAATATATTTTAAGATAATGGAGCAAAGACCCATTTTAAGATATGAAATGAATTTGATACCTTAAATGTAAGTCATTATGAAAATACTGTATATGAAATCCATGTTCAGATATCTTAAAAAACTTCTAATCCATTTTCTAGGGCAAGTCAAATTAACATTTAGAGATAATCTCAAATTGCATTTTAAAATATCTCTAATAGATTTCAAAATATCTTGAAATGATACACTGTTTATTTTGAGAGATCTCAAATGTATGTTAGGATATTGGATATGCAATTCAAGATATCTCAAAATGGCTTCCTGTGAAATTGCCTGTTTTTAATGGAACTTTCAGTCTATTTTAATTTATCTTCAAATGCATTTGAGATACTGTACATTGAAATACATTGTATATTTGAAAATGAAAACTGACAGGAAGATAACTTAAAATGTATATTAGATATCTTTAAATTGATCCATGCTCCACATATCCAAAATGCCTTGTAAAATTTTATTTCAAGATATCTCAAACACATTTTAAAATTATTATTTTTTTTTCCTTTTTATTAATTTTATTGCAATCCATACAAATCAATCAAGTTTTTACAAAAAGAAAAATTGAGTTAAGAAGCACAAAATTATTTCTGTGTATCATTTTCAGGTATCTACAACACAGTTTACTATGAGGGGGAGTCAAGCTAAAGTTAGAAAATGGGATTTATTAGAAAATGGAACAAACCTTAACAAAACTGATAATGTCATTTCTCAATGAAGTCTACACCCTTCTTAAAGCACTTGCACCAAGTGCCTGGAAGTGCCTGGATTCCATTTTGATATAGCTGAAGTACATTTCAACACATCTCAAAATAGATGGGAAGTCCCACTAAA
This sequence comes from Polypterus bichir lapradei, assembly GCA_026402145.1. Taxonomy (NCBI): domain Eukaryota; kingdom Metazoa; phylum Chordata; class Cladistia; order Polypteriformes; family Polypteridae; genus Polypterus; species Polypterus bichir. The sequence goes on from JANRMT010062819.1 coordinate 59,206,639, forward strand.
AGGATAGGAAATTTTACATGAAGTTATTTTTAAATGCATCCAGGGTCAATTTGAGGTATCACAAAATGTATTTGAGTAATTGAAATGTACAGGCAATTATTTTGAAATTTCTTAAAATGCATTTTAGATATCTCAAAATATTTAGCAGACATTTTAATATATAAATGAACACGTTATTAGATATCAACAAGGTATTCCATGATACCTTATATTAACTTCCTGCTCAGTTTGAGATGTCTCAGAAGTATTTCAGATATCAAGGAACACCTACAGACGATTTTATGATATCTCAAAATGTATTTAGATATCTTAAAGAATAAGTTAGGCATTTTTCAAGTCAAAGTCATTTCTTCACAAACGTGCTGTATATGCATTTACTGCATGAAATTGTGTTCTAAAGGTGATCTTGCCCACACTGGTGCTTTATATTGCAGTCTATGAGGAATGAAGGAAAAGCTTAAATCTTACCAAATACGTCCATTTTTCAAGAGAAGACAGTTGTTAAGTATTGATTCATGTCCTGGGATTACACAAACATTGTAAAAACGTTTTTACATGTCGTTTTAGAGCAAATAAAAAACACCAATATTTTGAGAATCAGCCATTTTCAAAGAAAACCAATCATGTATAATACCACAGCACTCGGACTCCCTTTCACCCCACCGGGATGTGGTTTCCTCCCAACAGACCAAATCACAGCAAACTTTTCATGCCATGTGGTTGTGACAAATGTAATGGAAACGTACCCCAGTGCTGTGATGGGGACATTGTACTGTAAAAATGGTTCCATCCTTCAAATTAAATGTAAAATCAAGGTTTTGCCTCTGAAGTCAGAATTGAGAGACGAAACTGTGCCCTCTGGTACACACGGAGCTCGAATCCCTCCTGAAGTGACTTATGTTTGTTTGAAGTGTTTGAATAACTTTTAAGGCTATCCACAACCTTGCTCCTCCATATCTGTCTGACCTCCTCCATGTTGCCATTCCCTCCCGTACCCTTAGATCCTCTTCCTCCATCCACTTGACTGTCCCCTTCGTCCGTCTTACCACTATGGGGAGCAGAGCATTCAGTTGCTTTGCTCCCCAGCTTTGGAACTCACTACCACCTGAGCTTAGAAAAATTGAATCATTTTCACTTTTCAAATCTAAAATTAAAACTCATTTGTTTAAGACTGCTTTTTGTCTTTGATTACAATTGCTCTTTTTGATTTTATCTTTTGTATTTTACTTTTCTTTATAATCTGTGTTTTGTCTATTGTTCAGTGTCCTTGAGTGTTTAGAAAGGTGCCTACAAATAAATAAAATGTATTATTATTAATATTATTAAGGTTCCTGTCTCTAGAATCTCCTGACATTGACCCGTCTCTCAACTGAAAGAATAGAAAATCTTTCTCTTCATAGGGGCATGCCTCAGAAGTGGGACCCCCAGCAGGAGCAGAGGTTATCTGGGGCAGAAGAGAGACAGGGCAGTAAGACAGAAGGGCAGCTGCTGTACAGGCTTTTAAATGTTCGAAGAGCTGCATGAGATGCAGAACACACGGCACGGCAGCAGCAGCAAGCCAGCAGCTGATCCAGCAATGAGGAAGTAAAAAAACATATTTTTTTCCCATTGAATCATTGTTTAAGAGGGGGTTTCGGAGGAGCGACCACGTCTCCTTGGGGTACGTTTAGCCCCCTTCTTCACACTCTCTAACCCCTTCACCACTTAATAGCTAATGCGTGGTGAGCATACTGGAGCAAAAATGGCTGCCATTGCATCATCTAGGTTGATGCTACACATTAATGGTGGTTGAAGTGGCTCCCCACTCACTGAAGCACTTTGAGTAATGAGAAAAGAGCTGTATAAATGTAAGAATTATTATTAATATTATGTTCCAGATTTTAACAGTTTAGCATGAACAATAACTATAGAATTAACGGTTTATGGGTTTTAGCCTGTAGGGGTATCTCAGAGGCTTACATCTCAGATGCATTAATGAAAAACACAGAGCCAGGTTTGAAAGGATTATTTATTTAAATAAATACCTTTCATAAGCTTATCCTTGAAATGCACTCATGCACAATAATAGCTCTTTCTACTTTTCCCTCCAATCTTCCTAGGTGAGACTTACCATTTTCCAATCCCAACTTTAACACTCTGATTGAGGTTAGGCAACTCCTTTTATGTCAGACACAGAAATAATTCCAGAGCCATGACATTGCATGAAGGAAATACTTTCAGAAGAAAAGGAGCCCCCTCAAATTGAGACATCTATTCTCAGCAGTAACCCAGTAAAGGTCAAGTATATAGGCCCTAAAGGCAGCTGTCACCATCCAGGAAATGGAACATTACCCATCCTGGCCGTGACATCCATCAACTTTCATTTACCATCCATTATATGGTCTTCTTTCTAGGCAAAGGTCTATCCAATCAATTTGAGTAGCCCATCCATCCCTGCTTATTATACGGTATAATGATTGGGAATCAATGCTGCATGCAATAATATACTTCCCTTAGATATGTAAATCTATGACAACCAATATTTTTGAAATATGTTACAAGATAATCAAATACAAACCAATCTTCAATCTTAGAAATGTATAAATTCATCATATACATTTTACTATTACTTATTTTAAGTATTTAAGAAATGTCACATTATTAGTTCTATATTTACACTGTTCAATAAAATTCTTCTGAACTTTGCAATACAGAATAAATTTACTAAATGTAATTATTACTAGAAATTAAGATAATCCTTAATTCTGTACTGATTTGATTTTCATAAATGTCATCTTATCTGTACATATACTGTATAAACTCAATGAAAAATCCAAATATTTATATATATATATATATAAATACCTGTATTTAGAGAGGCATAAAATGCAAATCTTTGCATGAGGAAGGAGAACATGGAGAAAATCAACATATATATGCATAACTTGGAAACTTAATGAGGTAATGATTGGGCCACCTTCAATGTTCTACTTACCTTACTTTGAAAAACACTATTCTATGGTGTTTTGTCTGAAATAAATAGATTCCTTTCCCTCTGCTTTACAAACTAAGTCTGGCGAGAAGAGTTCCATCCAGTGATGCAGAAGCGTAGTACAAGGTGAAGTTATATTTGTTTGTGGCATTTTCTCTGTTCCAAGCACGAAATCAGTTATGACATTTCTTTTCATATTTCTGTATCCAGGAATTAAATAATAATGGAAACTGAACAATATTCTTACACACAGAAACAAATGTCTAGTTGTACCCTAAAATATTATTGAATAAAATCCTACTGGGAATTAAGAATAGATTGTCTCACATATTTACCTAAATGTGGAAGCTCAGTCATAGTCCCTCGATATTCACAGAACAAGATGGTAATGTGGAAGTGTGAAAACTATCCAAAAGGTTTCATCCTCATGAGAATGACATTTACAGTTTTCAAATAATATGAAAAGTACTAACAAGTATACATTATGTATATAATAGGTATATATATATATATATATAGAGAGAGAGAGAGAGATTGGTCATATTAATGCTTTTTGGAGGAAACAGGTCACAATAAACCCTGAATTTGCTAGAACATCTTTATGGGTTTTTGAAATGCCCAAGGCAATGGGAGATCATTTACTGTACTATTTCAGCAACACTGGTCTTACAGCAATCAGGATTTTTGTTAGCTGTACTCACCATTGTATTTGTCACTGCAGAATTTTTCATTTTGCTTTAAAAGAGTTGAATCTGACACTAGTAATAAACAGACACATATACACACCCAAGCACCAGACGCCTACAGAGCATTTCTTTGACACAGTGCTTTTAATCATTGGTAGCTCCTTTCTTTTAGCCCAAATCCTTGAATTTAAAAAAATCATCTTCCATCTTTTTGCCTCTCTAATTAATATGTATGCACTGTATATGCTTTTAACCACAAAATATAAATATTTGTATTCAAAACATTCTACATTGTAATTCAAAACTAATTTAGACATACTATATATTATTTTAAAAACTGATCTTCAAGACCACTCCCAGTTTGCTATGTATATATGAGGGCATGTCAAATAATTATCCACACTTTTGTGATAGTTTTATTTGGGTTGGCTATTTTGCTTTTCCTGCACACATGAAGAAACATGATGTGTCTGAGGTCACAGTGGTAAAGTTTCAACCCTGATGACTCAGTGTCTTTTGTTGTTTTTGTCAGTTTGTCAAAACCATGGTAAAAACTTGTGGACAGGCATACCACTTCTTCTTTAGGTTTTAACTATACTGGCCATGTTTGAACTCCTTGATCCATTTGTAAACACTTCAATATGGTAAAACGCTGTCTCTACTGTATAGTGTGCAGAAAGCTGACTATGAATTTTGACCCCTGGAACACCTTCAGCCTATAAAAAGCAGACCTCTGCTCGTTACTCTTCTTTGGTGCAAATGCAGAGTGCAGCTGCAATGTTTACTCCTCAAAAACAATGAAGGAAACTGAGTGGTCAAAGTCAAAACTTTACTGCTATGACCAGAGACACACTATGTTTACAGATGTGCACGAAAAAACTGTATAGCCAACCCAAACAAAATGATCACTAAAGTACAGATAATTATTGTCTTACCCTTCTATATAGCATTTTATCAGAATGTGTTCTAAAGAAATATAAATTAGGAATAAAAATGCCCCCCGTGGCCATGGTCAATATTAAGTAAGCTTAGAAAATGTTATGTTGCAGCATGGGAGTTCCCATGCAAATTTTCAAAAGCATCGCTAGGCCAAAATTGCAAGCAGCCACAGAGGGCGGACTGATCTGTAAAATTAACTCAAAAAAGAGTTGAATTTTGTATTTAAACTATTTTAATTTTAATAGTTTTAGAAAAGAGGGTCATGGAGTTCCCAAAAATCATGGTTCATAACAACTCAGGGAAAATGCAATATAGGGGGCAGTGGTAGGAGATTTCGAGAGTAATAACTGAATAATTATCCTTTTGAAGAGTCAGTTAGAAAAACCTGTTTATGATTTAAAGCTACTCTGTTCAATTAAATTTCAGTTTTCTCAGCTGTGAAGTATATGTGTACAGCTGATTTCTCTTATATAATGAAATTCCATCATCATTACTAGTTCTGTAAATGCCCTATTCATTCTAAACTTTGAGACTTACTCCATTGTTCAACTGTATCCATACCTAAAAGCTTGCCCGAAGTTTTTTTGTTGCTTTCCCCAAAATTAAATAGTTGTTTATTGTTTATGTATATTCTCCATTGAGCAACATAATTTATTATGATCATCTGATCCTACCAGTTAAGTTCCTTTAACTTTTTAAATTCTGTTTCACTAATAGCAGAATATTCAATACAGAGCACCTTCTCCTGTGATTGGTGCTAGGTTAAAGTAATCATTGATGGCATCTAATAGCTGCTGTTGCTTTGCTCCACTATTTGCAACTGTTTCCCAGTTTTGATGTAGGTGATTAAAGACTATATTTTCACAAGCAATTTTAAGCCCATTAATAATTCTATGTCTGTTTATTCCATATTGTCTAGTAAGTACTGCTTGGTACTATAAACATGATCTTTAACTCACACATGCCAGCTCTGACTGTACATCCAGCTTCCTATTCTTTACACCCTAGTTGAAAACATGGTTGTTAATTTAACAAATCTATTAAACCCTAAGCCACGCGCAAGTTAGGCTACATGTATTTTCAAAATATATACTTCATCGTACATGGTTGGCAAAATATGTTTGTCTGTTGTTTGTCTATATAGTCTGACAGTCATTCAAGACAAAATCCAATTTAATGGATTTTATTAATACCAGTATGAGCACTATTTTAATTGTCAAAAAGAGTACATTGCCAGGAAAAAGAGAACATCTCATTACTCTTCATCTGTCTATTTACTGTATTTATAGTTTTTTAAATAAAAAGAATTGATTAAATCTCTTGTATCATGAAAAAGCAATTACACTCAAGTATGATTTTTTCCCCTCATAGATTCTGCTGTTCTGCTATATGCCCAATTCAAGGGCTTTAAGAGGGAGAAAGCATGAATGTGTTTGGTAGAGGAATGGATTGTTTTATAAGCAAAAGCTGGGGGGAGTGGGCAGAACTGTGGTGGAATTTAGTCAGGAGTGGCCAACCACGGGAAGAAACTCTGACAAGATTGGTCAGGAGCAGGGCCCTCAAGCATAATACTGTGTGTAGAAATAACACTAAAACATGGCATACGGACAAAAGTGGAAATTTGCATACACGCAAAAAAAATTCATAAGCACAAAACAGTACAATATACAGTACATGTGCAAATAGTGCAAATGGTTCATAAAGTAGCTCTAGTTGTGCAATATTACAACTGTAATACATGTTTACAGTGAGGCAGTTGTACTTATAAGTACAAACAGTTCTACCAGGAGCACTTGATGGACTGATTTAGTGCGTTTATAGCTCTTGGGATAAAACTGTTTCTGAACATTAAGGTTTGTGCAGGAAAGGCTCTAAAGTGTTTGCAGAATGGCAGAGGTTCAAATAGACTGTGCACATGGCTGAGGCAGCATGCGCTATAATTGTTCTCCAGGGCTAGATGCTGTATCCCGATAATCCTCTGTGCTCTCAACACAACCCACCATTGAGCTTTCCGATCAGCTGCTGTAGAGCTGTGATTCCACAATCAGATACATTGGGTTAAAATACTCTGAGTGGTGCACTGAGATTAACAATGCTAAAGAAGCTATGCTGTTTGGAATAGTTTGGCCATTCCATGGACCATTATATTGTTACAGGTAGATTACAATCAGATGCCTTAAATGTATAAACAACATACGGTTAATTTCAGTGTATTTGATAAAGCCGCGTCAGGGATGTGAATCTAAAAAAGAATGGGAAACCACAGAAGAATAATAGCACTGCTTTGATGCTGGGTGTCGCCAGTTTGCAAAACCAAGTGGAAACTTGCATACACACAGGGTAAGGCTGGCATGAGAATGTGTGTGGATTTATGACAAGTTTAGTTTTTATACATTTCGAAGTGAGCGCAACATTTTTGTGCTTATGCACTTAGGGCCCAGGACTGAAAAATCTGCACCATGAAGATCTCTACTCTGTTCCATCCATCCATTTTCCAACCCGCTGAATCCGAACACAGGGTCACGGGAGTCTGCTGGAGCCAATCCCAGGGCACAAGGCAGGAACCAATCATGGGTAGGGTGCCAACCCACCGCAGGACACACACAAACACACCTACACAACAGGGCCAATTTAGAATTGCCAATCCACCTAACCTGCATGTCTTTGGACTGTGGGAGGAAACCAGAGCGCCCGGAGGAAACCCACGCAGACACAGGGAGAACATGCAAACTCCATGCAGGGAGGACCCGGGAAGTGAATCCGGGTCTCCTAACTGCGAGGCAGCAGCGCTACCACTGCGCTACTGTGCCGCCCCACTCTGTTCCTCAGTTTTTCATTTTCTCAGTCTTTTTCCTTTTTAAGCCTTAATTACATATTTGTTAGTAATGTGCTAAGATTAATTTTTGGCATAATTTTTCTAATTTTCTGTACAAAATGAGTTTTTTTTGGTTTATGTTTGGAACATTTTAACATTCTGGTATCATTATCTGATCACCATTTTGTGTATAGCTTTGAATGGGTGTCACAATATTGTTTATAGTAATAACATCTGTTTCTAGTGACACAGTGTGTGATCTTTGACTTTATTGTACTAATTGGTCAGGTTTTTATGTACTTTGACCCAAACTTTTTATACATCTTTAAACTGACTACAAAAATCAAAAACACCAGTTCTTGACAATAGCAGTTTTTTGTGGTGGTTGCGAGGAGTTTTATCCAAATAAACATTTGAAAAGACAAGTTCCCATAATACTAGATTTACGGATATTTCTGAAATAATCACAAGAAGGGATTTTTACTTTTCGGTTTGATTTGAAGTCATCAATACTACACATATCAACACTAGAGTCCCTGAAGCAAACGAAAAAACTTGTAATCCTGGGCCACCTTAAATTCCTTTGCACCTCTTCATTAGCATCTTTTGTTTTGCAAATGTGTCAATCAGCACAAGCAGCAAGCAGCTTACTTATCCCATCCACCCACCACCGCAGCTTTTGTCTGACAAAAAGTTCTCACAGCTCAAGTCTGTTTATCTGCATGTGAGGTCCTTGATTTGCATAGGGTAAATGATATATTGTTATTTGGAACAAATGCATTTCATGTGTGTTCCTTATCTACAGCAACCTGTGTAAGTGTAGGATGACAGGAAATGCGAAAAACACAAGAAATGTTGAACAAATACCTAAAACAGGAACTTTTTTATGTTATAGTACTAATGATAAAATTTTGATATGAAGTGTATAATGTTTAAAGACCGATGTCCAAATATCAAACAAACACTTTCACAAAAGGTACAAGAATAACAACGACCACCGCCATCATCGTCTGGACTTTCTTCTTCCACTAAAGGCATACTAGGCAGTGTTTTGTGGGTAAGGAACATTGTGATGGGCAGTTGCTGGTGCTGTTTTTTCATTTGTGTAAAGAGGTTCTTATACACTTCCATGGCGCCGTCAAGAGCATTTTTAAATTGCAAAGAACGAATCATTTGCCGGTCCCATTCTTCAACTGCTGTCTGGAGATCTTTTGCCTTTTGTAGAATGGTCGCGAGATACTCGAGAGTTAGGCCGGGGTCTTCTTCTTCCTGTGCTGGGTCTTCTTTTTCTCCCTCGCTTGCTGACTTGGTCATCTTGGCCAAATCTTCATCACTCAGCGGCTCGGAGTGGGCATCGAGCAGCTCATTGACGTCATCACAGGTCATGTCGTTGAATCCTTCTCCTCCTAGCAGTTTTGCCAGCCTGACTGCCTTGTCAACCTCCGAGTGATGAATTTCTTCTGCAGAAAAGTCCTTATTGTCGTGTACAACTTCTGGCCACAATTTCTTCCAGCAGGCATTAACCGTCTCTTTCTTCATATCGTTAAGGGCCTTCTGCACGTTCACCATACACGATGTGATCATGTACTTACGCCAGTACTCCTTCAGGGAAAAGTCATCGTCTGTGTCCATTGCCTCGTCCATGTGTTGCAGGCTGTTCCTGGTGTACAATGCCAAGGGATGACCTCCAGCATTGTCCAAAAGTAAAAGGTCTTTGAACTCCAGCCCTTTCTCTGCCAGATAGATCTTTACCTCCGGGAGGAAACATTGGTGAAACCAATCCGATGTTAGGCATTTCGTAATCCAGGCCTTCGGGTTGTGCATCCAGTACACAGGCAGCATGTTTTTATTCCTATTTATTAGGGCCCGGGGGTTTTTGAACAGGCTTTATTATAAAGCCCACAGCATTGCCGCACATGACCAGCGTGATGCGATCTTTGTGAGCCTTAAACCCTGGGGCTTTTGCATCTTCCTTCTTGATAAAAGTATGAGACGGCATCCGCTTCCAAAATAGGGCCGTCTCATCCATATTAAATACGGTTTCAGGCTGATATCCGCCTTCCTCAATGATCGCCTTGAATGTGTCGGCGACATATTTCTCGGCTGCGGCTTTGTCTGCGGAGGCAGCCTCTCCTTGCAGGTTCACACTGGCCAAGTTGAACCTTTTCTTGAATTTTTCAAACCAGCCCTTGCCGGCAATAAATTCACAGTTCTCGCTGGGGGATTCAGCAGAAGTTCCAGGTTGAGGGACGTCGTCTAGAGCATCTCCGGCATCTGCAAACCTATCATGATGTTGCTTGGCCTTTTCTCGGATGATATTGGTGTCCATGGGGATGTTCTTCTTCCGGCAGTCTTTGATCCAAATCCCTAAAGGAGATTCCATCCGGACTACCGCCTTATTACGTCCACTTACAATTCGTTTCGCGTCCTGGTTTAAGGACATTGTGGCTGTAGATCGTATACTCTTTTCCTCCTTCTTAATATAACGAACCGTAGACTCGTTGATGCCGTAGTGGCGTCCTACAGCAGCATAGCTTTTCCCTTCCTTTATCATGTCCAACAATTTGACCTTTTCTGCAATTGTTAGCATCTTCCGTTGGCGCTTCGGCACTGCCCCAGAACCAGTAGCAGGAGCAGATCATTTTGTAGACATAATGAAGGGCTTGACTACAGTACACACAAAGAAACACGTTGATACTGAATGAGCAAGACGAGATGCCAGCTTTAAGCAAAACCAAATTTTGCGCTCCTCCCCATCGCTAGGAAGCAGTCAAAGAGCCTAAAGGTGAGTTAAATATCACGAGATAGAGGGTCATCACATGGTACTTACCTGAACTTCTTTTCATTAACAGAAAACCTGAAGAAAAATAATTCCCGCAACTTCCGGTTTCCAAAATGGCCGCAATGATGTCACTTCCGGCCAACCTTGATGACGTCACTTCCGGCTCCCGCAAATCACCTCACTTCCGGTGCATCATGATGTTGGTTCCGGTTCCTGCTGCAACGTCACTTCCTGCCAACCATTTGCTGTCCCATCATCCATTGTGTTATTAAACCGCCATTTTCTCTGAGTAAGATGTTCATTGTAGTTTCCAGACTTTGAATCGCTTTTTTTCATTATTGTCTGCATGACTATATATGGGGACGGTCCCCAAAACTTTGTTTTGTTTTGTGAAGAATTATTTTTATAAGAAATAATCACCACACTGTATATTCAATATTTTAAATGATTTTCTTTTATTTGCAGTAAGGTCTTTTTAAGTGTTTTTTTTTTTAATCCAGCTTCACAGGATACTCAACTTTTGAATATGTCTATGGGAATAAACCACTACCAGTCCTGCACTTGTCACTTAGCCTACCCTGTTGGGTCATTTTGAAGAATTTTATGATTATATAAACTAGTGTAGATAAACCAAGGAAAAAAGTAATAGATTTTCACATTGTATGAAGCATCCTTCTTATTGCATCAGTCAGTAGACTTTTTTGTTCACTCAAAACATTAGTTGAAGTTTTTTGTTTCTAAAGTTGGCTAGTGGATTAGTTCTTTTAGGATAACTAAACAAATAGGTCTAGTGACTTAGAACTTTGATTTATCATCAAATCATAATGTCTATCACATTTTTTCATGTATCTCCATGTTATCTCCTTCTGTCCTGGTTGATGGCAAGCTGGTGCATGAGGTTAAGAAATATTGGATTCTTATCATCTGGAATCTACAGTACATAATGTAGTCCACTGGAAATGATATTGTCCTGAGGATCCTTATTGCAGTAATTTTATCATATTTCCTAGGAAACCTGATTGGCATCTCAAGTCTGCACTTTAGGAGGGGGACTTCGGTAATGTTAACAAATGTAATCCTGTTTACTTTTTATTGAGGAGTCAAGTAATTCCGTCTCACTTTGTTTTGTAGATTTTTTTTTTTCGTGAAGTTATTATCAACGTCCTTTTGTGCATCCCTTCAGTGCAACACTTGATATTACAGCAGCAGTTTATGTAAGATCATCTCACTAATTGTTTGGCATCTGCTGGTTGTTAAAAAAAGTTCATTATTCAAGTATCATTATCATATTTTTCCCCTTTTTTCAATTCAAACCTTGTTAGTTTTCTTGGACTTGTAACTTGTTTAGCACTTTCAGTTCTGTTAAGACAGCTCTGTATTTGAAATTGACCCAGCTTGCCCAATTATTAATTAGTGAAATTCAACAGTGGAAACAAAATAAAAATATTTTCCCTCTTCCCCACATTCCATCTAAAAGCTATGAAAGTCGCTAAAATGATTGAAATAAAACAAAAAACACAGGCCTAAAGATATCCAAACTAACAATCTTACTGCTGTGCTGTCCTGTTTTTAAATCCAAAGAAAACAGCCACGATGATGCTATGATTTGCACATGATTTTATCCAATGACATAGCAAAAAAGTGCCCATCTTGAATACATAAAATTATATAAAACTCTAAGACTATGAAGAAACTCATCTGGTTGTTGAACCTGACAGTGATTCTCTTCGACTCATCCATCCTGCTTACCTAGATGCCCACTATGAAACATTTTATCTCTTCTTGTCTGCTGTGTAAGGAAAACACCGTCATCTCATAGTACAATCTCATTATTTGCTTTTTAAAGTACTATGTCATTGTACTTATTCTGAAAGACGGCATTAACATTTGTTTGATTGACTAATCTTAAACTCCTTAACTTTTGACTCCCATGATTTAGTCTGCTAGGACATGGAATAAGTAAACATTTTTCATTACCTTCAGAAGTGGTCTATAGAGGTAATCTTCTTAAAAACACATTTTTGAAACATGCCTTTCTAAATGACCAGGCCAGTTAACTATATAATCAAAATATATATCTCTACAATTTTACATCATGAGTCATTCAGACCACTGTAGATTACCAGGAGACAACTTATCTATAGTACAATGCAAGAAACGATTACTGACAAATTATAAGCAATTTCTACTGCCTGTAAATGTTTCTTGCAGATCATTTTGAATGACCTTGAGATCAACTTCAAGCAACCTGGGTATTTGTCTTTCTTAAATTTCCCCTGGGGATATGAATATCATTTGTATTAAAATGATGGATAGCAGCAATTTCCTATTAATTGCCACAGGAAAAAATCCCCTATGCTTGAACTATATAGTGCTGACTAAAGAAAAAAAAATGTTTGTTTCAGGTAAGCCTTTTCCTTGGTTCCTTTACTGTAAATATGACTTCAGTAATGTCTTTGACTCAGCAGATAACTGTGCCTTTGCCAGCTGTCCTAGAATTGCAAATAAGAGAAGACTATGGGATCACATATTCATCTAAGCCAATGACAGCGCACAGGGAGGAAAACAGGACAGCTCATTATATGTTATTTAAATAAAATTATGGAAGAGTTCAATTACAGTCACAAAAAGAGGTCATTTTCCTTCTGGAAATATTTCTGTTATCATCAGTAATGCTTTGTACAAATTAGGCAAGTGTGTATGTAGCAGCACATCTGTAAGAGTGTGTTACTGATAAATGTATTCAAGATAGAAGCACACTATGTTTCTGTTCCATGCTACCACTTAGAATACATTAGATAATGACATTGTTTATATTGTTCCCAAATGTATTTAATTGCCACATCCTTATGACAAACCTTAGTAATACAGTTTTAAATAATGCTACTTGTTCGATAAATTAAAGTTTGGCCAGCACCCAGAAAATCTGACAGTTGTTCAATATTATAAATGTATATAATGCAAAGTTAACTGACTAACTCACTCAATCACTCATTAACAAAAGCCCTATTTCCTGTTTAGCTGAAAAGCTGAAATTTGGAAGGAACTTGGGGCAGAAGGAAGGGATCCACTAAAGGACATTTCGATATATAAATATTTAGGAGTAAAGCATCCCCACAAAACTAAGTACCCCAAATTCTCAAAAATGCCTTGACAAATATGATTTGAAATTTGGTGGTGCTGTAGGAAAAACACAATTAGCCAATTCTTGTCTTTGTATTTGTTGATATTTTTAATTAATAATGCTCTAGTGAGTGAGACATTCTAATGCATCATGTTCCTCTTTTCGACACAGTGCTGACAGCAATCTCACAGAGTAATGGGAAGAAAAAAAATTAAGCACTAATTTTAGGCATTGGTGCTAATGGAGAGTCGAGTTTTTAGCTCTGAAACAAACAAATGTTAAATCACCTTTGTTAACATTACTGAATATCGCCTTAATATGGAGTTCTGCTGCATTCTCATTCACACCAACACCACCAAAGACTATAGCATGTTCAATAGTAATTAACTCAAGTAAAAAAAAAAATACAAATATTGTACACAGAAAAATACTTAAGTTGCATAGTATATCTGATACATCGGAATAACTAATGGCACTCTAACTGAGGTCCATTTGTAATAAGTAACACAGCTAATATATTAGAATGATAATAATAATATGCTATTGATTTTATACTGAGAGGGTTACAATGAACTTTACCAGGAAAAAGGAGTATTTTTTTTATTAAAATATTCCTTAAAGATTAAGAGACGTACATTTAAAAAACAGTTATGCAGACAAGATTAGACACCTAAAATCATTTTATTATTAGGGATAATTTACAGTCCCTACATTGATTTGAAAAAAAAAAAAACCAAAACACTGCATAACAAAAACAGTGGTCCAACATGCACAAAAACCTGTATAGCAAATCACTGTGGTCAAGTATGAAAATGAATAGGTCTGTCCACTAAACTCAAAACTGAAATTAGAGGGCAGCTCATTGGGCTCATCTTAAAGTGCGTGATAGCTAAACAAGACTGATTCATAGTAATTTTGGGAAATTTGAACTGTCACTACAGAGCCCCAAGCATATCTTGACAATTTGTTTGTTAATTTTATAAAGTAATGAATAAGTTTGAAAGGACTAAAACATTTGTCTTTTTGGTATCTGCTGGTTAGCCCGATGTAGTACAGTATTTTTTAGCTATGGGATTATGGGAGTGAGGAGTATGGCTCCTTTGACCACTGGATAACAGTTTGCAGTGGTAGAATACCATTCACAAAGTCTATTAATACATCTGACACTAACAGCTTAACTGTCCTAACAGTGCCTTGTCTAGTGCCAAGCACAGAAAACTTTTACAATGAGACACACTTATTCTGAGTAGAGCACTGGATTGGCAAACTGACATGCTGAGGGCAACACTTTATCCTGGATGACAGCAGGTGTCATACTGAACAGCAACATTGCCTACAACTGCCAATGAAAAGTATTTGATAGAGAAAGTTTGACCATGCAATGATAGTAATAAAATTATATTACCTTTTATACAACCATACATGGAAAACATAGCAATGCCCAGCTTTACATACCTGTATGTCTTGTCTGTTACTGAATGTTCACAAAATGAGATATAAAAAGATTTCTGATATGGTACTATTAACTTACCAGTAACGGCGGACTGCATGATAATGTGCAGTGAACACACTTAAGTTTCTTTCTCTGTACGTTTAGCATTTGTTTGCTCAGAGGTTGACACGCTTGCTGCTTCCTGAGCAGCTCTTCTTTTCTCCACTCTAGCGGTCCATTTCTTCTCTTCTTTCTTCGGCATATTTTCACGTTAAAACTGATTAATTCAGTTTTTGTGTTGCAACTTACTTAAGTCTTCAATTTGCCTCAAGAATGATTTAAGATATGAAGAGGTAGGGGAAGTGACGACGAAGGTGGTAGGGAAAGAGAACGGTGCCGTACGCATGTGTCCCACAGCCGCCCTGCTGCCCACTGCCGAGTGTTGAATCTACAATAAAATAAAATAAAAATTTAAAGTGTAATAATTCCAAAACTCCACTTTTAATATAAAGCTGTAGTGAAGAGTTTCAGCATAGTACTGTATATGTGTACCAAATTTCAGGCTACA
The DNA here is from genome assembly GCA_026402145.1 of Polypterus bichir lapradei. Taxonomy (NCBI): domain Eukaryota; kingdom Metazoa; phylum Chordata; class Cladistia; order Polypteriformes; family Polypteridae; genus Polypterus; species Polypterus bichir. Next base: position 59,221,956 of record JANRMT010062819.1, read on the forward strand.
GGTTATTTGATTTTTGACCTTGACATTCCTGGGTTGACCTTTGACCTTGGAGGTCAATCATTACCCTGAAAGCAGATAGTAGATGTCACATAGTATATGTGTACCAAATTTTAGGTCAATAGGTCAAACGGTTTGCTAGCTGCAGACAATCCTGGACAGACAAATGGACAGCCACAGTAGTGTAGTATATAAGAAGATGCATGTGTCATTTGCTCCATATTTTCATAATTTTCAGAAGTAATATTTTCAAACATTCTAATATTTTCTGTTATTAGCAAATACAAAGCATGGATTCAACAGGAATGTCGTATTTCACTAATAAGCTAGAATTATTTCAATGTTACTGTTCTGTAGGAGGTACTGATTTACCTTTTATACAAGTAGACCAAAGATGACCCATATCCTTAATTTAAATTGTGATCCTGAGGGCTACCAGGGCTTCTAAACCAGTGCCAATAAATGTTTAATCTGTGGCCTTATTTGTGTCTATCTAATGGAGAATATATTTATACACTGGAAATATTTCTAAACTCCAGTTCTCACTTTGTCATTCTGGGGTATTGAGTGTTGCTTGATGTTGGGAAAAATGTATTCACATGATTTCAGCACAATGCTGCAAAATAAGGGTCTGCATACTTTCTGAATCTACTGTAAATTATATTTATTTCTTGTAAGACACAAAATATTACATTGAGCAATGGCAGTTTTTGGATAACCATCTCCATTTTTTGACTTGGATGTAGCTGAGTGGTCTTTCAGCTCAGCCACAGTACTCTATCTCATATGAGCCTACAGCTAGCTAAACAAAGATCAGAATTCCTCCTATTACCTATACATGGCGAGACTCTCAGTGAACGATCCTCATTGATCTGGACAAACAAGCAAGAATTATTCAGGAATATGAAGGTTTTTTTACAGTGTTATTATGCATCTAATTTTCAGAGTAGCCAGGTTGAATATTCTTCCATAGCTGAATACCCTAGGAGCACTCATAGATCCTTCTAAATTTCACTATTTCAAGGTGACTTAAGCATCTTGACATCATGGGAACTGGTCTTGGTGACACTTTTAAAACACTCTGTAAACTGAACTGGTAGCATGATCAGGTTGTCAGCTCTTCTGATCTTTTTGGTAAAATGTGACTCTGCCATTCCCACATCCAGTTACTTAAGTATTTGGAACAGTCTTTTCTACTTGTTTCTGTGCTTTTTGGCCTTTCTATTGTTGAGCACATTTTGCTGTTTTTCTAAGGCTGTTGCCTTTCAGTTTCTTTTCATTCAGCAGCTAGTTTAAGTAGGCAGATGCCCAAGCTGATCATGTTAGAGACAGTGGGTGAGACAAGTACTTACAATCCCCATGTAGTACTGCTTTCCAGTAACCTCTGTATTTTGCATTCTGGTGATGGGGTCTGTTTGGGATTTGCACCACATGTTTTTTCATCTTTTTTGTCATGCCTAAATTCAGGCATCTCAGCAGCACATTTGAAAATAGTTGGTTGTGACAAGTATTGTGCAATGATGCAAAGATAAAAAAATATCTATTTAAGAAAATTAAAAAAGAATCAAATCTAGGCATTTTCATCTTTATCTGAACTTGCTTAGTGGGTTCTTTGAATTTAGTTAACTCTTTGCCCTTGGCTCCTAAATGCTGACCCAAGGCATACGATTACTTCTTTTGCCAAAAGCACTCAGCAAAGTCATTTTTCTTGTAATATACTGTCATTTTATATGCAAACATTTCTAAAGTTACAGGCCTGTATATCTTCATTTACTATCAATAAACACTTCACATCTAATTTAGAATGAAATATATAGTCCATTATCATAAAATGTATCACCTGCTTTTCTGGAAGGAAACCAGCCATTATTTATTTCATATGTTGAAGACCTGCAGCACAAAAAAAAGAAGAGGTTTGATTTATGATTTTTAGCTAAATATTGCAGTAGTGTTAGACTGTTCAACAAATCATATTCTTGGCTCATATTGCTGCAGTAGAATACATATTATTTGAAAGAGGAAAAGTATGTGAACTTAACCTATTTAGGTTCTCATCATGTTTTCTTGAAATTGACTTTTTATAAATGTAATACAGTTTATAAAAAATGCTACAGCTGCCAAAACAAAAGAAACTCTTAAGAAAACAATTCTAAAATAAATTTGAAAAGCCTGGAAAAACACACTGAAAAGTATCATGTAATCCTGCAATTTTATAATTTAGTCAGCCAAACAAATTAATTTCCTAATTAATTACTTAAGCTTTCCACTTGTGAGCAAAGCTGTAGCTTGCAAGAACATAGGATTACTTAAATTGAAAAAAGAGCAATATGCAGAGCACCTGATTTTCAGAAGATTTTAATACCACTGAATGAATGATCTTGCTTAATATACATAGAATAGCCATTTTTATAAATCCAGAATTATTGAATAAAAGATGAAAAACTGTCTGCGTGGGTTTCCTCCGGGTCCTCCGGTTTCCGCCCACGGTCCAAAGACATGCAGGTTAGGTGCATTGGTGATTCTAAATTGTCCCTAGTGTGTGCTTGGTGTGTGTGTGCTGGCGCCCAGCCTAGGGTTTGTTTCCTGCCATGCACTCTGTGTTGGCTGGGATTGGCTGCAGCAGACCCCCGTGACCCTGTAGTTAGGATATAGCGGGTTGGATAATGGATGAATGGATGAAAAACTGATAACAAAAGTTTGCTTTGCAATGTGTATATCTTCATTTATATGCATATTTTTTATTCCACTAATTATATCCTTTACTGCACATGTCATGAGCATTTTTTATTATTTACCATACAGTAAACTACCAAATAATATAATTATATACATATTTACTTATTCAGTACATGCTAACCATTGACATATAATTGCAATGAACCCTGCCTTCCGTAAAGTCCACTACTTTTGCCTTTGCCCATAGCTGTAACATTAAAAAGTTCATCAATCTTCTTCATATGTCTTTACCCCATCTCATAAAGTAACTTAATCTCAAATAGATTTCAGGCCATTTCATCATTCTCATTGTGTTTGTTACACTGAAGAGTACCAAGGCTGACATAAGACAAGGCTTGGTTACACTTACTCACAGATATACAGCAATTCAAGTTCTAAGGGAATAATGATATGTTTGTTGTTTTAAATTTATTAGAGTGCTAGTGCCCTTTATTACAGGGAGGAATACTCTTTGCATTGTGTTGGGCTGTCAAACTAGCCAGAAATTAAAGATTCAAACATTCATGTTAAAAGTAAGCAATGCATATATACTCAGCAAAAAAAGAAACGTCCTCTGACTTTCAACTGTTTTTACTTTCAGTAAACTTAATGTGTAAATATTTGTATGAACACTAAAAGAGTCAACACCATAAGACATAAACTAAAAATGTTTCACAATGTGTCCCTGAATGAAGGGAGGCTCAAAATCAAAAGTACCAGTCAGTATCTGGTGTGGCCACCAGCTGCTTGAAGTACTGCAGTGCATCTCCTCCTCATGGACTGGACCAGATTTGTCAGTTCTTGCTGTGAGATGTTACCCCACTCTTCCACCAAGACACCTGCAAGTTCCTGGACATTTCTGGGGGGAATGGCCCTAGCCCTCACCCTGCGATCCAACAGGTCCCAGACGTGCTCAATGGGATTGAGATCTGGGCTCTTCGCTGGCCATGGCAGAACACTGACATTGCTGTCATGCAGAAACTCACGCACTTTTTGCCACTCCTGTCTGGTCCAGCGAAGGTGGGTTTGTGCCCATAGGCGGCGTTGTTGCTGGTGATGTCTGGTAAGGACCTGCCTTACAACAGGCCTGCAAGCCCTCAGTCCAGCCTCTCTCAGCCTATTGCAGACAGTCTGAGCACTGATGGAGGGATTGTGTGTTCCTGGTGTGACTCGGGCAGTTGTTGTGGCCATCCTGTACCTGTCACGCAGGTGTGATATTCGGATGTACCGATCCTGTGCAGGTGTTGTTACACGTGGTCTTCCACTGCGAGGATGATCAGCTGTCCTTCCTGTCTCCCTGTAGCGCTGTCTTAGGCGTCTCACAGTGTGGACATGGCAATTTATTGCCCTAGCCACATCAGCAGTCCTCATGCCTCCCTGCAGCATGCCTAATGCACGTTCACGCAGATGAGCAGGGACCCTGGGCATCTTTCTTTGGGTGTTTTTCACAGTCGGTAGACAAGTCTCTTTAGTGTCCTGCGTTTTTAGAACTGTGACCTTAAATGCTTACTTTCTGTAAGCTGTTAAGGTCTTAACGGCCATTCCACAGGTGCATGTTAATTAATTGATTATGGTTAATTGAACATGCATGGAAAACATTGTTTAAACAATTTACAATGAAGATCTGTAGAGTTATTTGGATTTTTAAAACATTATTGTTGAAATACACAGTCCTGAAAAAGGGACATTTCTTTTTTTGCTGAGTATATTTGACCATAGTCAAATATTGCATAAAACATCCAGGTGGTCCATTTACATTTGTGCTGTTTTTAATATTTTTTACATGAACATTTTTGCTTTTTTGCTCACAATACTTCTTTAAAGCATGACGTGGTTATGACTTATATACTGTTAATTAAAAGATATCTGTTAGAAGTGCAACTTTAACAAGTGTGGGGCTTATAAACACAGGATTTTCTGACTAAGTAATGTAACCAAAGAGAAAGTAAAATGGGACACACTCTGCACTGCCACTTTCTACTTGTAATACACACAAGAAACCCTACCAAAATTGACTGTAAATGCTCAAATGCAGTCATTATTTTTCTTCCGAGCTATGCTTATTTTTTTTACTTCTAAAGAGCAGAAGATGTGGTGTCCCTAGGATTTATCTTTTATGATATATACATTGTGGCTGTCATGTTTCAGCCGGGGTGTGTTCCTTGCCTTATGGTTCCTTTTTGATGTCTTCTTTCTTTAATGTAATGAATTATTGTTCCAATGTTTATTGCATTTATATAGTTTTTTGTTTATTTACAAAGTATGTATTATATGTTCCGATTTGGTCCTTATGTCTTGTGGATATGGCCTCAAGAGGCGGGGCCACACTGATGTCACAGCTGAAGGGCCACCTTCAGCCTTCATATTTGAACCTGGGAAGCAGGTTCTTTGGGAGCTTATTGATTGAATTTCATGTTCTCATGGTTCTTGCATTTGACTATGGGATTACATTCAGTAAATATACATTATTCTACTATTATACATGTTATACAAACTATGAGGACTGATTTAGAACATCTGTGTTAGGCAGAATGACCACTGGGTGCTACGTGGTCTGTAGGCTTTTGAACCCCTGCAGATTTTGTTTTTTTTCCTCCAGTCTAACTGAAGTTTGTTTTTTGTTTTTCCTGTCCTGATAGCCAACCATACCTTTTTCTTTGTTATTTACTATATAATATTATTGCCTAATTTTGTTTGTTTATGTTTTATATTCCTTTTATTTCATTTTGTAAAGAATTTTGAGCTACATTGTTTTTATGAAAATGTTCTATATAAGTAAATGTTGTTGTAGCCCACTTAAGAACAGTGATTCTAAAGCCAGTTAGAAACAGATAGCAAGGTGTGCCCATATCACCTCACATTCAGATGTGGCTTCTCCAAAACACCCAACATGGCCGTACTGCCTGTTTTTCAGAAGTGACATATCAGAAATGCATCAGCACAGCCTCACACTTAAAAGATTAAATTTACTTTCAAGAAGTAAGATATTTTCTTTTCTTCTGTATAGTTCAAATAAATGTCTTTTGATATCTAAATAATCTTCGTGACTTTTAGTTTTTGGTTAACTTGTGTGATTTATTAGTATACATAAGACTTTATTTCAAGTGGTGGGAATAGGCTTTCGTAAACATCATAGGGACACTATCACATATCACTGTGCTTAAGAGCTTGTCAACATCTGTGTGAAATCCTAACATTTTTCATGATGTTGCCCAAGTACTTAATAGAGAGATAAAAATTGTCCTCTATAATTGACTGCAATTCTCAGTTAAAGTACACGTTCAGATTGTACTAATTACAGAACTAGTACACATATAAATGCAGATTTGTTAAAACACACAAAAAACAACAGCATCTGATGAACTATGGCCAGTTGACAATGGTGGAGATTAAATTTGAAAAAGAGAAAGTCAAAAACAGAATCACAGTTCTACAAACCGCAGCCAAATGGCTACCTAGCTGCTCCTGGGTTTTCTATAGTGGAGTCTGTGCTGCATCAAGTGCCACATCCAGATACCAAGAAGAGAAACAGAATAGAAAAATGTTCGTAATGGTTTAAAATATTGTGATACTTATTTCTGTGCCATTGACTAATAAAGATAAATGTAGCATTCATAGCTAATCAGCAGCTCTATTCAGGGTATGCTACACTAAAGTAGTGAGTCTTCAGTCAGGATTTAAAAACTGAGACCATAGACTGCTCTTGCTGAAAAATAGGGTGAACCAAATATCTGTGTTTATATTACTGATGACACCTCCTCTTCAGGACTGTGATCACCAGGATTTAAAGCAGTAAGGCCATAGAACATAGTCCGGAGACACAACAGTATCACAACCAACTTACAAAATGGTGACAGGAAATGTCAAACATATTTGTCTGGCAAAACACTTCTTTCAAAATGCTTGGAAAATGTTTAAAAAACACTGGAAAAGTTTGGAAATGCCAAAAAAATGGTTAAAAACCATTTGGAAGACAGAATTAAAAATGCTTGACAAATCTTAAACAAAAGTTATATCAATGGTCCCTAAGGATTGCATAATGGAAGAAACATGTTTACAAAATGGATGCTTAACTGGATATTTAGGCTGCAGCTAATCTACCAGAGTATATGTTTCTTTATTTCTCAGTAAATGTTTTGTTATAATCTGTTACACAAGCATTACTGTTCTAAAGTCCAAAGCCTCCATTCTATTCAGGGCATACATTATAAAATAGTGAAACAATGTTAAGGTGACTGTCTTTGAAAGAAATAACACGATAAACAGAAATAGATGACACAGCACAGGCACAGCACAAACCCTGTTACAGTAAAGCATGTTGAAAGCTTTTGATTAACTTTCATAAACTCAGGTGTAAAGAATTTTAGAACATTGTGTTCTCATTGAAACTTAACTTTTTCTGCTACATTTTTTGATTTATAATTTCCCCAAGAGCAAAATATGTGCTACAGTTTGTGAAAAGATGGCATAGATTACAAACATCCTTTTTAAAATAGATTTTATCTTCTAGGAAAATAACTGGAAACATGCACACATAAATCAAATTAATAAAGTTTACTGGTCACTGTGCTCTAAATCTGGCTGTTCCTCGGGCTTAGTGTCTTAAATGACCAAAACCAGCTGCTAGCAGGAGTTCATGCAGACCATCTGCACCAGTTCCAGAGCTGCTTTAATGTGCTAGCCAGTAGGTCTGCCAAGAAAATTTTTATATAGTATGATTTTAATCATGGTCTTTTGCATTGTTGAAAGCAGTCAATGACAGACTCGTATGACTTTGTGCAAAAATATTAATAAATGAATGAATAAACTACTGTGTGTTCAGTGTTTCATTTTTGTAGCCCACAATTTAAAATTGCAGTGCACCAGGAAATAAGACATAACAATTACACCCTTAGAGGCAGACCAAAAGGCCAAACGGCCATAACGTTTATTGGAAAAAGCTTTATACATTTATAGGCTTTATGGGGTTATTATGGTTAAGGTATATATAAATAAAAGGATAATTTTCCACAGCTTAACAAAATCTGACTAAACAAAATGATATATGAACTTATATTTGTGCAAATAGTTATAGAGTAAAGTGGCTTCATACTGTAAATGTTTTACTTGAAGCTGACATTGCATAGTTAAATATGATAATATGCAAAATTGTCAGATTTAAAGTATCCTGCAATGTGTTTATTTCCACTAAAATAAAAATTTTATTGTATTTTGGAAAAAAAACTATTATGAAAAGACACATTTTAAAACAAGTGAAGTAAATAGTAAGAACCACAGAGAAGAAAACAAAACCCTACCTTATTTACTGCTATTCCATACTGACATTTCTAACAGTGTCTTAATTATTTCAAGCAAGATACCGTAATTCCTTAAGATTAAAAGAGATAGTTTGCCATGCATGTCCATTTCAGCCAATCTGATATTGTTTACTATTGAATCTATGATCCTTCTCCTTCCAGTTCTAAACCCATGTCATCTTATATAGGATCATGAGGACCAGCACCTATCTCAGAAGTGTATAATGCAATGCAATGTGCCAGTCCATTGCAGGGAACTCTCACAAATATGCCAACTCTTACTCATATAGGATCAATTTGGAATTACTTATGAGCCTTTTTGTATGAGGAAGGAAAATTGGAGCAGCAGGAAAAAAAAATCCAACACAGACATGGAAAGATTGAGCAGAGTCCACTCAAATAACCCCAAGCTGGAATTCCAACCCAGACCTCAGGTACAGGAAGATGGCAAGTCCTATTCTGTGAAAAAATCTGTGTAATAACTTCAATGGGCTTACTACATTGTTCTTTTTAAGAGGATGATTTTTTTTACCCTGTATCAGCTAAATTCTTTTAAAAATGTTTTAATTGTGTTACTTCATTATTATATTTAGATTATGTAGTCAAATTATTGTGTTGTTTTGCAGTGTGTTTGCTCCTTCCAACCAGTAACATTGTCCAGGTGCTTTTCTCCTGTAGGAACAAGTAATGATGGTGTAGCCAATATAGTAACAGAAATCCATATAAAGACTATCTGTTTAGGTTTACCAGGATTATTTCATTAAGGTCAAATTTAATTTCCAACTCGGTAAGTATGTTTATGTTTGTGTTGGCTAGTTGCTTTGAGTGAGTATGTGGGACTGCGTCTAGAGATATATTGGCGCATCTTCCAGGTTTAAGTCCTGCCTTGGGCCCCATACTGCTGGCATACTGTAGGGGCTGCATATTTCCCAGTGGCTCCGCCTGTGCTTGTACTTCTATTCTATGAAAGTACATACAGGCATAGGTTAGCAGTAGGATACAGAAATATAATATATCCCTGTCTTATATTCAAGCTGGGATACTGAAACTATTGTTATTTTAGTTTACAAACAAAAGGAAACTGGCAAAGGTACACACAAATCAGCTTTCACTTTCTCTGTTTAGGCTCTATGCTGTCCTTGTTGCCCTTGCTGGACAGTCCATGTGGCCTTGTCTTCTGTTTTCCTGGGCACCTTATGGTCCTACTGTGGCTGGATATTGGTAATCACCTGAGAAAACAGAATAACAAGCTCTGAAGCATGGGGAGTTTGTTGGGTATTCCCTTGGGTTTCATTTTTGCTGGACATACTATAAACGAGAGGTTTCTTAGATAGTTGGGGTGGAAGATGGTTTGATATTTTTGTCTGAAATTTTATCATTCATTGTTAAAATACCAATAAGCCAATTAGATTATTATGAAAATAAAGGTATGCTAAATCAACAGAAAAACAATAACAACTTTGATCTTTACTAAAAGTCATCTTGCAATATCTTGTGTTATTTTCTCTTGCCATCACCATTTATTGACACCTCTGGTGCAAAACACCAATGAGCCTCTGAACTTGCAGTTGTCGGATTTTATCCTAGTTCCACAGAAGGGCCTGATTAAGTTGCTAGCCTTTGGCAGGCAAAGGGTTACTTCTACTGATGTTGACATCATAGAAATACCAAGGATGTTCTGTGGAGTTAAGAGCAGGAGAAAAGGCACGCCAAGACAACATCTAAACAACAGCATAGCCGATAACAGTTGTTGCCAGTTGTGTGTTGTTTGAAAAGATGATGTAGACAGCGGGGGTTTGACAAGTCACTTTGTTTCTAGGACAACAGAATGGAGCCTGTTCTTCACTTTCATGTCATGGGAGTGGGTATTATATCTGCTTTCAGTTTCAGTAGCAGTACAGGAAAAGATCTGAAATGATCTCTTAGAATGGCCAGTCTGATTTGACTGCCCTTCTCTAGTGCGCTTACACATGATGGTCATCTGCTATACTAGTTTTGCTGAAATCTTACCTGCACTCAGACAGAGAGTAGTGGTTTTACCATCACTGTCTTTTGTCCTTGGCACATCGCATGCCTGCCTGCAGTAATCCAATAACTCTCCCTTTTGCTTCTGGTGACTTATGAAGCATTGTGGAATATATGGAAAAGAAAATGTGTGTGGCCTTTGTCTTCCTGTGACTTTACCTTTGAATTAAGACCTTTTTTTACCCAATCAGTCATTGTCTCATGTGGACCTCATTGAGTAAAAGTGCACATAACAAACTTTTGTGTTGGTATTATGCAATGCCTCATTGCTGCTCAGAAGATATAAAACAAATTCAGCAACTCAACTTTGTATTAAAATATACAAGCTGTAACTATATTTTCCCATTTGCGGAAATGTGTTTCTTTTTCCCATTATTATATATACAGTATGAATATTAGTCACATGGTGAGTGTGAGCTATCAGAACAGGGAATAGAAGTTTCTGGTAACTGTTCTGAATAGCAAAGTGCCACAATAGAATGAATTCTACAGTATATTGCTCTGCCTTGGGTAAGTGAGGGGAGATTCAGGCCTGATGGTGCTACTTCCTGTAAAATTTCTTACTCTTTCAATGGGACTTCCTGTCTAGTTAAAGATATCTCAGAATGTGCAGAAAGTTATTTTAAGATATCTGAAAATGTCTTTGAGATATCTCAAAATGTGCAAGGAGTTATTTTAAGATTTCTTGAAATGTATTCAATCTCGCAAATGCTCAAATTGCCAACTTTCATTATTTACACATTCTTGTAGTCTGCTTGCTAATACAATAATACTAATAACAAGAGAAAGACTAAAAATACAAATAAATACAATAATTAGTAAATAAATAATAATATTTGAATAAACTCTGTGTTTTGCGTATTCACAACTGTAAAGCTAATTTTGCCTACCCCTGTATATAGACCATACTGACATACTGAATTTCTCATTGTTATAATCAGAGATGTTTACTTAAATTTCTAGAAGATACTGTTTACATAAAAAAATCACTATAAATGCTTATTGTACTGTACATCCCATATACTGTACTGCATAGAAGTAATATCCCTTGGTTGCGGTTTGCATTATGCATACTGTAATTATGTAATGAATGAATAATAATATGTAATGTTCCAATAAAGGAAGCAGAATAATAATTGAACTGATTAAAAAAAAGCTGATGCTTAACAATTTGAAGTGCAATCGTAAAATGTCCACCATCTCTAAATAATTATGTGGAAATACTCTACCAAAGAAGTAAAAGAAGGCAGGCTGTTTTAATCATTTACCTTTTTCAGGAATACATTAATGGGAATAGTGTTGGGAAAAATAGCAATATTGTTTTCATTGAGTTCTGAACATTATACTCAGATTGAGTGTAGCCACAGCTGAATGAACAGAGACATTCAAGCGGTTCCTTGATCATGTAATAAAGACATGCAAGCTGTTATCTGTCAAAATAAATTAGATATCAAAGAAAGACTACTTACAAAATAGATTGCTTTGAAATTGGACATTTTTGATGAGACCAGGTGGAAAGAATGATCTGGTTTGAACTCATTTACGAGAAGGTACATTACAGACCAAACAAAAAAAACACCTAATATAAAACCATGTAAGGTAAAGAATGAAAATAAATGTATACAAGCTTAATGTTAATTTTGTCATGAAAGTATCATATATTTTGCATAATTCTTTATTTTGAATAAACATGGATTTTAAATCAATGTCCACACTTACTTTTCAAAGGAAAGTAATATTTTATAAATTATCAGTTGTAAAAGCAATCCTACAGACATCTTTAAATAAAATATTTTCTTTCAAATGTAAACAGCACAGCATATCGATTAAACTTTAATATCCATATGTAATGGTTTTCCTTACTGCGTGAAAAAACAGAATACATAAACCACTTACACAAGCTACCGACCGCATGTAAACCTTTTGTCTTCTCCTTAAATATCTGAAGAATGCACTATGGCAATCAATAAAAAGTAAGCAAAGTAATACTTTGAAACAGAAACTAGTACAAAATTAAGCAGTGTTTGTAAATTATTTTTTTTTTGGGAACATGCTTTTTAAATTACAAAGACAGGATCTTCATTAATGAATAAATCATTTTAATAAAAAAATATTGTTTTATGTTACTGTAGTTTTTAGGGTCCCCAAAAATTGAAATTTATCAAGAAAGTAGATTTAGTAGTCGTTCACCATCAGCCATATGGCAGAACAAAACCGCCACCTGTGACACTCTCATGTCACTAGCATGTGTATATGCCATTTACCTGCATGCAGTAGTCTTGTCAATAAAGGCCTTTATGTTCACATACTTGCTCAATGGCTGTCAAGTAATCACACGCCTAGCAACCAAACAAAAAACGCAAACATCCATACAAACTGCCAGCATCCATAGCTAATAAAACATACTGTATAAGGAGAATTCAAATAATAATAATAATATATTTTATTTATATAGCACCTTTTCAAAAATACCCAAAAAGAAGCAGACCATTTCCTAATGTGTCTCTGACACTTCCCATTGGTGATTGTAAATACCCACTTTGATGGTCTATGTAGTGAAAAACTGTTTGGTAGAAATGGAATTTTCACAGCTATTTTAAATTTAAGTGGCTGGAAAAGGAAATTCTTGAAAGGATGTTCAGAATATTTTTCAAAAGGCTAGCCAAAGTTTGGAGGAAACCAAACCATCAAAACCAAAAGAAAGCTCTGAAGCAAAAGCCACTTGTTACCCAACATTTTTCCTCAAAAATACTGTGTTTTTTGGAGGTGTGTTAGTCCTAAACTAATAAAATGTCTTTTCTTTGGTTTGAATAAAAATTTGGACGGTCACCATCTTTTATAATGGTGGCATGAGGTGTCTAAGTTATATAATATCAACAGATGACATTACAAATAACTGTATGGTGCCTATAAAAATAGTACAAAAAATGGTAACCTTCCTTGGCAGGAAAAGCAAACCACAAAATGTGAAAATGATGACATCACACAAATAGCTGTAAGCATATGTTTTAATTCAAATAAAAAAAACAGCACATCAAATAATTATAGAAAATAAATCTGGGTGATGCCAAACTTTGCATCTAAAGTTACTCAACCAACAAAGATTTGTAAAGAATGATTTCTTCAAAGCATGGTGCTCTTTTGTGAAGTTTTTAGGAGCAGCAGGAAGCACCATGTGACAAAAAAAGCCCTAGAAACCTGAAAAAGGAAATTAAATGGCAGAACAAAATAATGCTCACAATTGTTTGCTTCACCCCCTGAGTTTTTACACTCAATGTGGACAATTGCCTAAATCAACTAGCTTCTAAATGAACAATTAAACACCACAGCATCGAAAAGGTGAAAGAATAAATGCTTCTTAAATAAACAAAGGAAACAGGACTCCTTAAATGTATACAAAAATGCACAGGCTGAGAAAGGAAAAGAGCTTCAAAATAACTTAAGTAATTAAAAATTAAGTGGAAAGATTCTGACTACACCAACAAGATCAAAAGAGATGACAACCTGACCATGCTTCAAGGCCAGCTAATTTAGTGTCCCAAAATTGCTGCCAAGTTGAAGTGACCACCCCCCCCCATGATATTGTGATGTAGTGGTCATCTTGGACTCCTGGCAACAGTGGTGGATCACCAGTAAACAAAGTAAAAGGTCAGCCAGAGAAAAATATTTGCAAAAGACACAAAACAGCACTGAATATTCTTACCTGTCTGACATCAGATGCCAAGAATGTTTGCTCCATCGAGAATCCAAAATCACGTAAACTAAAATCATGGAATAGACAGCCTTTCCAATGGTGTCTTTGAGATCACAAGAGGGCAGGATTAGAGACCTAGACATGGGTAGGCTAGTCTCAAGGACCATAACATGATTCTTAAATGGCAAAACATGTCTGGGTACAACCTGTTAAAATATTTGTGATGAATAGTAGTGAAATCCGGCACAGCAAAGGCTACACCCACCTGGGCTTCTTCCTAAAACATTTGTATTTCAGGTAAATCCTTTTTTGCTCTTTTGAGGGTTTTGTTGTATTTATATATTTTTTAATGATCCTTCATTTTATAAAGATTTATTGTTGCCCTTTGTTCACAAGTCAGGGGTTTGTGGAAATCTTCTTCCTTGTAGGGAAGGACATTTGAGAAATTTTAAACTTTTTAAGCCAGTTCCTCATTTTTAGGCCATTTTTAGTTGATGGGGACTGGCTGACTTGGGGTGAGCCTGTTCTGGGCTGGCCAGGGAAAGACCTGGCTTACTCTCTGGGTCTCTTGGAGGCCCCTCTCCCCTTCTAGCCATGATTGTAACTCCAAATCATGACAGCTAAAGGGCCAGTAGTTCAGACAAAATTATATTTTACAAACTTTTTTTAAATAAAAATGTTTTTTTTTTAAATATTTCAGTCTGGTTTAAAGAAGCACCACAGCACAGAATCTGTACTTTTAAGGGTCATAAATGATTTCTTATTAATGAGTGACTCTAAGGATACTGCTCTCATTTTGCTGTTAGATCTGACTGCAGCATTTGATACAGTTGACCATGGCTTCCTTATTGACCATCTTGAGCAGTATGCGGGTATACAAGGAACTGCTTTGAAATGCTTCAGGTCATGTCTCACAGGGAGAAGCTTTTCAGACAACCTGGGTAATCTCTCCTCATCCACCTGAGGGGTCCCCCAATAATCTATTTTGCTATTTTTCTTTTTTCACTGTACATGTTGCCCTTATGATCCATTTTAAAAAAAACACAATACTTCTTTCATTGCTACACAGATGATACATGGATATATCTTCCACTGAAACTGAGCAAAACTAATTCTCTTAAACCTTTATTGGAACGTCTAAAAGTTTAAATGACAAAAAAGACCTTCTGGTCTTTCTGTACTTGTGCTCCTGTAATTAATTTTTGGCCCTTTGACAACCTACTGTGAACCCTGTAAAAGTCTTGTTGTGATATCTGATAATGCCCTCAAATTTTATAAACAAATTATCTCCATTGTTAAAGCCTGTTTCTATCAGTTCAGGGTGTTAGCCAAGGTCAATTCATGCTTTTGGACTTTTCTTGGCTTGACCTTTACAATTCACTATATGTTGGAATTAATCAGCCATTGTCTTCAGCTAGTCCAGAACACTGCTGCCAAGCTTCTAACAGGCACATAAAAACAGAGTCATATCCCTTCGTCTTCACTGGCTTCCTGTGCACTACAGGACTGAATTTAAATTTTTACTGTTTATTTTTAAGTCTTTGAATTGCTTAGCCCTTTTTTATCTTACTGACCTCTTACTCTCCTTCATGATCACAGAGGTCATCTGACCAGAAGCTACTGGTTGAGCTGAGTTTTAGACTTAAGCATAGAGGGGAACATGCTTTTGCAGTAGCTGTCCATATGCTATGGAATAGTCTGCCTTTTTATATTAGGTCAGCACCAGCTTTGGTCACTTTTAAATCCCACTTTTGCCTTAGCTTTTAAAATTTGTACATGAGTATTTATTTTTGGTGTACTTATTTACTGTATTTATATATCAAAAGTAAATTAAATTCAAAAGCAAAACACAACAAACTAACAATTTCAGGGAAAACAAAATCCATCCACGCATTTTCTAACCCTCATAATCCAATTTTATGGTTGCAGGTCCAAGCAGCATTCAAGTGTAAGTCAGGAGTTATTCCTTGACGGGTCATACTGTATGTTCCTCACAGTGTACATGGAAGCACACAGCCCCGCTCACTTGCTCCCTGGCCAGTTTAGAACTGTCAATCACCCTATCCTGAACAACTTTGCAGAGGGTAGAAAACCACAAAATTCAAAAACAGGTCCAAAATTTTGAACTCGGCCTACTGGAACTTTGAGGCAGCTGTACTATCTACTGGGATATCTTGCTAAAGACAAAAGAAAACATAGAAAAATTGAGCTATGAAGAAAAATAACAAAATGGTGAAAGGTTAGAAAAAATCGCTTTTAATCTATAGTGTGTTTTATCCCAGTCAGGCAATGCATATTTTTCATTGAGCCTTCTAAGATACCATTAATGCATTTATCATTTATTTATTTGGGATCACATCTCATTTTTATTATATTAAACCGCCTAATCATTTCACAGCTCTGCAAAGGTTATGTATAGTAGTTACTGTGCACACAATGGTTAATAATCCACAGGTTATGATAGTCGAAATGACATAAAGGATAACCTTTGTACATGCATTACACAATTAAAATATGTTTCATAATCACTGGCCAATACATTTTTAAGTATGACAATAAACACAAGAAATAACAATAAAAAGAGAAAAAGATTTTCTGTGCCTACTGCTCTTAGCTAATATCTTTGTAATATCTTTTTCAGTCTGTAAAAGGTATCCACTTCAATAATAGTGAACCTTTCACATCAAATGTTATGTTTTATTCAATATAAATATAGAATTGAAAACCTTTTCTTTAAGTTTACTTATTAATAACAAACAAATGTTATAGAATGCATTCTTGTTCTGTTCTTTAAAGGAAACAGATAATGCTCTGCTTTGAGATAGCTGTGGAAAGAATCTATTCAAGCCTGTTAGATGAATTCCACAAAAATCTTAGGAATGCAAGAACCTTTTAAATGGATAGTGAATCAGCTGAATTATTACACAGGGATGGTCACATGCCATCAATAAAACCAATGAAGACCTAAGGAAGTATAAAGATAAAATAGGTTTTATTATAGGGATGTTTAAACACAACAGAGAGAACACAAAGTACAACAAAAGAATACTTCTATATTATTCTTGAGCTTACTTGTAGTACTAGGGTGTTGTTGAGCTTGCTTGGAAATTCTGTTTAGTTTTAGTTAGTCTTCATGCTATATTTTTAGTTTAGCTTGTGTCGAGGATGCCGGGGTGACGACCTGGCCGGGATGCCTTGAAGGCCCGGAAGTGGGCGTGCGCCCATCTGGGATCACGTGTGGGCCGCCATCCTGGTTGCTTTGGGGGCCACGGGTAGAGGGCTTGGAAGCCCAACCCTGTAGGGACCCGTGGTCACCGCCAGGGGGCGCCCCAATACCTTGGGGACCCTGGACCTCAGCACTTCCGCCACACCAGGAAGTGCTGGGGGGAAGAAGAAGAGGGACACCCGGAGAGCTTCCGGGAGAACAGCCGGCATTTCCGCCACACTGGGGCGTATCCAGGGGGGAATGCCGGGAAGCACCAGGAGCTCATCCGGGACCAGATAAAAGGGGCCGTCTCCCTTCATTCGGAGCGGAAGTCGGGTGGAAGAGAGACGGAGCTGGAGAGAGGACTGGAGGTGGCCAGGAGAAGGAAAGGCACAAAGGACTGTGAGGCCTGGACATTGGGGGAATGGTGCAAGAGGCACTGGGGAGTGCACTGTAAATATTATAAAATAAACGTGTGTGTGGTGAACTTAAGATGTCCGTCTGACTGTGTCCGGGTTCAAGTCCACACTTGATGTATTTTGATATATACTGTATATTTTAAAAATGGACATAGTGAATGTTTTACAGATATTGATCAAATGGAATATACAGCGGAGAAAAAGGGAGCGACACCATTACTGTTTGTTCCTTTAGAGAGGAGGAAGTGAACTTTCCAGAAGAAAGCTGAGCTCAGTTCTGCTACATCCATGCAAGCCCCACCAATTCCAGGTTGATCCTTATACAGGGTGACAAAGAAAAACAGGAACTTTTGAAAAACCCAATAAAAATAGAAGAAATCCAACAAAAAAATTTTATTGACAGCAATTGAACCACTACAACTTGCCTTTTAAGAGACAGTAATCCAAATTATCAATGTCTGAAAATTACGTCCTGTAGATGTCGTCCTCTTGTACGTATGCATTCTTCCAATCTGCTGTTGAGGTTCCCCATTGATCGCTGCAACATCTCAGCTGGGATACCACAAATTTCATCTTGAATTCTTTGTTTCAGTTCATTCAGTGTCCTTGGCCGAGTTGTGTAGACCCAACTCTTAAGGTAGCCCCATAAGAAAAAATCACAAACGGACAAATCCGGTGATCTTGAGGGCCAGGGAATGTCACCGAATCTTGAGATGACACGGTTACTGAACATTTCTCGCACAGCTGCCATTGACTTTGTTTGTTCTCGGTTTGTATGGTTAAACAACAACAACATTTATTTATATAGCACATTTTCATACAAAAAAAATGTAGCTCAAAGTGCTTTACAAAATGAAGAATAGAAAAATAGAAGACACAATAAAAAATAAACATAAGTCAACATTAATTAACATAGAATAAGTAAGGTCCGATGGCCAGGGTGGACAGAAAAAACAAAAAAAAAAAATTCCAGAGGCTGGAGAAAAAAAAATAAAATCTGTAGGGATTCCAGACCAAGAGACCACCCAGTCCCCTCTGGGCAATCTACCTAACATAAATCAAAAAGTCCTCTTTGTAGTTAGGGTTTTCATGGAAGGACTTGATGATGATGGTCACGTAGACTTCTGGCTTTCAGTCCATCAATGTTGGAGCATCATGATGCTTTGAGTAGGTGGTGGTGGCGCAGGAAAAAGAAACAGAAGAGAGAGTAGGTGTCAGTACGGATTTTGGAGCCACTATGAATAGTTATTATAATGAATTGAACATACAGAGTATCAGTATTAAGTTAAAGTGAAGTTATAAAAAGGCCATGTTAAAGTAATGTGTTTTCAGCAGTGTTTTAAAGTGCTCCACTGTATTTGCCTGGCAAATTCCTATTGGCAGGCTATTCCAGATTTTAGGTGCATAGCAGCAGAAGGCCGCCTCACCACTTCTTTTAAGTTTAGCTTTTGGAATTCTAAGGAGACATTCATTTGAGGATCTAAGGTTACGATGTGGAATATAGGGTGTCAGACATTCAGATATATAAGATGGAGCGAGATTATTTAAGGCTTTATAAACCATAAGCAATATTTTAAAGTCAATCCTGAATGACACAGGCAACCAGTGTAGTGACATCAAAACTGGTGAAATGTGCTCGGATTTTCTTTTCCTAGTTAGGATTCTAGCAGCTGCATTCTGCACTTGTTGCAAGTGATTTATGTCTTTTTTGGGTAGTCCTGAGAGGAGTGCGTTACAGTAATCTAGTCGACTGAAAACAAAAGCGTGAATTAATTTCTCAGCATCTTTCAATGATATAAGAGGTCTAACTTTTGTTATGTTTCTTAAGTAAAACAATGCTGTCCTAGTGGTCTGATGAATATGCGATTTAAAATTCAGATTACAGTCAACAGTTACCCCTAAGTTTTTTACTTCCGTCTTAACTTTTAATCCTAATGCATAAAGTTTATTTCTGATAACCTCATTGAATCCATTATTGCCAATTACTAAAATTTCAGTTTTCTCTTTATTTAGTTTGAGAAAATTACTATTCATCCATTCAGAAATACCAGTAAGACATTGTGTTAGTGAATCGAGAGAGTCGGAGTCATCAGGTGCTATTGATAAGTACAGCTGTGTGTCATCAGCATAGCTGTGGTAGCTCACGTTGTAACCTGAGATAATCTGACCTAACGGAAGCATGTAGATTGAGAACAGCAGCGGACCCAGGATAGAGCCTTGTGGAACACCATATCGGATATCATGTGTCTTTGAGATGTGATTACCACAACTCACAAAGAATTTTCTACCTGCCAGGTAAGATTCAAACCAGTTTAAGACCCTGCCAGAGAGGCCCACCCATTGACTAAGGCGATTTCTAAGAATATTGTGATCAATGGTGTCAAATGCAGCACTCAGATCTAAGAGGATGAGAACAGATAAATGGCCTCTGTCTGCATTCACCCGCAAATCATTTACTACTTTAACGAGTGCAGCTTCTGTGCTGTGATTTGTTCTGAAACCTGACTGAAATTTATCAAGAACAGCATGTTTATTGAGGTGGTCATTTAACTGCATAATGACTGCCTTCTCTAGAATTTTACTTAAGAAGGGCAGGTTAGAGATGGGTCTAAAATTTTCAAAGGCAGAGGGGTCAAGATTATTTTTCTTGAGCATGGGTTTAACTACAGCAGTCTTAAGACAGTCTGGGAAGACCCCCGTATTTAATGACGAATTTACTATGTCAAGAATATTGTCACGCCTGATACTTTGAAAAACCTTGTTGGTTAAAGAGATATCATGGAGTTTAGTTTTGTGTCAGAATAAGACAGAACTATAGACTTAATGGGTTTGGTTATAATGCTTGTTTAATGTTAATAGAAACCTAGAAGTATGTTCCATTAAAAACAAGCAAAAAAAAACATACTGAACTAAAGGCTTATATTTTTATATCAATTGAGCTAAACAAACTACTTTTGGATGCAAATTATGTATTCAAATAAATTAAACCACAAATGGCTGAACCTAATACAGCAAAAAGAAAAGGAGAGGAATAACTTTGTCTCCACTGATCAATTCACTTTTCTACATTCCTACCTTTCCACTTAGTCATGCAGCATGTGGCATGTTAAATTTGAGGTGGAGAGAATTAGCAAATTTCCTGAACAATTGTTATGTCATTTAGCCTTGTAGGCATGGCATTTTCAATGAACAAATGAACCTGAACTGCTTCAAGTTTTCTATGTTCTGGCCTTTGCAGACATGGTGTTAATGGCTGTCGTCTTGCAGTATGTGGTCCTGGACTTGCATGTGTACTCTGATTGCTGCCACTTTTCAACCTTTCTTTGTTTTGCTCAGAAATAGGTCACAGCCTAATTTGTGATGACAGTGTAGGTGATTTGTTTTAGAAGATTTATGGGATTTTTGCCTTTAATCTGTAGAGCTCACAACATATCCTACTCTAAGACAATGTGCTTACAAATGCTGCCTTTGTTGCGTTAAAAAGTTCAATACAGAACACTGTCATTGTCATTTGTTGATCTCTTAGAATTGAATCATTAGCCGAGACAAGAATAGCCACTATACAAGAACAATAAGCAGTTCATGAGCAGAGAGTGGGAGCATGCAGTAATTGGATGGACAACCACAAAACAATAGAAACAACATACACACACACTCACAAACACACACACACATATATATTATTGCAGTTAGTCTTTTCAGGTACTTTAATAGTTCATATAGTTTTAGTATTTTTATCTCAGTTTTCATTATTTTATTTTAGTTTACAAAAAAGTTTTTTATTAATGGTTTATGTCTCATTTTAGTTTTCATTTATGATAATTACTTCAGTCTGATGTTCCATGGGGCCTTTAAGTTAGATTCTTTGACTATCACTAATAAGACATGGGAGGCTGGCCTGCTCACCCACAACACAGCACCATCACTACCTGTCCACCATCTGTCAATTCACTTCTTTTCCACACTCTGGTATCAACTTTCTTCTGTCAGTTGAGCCCAGAAGAGGCTTTTAAGCCCTGAGCACCACAGGTTGGAGAGCATTAAATGTGTGCTCCCTAATGACTTAGAGGAACCCAACACACTGCCTAATTTACAGGAACCCAAAGACACATCCTCAAGCATCTTGGGCCAAACATGATATTTTTATTTCCCTACATTTTGATACCTTGATTAGGGCCTTGCTTGTCTGGTAACACCACTTGATGACTACAGAGTCACTAAACGTGATTTATTTATACAATATTTAAATAGATATGACAGCTTGAAATCACTTTTTTTTCTAACCCCCATATATAATGATTTATTTAATCTTAAGGAGGTACTATGTAATCTAATTCTGGTTTTATACCACTAGTATTATGTTTGTCCCTTTATCACTGGCAGCTGGTATGTATTGTTATTTTTTCCTAACATTTATTAAATTGTCATTAAGATCTATAACACATGGATAAAAAAGCCAATAAAAGGCAAAAACACTGCAATTAAACTAAAATAGCATATTATATTGGTTTCATTTATCTTATTAATTAATCACTATTGAAAAGCCTTATCATAGTACCATTTAGTCAATTCTTAGTTTAAATATTTCAGTTTGTATAGTATGTACTTTAGTTGGCATGTGCTTTTAATGACTTGCCAATTTGCGATTCTGTTTAAGCTCAAAATTCTGGATAATGTCTTGCCTGCCTCTATATACCAAATGTACCTGATTTGTGAAATGATGAAGGAATAATTGTAGTCCAAAAACCTTTAAATGGAAAAGAAACAGCTGGTTTCAGAATTCT
Source organism: Polypterus bichir lapradei (assembly GCA_026402145.1). Taxonomy (NCBI): domain Eukaryota; kingdom Metazoa; phylum Chordata; class Cladistia; order Polypteriformes; family Polypteridae; genus Polypterus; species Polypterus bichir. Next base: position 59,244,092 of record JANRMT010062819.1, read on the forward strand.
TCAATGCAGAGTCTTGATAGTACTTTGTGTCCCAATACTATAAACTGCAAAAGATTTTTAATCTCATAAGCTCTTATTCACTAAAAGAGTACTAATGGATGGATACTTTATAGGTTTTTACATTAACAAGACAATACAATATTTGTCTATAATAATTTTAACATCATGTAGTCTTTTTTTGCTAATGTAAAATGTAGATTCTGGAGGGAATGCTGTTTATTTCTTAAAATGTATATGAGCTTCTACATTGAGCACACTCTGAGAGTGAAGAATAAATCAAGTACTGACCTTCAATTTATAGAGGCAGAGCATTCAATAACATAACTTTTTCAAACCCAGTTCAGGGCTGTGCAGGGGCAAAGTCTACCCGGATAGAATTGGGTATAAGGCAGGAAATAACCTAGGGTAGCAATTCATCGCAGGACTCCCTTGGACCCACACCCACACAAATCCATGCAGAAATGAGACCATGTAAACTCCACAAAGTGATTATTCAGGATTTGAGCCCAGGGAAATGGATTTATAAAGCAGTAGTTTCTAACTTTTGTGTAAAATCTACCCTTAATAAGTGTCCAGCAGTGTTGAATTTTAAAGTTAAAGCTGGGAAATTCCTTTCATAATTTTAAGCAATTTGATCAAGTATGGTGACATAGGAAGATGATGTTGAGAGATGAAGAGAGAGAAGTTGTAACAAAGGAAAAGACCAAGCAAAGCAGCAATTGTATTGAAATAATTTAAAGCGTTAGGGGATGTTGAGCAGGTTTATTCACTGGATTGTAAGAATGCAAGTATGAAAACTTTTGTCTTTGAAAAGTTGTTGAGGACTGCAGCAACAGTGGATAGCTGTCTCATTACATTTTGCTAGTTAAAAGAAGGACACTGAATTTATTTATTTACTGAATACTGATTTATATCAGTATTTCTGGGGCTGTGCTGTGAGGATCCTGTGTTTTACAGAGTATATTGATGTGGAATGCAATGAAAGTGCCAGGTTGATGCCATGAGTAGTCTGTGGACTTGTACAGCATATGATATCCAACAATTTTTATTTATAATCAATATAAAGTTACCGTATATGTATTTTTTCCTTGTGAATATCAATTGAGATATAACTCTGGCCAAGCAACTGAACTGGGCTAAACTGTAGGGATATTTCCTGAACATGTGTTTAATAAACATTTTTTTTCTTATATTCATACAGTATAAGCAAATAAGTGAATACGTGTATATACTGTATGTGCATAAAAGAAAATGGGTATGTTATGTCGATAACTTAAGGTTGAATGTTCACAAAAAATTACTTTGAATTATTGTAACAATAGATATAACTACAATTGAATCATTTAACTTATTTGTTGTATTTAATTTGACTGTGTTAGATGTGCATCCCACCAATAAATTTATCCCATGCTCTAAAATAATGAGTCAGTTTAATGGTGGGAGAGCTACACTTAAATTGAACAGGTTCATCTTTTTCAATCTTTCCTCATAGCTCCTACCTCTATAGTCGTGGAATCAACCTAGTTGTTATCATCTGAACTTTCTGTAGCACTACTGTGTCTTTTTTTAATATGGAGATTAAAACTCTACACAGTACTCCAGATGATGCCTCACTAGTAAGTATAATCTCCCGTTACAACTCGTGATATTTAACCTAACATCCCATTAGCTTTCTTGACCACTTCTGTATACTTCCTAGATCTAGATATTGATGAGTGCACTATCCCTTCTCAGTCCTTCTTAGGTTCCAGGCATCCCATTGTGTGTTAATATCTAAAATGTTGACTTCCTGTGTGCAATGCATTAGGATTGCTTACATCATATGTTATCTACTACAATTGTGTCCAAGCCTGTATGCTGTCCCAGTTGCTCTGTATAAGTTTAGCTAATTCTACATTATCTGCCCTTCCACTTAATTTGGTATCAGCAGCTTATTGATTATTATATCATGTCCAGATTGTTTATATATATTACAAAGAACAGTGACCCTGCACTGCTTCCAGAGGGATGTCACTACCCAGTTCTAAAAAAGTTCTATAATTTGTATATTTGAGCTAATTTTGTACCCACCACGACAGCACCCTGAATTCACACTTCTTTTAGTTTGATAATTAACTTTTCATGTGGTACCTTCTCAAAACGTCTTCTGAAAATCAAGATAAATAATCATAAACACCTTATGACGGTGTGGGTCAGCCCCATGCTACCGGGTCCTTCTTGGGAGCCTCTTGAACCCGCTACCACTGATAACGTACCTGAGGGATGAGCCATTGGATGATGACATAACACATAAACAAAGCAAAATTAGATCAGACAGTGTCCCACTAAATAGTGCAGTAGTCAAAAATCCATAGTAAATAAATAATCCATAAATACAGGGTGAAGGTTAAATCATTCAATAAATAAATCCATTAAAATCAGAGGTTAAAACCAGAGAAAAAAATGAGTCCCTGTGCTTCCTTATCAAATGCAGCATCTTCTCCTTCTGCGAAGTCCGGACAGGTGCAGTCAAGTTTCAAAGGCCTGCTCAGGTCCCTATTGTCCCCATTCAGCAATCTTGGGATGACATGATGAGCCGCACACGTTTCCCACCGACAGTCCCTTGGTGTCCATTGGAAAACTGCATATCGGACCACTTCTATCCCCCTGGCAAAAACTCAGTAGGAGAGCCTCTTCCCCATCTTCTAGAGCCCTGAGACTCTCTTCCAAACACTTGCCTCACTCAGTTCAGCATGGGTGTTCTCTCTATCTCCATGTCTACCTTTTTTTTCATTTCTCGCGCTAGCTCTCCCTCATATGCCTCTGTGGGTTCAGCACCTCAATCACACACTGCAGAAAGCTTATGAAGCAATTGAGACAGATCACACCCTCACATGCAGATGTGCCTTGCTCCGTTTACTCCACCAACCTTTTGCAGCTGCGTGAACACGCACACCCATGGAGAGCGAGCCAGCCATTCAATTATTTGTTTAAGAATCAGCCACCCTTTTCTGATCCGCAGACCCGCTATACCACACAACTCTCTTATTGTATACTTTTCTTACTTCCTCATAGAATTTCAGTATATTATTTCAACATCCTTCACGTTACCCTTCTCTCTTGCTGGCAAGTCTATTGTCTCTTCTTCCTTCATTCATCTTTTTCTCTTTTCTTGTGCCAGCTCTCTCTCATATGCCTTTGTGGGTGCAGAGCCTCAATCACATACTGCAGGAAGCCGATGAAGCAATTGAGACAGACCGCACCCTCATATGCAGGTGTGCCTTACTCCATTTACTCCATTAACCTTCCGCAGCTGTGTGAACACGCACATCCATGGAGATCGAGCCAGCCATGCAATTATTTATTTAAGAATCAGCCACCCTTTTCTGAGCCGTGGACCCACTATTCCACACAACTCTCTTATTGTATGCTTTTCTTGCTTCCTCATAGAATTTCAGTATATTAGTGAATCATGACCTTCCATGTATGAACCCATGTTTTCCATTTGCTAATACTCCTGTTCTAGACAGGATCTTTCCCTCAATAATTGCTTCCGTTAATTTACCTGTGATGTACATTAAGATTACTGGCCTGTATTTACTTGAATGTGCCCAAACAACCTTTTTATACAATGGGTTAATATTAGCTAGATTTCAGACTTTAGGAATTTCCCTAGTATGCAGAGATTTTCTAAAAATATGTATTTATGTATGTACTCACTAACTTCCTTAAGCACTCAAGGATAAATGTTACCTAGTCCTAAAGATTGGTTAGATTTTAGCCTTTTTAATCTAAGCAGTACTTCTCCCTCTACAATTTGCAAATCACTATCTCCTTAGTAGTTTCTGTTACTTTTGGGAGGTTATCGACTTCTTCACTTGTATAAAATTCAACAAAATGCAAGTTCAAAGCATTTGCTCTTTCAATGTTAGTATATTATAGCTCATTTTTACCATTCCTAATACTCTTCACCTCCTCCTTGACTGTTCTTTTACTCCTTAAAAATTCAAAGAATTTCTTTGGATCATTTTCTACCTTTCTATCATATTTCTCTCCAACAGCCTTTTAGCCTTCCTAATATCTTTTTTCTCTGCTACTGCCATGCACTGACATGCTCTATGGTTAGCAATTAAGTTATTAGTTTTATATACTGTACTTTATACAGCTGTTTATTTCTTTGTAACTTATTTTTTTAATTCCTTATTTATGCCCACAGAGTTCTCTTTAATTTCTTAGTGCCTCTAAATTTGGAATAAACTTGTAATCATTTTTTTAATTATTTAATAAATAAAATATACAGTATATGTAAGACACTTGTAAACCTGTTCCACATCTCCTCTTCTGTCTCTACACTTAAAAGCTTTTCCCAATTAATATCACTTGGGCTTTGTTCCATTTGATCAAAATTTGCCATTTACATTTAACTTTTTTATTGTTTCAAGATGCACCCTGCTGACTGTGAAATCTGTCCCCTGCTGCTGGGTAAAGGGTCTGTTCAGATTGCCTGAAATCCAGAGAAGAGCTGCTAACATACTCTGGTACAGGAGTGGGCAGGAGGCTTCCTGACTGCCTAGATCTTTAAAGAGAGCTGGGGACTGGAGTTGTTTTTGGTTTATAGCTGCCAAAAAGAAGTACTAAATGGAAGCGGAAAACCTCGGCTGAGTACATTCTGTGACTTTAAAGTATAAGTCTGGTATTTTTATATATTCAAAGTTATTTCTTCACAGTTGGGTGGTGTATATTAAAATTGGCAAATAAAAAATACATCCACTGTGAAGCAGCAAAGTTTTTGATTTAAGAAAAAATGCTTTCTGTATTTATGAAGCATTCTTGTGATAGTGAAAGGAAACTAGAAATAATTAATTTAAGCACCGATTCTTAGAACTATTTCCTGTTCACTTGTCTGCTCACAGCTGCGGTTGGGAGTGGAGTAAAATAAGGAAGTCGATGAGCATGAAACTAAACATGTGTCTAAAGCTATTTGGATCTATTTTATTTTGCCAAGAAAATAGTTAGAAAATGTCCATATCTAAGGTGTAAACAAAAACTAAGAAGAAAGCATTTACAGTTTCCTTCGTACTCCTTATGGTAATCATGATACCTTAAAGTTATGGCTTATAGCATTTAGTATGGATGTAAACACTCAAATGGAGTTCCTACTGAAAGTGGACTTGTGAATTTGTAATTATAATTTCTCTGTGGACCAGTACTTGCAGAAAAAGAAAACATGTTCCTGATAACCCATCATTGAAGTCAACTGCAGTTCCAAACATATTTCAGGTGAATAACAATGGCAGTGTTGTTTACTAGCATAGTGTATACTGTGTGGCTGAGTAGCTCTTATATAAGGCAGAACAATTGTTAGTGGTACTGCTTCTAAAATGTAGTGTCATGGGTTTGAATCATGTGCCTAATCATTGTCTGTGTAAATAATAATAGTAATCCCCATACAGATTCTCAGAATCTCTCACACATCAATGTCGAATAAACATTTAACACTGCAAAAAATGAGATCATTAAAGAAACTGGCTCTAGTGAAAGTTGTCCATTTGGTCTTTAGGTGTCGATTGTTTCTTCCATCTTAAATTTGGAAAATTAAAATATGCCTCTAGAACTCCATGATTGATAATAGCTGAAAATATGTCTTAATCAGTAACATTCATTTCCCGACACATTAAAATTTTCCAGTAGTGGAAGCGGCACACCCTAGTTTCCTGCAACAGAGGCACTCTTCCTCAGTTGCCATTACTTCACATTTTCCACAGTGTTCTTTGCATCATTGTAACTTCCAGTTCAATATTTTGACTTTGGTCTTTTTGTCTCTCTAGTTCTGCTCTCCTATCTGTTCTTTCCTCTTTGATCTGCTGGAGCTCCTCATCAGTATATATACAGTTCAGCAATTATATAAAACATATCCTTGTTTTCATAGTCGGACATGTTACTGTTTTAAAAAGATAGGTAACTGTGCTAACCAAGTAATCAATTTTTAAAATGAAAATGGCATGCCCTGGTATTTACAAAACCAACATGAGGAACCACGCCCCCAAGAAGGGGGGAAAGGTTATGCAGTGCAAGAAACTGTTGGCGAGAACTGGTGCAGAGAGTTTTTTTTAATGGCCAAATCTCACAAATCGCTTATTTCCTTTTTTTATCCACCTTAATAAAAGGATATATCTTTGTATATGTCTGTCCAGTTGCCCTGTCATTCCAAAAGATGGAGTAACAGAAACATTTTCAGTATGAAAATACATTGCAAGTGTCATTCCAATATATGTTGCATCACAAACATTAACACAGCTTTTACGAATCCCATACCAAATGGCAAATAACAGAAACGTATGCAGTGCATGGTGCATTGAAAACCTTAATGCTGAGGTCTATGCTGATTACTTAAATTTAAACTGATTTTACACAGGTTGCACCGCTAGTTACTTTCTGAAGCAACTTGGATACACTGTTTTATATTTGTACATTCTCAAAACACAGATTAATATCCTATAACATTCTTACCATAAAAAATGGACATATTTGGTAAGATATTTTTTTTTTTATGTTTAGACCCATGTACCCTCAAGCCCTATTATAAGCTGGTCTTTTTTAAATTTATAAAAAAAAGTGGATCACTTTAGAACACAATTTTATGTGGCAAATTAATATATTCAATGATTTTGAAGAAATAACTTCAACTTGAAACTTACCAGACTTATCCCTTAAGAGATTATGAGAAGGATTAACCTGACTTCCTAAAGTCCAGTAGAAGGACGATGCCATGCAAGTAGAGGAATATGTGGCCAACAGAAAATAAGAAAGGCTTAATTACCTCTTGAAGCAATGGGGAATAAAAAATGGCCTTCAATTTGCCACAGATATCTTTGGCACACCCTTCAAATATGCCTGTGCTGAACATATACTTTGTCTATTGAAAGAAAATCAACACAGTTTAATTCTGGTCAACAGGGGTGTTCAGGTTCACTTAATGTTTAAGGCTGGTGTATTCTTGCTAATGGAAGGTCAAAATAAAAAAAAATAATTAAAGAAAATAATTTATATTAGTGCTTCCAATCCTCTATATGTGTGACAATAACATGCATCTTAAAAAAGCTAAATGCAAATGTTATGGTGACTTTACTTGTATATTTTGAGGTAGTATTTATTTCACTTTCCTTTTTTGTAAAAAATTAACAGTGCATATAAACTAGCTAAAAGGCTGCCCTGCATAAAACATACAACTGATAAATATACTGTATTATCTAATGTATAATGCATTGTAATACAAATGGTCATGTAGGGAGCTGTAAGAACTTTCATAATAATAATAATTCTTTGCATTTATATAACGCTTTTCTCATTACTCAGGGCTTTAGAAATTAATCTCCAGGTATAGCTTAAAGTGTTCATCAAAACAGTTTATTCAAGATAGAATACATTTGAACTATTAGTTTGTTTCAGTTTTTAATTCATTAATATCAGTTTACGATTATTTTAAAAGATAAGCATGCCAGTCAGTGGTCCGATCATGCTTAAATGCATATGCAATACATTGCAAGTGATAAAGCAAAATAAGAAACACTGCTAGATATCAATCATTAAAAGAGCATTTTGGATAAGAATTCACTATTCCATACATATATTACTGAATGTAATGCAAATTACAACAATTTTAGCAAGATAAAATTGGATATTATCACATTTATAATTTTATTCCCCATAGCAGAATTTTATCTGAGTCTGATTTTCATAAATGTCTGCAAATACTTGATAAAGAGTGGTTTCTCGGGGCCAAATGCATCTGGTATTTTCTACTGACAATGTTTTTGTATGACTGCCAAGAAAGCCAGACTGGCAACAATAAGTTTTTCTTTTATAAAAGTTTTACTGATAACACACTGTGTTGACCAAGATTATGAAGTTTTAATTTGAAAACATTATATACATTGTGACACTAGGGGTCGTTGTTGCTCCTCAAACCGCGCAGACAAAACACGTTCAAGACACCAGGAAAAAGCACCACTAATATTTTTAATTATTTTCTTCAATAAAGATTGTGCCACAGTGCACCAATCACCCCAATAAACAGTCATAAATCAATCATATTCAACAATAATCCTCCTCTCCACCCAGCAGCTCTGTCACACTCCCTCCCAACTCTGGCTCAGCTTGCGGGGCTTCCCAAAGTCCTTTGAATAGTCCGTCACCAGGAAGTGCTCCTGTTGTTCAGTTAATGTGATTCACTAGCACTACCGGGTCAGTTGAAGATTCATATTTTTCTTCAGCCGGAAGTACTTCTGTCCTTCCGTCCCCACGACTTGGGAGTACTTCCGGGTTATAATAGAAACAACAATCTTCGTGTCTCCCTGCAGCATCCCCTAGCGGCACCCACGGTATCTATCAGGGCTGTGAAGCTGAACTCTATTTTCCATGATGCCCTGCGGGAATCCAGGGCACCTCCATGTTACAAGAAGGACTCCATCTAGCGGCCTGGATGTATTGGCCGGAATAAGCTGCCGGCAATCTCTCACAACATTTTCATTGCAAAGATCTTTTTAAGTACACGCATGAAGGCACTGTTAAACCAGAGCTGCACACAATTGCTCAGTATGGCATTTACACATTTTCTTCATATTAGATAAGAAACATGGAGATTAGGGTGACTAGTTACAATGATTACTTAACATGATACCACTTGATGTATGGCAGGGTGTGACAAAACCAAAGTAAGGTCCAGCAGTAACTACACACAACTACAAAATAAAGATCATGTTGCATACCAATAGCAAAGCATCGCACTGAGTTCCTTGATTTACCAGGAGAAATTATAGCCTACATTGATCTAACAATTTAATACGACTCCATTAACGTTTAATAAAAGCAGCCATTAGCAAAGTCAATAGTTGACTGAGCAAATGTTTTCAATCTTTCTGCATCTTGAATTCATTTTTCCCCCTGTGCTGCTGCTGTTGCTAGTCTGGCTCCACAAAAAATATGTTTGAAATTAAGCAAATGTGGAGAAATACATACAATAAATGCACACACATTTTACCTCGGATCCCTTGTTAAAATAGGGTTTTAAGATAAAAAAATCACAAGGGAATAAGTAAATTATTTTCTTTAAGTGGAAAGTCAAATCTTTTAGTCAGGCTGCATGATAACTAATCCAAGAATGATAACTGAAAGTGGATGTGTGCAATCACCCACCACTTATGCCGCACATCTTTGATTTTCTGTATAATATAGGTCTTGCAACAAAGAGTTACATGATGGATTCCTAAAATACCTGCATAATATGGAAACTCATTCTTACCATATTGTACAATGATGTATATTTCTTAAGTTACATTCAGCATTTATATAATCAAATATGATAAAGCATGTTTCAAATAATACTCATTTATGATAATGCTATAATAATGTGCAATAATGCTAACCTCAAGCATTAGAGACATTAATTGAAAGAGTGCCAAAATGGACATTATTCATACAATTAAAGCTGTTTTTTTTGTGGCACATAAGATACTTTAGATTGTATTTTTATTTGCTACATTCTCAATTTTAGCTTTAAATGAAACTTATCGAAAATGCTAATCCTTCTTTAATGACTTCAGCACTTTTGGCTAAGCTTTGGGAGAGCACCATCATCACAGCAAACATTGTCTTGGGTTAGGATAGCTATCAGTAGAACTCAATCTTGGCCACATCCCAGGACAGACCTTTAACTAGAAACAGAGATTCTTCATATCGGTTGGGTGCATCTCTTCAGGGCTTTTTTTTTTTACCCAGAATAATGTTTCATGCTCCAAGGCTAATGAAGTCTTCTAATGGTTTCAGAAACATAAGAATGAATTCCACTTAATGGATTTGCCCTCTCACGTGTCATACTACAGTCAAACTGAGTATCTGGGAAATGAGATGTGACCATGTTTATGAGGTAGAGATTTACCACTAGCTAATTTCCAAAAATGATACACATTGAAGTCAACATGGCTTAGCATGCAGACTTCATACCCTGCTGACTATGAAGTATTTTTAGGGCAAATGAAAGACCAGCTAACTATTGTCTGATAAAGTGGTCTCTCAGATAATGAATGTAGGATTCAACAAAGACAAATTTTTATTCAATCAACCAATTTCAATACATACAGTATCTATATGCGCACCTGGGGAGTCGCTGTAACTAACTGTCTTTTGTCTTCCACCTGCAGTTCCAAGAAGACCCATCTGGGGAACCAAGAGAAGACTCCACTGTTTTGTTGAGATGCAATAAAAGAGGGGCCTGCTAATAGATAGATGTCTCATTTCAGACCCGGACCTGTTAAAGGATGGAGCTCCGGTGTGACATGAAGTGTTCAACTGCCATCATCTATTGTTGGAGGCTGGATTCGCCTAGTTTGTGTTTTATGTACAGTACAAGGCACTGTTCTTCAATAAAATAGGGTATCCTAATTGTCTCCACAACAGTTTATTTGGACTTCTCGCATCCTTTAGGCAATTACAAGTGGCCTAGTTGGCAGGATTTGGCCAGTACCAAAAATGTCTGGCCCAGTGGACCTGACAGCAATTGTGCAGCATCTTGCTAAGCAGGCAACATAGCTGCTGGTGTAAGCTGGTGCATAGCAAGCTGAGATGGCAGAGGCAGAGGTGTACTGCAAAGCCACTAATGCACAGCACCTACGATGGGTACTTTTACACATGCATCCCCATGATACCATTTAAACCAATTTGCTGTATTAATCTTCAAAAGGAGTGCATGGTTTAAAGGGTGGCATTCACCTTTCTAGTCCATGTACTTCCCGACCACATAATCCGCCTGGTACTAAGACTGTCCTGGGCCAATATGGAGGGCCCTGTAGAACTCATCAAGTGCCACTGCACCACATTACAGACCAAGAAGCCAAAATACAAGAAAAGCCCCAGAACCATCCTAGCCCTTAAGCTGGAGCCTGTCCCCAGGGAGGAAGGAGAGAGCAATCTCCAGCACCTGTCAGCTGCTATCTCTGTGGAGAACAAGGGCACATCATCACAAACTGACCTAGGCTGGAGGATGCAATGGACTGTGGATGGGCCCAAGGAGGCAGGTACTGTATTGATTCTGTACCTAACCCTCTCATGGCTCCTTTTTAAGGCGCAGCTAGATTGAATAGACACATCCCATCCACACCTTCTATGACGCTGGCAGCAACACCACCATTGTTGCAAGCCACTCTATCCAGTCATAACAGTATGATAGAAAAGTGCTCAGCTTTACCTGTATTCACATGAGTCCTGGAAATATCCATCTGCATCCCGCTGGGTTTGCTCCAATGGGCAGCTCCACAGGATGAGGGTGGTGGCGATGTTGCAGCCTCCTTACGCTGTGATACTGGCCAGAAACTGGTTGCAGAAAAAAAACAAGGACATGTTGTATCTTGGCAACACAGGGAAACACAGCCTGGCCTAGGATGGCACCCCTCTGTCCCAAGGTGATGCCCCATTCATGCAAAAGAGCAGGCAACAGCTTGGCCATCCAGTATGACATGACCATCTTCTGTGTAGAGGGTGGCAACTTGCCAAGTACATCAGTGGTAACTCCCCTGTGGAGCTGAATGCATTACGGGAGGCCATGCCAGATAAATTGGCCTCACCACAGCTTTACCATTGCTCCTGGCCCTTGTCCTATAGATGAGAGCAGTGGAATGATGACTCACTGAAGTCTGCAAGGAATTTTGTAGTTTCCGTTAATGGGAAACCAACCAATGACTCCAAGCCATCTGGGCTGCATTTTGTGCTCAGTAATGATTTAGTGGGTCACTAGGGAAAGAGATGGAGCCATCTGCTTGTCCCATGAGCCTAGTGCCATGAGATTTGTGACCTGGCACACACCCATCTCCCGGGAGTCCATACAGACTTAGGGAAAATGTTAGATCAGATCACCGCATGATTTTATTGGCCTGGTATTTGCGAGAAGGGTGCACGACTTTTGTAGGTCATATCTGGAGTGTCAGTTAACCCAGATACATTAATGGGACCCCGCACCCCTCATCCCAATGTCATTAATAACATTCCATTCGAGCAGATTGGCATCGATATTTTCGGACTGCTCAGACCCTCAGGAGGGGGCCACAAGTACATGGTCATTCTTGTAGACAAAGCCACCCACTACCCATAGGCATTCCCCTGTGAGTGGCTAATGCCAAAACAATTGCACTGGAACTGGTGGAGGTCTTGGCAAGAGTCGGTATCCCCAAGGTGGTCCTCATGGACAAATGAACACCTTTTTTCATCAGGGACATTAGGGAGGTTGCCAAGTTACTCTGCATCACCCACCTCAGAATATCCATCTATCATCCCCCAAATGGACAGTCAGTCTGATTGAGCATTTTAATCAGATGCTCTAAAAGATACTGTGAAAAGTAGTGCAGGCAGGCGAAGACACTGGGATCAGCTCCTGCCTCAGATTTTGTTTGACTTCAGTGAGGTACCTCAGGCCTCTGTGGGATTATGCCTTTTTGAGTTTTTCTACCGGAAGCAAGCCTGTGGCTTGCTTGATCATTTAATGGGGACCCCTCCCAGTTCATATAATATACTATAATATGTTGCAGGTTTGCACAACCACTTAGCCAAGCTGTGGCCTCTGGTCAAGGACCTCATGGAGTCAGCAAAATGTGTGCAAATATAGCTGTGCAACTGAGGCTTCAGCATCCACAATTTCCATCTGGGGATCAGGATTATGGTCTTGATGCCCACCTCCCACTCCAAGCTTCTTGCCCTTCTGACAGAGTCCTTAGGAAGTGTGGGATTGGAGGGGATTGGTAGACTATTTGATCTCCCTGCCTAACCACCCCCTATGGGTCCATATATATCTGAATAGTTTCTTCAAGGCTTGGCAGTTATGTCAGAGACCTCAATTTCAGGAAGACCCTTAGCCCCTGGCAGAAGAGTAAGCCGGGAGACACCATCACTTACATTAAAGGCATGGTGGATGCCAAGATAGGCCAGACATCACTGATTACCATTGACTTTATCACTCAGACTGAGATCCTGCTGAGGAAGTGTTTGTACCACCTCTTAAATTCAAAGAAGGATAAGATCGATTTGAGGATTCTATAGCCACAGTGTCTAGCCTAGCCCTTTTGTTCTCATGCTCTAATGAGAATTGCCGTTTTTGTAACAACTTTCACTGGCTTAACCAGGCCTCCCGTTTCAATGCCTATCTCATTGCCTTCACATGATAAAGACCTATTGGCAAATTCATCTTACTGACTCTGCATAGGAATAGACAGCATTTAGTACCTCCAGTGGTCACTGACAGTATTGCATCCTACCCTTACCACTACACAGGGACCCAAGCACCTTCCAACATCTGGTGGATAGACTGCTCAGACCTCATATTGCCTGTAGTTCTGCCTAGCTCAATAACATGTTCATCTATTCCAGCACCAGGTAGGAGCAGATACAGCACATCCTGGCCGCCCTCTGCACCATTCATGACACTAGTCTGCGGATCAACCCCAGAAATTTTTATTTTGGGTTAACTGAGGCCAAATATTTGTGGCCGGAAGTGGGCATCAAGAAACAGAAACTTGAACTAAACCTTCTTACTCTGCTGACCCATGTTTATCATAACTTTATTCGGTGCTTTAAAGGTCTTGCAGGATTAGTTCACCATATGGATAAATGTGTGATGCTGATCAAGTCAGTCAAAGTGACTCCAAAAGTCTAATGAATGAGTTTTCAGTATTTAAATAAATTTAAATTCTATTTGTGAAAAATGCATTAAAATTAATTTAATTTCATTAAAGTGAAAATTTAGTAAGGTTAATAGTAAAATCAAACATCTAGTCATATGCTCATAAATGATGTACATCGCACTTGAATGTATCTGCATCTTTTTCATCTAAAAAATAAACCTACAGTTTATCTGTCAGAAGGTGATCTGGAGTGGTCAAAGGTAACATAAATAAAAATACACTTGAGGAAAAAGCTGTGAGCTCACTGGTACAAGCTCATTTAAGTGGAAGGAGACAGTAATGCATGTAGGATGTGGATCTGTGTTAAAAAAAGAACTGTGGATTCTCACACATATCCTCTGTATTGCGGCTGTTTTGGCTATCAGTGGATGTGTACTCCATTATGAAGTTCAGTGTTTTAGTGTTTTTTGGTTTTCTGTTATATCCCTGAAAATATGCAGTGCTTCAACAATATACATTTTCTCTGAATACTCCTACTAAGATATTTTTCATTCTAATGATTGTATCTAATGTCCCCATTGTTTTATTTTTATTACTTTGACCACAACAAAAACTAATAAAAAAGATGTGTTGGGTAAAAGTGCCAAACGTAAAGGAGGACAATCCAATCATTTAATTTTATATAATTTAATAACATGGTTTAGGACTTCTTTGAGGTATATCAGCTAAAACTGTTCAGAACGGGGTTGTGTTTCCCAAAAGCTTTGTTTAACGCTTAGAACATTGTAAAATTCATCCTTAGGAATGATCATTAATTTATAAGTGCTTCTTAAACCCCATTGCAACTAAAGTAGCTCCATAAACCCATTGTAAATACGTTCTTCCCGTCTCATCCAGTAATTGCTACGTGCTTCTTAAACGGGCTCTTCTTGAATTGACCATAGCCACAGGAAACAGTTTCCAGAGATTACTCTGAACATTTGGAATACTAAAATTTATACTCGAGATTATAATATTTTATTAATGCATTAAAGCATTTATAGTATGACATTTTATAGATAAATTGTTAAACTAATTTAAATAATTTAAACTGTGAATCACTACAAGTTTAAAAGTTAATATTTTTGTGTTGGGTAGCATAGTGGTGACATTGCTGAAATGCAGTAAGGAGACCAGGGTTAGCGTTTCAAAGTTTGCATGTTCTCCCCATGTCTGCATGGGTTTCCTTTGGGGTGCTTCATTGTCCTCCCCTGTCCAAAGACATGGAGGTTAGGTGAATTGGCGACACTAAAATGATCTTGGTGTGTGAGTGGTGTTATCATTCGATGCTAAGTTTATGGTTCAGCCACACTAGGGTACACTGGCTCTTGGGCTTTGAAAATTTGTTTCATTTACCAGGATTTCAGTCATTAAAAACAAAGCAAAGACTCCACGGTACTAATCCAGATCACATTATTATTTTTTGTCAATTTTATTTTGATACATCCTGTCATCCACCTCTTCTTCCTCTGATATTGACTTTTTTCTTAAAACTTTATTTCTTCCGGCAGCCTTTGGAGTTGGAGGCTTCTCTTCTGGATGGTTTTATTTCATTTACTAAACTAAAAGAGGTGGTGAATCCATGAACTGAGGGAAATCTCCATGCCTCCATGGCCTACCCTCAAGGTTTTATTGTGTCTTCTGGAACCTGCTGCCAGGCCTGCTCTTCCACATGCTTGATTCTGCCATTTCTACCTTTACCCTTCATTTACCCCTTGATTACCCTGCTGCTCAAACAACCTAAGGACCCCACTGACTGCTCCAGCTACTGCCCATTATCGCTGATGAATTGTGATACCATACTGCAGAGGAAGGTCCTGCAGACAACCATAGTTCAACAACTTAATTAATGGAAAGATGTTGCTAGGTTCCATTTATGTTAATCTGTTTCGGCCTACTTTTTTCCTTTCTGTTTAAACAATTTTCTGTTTTTATGTGGTTATTATGTGATTAGCAATTTGTAAAGTTTGTATTTTACCTGCAAATGTGTCACAGCACTCTGAGACTGCACTTAATGAAGCCCACCATACAAAATAAACTGAATTAAATTGAATGTTATTGTTAGCGTCAGGTTTTGAAAGTCCTACTTGTTCTAATCTCAATGAACTGTCAAATCTTTACCAAACTATTCATATATTTTTTTACATTATATAGTCATTTTCCCCCATTTCAGCTTTCTGTAATAATGCAAGTACTCTGGAAATTCTCAATTCTTTTTACAGAGATATTTCAAAGATTATATGCAACTAGAAATTGGATTTCCTTTTTAACAAGAAAAAAGCTCAGTGTTATAAGTACAATAATTTTACTAAAAACCCTAGACTTAGCAACTTTTCAATTAAATAAATTACTAAAACAATAATTGGAGATTTCGTAAAACACCAGCTTTGCTATGATTACTTTTAAAAAGTCTCACAGCCAAAACTCTGTTCTATCTATTTATAGTATAATTTTAAGAATGATGTGGCTTTCCCCAGAGGATCATCTTTACAGATAAAGAATAGCTGCACTTATCATTAATAAATGTAAAATTTATTTATGTATGACATTTTGAAGTTTAGAATCTCATTTTTCATTTAGTATAATTCTAACAGAATCTTATTTGATTTGCAATACACCAAGCAGTATTCATTTAAAATATGTCAGCTTCACTATGATTGAATTCCAGACTGGTTGTTAAACAACAGCTCATCTGCACACAGTATGTTTATTTAAAAATATATATATATATATATATATATATATATA
>JANRMT010062819.1:59260921-59414180 GCA_026402145.1 Polypterus bichir lapradei
ATATATACAGTACAGGCCAAACGTTTGGACACACCTCCTCATTCAATGTGTTTTCTTTATTTTCATGACCATTTACAGCACTCCATCACTCACCTTCTTGGTCAAATAGCCCTTACACAGCCTGGAGGTGTGTTTGGGGTCATTGTCCTGTTGAAAAATAAATGATAGTCCAACTAAACTGACTTCTGCACAACACTAACCCTATTATTTTTTTTATTATCAACTTACTTGAACATGACTTGTAGTTGGCAAGAAAAGCTGGTCCCAACCCCATTGATAAAGCAAGAAATTCCACTAAATAACCCTGATAAGCACACCTGTGAAGTGAAAACCATTTCAGGTGACTACCTGTTGAAGCTCATCGAGACAATGCCAAGAGTGTGCAAAGCAGTAATCAGAGCAAAGGGTGGCTATTTTGAAGAAACTAGAATATAAAACATGTTTTCAGTTATTTCACCTTTTTTTGTTAAGTACATAACTCCACATGTGTTCATTCATAGTTTTGATGCCTTCAGTCATGAAAATAAAGAAAACACATTGAATGAGGAGGTGTGTCCAAACTTTTGGCATGTACTGTATATATATATATATATATATATATATATATATATATATATATATATATATATATATACACTCTGGACTGAATTAAATGAAATATAAAAAAATAAATTTACAAATTAACATCCCAAGACCCAAGTAAGATCTCCTTGTTAGAGAGTACACCCCATAGATCACAGATTAAAACACATTAAATGGTTGCTGTGCTCAAGGTGCCTGTGTGAAGATTTTAAAAGGGCAAAACTTAAACACATTCTTAAAAAAGAAACAGCAATCCTTGGTGCTTAACATGCGATATAGAGAAAATGAGCTCCAAATGGTTCAGGGAGTCCTGGCAATACTGGACTGGCTTAGCACTTCCAGGGTTAAGGGAACCATAGTTATATCCAAGGACTGTTGTAGTATTTTTTTCCATTTTTAGTAACAGTTTATAGTATTTACATATATTGTTATCAACCTCTGGTAGTGTATAATTTTAACTGTAGCAATTTAAAATTCATTTAGACATCTTTCTAGTACTATGTACTGTATAGCATTGCGCTCAGCTTTGAAATTGTTACAATTACTCTAGGATTACTGTAGTTAGAGTGTACTCACACTGCAAATTCGTTCTGTGCCTGTGTACGTTTGTCTGCATGTAACCCTGCGTTTGACTAAAGTGATCGTTCCATGCTGGTCCAACTGTACCGTGCCCTGGCCCACTTGGAAGAGGTGGGCCCGAATACGGCTCAGTAGCATTTGGTAACAGTGTGATCGCTAAACATGCCCGAGCACAGAAAACAGACATAACGTCAATGATGCAGACATGTCATATAGTGCAATTCTCATTTCATTCAGTATTTTTGGAGTTAAAAACAGGTTTTTATTATCAACTTACTTGAACATGACTTGTAGTTGGCAAGAAAAGCTGCAAATTTCTCCCTTAACATCATTAGTCACCATAAAAATCTTTTTGCTGGTAATCGTGCAGCACACTCAATAAATCAGTAAGAGGGTAGAACGTTATCCTGCCCTACACGACTCCAAAACAACCAGAAAATAAGTAAAATCATTTTGTCATGCATGCTGTCACTATGTGTTCAGATCTTGTTTTGACTTTACACAAAGTCGCATGGTCATTACGAAAGTGTGTCCGGACCCAGAATGTTAAGCACAGTGTGAGTGCAGGTTAGCGGGGGAGTAGAGAGGAGGGACAATCGCACTAGCATGCCTAGTGTGAGTACACCCTTACAATCATTTTGCTAGTTAAGCTCACCAAAAACACATCACTCTGAATGCCTGTGGTTATTCCAGATTCTTAGCTTTTTGCTAAAATACAAGTGTGAACTGCCAGTGTTATTGTTCCCTTTTAGTGCTCTTGCAACTCATTATATATAATATGAATCAATGCTTACATTAATATTTAAATTACATTTGGTATGAATTAAAATTAACAGTGCCCATTATCACAATTTTTGAGACTTTTCTGAGTCATAGTCACATTTGGCTCTTTCCTGTAGCTGGCTGCTTTGTGACCTAGTTATGTTAGTAAATGCAGTTATTTTTGTTGGTCCTGTTCAAGCATTTTATGCCTGAAACATACCTTCTTTTTATTTTTTTTTTAGGTTTTATTTATGTTCTTCTTTCCAGCGAGGTTATATTAAGAAACAGCTCCCAGAAAAATATTCATACTGCACAAAGCTGAGTGTGTATGCTTTTCCCTGATTTAACATATTTTTCTTTGAGCATAACACATTTAATGTTTTTATTTTATTCTCTACACAGTTCTTTCACTACAAGATTAAACTTTAGAAGAAACATGGCCAAAAATGACAATAATAGATCCATAATTTGAAAATTGTCTAACGCATACAATATATATTACTAAAACTATAATTTTTTATGAGCAAGTTTCTATTTGTAATACAGTGGCAGGCAAAAATATTCAATCCCCTTGAAAATCATTATAATTTTCTGCATGACAAAAGATTTGTACACATATTTACCCATTCAGTAAATATAATGTGAGCTCTTATGCTGTAATTCAGTGGACTGGGGGCCCTGTCCAGGGTTGGTTCCTGCCTTGCACTCTATGCTAGCTGGGAAAGGCTCCAGCATGCCCCCCGTGACCCTGTTCAGGACTGAGCAGGTTAGAAAATGACTGACTGAGTGACTCTTATGCAGTAAAAATACCTTTCCAAAGTCAAAATAAACCATTTTCTGTAGATATTTAACTGAAGAAGAAAAATTAAAAAGTTTGTGTTTGCGTAAATATTTAAACTTCTGTGCTTTGTATGCTCCAGGTTTACACAAATGACAAATGAAAGACACAAAGGTGACAGTCATAATTAAATATAATTAGGTACTACTTGCGAGTCCTTTCTATTTCTCTGGATATAAAAAGCCCCTTTGGTAAGGGCCATAGTCTTTGTTGGACTACGAGTTATCACTACAAAAGTGAATACAAAGGAGCATTCTGCTGATTTAAAAAACAAAGTCATTGGAATACACAAGGCTGGAAATGGTTACAAAAAATATTGAAGAATGTGAATGTCCCATTAAGCATGGTTGGAACCATCAGAATGTGGAAGGTTCATCACAGCACCCAGACTCTTACTAGAACAGGCCATCCCCCAAAACTAAACATTAGAGCAAGACATTGACTGGTGAGAGGGGCTGCTGAAAACGTAACTGCTATTCCAGCCAAACCCAGCCACAGAGGATGCACAAACCAGTATGTTTCTTCATGCCGGTTCCAAGCCCGGATAAATGGGGAGGGTTATGTCAGGAAGGGCATCCGGTGCAAAAATTTGCCAAATCAATATGCGGACAACAATACAAATTTCTATACCGGATCGGTCGAGCCCCGGGTTAACAACAACCACCACCAGTACCGTTAGTCAAAAGGGTGCTGGCAGAAATTGGGCTACTGTTGGCCGAAGAAGAAGAAGAAGAGGGGGGAGACATGTCCGGAGGCAGGAGGAGAGGAGGAAGGTAAAGAGAGTGGAACTGATGGTAGGAACTTTGAATGTTGGCAGTGTGAGTGGTAAAATCGAGAGAGTTAGCAGATATGATATAGAGAAGGAAGGTTGATATATTGTTCTATGAAGGTGTAGATAGGAGGAGAAATAGAGTAGGGGTTATTCTGAAGGAACAGTATGTCAAGAGTGTTTTGGAAGTGAAAAGAGTGTCAGACAGAGTAATGATTATGAAGCTGGAAATTGGAGGTGTGATGATGAATGTTGTTAGTGCATATGCCCTGCAAGTTGGGTGTGCAATGGATGAGAAAGAAGATTTTTGGAGTGAGTTGGATGAAGTGATGAACAGTGTACCCAAGGGACAGAAAGTGGTGATTGGAGCGGATTTCAATGTACATGTTGGTGAAGGGAACAGTTGAGATAAGGAGGTGATGGGTAGGTATGGTGTCAAGGAGAGGAATGAAGAAGGTCAGAGGATAGTGGATTTTGCCAAAAGGATGGACATGGCTGTGGTGAATACGTATTTTAAGAAGAGGGAGGAACATAGGGTTACGTACAAGAGTGGAGGAAGATGCACACAGGTAGATTACATCCTATGCAGAAGAGTCAATCTGAAGGAGATTGAAGACTGCAAAGTGGTGGCAAGGGAACTCCTTGTGTGACTGGCGCCAAGCTGGATCTGCTGTTGCCAAGACTAATAAACTCTTGCCTATCAGTCAGATAGGACTTGAACCACTGGAGGGCAGTGCCAGAGATACCCAGCATGTTCTCCATTCTAGAAAGTAGAATGTCATGTCTGACAGTGTCAAATGCTGCACTGAGGTCTAACAGAATTAATATGCTGGTTTGTCCAGAGTCTGCTGCCATAAGCAAATCATTGGTTACCCGTAGCAGAGCAGTTTCACAGCTGTGCTGCACCCTGAAACCAGACTGAAAGGGTTCCATCAAATTATTAGACGTTAAATAATTGGTGAGCTGGGAAGCTACAACACGCTTAAGAGCTTTTGACAGGAAAGGTAAGTGGGAAATAGGCTGGAAATTGTTAAGCCTGTCAGCATCAAGACCAGACTTTTTTAACATTGGGGTTACAGAAGCGATTTTAAAAGTGAGCGGCACAGAGCCAGTGTCAAGGGATGAATTTATTATTGTTGTAGCAGTCGGGATTATGGCATGAAGGCAGGATTTAAGTAGTGTGCTGGGGATGGGGTCCAGTACACAAGTAGTCGGTTTCATCTTACAAAGCAGGTCATTAACAAAAGCAGATGTGACTGGTAAGAACTTAGAGAAGGAGCTGGATGGAGTGGGAAAACAGGGAGAGATATAAACAGATGATGTATTTATGTTAGTTGAATTATTTAGATCTTTAATTTTGTTACGGAAAAAGTGGAGGAAATCCTCACAGACTTCAGTAGAAGAGGTAGTTGGGCCAGATGCAGGTTCGAGTAGTTTATTAACTACAGAAAACAAAACCCTTGGGTTATTGTGGCCACTTTCTATTATTCTGCCATAGCGGGTGTTCTTAGCAGCAGTTAGTGCTTCTTTGTAAGCTCTTTGGTGGTCAAAGAAAGCCTGGATGTGCACGGTGAGGCCAGTCTTACGTGACATTCTCTCAAGGCGTCGGCCAGCTGCTTTCATAGATCGCAATTCTGAGTTATACCAAGGAGCTGAACATTTAAAGGAAACCTCCTTATGTTTTAAAGGAGCTGTTTTATCTAATGCTGAATGAAGGGCTGAGTTATAGTGGTCAACAAGACTATCTAGTGTTGACAGAATAGGTGCAGACAGTAAAAGATCAGAAATGGATCCAGAAAGGATAGAGGGACAGATATTTTTAAGGTTTCTGTAAGAAATTTGTCGTTTACAGGTAAGAGGAGGTAAAGGCAGTAAGACAGTGAAAAATACTGCTTTATGGTCAGAGAGTCCCAAATCAGTGCTGTAAATATTGGCAACAGATAGTCCAGAAGTGCAGATCAGATTCAATATATGACCACCAGAGTGGGTGGGAAAATCAACATGATGCCCTGCTGGAATTCTGGGCACCTCCATGCTGCCGTAAGGGCTCTATCTAGCGGCGTGGGGGTATTGGCCAGGATGAACGGCCGGCCATAGTTCACAGTACTCACCTCCCAACGAAGAACCAGGGTTCGAAGCGGCCAGCCCTGTGAGGGACGTCGTCCTCCAGGAGGAGCTATTGGTCGGGCCTTGGCAAAGTCCAGAAAACTTCTGGGAGAACCTTGGGGGAATATTATATAAATAAGGATTTGTATTCCTCGTCATCCCAGGACAACTTCGCCATACATGGCCCGGCCGGCGGCACTCGTAACACAGCCACCATTCTCCTACTGGTCTCCCTCTGCGTAACTGGAAACAGGTTGGAAATTTTCTCTCCGCCCCTTTGTCCGCTGAGGAGGGTTCTACTGCCACAGTTGAGCTCTCAGCTCCCTTCTCTATTGTGTCAGAAGACCTCCGTTTCTCATTTGGGATCTCCTTTTTAATCTGGGGTTTATTCACAGTCTGAGTCTCTCTATTAGTCAGAGAGAGACCCTTCCCTGTTTGAACCCCTTTTGACTTATTATTGACCTGGGGCGACATCTTCAGCACCGCGTCACTCCGGGAGACAGCACTTTTCAGCTGCTCCGGCTCAATCGGTGCTTCCCCCGTCCCTTCTGTCATCACTCCATGCACTCCTGTAGGGCTTGCAGTGCTTTGGCACCCGTTACTAATTAATCGCGAGCCCGGTTCACACTGCGTCCCTCTTTGATTTACGGTACGGGTCTCACTTACCTGTACCACCGCATTAATTAATACAGGCGGCTCCCGAGAAGATCACTGCGGGTATTCATCAAGTCTCTTTATGGGAGCTTCAGCTGCTGCTTCCAAGTCCGTGACAATCTTCTGGATTGTCTGTACAACTTCCAAGGAACTGTGCATGGGCTAAAGCAATTTCTTCAGCTTGTGCATGTCCAAAAAATGATTTAATTCAGCCGGAGGCATGCTCAGGAGATCATTAGCCTTACCCTCCGGCTGGGAGCCAATGAGCACACCCGCTCCTGGCACGTGCTCTGACAGGTTCCGCAAGGGATCCTGGGATTTGTAGTTCTTTTCAGAGGTCTGCGATGCCGCTTTTGGTTGACTGTGATCTGTCTGTTTCAATTTATTGACAGACCGATCAGTCATTTCCCGGACATCCTTACCTTTTTCTAGGGAGAGCTGTGCTTCGCTCGTCTCCCCTTTCCCTTTCGGAATAACCAAGTCCGTCTTTTCCTGGGTGAAGACACAAGCAGCTGGACACGGACCTCCTCCTTCCCACAATCCTTCGGGGTGGGTCACGTGTCCGTCACCGGCACCCGACATGTGGAAGTCCTTTTTGCTCGTTGGCTCCCTGGTTGTGAGTGCACCACCGTCTTCGGGATTCTCTCCTGCCTCCCGCAGAACCTCCGGATGGACCCCTGGGAGGTATGCAGACGGGACAAAAAGCGTTATTTTAAATATATTTTCAAGTTCGGTCCCGGCACATACCTCGTTGCAATCGTCCTCTTCTGGATGCTTTTCCCGCAGCGCGTAGCCACTCCATGGCTCGTCTTGAGCGCAGGCAATGCCGAGCGCTAGACTTCCACTTGTGTTACCGCTCTGCTTGTTCTTCTTTTTCCCCATGACGCTCTTGGAAAATGGGGTTTGTGGCGATTTCCTGATTTTTCTGCGAGTCTTGACGCTGTCCTCTTGGGGTTCTCTGTCCACAGAAATTTTTAGATACTGGTCCTTTGCAAAACCGACAGCCGGAGAATCCTGCCAACTACGCCACTGTGACAGATTGGGGCCGCTATTGTCCCCTTGAACCCTCAGATCAAATGTCAGACACCAGGTAAAAGTCCAAAGTTTGGATTTATTATAACAATAATGTGCACAAAGCACGCTCCTCTCCACAATTCTCATAAATAATAAACAAAATCACAATAACAATAATCCTCCTTTCTCCCAGACACGTTGCCACCCTGCCACCCAGCTCAGCTCAGCTGTCTGGGATTTCCCAGAGTCCTTTATAGTCCTTGACTCGGAAGTCTTCTGAACCCTCAGTCCATGTGACTTCCTTGCACTTCCGGGTCAGATCAAAACTATTCTTTTTCATCCCGGAAACACGTCATTTCCTCTGTCCCTGTGACCAGGACGTACTTCCGGGCTATAGGGCAAATACAAGTCTTTGAGCCTCCCTGCAGCGTCCCCTCGCAGCCCCCATGGTATCCAGCAGGGCTGTGAAGGAAAACTCCAATATCCATGATGCCCTGCTGGAATTCGGGGCACCTCCATGCTGAAGGAAGGGCTCCATCTAGTGGTGTGGGGGTATTGGCCGGGATGAACGGCCGGCCATAGTTCACAGACAGGCATTACATAACGCTAACTGATTAATTATATCCTGTCTCCTACTAGTTTATTACAAACTATTGGAGAGAATCCAATTAAAACTGTAATGTATGCACTTTATTGATTTAAAATATTGTATTGTATTGAATAAATTAAATATCAGGATTGAAGGAGATCCAATATAATCCAGTACAGGGCATTAGTCCATCATGGTGCCCACTGTCAGACACAAACAAACAGAACTTAACAGGCACATTTTTTTTTTAAGTGGGAGGAAAATCAACTAAGATATTTGGAGAACATTTAGATTCCACGCAGACAATGACTGGGCATGGGATTTGAACCGAGACCATTGGTCCCGTGAGGCAGAAAAATTACCCCTATACCAAACTGTATTCCAAAATATGCCCCATTTCACCTTCTGATTCTAACCAAAATTGAATGTGGCCAAGGAGGAGCATTAAACCCAAATCTGGAACCATATGTAAATTAATAAGAAAAAGCTCAGGACATGAACCAAGAATTGAAGTTGGGAAACAATACAGAATTTTGTAGACAAAAGGGGAAACGTATCAGGAGCCAAAATGTGCAGACGCTACTCATAAAAATATTTAAGTGAAAATTTAAGTGGAGGAATCCAGATGGGGAATAATTTGAGGTATCAAAGGGGGGGGGGGGGGGTAGTAGAGTGGGTGATATTGTATAAGTCATATAAAGTACTACTACATTGTTCTGCTTTTCAAAAATTAAAGTTTATAAATAAATACTGTTACAGACCTTATTTCTTTACATCAGTACTGGTTAAACTACCAAATGTATTTATTTATAATATGGCTTTTTCTGAGTCAACAATAATGGATATAGCATTAAAACTGATAAGTCTCACCAGTAGATTTAGTTTTTAATACTTTATATTAAAAATAAGAAGCACAGTAGAGATTTAATCACAACTGTATAACAGATGGGTGGCAGGGCTTCAATATTTAACCTATGTAGAATTAAAAATTCAATTTACTTCAAACTGAAAAAAGAAAGAAAAAAATACAAATGATGTAGCTTGTCAGATTAACACCATTCTTCACTATTCATAAGTAATTGTTTTCTTTTTTTCTTCTATGGCAGCCTGATTTATTTCCTTCATATACAGAACAGATGAAGGGGCTCTTTCTGAGGTTCTTAAAGTCAAGCTGTATAGTTACGTTTTAAATATTAGTTGCTTATTTCAAATATCAGTCAGACCGCAGGGAACCCAGGAAGCAGGTTTCATGCCAGTTCCTCCAGATGCTCAGTTGTTATTTCAAATTACAGTAGAAGCAATCACAGAGTCTCGTCTTTTAACACAGGTAAACAAATAAATGTGAGTGATGCAGCAAAATGTAAGTTCATATTCTGCACACAGGTCCATACAAGTTTTACAGTAGGCAGATACCTGGCAAAAAGTAGAAACAAATCCCTAAGGCTTTAGGTGGGATTCATACCCACCCACCAAATTTGAATTTAAAAAGCCCTATTGTGCAAAACTTGGCTTATGTTGCTGGGCTAAGTCGCCATTTATTTTGTTTGACATGTAGTCATTGCTTAAAATGTCATTTTGTTGGGAAAGATGAGCACATACTTAAACTAGTATACTGAATGTTGGAGAAGCACTGTGGAGGGATGATCTTGGTCAAAGACAATAAATCAAAGGAAGATTATTATATACTGCAAATGAAATACTGATGATGAAATTTGTGTATTTCAGGAATGATGTAATTTCACAATACATTATCAACAACAATTAGATTATGCTGAAATGCCAGTTTTGTCACCTATTGTATGTATTCTTCATATAATGAGCCTCGCAGTTCACACATTGTAAAGCTGATAGCTCCAGGCATTATTAAAAAAAAAAAATCTTAAAACTACACTGGACTGAATACTCAGCCTTGCCTCTTTTTTAGTTTGTTTTTTGTAATGATTTGTTATTTTAGGTTTTTACAATAAAATTAATCATAAATTAAATATACCAAACAACATTGCTGCATATACTTAAGTGAGTGTGTCCTTTGATGGTTTGATGCGTTACCGAAGGCTGAACTTTACCTTGTACTCAATGTTATAGAGCTAAGTTTGTCCTTGCTGTGTAAATTTGAAAGTGTGATAGGCAGGCTGTAATATACTAAAGAAATATATCACATCAATATATTATGGGTATCATTTGGGAAAGTATTGATTGTACACACAGTACATGCTACCCTAGTAAATAACAAAGGACAATAGTAATAAAACAGCAGCTGTTCAGATGATATATGAACTGTAAATAATTCAGACAAAAGGTTCTGTCTGATGAGTCTGTCCAAAATTAAAATACTGCTATACAGGAAAACATCACATACATTATATATTAGAAAAAGAAACAGTTCCAAAGGGAAATGCAACAAAAATCAACTGTATTCTAAACAGTAGGTTTTGATTTTTTGGCTTTTTCAGCAGCTGCGGTGATGTTTAGTTACATCTTTTCCTTTTTTGGGTTGGTTTGTTATTCTCTGTTCTTCTTTGAACCATTTTGGCATCTGTTAAAGTCTAGCATATGGAGTCACCAGTGGCAACAATAACTCCATGCATGCAATGCAACCTTCTTAATGCAGGCTCTTCCCCATCTTCCAATGGAAAAGTCAGTCTGCTATTAAGAAATAGAATGGTGGACATTCAATACTATGTTCTCCTGTGGCTAGCCAAAAAATATGTTACAGTACCCTAAGACATTTAAATAAGCACAATATAATAATTTTTGTGATTTTCTGACTTTGTATACATCTTTGGTATAAACACTCCCAAATTAAAAACTGTGACATTATAATAATATTAACCTCAAAAAGGTTTGCCAAATTTCCCCTTTGGTACAAATAAAGTTCTGTCTGTCTTAAAGAAACCCCTTTATAATATGCATTTTTTCCTTCTGTTATAATAAGGCTCTAAATTGTAAATATATGCACTACCAGTAAAAACGTTTAGAACACCTCATTGTTTCCAGATTTTCTTGAAATTTAATCAATTGAAATGCAATGAATAACCTAAAATGGTGAAAAGGTAAGTGGAAAACTGCCAGAGGTTTAAATTTAAAAAGTTCTGGTTAGAAAAAACTGAAAAAAGGACATTTCAGAATATTACAAATGGGCCTTCTTCAGGGAATACCTAATAGGTTACAACCTACAGAATGTTCTGCAGCAATTAAGTAAATGGAGCCTTACAAGTTGAAGCAAACCATTTGCACAGATGTCCCAAATTCTGTTGATTACTTAAAAACCCTCTATCTGTCCCAAAGCAAAGTTGGAACAGACTGTGTTACTATACCCTCTGAAGTACTACTTGGACAATATTACAATGTAGAAGTTGTAAATTCCATTGATAATGGCAGGAAAATGGCAATTAACAAATGAAATAAGACAAAGCATTTTACCCTTAGAGGTGTATGGGCCTCATGTATAAACGGTGCATACGCACAAAAAATGTTGCATAAGCCTGTTTCCACGTTCAAATCGCGATGTATAAAACCTAAACTTGGCATAAAGCAACACACATTTCCATGGTAGCTCATACCCTGGCGTACGCAAGTTTTGCGCTCGGTTTTGCAGACTGGCGGCACCCAGCGTCAAAGCAGTGCTACTGTTCCAGTGTGGTTTACCTTTCTTTTTTAGTTCCACATCCCTGACGTGGCTTTATAAATACACTGAAATTAACCACATATTGTTTATTAGTTTAATGCATCTGATTGTAATTAACCTGTAACAATATAATGGTCCATGGAATGGCCAAACTATTCCAAATATCATAGCTGCTTTAGCATTGTTACTCTCACTGCACCTTCTTCTTCTTCTACTTTCAGCTGCTCCTGTTAGGGATTGCCACAGCAGATCATTTTTTTCCATATTACTCTCACTGCATCACTCAGAGCATCTGATCGGAAAGAGAATTATCGGTATACAGCATTAAGCACACGCTGCCTCAGCCATGCTGCCTATTTGAACTACTATCACACGGCAAACGCTTCAAAACCTTTCCTGTATGGACCTTGCGGTTCAGAAACGGTTTCATCCCAATTACTATAAACGCACTTTATCACTCCATCAAGTGCTCCATGTAGAATTGTTTGTACTTATTAGTACAATTACCTCACTGTAAACTTGCACTACAGTTATAATATTGCACAACCTGAGCCACTTTATAAAGCGCGTATTTACATATGATGAAGATATCATTTTTATGATGAAATTCAGCAAAATATGTTTATTATACAGATAAAACTTTAACTTCACTTAAACTTCACTTAAATAATCTATTTTGTTAATAATTAAACATGTGAAGACACGCTAGCAAGGATCGGGTGCTCCGTTCACGGATTGTTCCTGCCTCGCGCTGTATGCTTGCTGAGACTGGCATGAAGGATAGAATAATTAAACATGTACTACGAAGATATTTCAATGTTCCCTAAAAGTTTTGAAGAATCGGCATTCTAAGCTTACAGATGGCTTAACGTCTATTACAGAGCTGGTTGTGTGGCGATTGGGAATTTGGAGAAAGAAAAGTAAGGACAGGAATTGGGGTTTAGTACGTTTGAAAGAGACAGTACTGCTGTAATAAATTATTTAATCGAATGTCGCGCACAATCACTGCGCCACCTTGCTCCCATGTTTAATAACATGCTTTAACTCCTATCATCATGAAAATGATATCAAGTATACATCTCAGTATTTTAATTATTCAGAGAGCTGTAATATTACAAATGTAATGAATTCTGTGTCCTGTTGGAGGAAGAGAAAGCCCAGAAGCACGTAGTGATTCACACACATAGAGCACATAGAAGATCAAATACAAAACAAAGCATTTAACGTGCTACTTTAGATAAGATAGGATTTGAGAAACTAGTACGTTAAACGATTTTAAGATGAAGTGTATGATGTTCTACTTTAATGACAAAATAAACTACGTGATTAAAGTGGAAATTTCGAGATTAAAGTTGACATTTCGTGCTTTTTTCCCACTGTGTGCCTATTTTTTTTTCTCTGTACCCTAATAAGCTTTCATATGAAACTCAGACGGTGGGCTATGACTCACTTTTTCACAGAGACTTTGATATCTGACAACTTCTTTTTTATTTCGGGCACTGTGCGACTTTGTGAACTTAAGCTTTCGAGTTTCTCTGAAACTCTATGTCACTCAATCAACTTCCTTTTGTTGTTTATACCACTGTTTAAACCAACAAATAGTATGTTTTTCCTTTGCTCCACTTGATATTCGCTGAACTTCTTCTATTTTCCCCCCATGCTTTTGCCATTGCCTTTTCACAGAATGCTGAGCTTAAGGGCTATTTATATTGATTTGCATATTCAAAGAGGCGTAATTCTGGGAGGAGACGGGGTGGGACAGCAGGTGCATGCACATGCGTTACTTTTCACACTGACTGGGATTTATGGACTAGAAGAACGTGGAAGTTGGCGTTTGCACAGATTTATGCATCTGGATTTTTTTGTGCGTAAGCACATTTCTGCTTTTGTGCTTATGCCATGTTATAGTGTGAATTCTACGCACGGCGTTATGCATGAGGCCCCAAGCCTTTCATTTAGAGAAATTGCAAAAAAAATCAAAGTGTCAGTGAGTGTATAGTAGCCTCCTACACAAAGGCAATTGGAAACTGGAATAAACTCTGATAGGAAGGGATCGGGAAGTCTCAACCCAATCAGAAGACAAGCTTCTGAGGGTCACCAGTTTGTGTTTTAAGCTTCAAGCATCGCTTAACAGTGGTTGTAAAAAGCAAGTCTCAGTTTCTAATGTGAAGAGGAGACTTTGTGCTGCAGGATTGGCACAGCAAGTGACAGTAAGAAAACCATTCCTTAAAGAACAAAATAGGGGCTTGAAATGCCGGCTGTAGACTACTGCAGACTGGAAGAAAGTCTTATAGACCGATGAATCAAAATTTGAAATCTTTGGTTTATCATGCAGGGTGTTTGTATGTCATTGAGTTGGTGAAATGATGGATTCTCAGTGTGTGACACCAACTGTCAAAAATGGAGGAGGAAATTTGATAGACTGGGGTTCTTTTGCTGGAGGCAGAATTGGTGACTTGCACAGAGTGACTGGCATTCTAAATCAAATACTCCTTCTGCCCACTGCAACAGTAAAAAGTTTCAAAATTGTAAATAATTACACTTTAGACTGCCATACTACACTTCTATAAAGAAATATAAGCAGTAGGCATTGAATGTTTCCGACCAAGACTCCTATTATGATTTTCAATTTTTCTATGCCTTATATTTAAGTTTTCTGTTCGATTCTCTTCACGATAGACTTTTAGTTTAGAAGTCAATAAATATATATGGTACAATTATTTGTGGGCCTGAAGTGTCTTTCGCTATGTTCAAGACAAATTACTTTTCCTGTGGTGCCATTTTGTTTTTGTTATGGATGCTGCCATTTTGTGCTCTTTTTATGTCTTGTTTGAAAGGCACTTGCTAGGTAAGGTCAACAGGAAATGAGGGATGTATGAATCACAGGATTGTAGGTATAAAGGTTGGTATTGGACATTTCCTGGTTTGTCCAAGTTTATGGACATTCTGACTACTCTATGTGATTGTGTCTCCTATTTGTATTTCTTTTTAGCTTCCAATTTCCAGTTCTGTTCTTTGACTTTTTGAAACCCCCTTTTTTAACAGGATGAAAGATCAGCTTGATTACTTTGAGATAGATAGAGATAGATACTTTATTAATCCCAAGGGGAAATTCACATAATCCAGCAGCAGCATACTGATACAAAAAACAATATTAAATTAAAGAGTAATAAAAATGCAGGTAAAAACAGACAATAACTTTGTATAATGTTAACGTTTACCCCCCCCCCCCGGGTGGAATTGAAGAGTCGCATAGTGTGGGGAGGAACGATCTCCTCAGTCTGTTAGTGGAGCAGGACATTGACAGCAGTCTGTTGCTGAAGCTGCTCCTCTGCCTGGAGATGACACTGTTCAATGGATGCAGTGGATTCTCCATGATTGACAGGAGCCTGCTCAGCGCCCGTCGCTCTGCCACAGATGTTAAACTGTCCAGCTTCATTCCTACAATAGAGCCTGCGTTCCTCACAAGTATGTCCAGGTGTGAGGCGTCCTTCTTCTTTATGCTGCCTCCCCAGCACACCACCGCGTAGAAGAGGGCACTCGCCACAACCGTCTGGTAGAACATCTGCAGCATCTTATTGCAGATGTTTAAGGACGCCAACCTTCTAAGGAAGTATAGTCGGCTATGACCTTTCTTACACAGAGCATCAGTATTGGCAGTCCAGTACAATTTATCATCCAGCTGCACTCCCATAGGTCTGTACCCTCTGCACACAGTCTCCTCTGATGATCACGGGATCCATGAGGGGCCTGGGCCTCCTAAAATCCACCACTAGTTCCTTGGTCTTGCTGGTGTTCAGGTGTAAGTGGTTTGAGTCACACCATTTAACAAAGTATTTGATTAGCTTCCTATACTACTCCTCCTGCCCACTCCTGATGCAGCCCACAATAGCCGTGTCATCAGCGAACTTTTGCACGTGGCAGGACTCACAATCGTATTGGAAGTCTGATGTATATAGGCTGAAGAGGACTGGAGAAAGTACAGTCCCCTGCGGTGCCTCTGTGTTGCTGACCACAATGTCAGACCTGCAGTTCCCGAGATGCACATACTGAGGTCTGTATGTAAGATAGTCCACAATCCATGCCACCAGGTGTGAATCTACTCCCATCTCTGTCAGCTTGTCCCTAAGGAGCAGAAGTTGAATGGTGTTGAAGGCACTAGAGAAGTCCAAAAACATAATTCTTATAGCACCACTTCCTCTGTCCAAGTGGCAGAGGGATCGGCGTAGCATATACATGATGGCATCCTCTGCTCCCACCTTTTCCTGGTATGCGAACTGCAGAGGGTCAAGGGCATGGCGGACCTGTGGCCTCAGGTGGTGAAGCAGCAGCCACTCCATGGCCTTCATCACATGTGACGTCAGAGCAACAGGCCGGAAGTCATTCAGCTCACTAGGACTTAATACCTTTGGGACTGGGGTGATAACAAGATGTTTTCGAAAGCCTCGGGACTCTGTTCCAGGCTCAGGTTGAAGATACGCTGTAGAGGACTCCGCAGTTCCAGCGCACAGGCCTTCAGCAGTTGTGGCGATACTCCATCTGGACCCGCTGCTTTGCTGGCACGAAGTCTCCTTGGCTCTCTGCTCACCTGCGCTGCTGTAATTGTGGGTGGGGATGTCTCTCATATGCTGGTATCAGCAGAAGGATGGTTGGAGGATGCAGTACTCCAAGGTGAGAGTGGATTAGGGTGGTCAAACCTGTTAAAGAAGTTGTTAATTTGGTTTGCTCTCTCCACGTCTGTCTCGATGGTGGCACCCCGCTTCAAGCTGCAGCCAGTGATGATCTTCATCCCATCCCACACTTCCTTCATGCTGTTATTCTGCAGCTTCTGCTCCAGCTTTCTCCTGTACTGCTCCTTTGCCGCCCTGAGCTGGACTTGGAGTTCCTTCTGCACGCGCTTGAGCTCATGCTGATCACCGCCTTTAAAAGCCCTTTTCTTCTGGTTCAAAAGGACCTTGATGTCACTTGTAATCCATGGCTTGTTGTTAGTATAGCAGCGTACTGCTCTTACTGGAACTACAATGTCCATACAGAAGTTGATGTAATCAGTTGTGCATTCAACAACCTCCTCAATGTTCTCACTATGTGATCCCTGCAGGATATCCCAGTCTGTAGTTCCAAAGCAGTCTCTCAGAGCTTGCTCTGCCTCAGGGGACCACTTCCTGAATGAGCGTGTGGTTGTAGGTAGCTCACTTACTCTTGGTTTGTAGTCAGGCTGAAGCAGAACCAGGTTATGATCTGTTTTCCCAAGCGCAGGCAGCGGGGTGGCGCTGTATGCGTCTTTAACGTTTGCATACAGTAGGTCAATAGTCCTATTTCCCCGGGTGTTACAGTCCTCATACTGGGAGAAGGCAGGTAATGTTTTGTCCAGCGTCACATGGTTAAAGTCTCCAGAGATTAGCACAAGCGCCTCATGGTGCTGCGTTTGTAATTTAGCAACTGCGGAATGGATGACGTCACTCGCTATCTCCGCATTCGCTCGAGGGGGGATGTAAACAATAACAACAATGACGTGTCCAAACTCTCTGGGCAAGTAATAGGGACGCAAACTTACGGCCAACAGTTCTATGTCCTTGCAGCAAGTGGAGATTTTAAAGTTTACATGTCCAGAGTTGCACCATCTTGTATTGACATAGAGAGCGACACCCCCTCCTTTCTGCTTCCCGTTGGTACTTGCGTCCCTATTCGCTCTAACTGTGCTAAAACTGGGTAGCTCCACGTTAGCATCTGGAATGTTAGTTGATAGCCACGTTTCACTAAAACACAGCAAACTATATTCTTTGTAGATCCTGACATTTTTCACCAGTGCAGCCAGTTCGTCGATCTTATTTGGTAGTGAGTTCACATTTCCCAGGATCACAGAAGGCACCGAAGGTTTGTAGCGCCACTTTCTTGCTAGACGCATCGGCTCTGCTCCCCCGATACCGCCTTCTTACCTCGTCAGGTAAATAGGGAACCACACCGGCGTGCGCAGTTGTTCTCAGCACTTGAAGTTGACTGCTTGAATAGACGAGTCTCAGTGTGTAAAAATCCATCTCCAAGTAATAAAAAGTGTCCATGGAACGAGTCCACATAAAAGAAAGTGGTAGGAGTTAACAGTGAAATAAAGAAAAATAGAGAAAAAGGTAGAAAGATAAAGACTTTAAAGGTAAAGTCATACACAGAGCTGCTGGAAAGGCTGCCACTTGCGTCGGCGCCTGAGTTAAGATGGTTTTGGTTTTGATCCATGGTTTGTTTTGACTATGTTTCATTTCCCACTCCTTCAGTTAATCTTGTATATCATAATTCTTAGTAATTCTTTTCACCCATTGCATGGCTGCACTGAGTCCTAATATGGGATCCTGAGTTGATTTGTCATGTGGCGGGTGCGGCAATGCGCTGTATCAGTCCATGCTCCTAACCTCTCTCTCTCACTTTGCCTCTCTCCTTTTCATTTTATGTTCTACTTAATAGTTTTGTTCATTGTGAGTAAAGTATTTTTAGGGGGTTTTGAATCATATTTTGTTAAAGCTTGTTTTTTGACGTCAGTGGGAGTCTACTATAAATGCAGAAGCTATACCACAATACATTATCCTTCAGTGGCAAAAAAATAAAAAGTATTGCAAATAGCTTATTTTTCAAGTGGGCCTGAAATTAGCTTCCATTTTGGTTTAAACCTCCTCTTTCGTCTTGACTTTGTCTTTTGGTTTTCCCTAGGGTATTTTTTGGTGATTTCTAAAAATTATTCTTTATTTGATCGTGGCCTGTCCTCGCTGTGTTTTCTGGCTAATGTTTATGTTTTGGTCATTCTTTACCTCACAATAATCCTCAGGGAATCAGACTCCACACTACATACCTGTGTGGTGTCATAACAGCTCCTGTAAAATTAATCACACGTGGTATACACTAAATAGGAAGTTTGACAGTCATTGAATACCTTTTTTTAATAAATGTTAATATGGAGGAAGAAATAAAAGAGACAAAAAAAAACATTGCAGAACTAATTGAAGGCCATCCATGCACATTTCTTGCAGTGTTTTACCTAAAATGAACATTATGCATTTGAACTGAAATGAAAATATCAAATCAGGGCCATGTAAGTGAAAAAAAAAATACTTTTAGACATGACTCTCTACTATTTTCACCAATTCAGTTCAGTGTTTCCCTTGTAATCTGTTTTTCTTATCCCCCAATATTCACAATATGCTTTTTAAACTATGCCTACAAATGCAGATAACACTTTAAAATGACACAATAAGCTAACAGATAACTATAAAGACAAAAGATGAGCTAACCTTGAGTGGGTCATGGCCACATATTTAAATTGCAAAAAAAATCAGCTAAATATATTTAGACAAGAACAATTATAAACTATAAAAGCAAGACAACTATTATTAAGCCTGTTTCTAACCAAAAATCTATAATTAGAAATAATAGTCTAGAAAACAGTTTTAAAATATTATAATATTCTTCACTGTTACATGACGAGAATGTGACTGCAAAACATGTTCCTTAAACAGAGAAGATTGTTCCCTGTATCTTTGTTCTTTGGTACCTGCTTAGTTTACTAAATATGGCAAGTACGTTTTTTTTTTAAGCAAATTTTTATTGGATAAAATAAGACAAGGTAATGGTAATACTTTCGATTGTACATAAAGTATGTGGCCAACAAAGAAAACAATGGAGTATACTGCAACAATGTAATAAGCAGAAACAGAAATGAAAAACACCTCACCCACCCCCTCCACCAGTTTCCGCCGATCTGCCCTGAAAGATCAACAGAGAGCCAACTGTCACATAGGAACTGGAGGCTCAGGCTACCAGGGGTACCTTTGCCAATAAAGACAAAAACGAGAAAAGAGGAAGAAAAGAAAAGGTAAAGAAACATGATTCATGGACAACCATCAGCTAGTCCTTAACTAACTGGATTGCACTAATCTAAGTCTTAATAGTGGGGACTAGGCAAAAGGCTGACCTGGGACTTGATAGCTCAAAATGTAAGAGTTTACAGAAAGAGGAATTTCCAAGTGAGGGAAGAGTGCAGTTCAGAATTTTTCCATAATGTGACTAACAGCAACTTTGATGCCAGAAAAAACAACATTATAAGCCTCCATTGGAGAGAAGAGAATGATAAGGAGGAAAAATGCAGTAGTAGCAGCACTTGAGTAGACAGAGGGATATGACAGAAAAGAACTGAAGAGACAGAGAATTAACAACATAGGACTAAAGAGAAGCCAAGGAGATCAGTCCCAGAACATGTGGAGGAAAGCTACAAGAGCACTGAGGGAGCCCAGGTGGCATATAAGATCAGGGGCTGAGCCTTTCAGGTGACAGTTTTGTGGGGTAGGATATATTCAATAAATAATTTTAAATTGTTTGTATTGATGGTCAGTTTTGTTTTTTTTTTTTTGTTTTTTTAAGAACTCCTAATGTTTGGGAAAATGGGGTTCCGGCACACTGTTGGGGAGATCATGAAGACAAAAACAGCAGGGAAAGATGTGAAAGATGCTTTAATAAGTAGGGCATATACAAGGGATACCAGTTTAGATATAGGTGACTGGGATGAAACAAAAGAGAATAGGTGATGGGATAGAAGGGGGTGATTAATGGAACTCTACATATCCAAAAAACTGACCATAGGAATTAGAAGGAATCAAATATCTGAACATAAGCAACTGAACCTCAGATGCACAGTTTCAGTGTGTAAGTGCAGTAAAAGGATACAACTTTTCAGAATTAATTACAATGATAGCAGACTGAGAACTAGTACAATAATTAACAATTTATTAATAGCAAATTTAAAATTATATACAGTAACAAAATAGAGTAAAATTATAAAACTGCGAAATAAGGAATTCTAGAAATGCATTAACACACATTCTGGAAGGCAGAAATACAAATTTTCCATTCAGCATCTGAACATTTATTCTGATATACTGTGTAAAGCTAAACTTAGTCAAAGATCAAAGTTCATTCAATGGATCAGTGCTAGGCCATAAAATCTTCAAATTAGAGTTAATACCAGCTCCATTTGCTTCCAAGAGATACAAACAAAAAGCAGTTTTAATCTGGAAAATCATCCATGAGATTTGCTTCCCTAACAGAAATATAATAACAAACATACCCTTCTGAAAATAGCCCAGAACGATTTACTATAATATACCATTAATGTAAAACCAAACATGCCTATAAGGATACACATGCTATAGAAATTGCTACATTAATTCCAAGAAGATGTAAAAATGGTTGACTGTCAATCTGATGAAGCTTAAGTTTAGATTATTATTTAGAATATTTTTTTATCCCAGAGGGGAATTTGCTTACAGCAGGAAAACACAAAAACAGAAGACATTGTTACAGAGAACTAACGGATGAACAAAAATACAAGATTTGACAATGTTATTGTATAAACAAAAGAATAATTATTTTCAACAGTACACAAAATAATAATGCAGAATTTAACATTTAGTAGCATCCCTACAAGTAACAAAATTTAAAATGCTTATAGCTCTGGGACTAAAAGAGATGATGGAAGGAATGAGAATGAGGGAAGAGTTTCAACAGCTGTGATCATGGGAAGAGGGTCAGTTAAATCCTGTAGTTACACAGTTCTCACAAAAGACAAAAAGCAGTTTATTGCTGATGCATATACAATTTCATTATACCACGTTCTCCAATTATCTACAAACGTGACACACCACACTGCCATAAAGAAATGTAGTGTTTTAGCATGGTGCCAAAGACATGGCAGTCTTATGAAGTGTTTGGTAGGTTGATTTTACTCACGCTGCTGCTGATGCTGCTACTCGGTTAACTTTTTTAAGCTGCACAGGTGTCAGGACTGTCCATCGGTCCTCCTGCAACTATCCT
This sequence comes from Polypterus bichir lapradei, assembly GCA_026402145.1. Classification (NCBI taxonomy): domain Eukaryota; kingdom Metazoa; phylum Chordata; class Cladistia; order Polypteriformes; family Polypteridae; genus Polypterus; species Polypterus bichir. The sequence goes on from JANRMT010062819.1 coordinate 59,282,292, forward strand.
GACTTACATCTACGGTCCCACACAATTATTTTGTCTTTTTTTGTTTACTTGTATTGCTGTATTTGGGATTGAAAATACATTTGCATTTCCACTTATTCTAAATGTAGCTGTAGTTGATGGAAGTGCTCCAGTGCTGAAACCAAAGGATAACAAAATACTGTACTTTCAGTAATTAAGTTATATAAGAAACATCTGCAATAATTAATTCAAAGATTTTTCTTAAATAAGTAATCATTTTATACATAATGTAAGAAGTAATACTTAAGCCAGAAGAACAACTTTTGTTATCAAAAATAACAGCAGTGACAAATTCTGCATTTTGGTAATTACTAGTTATTATTTATCCATAAAAAAATGCCAACTTTTTTTTTGTTCACAAATTTAAGTGCAAAAACAAGCACCTTTGTCAAGCCTGCAGCAAAAGTATGTGAGGGAAAAACACCACAGCCCATGGACAGGGGACCTTATATACTGTAGTGTTGTGGTTTACTTGAAGACCTTGAAAGAATAAAGGTTGAGAACCACTGATCTAGAAGGCACAAACAGACCGAAGCAATGTAATTGGGAACTCCATTAAGCACCATTTGTCCCTTAGCCCCCTTTATGAATTATATTTCATAAACTTTGGCCCCCTAGTAAATTTGGAAATTTGAGTGAACTGTTATTTGAAGAAGATGTGACCAATGATTGTGTAGTCTTGAATATAAAATTCACCTTTTATTGCTTTTTGACCTGGGAAAAAAACATTCCAGTGTAAATTTGAAGGTTTGGTTATTTATTCCTTTTTTGGTGTGTTGCTTTTTCATACTTAGCATATATTTCAGGACATTAATTACAGCATTTGAAAATAGAGTATTTTTTAAAATTACGTTTCATTCTTTACCAACTTAATATTGCACGTTCCTGACTGGATGTATTTTGGAACTCAAGCACCAACTGTCAACAAAAAACTTTTCTCTGTAGTTAATTTATTTATCATTTAAAAACTGGATGATAGCATCAGTAATATATTCAGAAAACACTTTCCCTTATGTCAATATTTTTAATAACTTATTTACAGGACCTGTTTTTTCAAGTATTGAATATAATACTGCCAACAAATTCAGAATATACTTGACTGAACAACTTAATAGACCATTTAAATGCATGGTTTGAGAATTTGCCAGGCCAGTGGAATTTGCACAGCTTGTTTTTGAAATTATTTTTTGGCAATTATTTTCACTTTTTCAGTCTCATTTTCTAGAATCTGATGTTGAATGTTAATGCGCAGTTTGAACTGGGGCAGATTGCCATTTTCTAACATAATGCAGAGAAAAGTGAAGTAATGTCAAAGATATGATATCTGAATTGATTTTTTTTTTTTTGCTAATAAAACCTTTTTAAGTTTATCTGATTTATTTAAACTTAGCAAACAGCTATCTTAAAACATGCAAATGCGAAACAAATTCCTGAATATAGTAAGACATAAATCAAAAAGAAATAGGCAAGTCTGATTGTGCAAGAGCTGTTATTTTCTTTTTCATGTACTAATACAGAATGTCCTGTTAGTGCAGTCCAATTTTAGGTTAATTTATCTGAATATACATACCTTTAAAATTAAACTGCCTAACAAAACATAATGAAAACTGTGCTTTCCTCAGTATATATGTCCTTGATTATATTGATACACACCAGTAGAATCTGTGATCATAATGTAGCATGAGGTGCATCATGAGAACTATTGACGGCTCACATATGTTTGTCATGAAGAGGCCTTTAATCCACAGTTCCTAGGTATATACACTATACCTTCTCTCTTTAGGAATAATTTGTGTCTTTCATTCAATGCCTTACATTTCCTACCTTATATTTTTATTCTGTCTTTTTTCTTTCTTTTTAATTTCTAAACCATAAATATTTTTGTTACATATTATATTCCTTCTGTATGTTAACATTTCTATTCAAGATGCTGTCCTTTCAATATGGGCCAACATTTCTAAAGAATGCTTTCAGCACCTTGTTGAATCAATGCCACGTAGAATTAAGGCAGTTGTGAAGGCGAAAGGGGGTCAAACACCGTATTAGTATGGTGTTCCTAATAATCCTTTAGGTGAGTGTATGATCTCGTAGCAGGTGTTTTCTCTAAAAAAGTAGAGGTTAGGTAACAGTAGGACTGCCAGCTCCTCAGAGCTTCCATCACTTTATTGTTCTTTGTAACTTCACTGTATGTTTAGGCAGTTGGTCACTGTGACTGTCTAGGATTAGATGAGTGCCCCAGGCCCGAGGGGTCTTTTTGCAAGGCTTTTGACTTAGCTTTCCCTCTTAGACTAGTAGTTAGAAACTGTCGGGGATCCGAACACCATGTGCTTTTTTTTAGAATCTCTGTCATTTCTAAAAATTTCTAGATCTAAGTGAGGAAGTTATGTGACTGAGTTGTGACAGCAAAGAGCAAAATACAGGTGCAGAGAAAAAGAAAAGCAAACATAGACATTTTAAAATAACCACAAAAAATGTGGAAGTGATGAAGAGCCTGAAGATCCTGGCATACTGTGTGGGCAACAATGTGAGCAATAGCAGGTAACTAGAAAACAAATATAGATTTTCCTACGCATACATCACATTTAAATGAAGAATGGAATGACATTGCAGTGATTACCTCTGCGACTACAGTTTGTTTTTGTTTTTTTTATTTATTTTTTTGGTGGTCACAACTTTGTATCAATATAATGTCATCAAGAGTGATTTTGATAGACTGCTGTTACACCATGGGCCCTAACATTTTCAATTTTTACATGTCAGTAAACTGCTAAATCACTTTCCTTAAACACTAAACCTAACATTTTTAAAAACCAAGATTGAAGCCAGATCCTATTGTTTTCTCAAGCAAACTCTTACATTTATATAAGTTCTCTATTCCAATTTTAAAGAATAAAGTTAAGCAGGCAATGCTTATATCACGTTTCTCTGCAGTTTAACAAATTACCTCTAACCTATTTAAGCATTGTCACACACGTGCAAGTAGGAGTCAACTAAAGGGCCTGAATAATGTCAATTCCACGTCCGACCAGGGGGCGGCAGAGTGCACTAACTGTCCCTCTCAATCCCTTGCAGACCATTGTCAGGAAATCCCACAGGGTTCCCCTTCTGGCCCCGATGACGTCATTTCCTATCCTGGCCCTTTAAGCCACCATCTTGGCTTCATATAATCACTTCTGTTTTGGACTCTGTCTTGTAAGCATCTCTTGAAAAATACCTTTTTGCAGACAAGATATATTATAAGGGTGACTGCCCCAAACCTTTATAATGTCTTTTTGTCATTCTTGTGACAGCATCTATAATAAATATCTGAAGACCTTTGCTTTTTTAAAATGTTTTTCCATATATGAAACAAAACAATTTCTTACTTGCAGTCCCTACGTTGATGGATTGAAGGCAGTACCCCAGATGTCCACATGACCATCATCATCAAAGTCTTTCAATTGAAGCCTGAAAACCAAAAGGACTGATTTAGATCATTTATGTTAGGTAGAATGGCCAGTGGGGGCTTTGTGGTCATTTGGTATTGGAATCCTTGCAGGTTTAGTTTTTTCTCCAGTCCATCCAGTGTTTTTTTTTTTTTTATGTTCTCCTCGCCATCTGACCTTACTTTATTTTTTATTACTTAGTATTACCTAATCTTATTTTTCTTTCACATAAACTTTTCTTTCTTCATCTTGTAAAGCACTTTGAGCTACACCATTTGTATGAAATGTGCTATTTAAATAAATGTCATTTGTATTTATTTATTTATTTATTTTTTACTGGGGCTAATATTAGTTCACTTAAGTTACAGGCAGCCATTGGCAGTGTTGTTGTGAATGAGATGGCAGCAGAACTTAAAATGGCACCAACTGGTGTGGCTGGCTGTCTCTTTAATTTATGTTTTAATTTCGCTTTTATGTGCTAGTTGATCCCAGCTACTGTCCTATGATCATGTTTCCTTACTTAATATCTTTTATGGCATGTTATCCTCCTCTTCTGATGGGACTTTATTTGAACCTCCAACCTTGTTTTATTTATGTCCTGACTTCTTTACTAGGATGGCGGTGTTCACCTATATGAGTAAGCCGAGTGTCCTTCATAGACAGAGATGCTCCTGATGCTGATGCTGAAGGCAAGCCGCAATCATTAGTGGTGACTCTTCTTGTTTTACTGGTGTGATACCACCGGGTTATTTATTTCTGAACTCTTCTTTGCTCTCTCGTCCTTGGGGAGGCAGAGGGCTACTGTTTTATAAAGTTTGCTTCTGTGTCAGAGCCTTACTAGGGGTCTGTTTAGTAGCTTCGAACTGCAACTTTTCAAAGTATGTAGCTTTTCTTCTTTGTTGTGTGCTGTGGTTTATAGGTCTCCTGTAATTAATGATATGTTTATCTCTAAATTCTCTGATCTCTTGGCTGACATTACGCTCTCCTATGATAAAGTACACATTTTTGTTAATTTTTATATACACATTTGTTGTCAATCTAAACTTTAGGTTAATGTCATTTTATCATTATTGAGCTCATTTGATTTTATCCATCATATTAATGCTCCAACTCATTCTCTTGGTCACACCTTTGATTTCGTTTCAGTTAATATTGATATATGTGATGTTCCTTTTACTGATCATTTTTCTCTAATGATATATTTGAATATTACTGTTGATGGTGCTACTATAAGCTGTTCTCCACGTTATTCTTGCTTTTTAAATTGTTCTATAATATCTGATTTTAAAACCAAGTTTTCTAGTTTTTATCAACTAGGCCACCGCACTAGTATTGACGATTCTCTTTTAGCTTTAATTCCTCATGTAAAATGGTTTTAGACTCAATTGCTCCCCTCAAAATATGCTGCAAAAAGGGAAGACCTGTTCCATGGTTTAATGACACCACATAGCATGCTGGGCTGTGCCTCTAGGATTGCTGAACGGTGGTAGAAGAAAGATAGGCCAACTGATATTTCTGTTTAATTTCCAGGAAGCAATTAAGAAAAATTATTAATTCTTTGATTTGGTATTCTCTCATTATAAGCAACCTAGGGTCTTATTTAATGGAATTTACCTCCATTCAGAGACGGGATTAAATAGTACTGTTCATTCTTATGAGAAGTTTTTTTCATTCTTTGTCAGCAAAATCGATACTATCCACTCTGGCATTGTTCTAATTGGTTATGTACTTCCTGTCATTAATCATGGCATTGTTTTGAAATCCTTTGATGTTGTTTCACTTTCATAGCTAAAAAGTACCATTGACATTCTTAGACCTACTTTTGGTCCTCTTGATGTTGTTTCACCATGCCTCTTACTGGAAGCTTTTATGACCCAGTTTTGTTGGTTATTATTAATGGTTCTATTAGTGAGGGAGTTGGCCTTAATTTTTTAAACATAAGGTGGTGCAACCTTATAAAAAGACTCTTCAGTGTTACCTGATTTTTTTTTCCAATAGCCATTTCTGGCTAAAATAGAAAGAATTATTTATAATCAATTAGTTGATCATCTTAAATCCAATAATTTATTTGAGATCTACCAATCTGGCTTTAGGTGTTATCATGGTGTTGAGACAGCCTTCCTGAAAGTATTTAATGACATCTCTCTTATTGCTGACTCTGGTGGGGCAGTAGTTCTTGACCTCCTTGAGCATTCTGCAGCTTTGATACTATTGATCATGAGGTCTTTCTGCTGCTTGAGCCTTGGGGTTATCTCAAAGGGGCTGATCTTCTCTGGTTCAGGTTCATACCTTACTGGTAGACACTTGTCAGTGACTTTCACTTCCTCTTTTTCATCTACAGCTCCTGTTAAATATTGTGTTCCTTAGGAATCTACTGTATTTTGGGTCCTATTTTCCTATATATCTTCATCCTCTAGGAACTATGTTTAGGAAGTTTAATATTTCTTTTCACTGTTATGCTGATGACACACAGGTTTATAGTCCTATGTGCAACTTTGCAATGAATCAGTTGCACAAATGTCTTGTAGAACTAAGATCCTGGATGGTTGACAATTTTCTCGATCTAACTCAAAATAAATAAAGTTCTGATAGCAGGTCCTGCAGCCAAAACTCAGATTGATTTTGAATTTTTGGCTGTTTCGTATATTTTTGCAAACCTCATATTCATAATCATGGTGTTATTTTAACAGTAACTTCTCTTTTGAGGAAACAGATTCATTCTGTGGTCAAGAGTTATTTTTTCAAGCCAAGGTAGAGTATTTTATATCTCCTAGGGTTCTTGAGAAAGTTATTCATGCTTTTATCTTTTCTCAGCTTGATTACTGTAATTCGTTGTATTATGGGATTAGCAAATCCCTGATACTCCGGTTGCAGTTGGTTCAGAATGCTGCAGCTCATTTTTTTTTTTTGGTTAGGGCAAGAAAGTTTGATTCTGTATGTGCAGTTTTAGCCTCGTTACACTGGCTGCCTGTTAGTTTCAGAATTGATTTTAAAATTTTGCTGCTGGTTTTTAAATCAGTACATGGGTATGCTTCTTTTTATTTATCCAAATTGTGTGCTTTACACCAGCCATCTGGAGAGTTTAGATCTACTAGTCAGTTGTCTCTTGTTGTTCAACGTACAAAGTGTAAAACTAAGAGGAGGGGCAGGGCTTTTGCAGCTGCTGCACCTCATCTGTGGAATTCTTTTCCTAATCACATTAAGGAGTCACCTTCAATTGAACTGTTTAAAACTAGACTGAAGATGCATTTCTATTCTCTAGTTTTCTGTGGCCTTCAGTGATACTGATGGTTTCCTCCTCTTACTCATTTGTTTGTTTCAGTTTACTGCTGGTTGTACAGTGTTTTATTGTATTTTATTTTGTTTGTTTTATTTATGTTTGCTGTATGTTTTATTGTAAAGCACTTTGGCTAAAGCATTACTGATGCTGTTTTAAATTTGCTCTAAAAATAAATGGACTTTAACATTGACATTAAAGCATTAAACGTAATATTAAAGTTGATTCATTCAATGGTAAAAACTGCAAACAACCTTGACATTCCATTAGCATCAAAACCTAAAATTAATACTACCTCGGTGTACAGTAGTTGAATACAAGTATACCAAAAAATAACAAAAGTTACTAATTTTTTTAATTCAAAAGTACCGTCCTGTTTTCTTCTTATCACATTCTGAAAACCAACCAGCATTTCCATCAGCTAAAAAAAAGTCACACTTAATTCTCTTCTATTGTGGCATGGATCCATCACTTAATTTTTTATTTTTTTCAAAAAGCTCTTAACACTGATCAATCACTGCACAACAAAGTTTTTGCTTCTTCAACACTGTTGTGTTTTTCTTATAGATTTCTGGGTGCTGAGCACGAATATCATGTCAAAATGTACCGATCACGTACCATTTCAGTTTTGTCATGATTTTTTCTTATATTTGTATCCAAACATTTTCGCTCCTGTAAGTCACTTATCAACAACGGTTTGTGCAGCCTGGGCATGTCCAGGCATTGAATAAAGTCAGGTTGGAAGCTGTTCTGTGGAAGTTGATATCCTGGGCAGGTCTGAATGAGCTTGACGCTGTCTCAGCATGCTATAAAGGTGGCTTGCATACACCGATCCTGCTTATTTGGTTAATTTAGATAGTCAGTGTGTATGTATAGTATCAGTATAGTAAAGTATAGTATCTGTAGCAATATAACAGTAAGTAAGCGTGATGCTATAGACGTTTTGGTGTCGGGCGATATTTTTTGTCAATGGCATAAAAGCCACGATACATTCTACTATATCTTTGGCAAATATACATTTGAGCCTCAGAGAGATTGGATGACTGCTCTTGTGAAGAAAGCTTATCATCTGTATTTCGGCTGCAAAATTGGTGATCAAGACAAGGAATGGGTGCCTCACATTTGCTGCCAGTCTGAGAGGCACTTGAAAGACGATGCCGTTTGCTGTTCCGATGATATGTCAAGAACAGAAAGACCATGTGACGGACTGTTACTTCTGTTTGACCAATGTGTCTGGTTTCTCTGCCAAAAACAAGAAGTCAATTGAATATCCTAATCTGCCTTCAGCAATGAGACCCGTGCCACATGACAACAGTCTTCCAATTCCGAAACCACCAGAGCATTGGACCTTAGATGAACCAGATGCAGAAACTGCAATGCAGGGTACTGACAGTGACACTGACCCAGATTTTGAACCATGCTCAGGTGATCCACATCTGATAACACAGTCCGAATTGAACGATTTTGTCAGAGATTTGTGTCTGTCAAAAGCAAAAGCCAAGCTGATGGATTTGAGACTGCAGGAATGGTGTTTGCTGTCACCAGGTACGAAAATGTCTGTGTTTCGAGGCCGACATCATGATATAACCAAATTTTTTGCACAAGTTGACAGTCTCTGTTTCTGTTGTGACATTGAAGGATTGTTCTTGGCCTTGGGTTGTGATCACAACCCGGAAGAGTGGCGTCTCTTAATTGATTCGTCAATGTTAAGCCTGAAAGTTGTTCTGCTACATCCTTCAGTACCTGTTGGCTATGCAGCACACCTGAAAGAAATGTATGAGAATATGGAACTGTTGTTGAAGCGTGTCCAGTATAGTAGGTACAACTGGAATATCTGTGGAGATCTTAAAGTCATTGCTCTGTTACTAGGACTGCAGCTCTGCTACACAAAGTACTGTTGTTTCATCTGTGAATGGGACAGCCATGCCAAAGAGTTGCACTGTTCTCGACGGAACTTGCCACTCCGTAAAAAGTTAGCTCCAGGACAGAAAAATGAGCACATGAATTGCTTGTTGAAGCGGCAAAGATATTTTTGCCTCCTCTTCACATAAAACTGGGACTCATGAAGAATTTCGTGAAAGCACAGAACAAGGAAGGCGAAGGTTTTTGTTATTTAAAACAGATGTTCCCAAGAATAACTGATGCCAAGATCAAAGAGGGATTTTTTGTTTGCCCCCAGATCAGACATGTTATGAGTGACAAGCGATTTGAAGATCTGTTAGTTGGGCAGGAAAAAATTGCCTGGAAGGCCTTCAAAGACTTTGTTGACAATTTTCTGGGCAATTACAGAGCTCCAAACTACATTCAGCTGGTAAACAAACATCTCAAAGCATACAAGACAATGAAGTGCAACATGTCACTCAAGTTTCATTTCTTCCACTCACACTTGGACTTCTTCCCCGCCAACATGGTTAAAGGTTTCACCAGAACATTTCTGCGAAGGAGAAACGATACCAGGGCAACTGGAATCTGTCAATGCTTGCTGACTACTGTTGGACACTGTAATGTGATGCACCAGACATTGAATACAAAAGAAAATCAGGAGCAAAACACTTTTAATTCTGTTGAATTTAATAGCATATGCAAAACATAAACGTGACTAAATACATTATTGTCAGTAAACATATAAATGTCTATTTCTCACATGATGCAGTAAAACCAAAACTATATTTGTGCATACCCAGAAGGTACCTGTCACAATCACCAAAAACTTTTCAGGAAGCAAGACTTTTCAAAATTGTTGTGCATTGATTGGTATTGTCAACTTAAGGATGATATGCAAGTGCGCAAGAACAAACTGCAAGGTGATGCACTTATAAAAAATGTAGCGTAATTGCTTTATCTAAGATTTACTGTCATATGTGACACACTCCTGGTCCACCAAACCACTCAACAAGACTGTGGAATATTTCCCCCCCAGTTTGAAACTGTGCTTGTTTCACCAAAAGGAAACACTGCAACCCCCCGCACTCTTCAAATTGTGGTTGATCCACTAAGGGGGAGAATCCTCCCTCTTTTCAAATCCTGTCTGTGGGTCGTCAAAAAATCTTAAAAATATAAAACTGAGTCTCAAGGCCAGAAAGGCTGAGAAACACTGCTCTAAGCTAAATGCCATAATCAGTGAGATGCTGATGAAATCGCCTGGAGCTGCACACTGGTTGCTATGAATTGTAGTGTAGTCTCCACTTCAGCATTTGCATAAGGTTTCCAGTAAGATGAATGAGATGGTGGAGGGGTGTAACATATACCAAATATCATTCTTACTGGATCAGTTGCATGAAATTCACTATGCTCACATTCACAGCAACTAGCAAGCACTTGCTAAATGCATCTTCTTTGACCGTCACCAAACTTTGCTCCTTTCATTTTGCTTCTGCAGACGGCCTTTATTTGCATAACCTGGCATGCCCCATTTCTCCGTGAGATTACTTTAGTGCTGTAGTGAAATGGGTGGCATGCAGCATTAGAGTGTCACACTTGCTAGAGCATTAATAATTACAAAAATCAACGAATTAAAGAAAATGTTGGCTTAGTTTGTTTTTTCTACAACATCACTAAATTTCAATTAATTCATCAAAGTATTTCTGAGATTTAGGGAGGTTTAGTTTTTCTAGTCTGGGTTTTTTTTAACCCTAAGGTTTGATGCATCAAAATGTCCTTTCTTAGTGGACACCTACTGCCCTAGAAGTACCATCCTGCCAAATTTCAGCTTTTTTGCTATACAAATATTTCTAAACTAATTTTAAAAAGTAACTGGGTTTAAAACAATACATGCCATTCTATCACCACAACTCAGAAAATGTAAATAGGGAGCAGAATATTGAATTCCAAGGTTGCACACAAAGTGTGTTCTAAAACAAACTGCATTTTGACATTTGAGATTCTTGCTTTATTCCCTCATAACCCAAAACATGAAATGAGCAGACATTGCTGAATGATTTACTTCACTCTCATTCATTTACACATTTACTTCTAAATTCTGGCAAGAGAACTGCATTGTTACACAGCATAAATAAGATGGACAGAGGAAAGTTTAAGTGTGAGACATGTCCATGTATAATGCTTCTTAACAGGATATGGTTATGATGACTTATGAGAATTGTGGTGATTACTCAAAGAAATAATTTAATAATATCAACATTAATTGTTCTTTATTTTCACTCCATGCTCTCTCCCTCTCCTGCACGCATATGCCTTTTAGCTTACTAAGGTCTTCTTTCCCTACATTAGCATAGTCTGCAGTTTGTGGTCTGTATGCAGCCGTTAAGATTTAAATCCATAAGAGAAGCAGAAAAAAGGTACCTATTTAGGGTAAATATTTGGGTAATAGGTGGTAATACAATGTAGCAAGCAGATAAATAAAACATTAAACTGATGTAATTGTATTAATGTATACTAAGTGATGCCAGTAAAATTGAAATAGAGTTGCTGTTATAGATTGCAAAATATTTTTTTACCAATTATTTCTGACCATCCCCCTGTAAGTCTTTGCCTCGCAGTAAAACAATTGAACATAAATTGGTCAATACTCTGCTTATATGCATTAATGCATAGTGTTATCTTTAACTGTGCAGACCCCAATGAATTTGCCAAGTTTAATTGTTAACATTAAAACAAGATTATAATTTAAATGGGGAAAATGATATTAAAGAGAATATCTGTCAGTGTTAAAAAGATAAAATGTTTAAACACGTACAAGCAATAGGATGCTAATATTTTAAGTATTTTTGTGATTCTCTAACATAGCCAATGAACACATTTTTGTAGCCTAAAAGTCACCCACAGTCTCAAATGACAAACATTTTGCCTTATATGTTTGATTAGGTTATGAATTTAATTTCATTGTTGCTCTTAACTGGGTGTTGTCTGTTGTACTCTTAAGCATACTTTAATTTCAAAATGAACTCGGATAAAAAATAGAATCATTCATTCTCTAGCAACTGATGATTTGCCATATCTGTGTGTCCAGTTCTTCAGTGCAATCTGACTGGCCTGATTGGCTTTGGTGTGATTGGCTAGTTCGGCTTTGGTGACATGACGTATGAGCAAGCCACCTTCAAAGACGGAAAGTATAAAACGAGACAGGAGATGAGAAAGGCGCCTTGAAAATAACATAGAGTCTGAGAATCGGGATTTACAGGAACTTACTCAATGAGAGAGATTGTGCCAATGAAGGGAGGTTCAGACAAATGTGAAAACAAAGGAAAGGAGCTGAAAGTATACATATGTAAAGAGATTGCAAATATTTTAAAATTATTCTATTATCTGTCAGGTACAGTGGCTAGTGTTGTATAATATAGTAAAAGTAATAAGTCACTTTGTTCCACAGCGTTGCTGTCTCAAGTTAGGAGAACAGTCAGCTGAAATCAGCCTCAGTAGGCTCACTGGCTGTGCTGGTTCAGGGATGACTCTATAACCAGGTCCAGTAGGTCATTTAAAGAAAACTCCTCTAATGGTACAGAGTTTAGAAATGGTGTAAAAAGAAGAGGATCACAATTTAAAGGATTTATTTCTTGCATGAACCTTACTGCTTAGTTTCATTTACTTTAGTTGTTAGTAGCTGCGTTAGCCGAGGCTACATTGGCTGGAGCTGTAATAGTGAACTGGTGGGGTGTGCAGAGTTGCACGTACTGAACTGTTTTGCTACTCAAAGAAAATCAGGGGAAGTGATCACTGCTTGGTTAACCAGGTACAGTTTTTAAAGTGCTTTCTATTGTTGTTTCCTGTTGTTATTTTTTTTTAAAAGCAATGTAACAGATACAAAAGTAAAAAAAATAAAAACATTTATTTTTGAATAACAAGTTCATAACTTATTTCAAATATTTTGATTCAGATACATAAAGCAATGAAAGGCTTTTCAGAAGGAATTAATCCTTTTAAACCAGACACTAAGATAACAAAATAAAGCCCTTTTTATAATTCAAAACTACACCAGTTTCTTCATGGTCTCTAAACTGTGGAATAAACTGCTTGCTGATATAACAAACGTCTGGTTGGCCTCATCTTTTAAATCAATGCTGAATACTAATTACTTAACAAAAGCCTACATTTGTCAGAGTTGTTGGTGTAGCTGTTCATGTTGCATTATAATGTGCTGATTTGTGTTTCAGAAAGACTGCAATTTTGGGTTCTCTTCTGCTATGATGATCTTGCTTTGGTGCTTTGTGCCACTGCTGCTTTGACCACATTTTGCAGCTTCCCTTAAACTTGGACAAGGATTTCATAGTTGGCATTATCAGTGGTAGACCCCATAATTTCACTTCCAAAGCAGTAATAAACACGTTTCTTCACTAAACTGAACTGTAAATCGCTCAGCTAAAATAGAGAACCCGCCCTCAACTACAGGAGTGTTTGCAGACAGTCAAATATAATTTAATTATAATTATATAACTTAATTATAAATATAATATAATTTTTTGCCTTTGTACTTAAATAATTTGTTGTAATACAGCTAGAAAAATGTTTGATATTATTAATTTTCACTTTTAAAAAGTGTCTCATAAGGTAAATCTTGACAAATTACTCATTAAACTATAAACAGGAAGGATTGCAGACAGTTGGCTTTAGCAAAGAAAACTATGGTTATTGTGTGATGAAGTTTTTCTGATTTAGTCAAAGTCGTAAGTGGGCTCTCACAGGCTTCATACATGGTTGAGTACTCTTTTTTATTTATAAGTTATGGGACAAAATGTAAATTACAAGTTCCCTAACCCTGAAAGCAACCCAAAACTAGTTAAATTAGCAGGTAGCCTAACCTGGGACCAAAACTTAAAATTGGACTCAGACAGAAGATCACATTTGTGACAAATGAAGTTTAATACAGATAAATGTAAACTGTTACATACTTTGGAATCAAAACAGTTTCTTTATAACTTAGCTGTGCTACCCATCTAAGAAGGGTTGAAATCTAAGTAATCAACGTAGACCTCAGTGTCAACGTGTGCAGTGAGCCATGCTATGTATACGTCCCTATTTTGGTATAGGTAAAAGCTGTGTTAATATTTGTGATGCACCATCTTTTTGAAAGACAGAGACATAGCAATCAGATGAAAACATGGACAGACACACAGACACTTATTCTTTTACTAAAGTCGGGGATTAGGAACTAGAAAATCTGACAGAATTACTTGAGTGTCCTAATGGACTTGTTACTGTACACACTCCGAGATTCTAAGATTGTATAGAACTGAATAAAAAGGCTAATAAAATGTTTGATTATTTGCAGTTTTACACAGGGTGCACTATATGTCAATAGGGGTTGTGCACAATCCATATAATATACATCAGGAGTGTTGTGCACCATATTGGTTTTACAAGAACGATTTATAGCTCTTGGGAAATTCCAGAGATGTGCTGATGTCATGCTGATAATGCTGAGACTTTTCATCTTGAGCAAGGAGAGATTGATAGGGGTGATGACTGAATAGTCAAAATTATGAATTAAAAATATGTGCAGGGTATCCCAGCTCTTATTTGTAAATATTTTCTTCAACATGAATTTGGTATCACAGATGGATGCTGGTTAATCATAAAGTCACACTAATATGAAGTACACTTTCATAAAAGCAGAAGGTTGTAGATATACAGACCATGTTATTCAATATGTAAATTGGATACTCTTAATTTCCACTTGATACTTTTGTAAACTTTAGGTGAGTTTCTCTTCAGTGCAAGGCCAACAAACAGTTAAAAAAATGATTTTTTTTACATACATACTTATTCTTTTCGCACCGAGGTTCTCTGCTTCTTTGAAAGAGGAGCATCATACTGCTAGCTTCTTTTCCATGAAGTGCAAGGAGCACACATGGGCTTCTTTAAACTTACTGCCATTTTCTTCAGGATTTTGTGAAAATCAAGATGCAACATAATGTCCTGTGAACAATACATTTCTTATATTGATCTCCTTTTCTTTTTTTTCGGATTACTGTGGAACCTTTAAAGAAGCAAAAGGTACTGAACTTTTCATTTTTCATGTCTGGAAAAAAATCAAACTGGAGAGTGCAAATGGACAATTAAAAAAAAAAAAAAACACAGGGAGTCCTCATTTTAATATTGCCAATGATTTTCACTAAACTGCAAAAGGTATAGAGAGTAGCAGGGCCAACTGATCCAGCTCCTCAGCTGGAAACAGGCTGGCAGTACCAGGCATGGAGACAATTTCGCATACTACAATGCTTTTCTAGATAAGTAATTGCACTGAGCATTTTATTGAAAACTGGAAAAAAATTAAATCTTACGAATGCAAAGCTGAGGTTGTTATAAACATTTTACTGAGGAAGCTTACTACAAAATATTTTAAAATCACAAACTTTTAAGAAAATGCATTCATTTTGTTATTTGGTGTTTGATCAATTTTTTTTTGTTTGGGGGTCGAGCTACATGTTCACTACCACATTTTGTGTACACCTCCCCACTGAACACCTAGTGATATCCTTTTAAAAGTTTAAATTTATTGTCTGAGAATGAGAAACTACAGGTGTATAATATAATTAAGTGTCAGATGGTTCCATCAGCAAATTTGCAAAGTTGAGCTAGAAACCAGTTGAGTTCTAGTTAAGGCTTAGTCTTAAATAGGACTTCCTTTTTATTCTGGTTTTGACTGGCCATTTGGACTTGGACTTGATCTCTGCTAGCCACACACCTTCCAGCCTTAGACTTGGTCTGACTTGATCTTGACTTATTGTGGTCTTTGGCTACAGCACCACACACAACACCCTCTTAGAAGCTTAGGGAACTTTGTATTAACCGAAAGGAGTTCCCATATTAAATCCAGGTAGCAGCTCCTTGGTTTATTTTACACAGTTGATTTGTTTTTTCTGTTGCCTTTCTTTGTCCTGCATATTTACTATCTTCTCCTCTGAGTGCTGGTTGCCTCACTTTTGATCCATAAAAGTTATTCATACAGATTTTATTGTCTGTTTTTCCACTTCAGTTTTGTTGTGCTTTAGTGCTATTTATCTAAACCAGCTTGTATAATTTCAGCCACCATCCTGTCCTATAATTCAGTATCCTAATCCATCACAGCTGGTATTACTGATACTTTCATTTTGTTTTGAAGGCTGAAATTAGAAGAGAAGTACAGTGCCATTAATCTTGTTTTTATTTTACATCAAAATGTATTTTAACTGAGATGCAATGCTTCTTGACTAGGCTACAGAATTTGCAAGGCAGTGTAAGGTTGTATTTTGATTGGTGTGCCTTGTGAATCCTGGAGTTTCTATCCTGTTTGGATATATTACTGGATTGCTACACTTAACCCTTGTATGTGTGACATTTGTATATAATTAGATTAGACATGGTGTGCACTTTCTAGGCATGATATCTAAGACGAGGTGATGCTGCCTGCAGGGATGCAGTGAATTAGTGTGCTGTGTGTCGCTGCATAGGTGACATGCAGCTGTACATTCAAGAAAATAATACATTTAAGTTCAGCCTCATCACTCACTTTGGCTACAGTGGTATCAGAAGTAACAGGATGGAAGAGTGGAAAGATGATGTCTGGCAGCCAATTTAACTGCTTAGAAGGGTTTGACTTTCTACTAGCCTGTATAAAGCTGCCAAAGATTTCGGTTTGCTTTTATAATAGACCACAGGTAAAGAAGCTTAGCATGGAAGCCCATGTCAAATTAGTCGTCGGTGTGTGGGCAAATGGCTGGTCTCTGAAAAATGTAACAGTCTGCCTAGTGGTATTAAATAGGAGAATCCCCATAAAAAACGAATCATTGACAATTTTGTAATATGAAATAAGTGCTTATGAAACACAAAGATTTTAGCAGAAACACAAATTCCACATGTAGAAAATAGCACATGTTTCTAGCCTAAAAAAAGTAAACTAATTATAGAGGCATTTTGGTTGAATCTACAAGGATTACATTTGTTCACCTGTATGCATGTTTGCAGACGTGAGTGTCTGCCTAAACAGATCCTAGAGAACAAATAAAAATAAGCACCACAACCATGAAAAATTGAGCCCTAAACAAACTAACAATAGCTGAAAAAAGAAACAAAATATGGTAACAAATATTAAGGAAATTATTGTATTAAAAGCCCTGGCACAAATGAAAATGAGCTTCAATATGTTAAACATTCCAGTAAACAAAAGAGTCTGTGAATTCCAATTAAAGGAGCTGACAACAGGGATGTTTCTAGGATTTGATGGTATCAGGGTCTTAACCTCCTTTACAGAAGTTTGTGGATATACGTATATAAAATCAAAGATGAAAACGCATTGGGGTTCTTGGGTTATCTATATGTATATAATATCCAGATAGGAGACTTACTAAATAATAAACAGTTTATGGATGAAACGATCAGTGCCTGGGTATGGTAGGCCTGGGGATTAAAGCCCACTCCTGTCATTTGTGTCCGACCATCATGCAGTTGCATAATTTATACAATGAGGGGAAATGATTACTGCAACCACCTGACCTCAAATGTGTTGTCATGACATAGCATTCATCTTGGCACTGTGACAAAACTCATTATCACCAGATAAACAATACAAAATAAAATGGTGAAAAAATACAAATACTAAAAGACACCAAATCAGCATAAATGCTCTGACCTGGCAGATGCAACTCACATATATAAGTTCTCTTTGGTCAGGCACCCGGATTCATTTTTTGAGAAGGCTGCTAGCCTGCTTCTTTTATTCTCACCAAAAGCCTTTGACCATTTCATTTATTTCTCTTCTCGCGCATTCTCTCTGCTAGACAGATGTTGCTGTCATCTTTCCTATTCCTTCCAGTCATCCAGACTGTGGGAATCACTATCACAGATACACACCTAACCTTGCATGCTGCACTTTGAATGGCTGAGATTTTCTTAAAACTTTTTTTTTTCATTAATTATAAATTATTAAAAATGTTAGTTCCAAAATGTTTAGTCCTTTTTTCTCAGATCCTCCAGGATAGGAATGATGGTAAAATTGTTGTTCTTGCAACATAACAATAGCATGGTGTTATAAAGTTAGAAAACCCAGATTTCTTGATGATAACCCTTAACATTTCATACTGTATGTTTGTATATGCAAATGTTTCAAACAACTTACTGTATTTAAGAACATTGATCTCATGGCGTACTGTATATTAGTCATGCAATTTTAAATATTTTCATATCTTATAAATGCATTACTCTACAGCAACAGAAACTTACAAACGTGCCACTTGATATGCTGAGTTACCAAAGCACTCAATAGAATACTGCATGATATGGTGGCCTTTTTGAAAATGATAAACTTGCTTTAAGAAGTTCTCATCCAGGACCATCACTCCAGTCAATTCAAAGGTATTTTAAAATTCATTGTGTTTTACATTTTGGAATGTGATCTTATTAAAAAATACGTCTGCAATGTAACTCAGGGTTCTATATAAAATGTGTGTTTCCATGGAAACTGGACTGTTATTTGGTCTGTGTGGCCCTGAGAAAACTTCTCTATTAAAAATGTATCAAAGCTTAGCCTACCTCACAAATTTTGCTACAACAAGCAACTTGTTTTCAAAAAAAGACTTGCTTTGATAATTAAAAATGTACGTTCTGGTTTCTAAACAGGAAATCGTTGGGTTATGTGTATCAAAAGAAAGATAATGAGTAGGTTGAGAGATTTATCTTTTGAGGAGATGGAAGCAAATAGTGAAAAAGGAGGAAAAAAATGATATGCATATAAGTGGTGTGGGTGACATGTAAAGAACGAGACTCACAAAAACACACAAAGTTGGGACGGGGATTTTGGAGGAAACTGACCAATGCAAGTAAATCCATTCAATGGCCGTTAAACTGTTTTTGTGGTTTATTGTAGTCCTTTCTTTTATGTGTTAAAGTAACACTCACATTGCTCTGTAAGCATATCAGATTTTTGAGGTAAATGTTTCTAAAATTAAAACTAAAATAAAACTTTTGATTTGTTTTAACTTTTATGCAATGGGCCTCCTTTGACTGTACTCTGCAGTTTTAACATACAGTAATCCCTTGCTATAATGCGCTTCGACTTTCACTCTATCACGGATTTTATATGTAAGCATATCTAAATTTATATCACAGATTTTTCACTGGTTCGCGGATTTCTGCGAACAATGGGTCTTTTTATTTCTGGTACATGATACCTCAGTTGTTTTGCCCAGTTGATTTCATACAAGGGACGCTATTGGCAGATGGCTGAGAAGCTACCCAATCAGAGCATGTGGTTAAGTTCCTGGGTGCTGATTGGCTTAGCAATGGAGAGCAGCATTCGATTCCGCTTTGCGTTAGCCAGCATCTCGCTGTGTAAAGAGTTAACTTTTGTGCTCTTTTTTGTTTATCTTTGTACGTAGTCAAGCCCTTCGTTATGTCTCCAAAACGATCTGCTCCTGCTACTGCTTCCAGGGCTGTGCCCAAGTGCCACAGTCCCCTGAAGAGGCTCTTTTAGAAGAGCTGTAATACTCTACTTTGTTGTGCAGTAACATTTATCCATCCATCCATTATCCAACCCACTATATCCTAACCACAGGGTCACTGGGGTCTGCTGGATCCAATCCCAGCCAACACAGGGCGCAAGGCAGGAAACAAACCCCGGGCAGGGCGCCAGCCCACCACAGGGTGCACACACCCCCACACTAGGGACAATTTAGAATCGCCAATGCACCTAACTTGCATGTCTTTGGACTGTGGGAGGAAACTGGAGTACCCGGAGGAAACCCACACAGACACAGGGAGAACATGCGTACTCCATGCAGGGAGGACCCGGAAAGCGAACCCTGGTCTCCTAACTGCAAGGCAGCAGCGCTACCCACTGCGCCATCATGCCGCCCGCAGTAACATGTATCTCATCGTTATTAGACAAGTCGTTGTGTCATTGTTGATGAGTACCCATAACTAATTTTCTATGTTGTTTTAGTGTAACTGTACACACATTTTTTTAAATTTGTCTTGAATTGTACGTATTTATTGATGGTGGCCTGTCTATTGTAATGGCTGTAACATATGTGATATCGGAGATGCTCGATATCTTTAAAATAACATTTAGGTTTTATTTATATTTACATGTTGTAGATTCATTTATTATTATATTACCTAATCAATTACAATGTGTTTAAAACCGTATTACATATTAAATAAAACTCCTCAATGATATACGATACATATGTTTGTGCGTAGTATATAAACAGTGTGTTTACATACATAATTTCAACAAATCTTACCTAATATATATGAGAATATAAAGGGTTTATGCTGTATAACTGTGCGGGAAATGTTTAAAAGAGAGTGGGAGAGTTTATAAGGGCTTAAAATATATAAAAATAACCATATAAACTTGTGGTTTTTACTTCGCGGATTTTCACCTTTCGCAGGTGGTTCTGGAATGTAACCCCTGCGATCAAGGAGGGATCACTGTATTACAAATTCTAGAATTAATATTACTATGCATTCATATTCATATGTTTACTCTTCTAAAATATGTGCTAGTATATAGTGTATATTCATATAAATAAGATTTTAGCAATTTTATTCCAACTTCCAGTGTTTTTTATCAAGTAAACTGAAGTATACAGAAAAGGAGAAAGAATTACCCACCTTTGTTCACTGAAAGCCTTTCCGTGTAGTACAAATAAGATGGATCTTGTGTATTTGAGGAAAACTTAGCTACCAGTTATCACCAGGCATGTTATATTTGCCTTCATGGCTTTTATGACTGATAAATATTGTACAGTGATAGTTCCTGATATACTGTAATCAATTTTAAAGCATGAAGTGGCTAAAGAAAAAAACTTTACAGAATAAAAACTTCCATAGCCTGAAGAGCTCATCCTTGTGCTATTCATTAGTACAATATAATGGACTTGTGCTTTATCCCTTATTGCTGTCTCTCCTCACCTCCATATTCTAACATTGCACCTCTTAAACCAATTATACCCAAGATAGGGTTTGTACTTAGACTCCTGTGTCTTGTTTTGTGCCTGTAACTGATCTTTAGCTCTTTAATTCACAGCCTTGTCATGAACTGGATAAACAGGAAACCTAACATACATCTTGTTTAACTCATCCAGTTGGATTTAATTCCAGAGTGGGACTGAGCCGAGGACAACATCAAGTTTAAGCCCAGTCTCAGGCAATACAATTCCTAATGAACACTTCTTTGAAAAGTGTGGGCTACCATTTCCTTTTAATGTTTTGAATAGGGTTGTTTTCTCTTAAATTCAATACAGGGAAAAACCTACATATTGTGTTCTTTAATAAGTACAACAGAGTAAGAGAAACAGCAATAATTAAACCAGATTTGAAATATTTTTTTATACCATTTGGAAAAAGGAACCTTGGAAACAAAGACACACTGAATAAGCAAACAAAAGACATTTCTGCAATAGAACTGGTATCAAATTAAGGACATTATGAATCACATACATTCTTAAAAAACAAAAAACCAAAAATGGGACTAAAATGTCAGACTGTGTGACAGTGCTAGTCATGCTACTGGGTTCCACCAAGAGCCTCCTCAACCTGCCACCATCAATAGTCATGACTGGGATGAGCTGAGCAAATGAGGACAAACACACCAAGCAAGGGGATGGTGAAGAGTGCTTTTACTAAAATAAACAAACCAAAAAAAGTGTCCAAAAATGCAGTGTGTAATGTTATATAAATAAATAAATACTCCATAAAAAGAAAGTGTCTCTGTGGAGGTTAAAATCCAGTCAATTAAATATTTTTTGTTTAAAAACCGGAGATTAAAAACCAACAATGCAGGAAACCATCCCTTAAAACACGTGCCCTGATGCAGTCAAGTAAAACCATCCACTCCCCAGCTTATCCTTACAGACCTTGCAGCTGAGGAGGCTCCTACATGACAGACACAGCCATCTATCTGTCTTCTGTGGTCTACAGGTCCAGGTCCCTGCTGCTTCCATGGCCAACAGTAGGGCTCTCAATCTGGACATAGGCTTAGGTCCTTCCCTCACACGGACAAAGGAAAGGTGCATCGTCCAATCCTGTGTCGCTGACTCCAGCTCTCTTTCTGGACTTATGTGGAGCTGCACTCCTGGTCACTCCCGATCCCTTAAATTGCTCAGCGGAGCAAACCATCTCTGCAATCCCAAGCATCGGCCACATGCTGTCCTTCTGGGGCTCTTCTCCTCCTGGCTGTCTGCTTCCTCACTCCTGCACTGGCTCTTCCCTGTTTCCTGCTTGCTCCACACTCTCTTCTTTAATCTCCATTCTTTTCTCTTTCTCTTCTTTTCCATTTTTCCTCCCTTTCTGATCTAGGGAGCAGTTGCAGGTGTAATCACACGATTGCCGCCCCAGGCTGATAATGAGACAATCAGACCATCTGCACGCACAACCCTGGAGACGAGCAGTCTTCTCCACAGATCTCTTGCACCTGCTCCACTCCCCAGTGCAAGTGCATCATGTGGTAGAAATTTAACATTTTGTTAAAGAAAGAAACATTCTCTAACAGGACAAGTCAGTACTCAGGCAGGGGAAAAGCCATTGAATGTATCTTTTAATTATTCCTCACCAAAATGCATTAAAGGGAGCATTCTTCAAAAGCAGTCTGTTACGGCATGGTCAGAATGATTTGAGAAACAAAGTATAGAGGTTAATTTTATAAACTAATGATTTTACATACACTGTCAATCAATGCATACATTTACTCTGGTTGGTTCATTGGTTTACACCCAAATGACTTCCATAAAATAAAAGCCTGTTATATTATATTCTAGTTCTTCTTATACCTTTGAGTTGGGCCACCACCCGTGAAATTTCTGTGCATGTAACAATGGTCCTTTCTGGTTGTCTTACATTACATCTGCTGATTTCTTAGTCATCTTTCAGTACATTTTGTTGTTCACTTGTCTTTTATCTGGTTTATTTGGCTATGCCTGCAAAGGTTTCTGCCATTTATTAACACTTTATGCTGAATGCTATGTTACTCTAAAATTATTCTTCCACAGTCCATTATTTATTTATTAAAATAGCCAGTTTTTCTGAGCCTCAGTCCGCTATACCACACACTGCAGAAAACATAAAACACAGCAAAAGGGGACAATCCAGCATGAATCAAAACCATTTTTTTAAAGTTTATCAGAATTTGAAAAAAAAATATGGTATTAAAAATATAAAAATTTCAATTTGACCTAATACTGTGTATGCCTTTGGTTTTTACAAAGGCAAAATTAATGGAATGCTTCAGGCAAAAGGAAAATAAGATCCCCCATGTCACATCCAGCAGACATGTAAAAGTGATAGCACTAAAATATAATGCTGAATCACGTGTAATTATGCAGCAACAGGGAAAGAAATATTTGAAACAGCACTGGCCTGGAAAGAAAAGAGAACAGCAGCTCATGACTGAGCTCTTAACTTATGACATCACCTCTAG
The DNA here is from genome assembly GCA_026402145.1 of Polypterus bichir lapradei. Classification (NCBI taxonomy): domain Eukaryota; kingdom Metazoa; phylum Chordata; class Cladistia; order Polypteriformes; family Polypteridae; genus Polypterus; species Polypterus bichir. The sequence continues at coordinate 59,305,363 of JANRMT010062819.1, forward strand.
GTTTTTGCCAAAGTCACATCTGCCTGTTTCAGAAAATGTCTAATGTACAGCTTGATGAGCTCAGAATCCAAGCCTTTTTCTAAGAAAATCTTAAGAAAATATTTGGGTTAGGTATTTTGTTTAGTTAACTTTGTTTTTTGACTTCTCCTTCAGCCATTCAACTTAACATTCTTTTCAGTTGTTTTTGGTTAAGAAACTAGAAGTTAGTTATACACCTCAATCGCAAACCATGTCTGTTTCTGGACCATAATTCAGCCTGCTACTTTACTTACTAGCTGTTCTACACATCAAAGATGGGCTGAAATCCAAGTAATCAATGTAGACTTCAGCATTAATGTTTGCAGTACACCATTATTGGAATGTATTTTGTAAAACAAGTAGTAATAAAATGTATTGTATTTGTCATTCCAACAGAATGTAAATGTATTACTACATATGTTTGTGATGTGCCATTTGTTGGAATGACAAACACAAGGCAAATGTCTCTGTTATGCCATTTGATGTGGGATTCATTAAAGCAGTGTTAATGTTTGTGATGCATCATCTCTTGTAATGACAAATGCGATGATTTTATTACTACAAATGTTTTTGTTGCACCATCTGTTGGAATGACATAGACATCACAACACGGACACTGATCCCTTTATTAAGGTGGATTATGATAATTACTGATGTCTTGTTTTTCTTTCTAATTTATATTTTAACATAGGATCAGAGGTACTGAGCAAACATGAAATTTGACTAAGCGCTGTGTTTACTTTTTTACGTTTTTACAAAAAAGAATTAATGGAATGCTTCAGGCAGAAGGAAACTAAGCTCCCGTATATCATGAACAGCATGCAAATATGATAGCACAAGGAAAGTCTAGCAGGCCCTAACAGTAGCTGAAAAGGAAAATAAATTTGGTGGCAGCCTTTCCCAGAGCACTACAGAGCTTGCACTTCTTGATTTTTGCACATTCATAATGAGCACCTGTCTATTTTAGCAAATGTCTGATGTGTACAATGCCAACAATGTGGAAAACAAAGCAAAGATTACAATAAAAATGAAATTAAACAAAACAAATTACACCACCCTTGGCAAGGTAGCAAATATTGAGGAAGCAGCATATGGAATTTCCAAAAAAACTTAGACAATCTTCAAAATGAACTAATTGTTGGAATTCAATAAGTGTTAACTACACATACAGATAAAAGTAAAATAAATTATAAAAATATGATGGCCAATGACAACATTCTAGAAGCAGACCCTGAGAAGAGTATAGAAGTTTATTTTAGCACAACTTACCAAAGCATGTAAGGAAGTTTAAAACATACAAGGTTATTTTGTTAAAGATACTAATTCAAATCAAGGCCTATTATGTTCTTCTGAATTGCACATAAAATCCCTGACACTGAAGTACTGTATGAAGCTATGTTCACCACAATCACAAATAAGTTATTAAGATCAGTTAATCATTCTTCGGTTTACAGTATACCGTACAATCACAAGTGTTTTAAAAGAGCTTTAAAGAATGCAATTAAAAGAAACAAACAATACAAGATAATCACAAGTAAATCTACAGCAACTACAAATGGTCTGAAGAAAATAAATATAAAGGGGTTGAATAAGATGACAGTATGAACTGACAGTTTCTGTGAGTTGCTGAAAATAAGTATAACTAGATTGCAGTTAAACTTATCAAATATCAACATTACTTTTTTATATATTTGTCTTAATTAATAATCACCACAACTAAATTTAACATTAGTTGATCACAATGAGAATGAGTACTGTGACTGGATATACAACAGTTAATCCTGTGAGTCCACCACACAGTGCCACAATTAGCCATGTGCCACAGCTACGTCAAAACAAGTCATAAAGGAGCCCTCACCCTCCCACGGTGAAATAATAATACTAAAGAAAGATTTATTACTATTTACAGGCATTTCTTTCTTCTTGATGAAACAAAAGACTGCAAAGCATCTACAAAGATATGTGCAAGATTTCCCAGTGGGTCGGTCTACTCTTCCATGAACACCCTTTCAAATTCTCATAAATAACTGCCCACACATTTAGGAAGTCAATAAAATGATGGCTCCTACCTAAGTGGTATAAACCTGTTTTGTGTGCAGGTATCTACTGTAGGGGAAAATTAATTCACAATTCCCCAGACGGTACCACTATGCAAACATGGAATTGTTACTATATATCTATTCATCCATCTAATTTCTCAGCTCTCTCACAGCATTTTACCACTTCACAATAGACATGAAAGGTGGTGTTTTGAAGGCAAGGATTGATTTAAAAAACACCACTGGGGGAGGAGGCAGTGGAGTGTATGATTATATCACCTTCTTTTAGAACATGTGAGAAAAGTTGTCATCCATTAAAGTTACAGCACTGTATTCCTTTGCAACTTCATTATCTCTAGATGACAGCAAAGCAGCTTGCTAGCTACAGTAGCAAATGTGGTTAGCCCTAAAGTCTGTCATATTGCATAGAATGCACTGAGGCTCTAGCATTAGTAATGCGTGGTATCTAGCTGACGTTGATACACAGTACTTCATATGACACTACTGCTAACATTCGCTTACTGAATAACTTAAGAGACCAACAAGTATAGTTGTAACTTAGCAACACTACCTAGTTTTCATAGCTAACTTTAGGCTTTAGAATTTAGGCTATGTGTAGCCTATTACTCGTAACAAAGGAAAAAGTTAAGTGAATTTATGATGCAAGTACATGCATAAATCAAAAAGTAAAGGTAATTGACCTTGGACCTTGGCTTCAACTAGACTAATGCCAGAGCGCTGCACTGTGTGGGTTCAAAATACCCATAAGTCATCACGAGTGTGTTGCATTAAGTCGGCTTCTATCTGTTGCAGTTACTGCTTAATTTGATTTAACCTCATATTAATTTTTACCAGTTTGTGAACTGCACAACAAGAGAAAACAGGACCTTGGACTTGCTATATACCAGTGTTAAAAAGGCATGTTACTCTATTGCTTTGCCTCCTTTGGGCCAATTGGACCATAATTTGGTATGGCTCATACCTGCATATAAACACATTTGTCAGAGATTGCCAGCCACCACCAAGACTGTGCAGGTATGGACAACTGAGGTTTAGGAGGCTCTGAATGATGCCTTTGAAAACACTGGCCTGGATATGCATGTGGAGTCACATTTGGCCAGGACATTGAGGAACTGAGGAACCATATCACAGACAAAATCAAGTTTTGTGTGGCTAATACAGAACCCACAAAGAAAGTGTGCTGTTTTCTCAACAAAAAGCCATGGATCACAAATGAACTGAAAACCCTACTGAATATTAAGTACATAGCTTTCAGATATGGAAAGAAGGATAAAATCAAGACGGTGCAGTTAGAACTGAAGAAGCAGCTTCATGAGGGGAAAACCGACTACAGAGACAAACTTGAGCACAAGTTAAAACAAATCAACATGAAGGTAGTGTGAAATGGATGAGGACTATCACTGTCCACAAGCAGGATGTTAAACATGCAGAGGAAGGGAACAAAGTTAATGAACTGAATCAATTCTTCAATAGGTTTGATTCATTCCTGTCAGTCCTGCCACCCCCCACCCCCAAAACACTGCTAGCCTCTATATGCAAGTTGAGGAGGTTCCAGAATCATAACTACCTCCTGTACCCTGCACAACCTAGACCTCCTACCTTCCCTGGATGTGGGTTCTTCAGCACCTGTTGTCCCTTTTCCAGAATTTGCAGAAGGTTCCCCAGCTGTGGAAAGCATCCTGTATAATCTCATTCCCAAAGAAATGTCATTCCAGTAATGCCAAGGACTTCAGACTTGTTGCTATTAACTTCATACATCATGAAGACCTTTGAGTGGCTGGTGCTAAAACAGCTACGACCCATGGTTTCAGAACATTTGGATCCTCTGCAGTTTGCCTGTCAGGCACAAATAGGTGTGGAGGATGCTCACATCTAAATGCTCCACAGAGCCTACCTTTATTTTGACAAAGCTGGTGCAACAGTCAGGATCATGTTCTTTGACTTCTTCAAAGCTTTTAACAACATTCTGCCTCATCCACTGGGGAAAAAGCTCAAGGCTTTTCATCTTGATGCCCCCACAATCTCTTGGATCATGGACTACCTGACCAACATCCGTCAGTTTGTGAGGCTGATGGACTGTGTGTCAGAAATGGTGGTGTGTAATACTGGAGCACCTCTGTAAACTGTCCTGTCTCCTTTCCTATTCATCCTCTACACAACAGACTTCCAGCACTTGCCAACTATAGAAATTTTCAGATGGCTTTTCCATCATATACTGCATTAATAAATGAGACGAGTCAGAGTACAGGAAAGTCATGGAGGACTTTGCCTTGTGGTGCAGGGACAACAACCTGCAACTCAACATTAACAAGACAAAAGAAATGGTGGTGGACCTCCAAACTGTCAAGAAGCCTCTGAGATCAGTCACCTTTCAGGGTGAGGACGTGGAAGTGATGCAGAGATACAAGTACCTGGGAGTTCATATAAAAACAAACTGGACTGGTCTGACAGCTCAGTGGCACTGCACAAGCAGGGCCAGAGCAGACTGCACTTGCTAAGGAGACTTGATGTTTGTGGCAAGCTGCTGGAAATATTCGATCAGTCCATAGTAGCCAATGTGGTGTTCTACGCTGCAGTCTCCTGGGGAAGCAACCTGAGCATAAAAGATGCACAATGCCTAAACAACCATCAGGAAAGCCTGCTCTATCACAGAGCAAACCCTGGACACACTGGAAACTTTTGTAGAAAAACAATGTTGGCAAAATTGGATGCAATCATGAAAAATCCCCTACATCACCTCAAGGAGCTGCTCTCTTGGAACACTTTTAGTCACAGGCTTATTCCACCACAATGTGCTAAAAAACACCTCTAAGGGTGCTTTTTTGCCAACTACAATCAGGCAATTCAATGCTTCCACCAGGTATACTTGTTAAGTGTTTATTTATTTATCGATTGATTGGCTGTGTTACCTGTCATGTGAGTCTGTATTCTTGTTTTTTATGTTTCTGCTGCTGTATGCATTTGAATTTCCCCATGGAATTAATAAAGTTTATCTAATGTAATCTAAGAATTAAGAACCCGGAACATTACCTACTACTAATACTCAGGCAGAACAAAACGCTGCCTGTGTTTGTCAGTTCTGACTCTGGTATTCTTCAATGTCTCTTAGGTTGCTTCACTTTGATTAATTTGCTAATTAATTTTTATTAATTTTGCTGATTAAGGATATACATCAATACACAGTCATAGCCGATTTTAAGTGAATAATTTGTAATAGTCAAACAAACATTTCAGATATGAGCCCGATATTGGAATTGTGTAAATTTGGCCTCAGTAGCCTGTGGCAGCATATAGACTCAAATGCAGCCAGTAAATTATTTCAACTAATTTTTACCATTGTGACTTTTTTCTAGCACTGCTCCAGGAATGGCAGGGATTTTTCTCCTGTGACACAACAGACAGGCTACTGTATGCAGACATTCTTGGGGCATCCAGTGGTTGGGGTAGCCCCTTTGCAAGCATAACCCCCTATTTTCACCCCTGGCCAGACTGGATAAGTTTCAGAGATCTAGTGCCCTGCAATGGCAGAAACAGGCCTGAAAGAGTGTTTATCCTCACATAAATTTTTCTCAGGGTTTAATTTGATGTTCCATCCATGGAATCTTCATATATATATATTGCTTAACATCAAAAGCCCTTATTAATCCACATCAGGAATCAAGAAAAAGACAAATTTAGAGGCAATTTCCTCAATATCTGCTTAATTAATCTGAAAGAACATAGAACAACTATATGTAAATGTGATTTTCTATCAATGTGTGCATTCATTCAGTTGGCCCATGACCTTTTAAATATGCCTCTTTCAAAAAGGCAACAACAGGCTTGTTCATTGTCTTCCCATTTTCCATAGTAATACTGTAGATTGTAAGATTTCAGTTTTCATTCCTACATCTTTCTTCTTTTGTGATTTCTCATGAACTACTGCTTACAAAAGCTAATCTTTTAGAATGTGCTAATGTGGTCAACGCTCTGTTGAAAATACATTTAAGAATAATTACATAAGTATCAGAAGTAGCTTGTTTCAGGGAGCAAGAATTACATTAAATTAAATAAAATGACCTATTGTTCTGCACTTGTTGATATTATATATTTTAATATTTATGTTTTATAACTTTTTGAATTTGTTTCTTGCCTAAGAAAGGGGATTGTATGAAACAGAAATACAGTTTTCCCACTCATTATTTTTTGAGAGAAATACATGTCTTTTGTTTTCCCTAATTCAATTATTTGCATGATTAAAATAAAGTTATTCTGAACTGGTTACACAAATACTTAGTTTGGACGTCTTGTCATTTTTAAAGTAATTTCATACTAGTACTTTGGAACAAAACCAGAAACAGCCTTAATTAGGCTTGGGCAAAGGAAAACAATCTTTAATTGGAAACTGCTATCTTTTATCGGGAATGGCACTGAGTCTCTAAAAGCATTATTTAGAAGAAAAAAAAGAAACATTCTCAGATCAGCCTTGTAGAAGAAATAAACCATTTGTGAATACCTCCAAGCTCAATCTTAAAATCCACATTCAAGCAGAAATTGGAAGATTGCCATGTGTCGATGTTATGGTTATTGAGTCATGAGAAAAGAATTCCTTTTAATGTAGCTTCATTTATGTTGTTTATTGATTGCACTTATCTTATGTCAATCTTTTCCAAGAGAAATTCACATTAAACTAATGCAGGGCCCCCTTTTTTGAACAGAGATTTTTCACATATGCTGCTGATTTCAGTATGTTTTGCAGAATTATGCATTTCATCATATCACAAAAGATTATTTTCATTGTAATTTTAATATTTAAATGTAAATGTCTGAAATAAAACATTTACCTATTTTAAATAATATGGTGAGGGTATATGTTGCTCATCTGTTTATTAGTTGCTTGGTTATTTTTGATTAATATAATAAACAATAAATCAGCACAGTAGAGCAATATGTGCTGCTGCTACTTCACATTTCCAGGATACTGGATTCAGATCCTGGTGTGGTTATTGTCTGTGTAGAGTCTGGCATGTTCTTCTTATGTCTGGGTACTCCGCTATTCAACTTTAAATTTAACTTTAATTGGCAAGTCAATGTGGTCATGTGAATGAGTGAACCTGGAATTAACTGGCACCCTATTTAATGCTGGTATCCAACTGCCTCTGGCCCCATGTGGGTTTGGAAACTGATAGATAGATAATCCATTGAAATTATACATAAAGGCTTTAAAATACATTAAACTGCAGAGAAGTTTATATAAACACTGTCATTTTTCTCCTAAACCCCACCTGCTATATTACTATAAATAACAATTTGAAAGCCAAGGAGAGCGCTGTTAGAAAGTAAAAGCAAAGTGAGGTGTAGAGGCAATTCTAGAGACCCTGGGGGCCCTTGGCAAAAAACAAGATGGGGTCCTCCAACTCCCCCTCCCCTGAGTCCTGACATGGTAAGATTTATTGCCATTATTTTAGTGCAAAGCCTAAATTAATAAGATCAACTGGAAGAATTTAACAAACACATCCTTTATTTTGAGAAAAATATAAATAAAACACCATAATAAACACAAGATTTGCATACAAAATAGAAAACCAATAATAACAGAACAAAGTAAATTTCAAATATCAAAGTAAGTGAAAAAGTAAATAAATGTAGGGTACTTATGGTGATAAAAATAAATACAAATTGCACATTGTTATATTAAAAAATAAATAAAAAGTGAACAAAAAAAGGCTTGTAAAGGTATTACTGTATCTTTCAACATCTATGTTTGCAGGCATTAGCTACAGCAGATGCAGCCACTATGTCCTCCAAGTTGGGCTGAATGCCTCTCCTGGCACATGGGAGATCTCAAGTAAGAATGAAAAACTTCTGTCACCAGAGGAAGCAATGATTGGACAGCAGAGGGACTAAATATTGAGAACTTAGACCCCCGTCTCACGGTTACCCACTCACCCTGTGACTGAATTGGTGCTGCTGATTTTGGTTGTGCACTAACTACAGTGGGTGGCTGACTGAACTTGTATCAGAAATGGTCAAATTGTCTAAATGAACCGAGTCAATCCAATTTTTACTTCCAGACATATAAATTATGTACGTGATTTATGAAAACAATGAAAATGTTTAATGCTATTTTTAAAAGTAATGTTCACCACAAACTCTCTCACAGTGGAGATTGGGGCCAGTTTTTCAACCTATTTTTATTTCTGTATCTTTTCCTTTTGTCTCTCACTGACAAAAAGCGCAAAGGTGATGAATGTCATAATAATTTAAATGTAATATATTATTAATTCTTGTCATTTTCAATAAATAGTATAGTTTTTCATGTTTTACCACTTTGTTACAAACACATCAGATTAATTTAGCAAAGATTGCAGCAACTATAGATATGCTAAAAAAAATCTTGTCACTGACAAAAAGGTGATAATGAATTACAGAATTTAAATGTAATTTATTTTCAATGGGTAATGTAGGTCATAATTCTTTACCACTTTGTAATGAAACTATAAGATTTGTTTAAAAGAGAATTCAGCAACATTAGATTTGTTAAGCCTTGGAACCTTTCTCTGAGATTTTGTTTTTCATCAATCATTAACTCTCATGATCAGGAACTTTCATGAAATCTCAAACCACAACGCTCCTCTAAGCTTCATCTTTATCCCAGTACAGAGCAAGCTGCGAGATAACGATTAGTTGCCTCGTTGACCAAACCCAGCTTGTCCCGATCCTCTTTGGTGGAGCCAAAACTGGCTTATATAAGCCTGGTGTCTCAGTTTAAGTGAGGCTTATGTGAGGCTTTCTCTCTTACACTTAGTTTTTGGAATACACCCTTGGGCACTTGAAGCAATGGCCACCACACTCCCAGGCTGCCCAAACTGTGAGCTCATTTAAAGAATCATCTCTATGAACTGAAATTCCCTGAAACAGGATGTCTACATAAAAAAGTTTCATATTTAAATACATGGCTGCCAGTGAAAACCTGAACCCTCTGCAGCTCTACATGGACTGAAGATGTAGCCATGCTATATTTTATAGTAATATTTTTTGAAATATGTGATAAATTATGCATTAAGATTGTTTCTAGAAATACTAAGTGTTGGTTACAGCCTTACATCTTCATCAGGAATAATTTTTATTCTTTGATAAGAATATCAAAGTGAAATGAAGGAAAATAAAATAAAATAAAATAGATGCATATAATGAAATTGGTTGCTTCTTATTTGCATTAAATCACTGAAGTAATCTGCATAAATTTACACTTTTTAGTGCTACTTTTCACTCAAATGAGATTGTCACTGTCCAGTATATAATAGGAAATTCTGAGGTGTAATCAAAGATAAAGCTTCATGTCAAAAATCTAATGTTTTTATTTTTCATACACCGATTAACAGTCACATCAGTTGAAGGCATTTTTGTCCATATTGGTGTTTACTGAGTTTACTTAATTTGTGTTTAGAATGCCAGTCCTCATTAGCTATTGTTAATTCAGTGATCAGAAAGCTGGGTAACGTTGCTATACTTTGTGAACAACAGCCTCTAGCTTTTTTGTGTGGGATGCCCCAGTGGATAACTAATGAAGTGAGCTTAACTAAACTCAAAGCCCCATTGTCTTTCTGGCCTTATGTTAAAACTGACCAATAAAAAAACAAAACAAATAACAGTAGCTCCCTTGTTAAAGCTGAAAGAAATTTTACAAACATTTCATGTGTACTGAATTGGGTTATTAGTGTTATGCAGTTTTTTATCACAGTTGGAAAAAACAGTTAATTGAAACAGATTACTTATTTTCATTTATTATATTGCTACTATTAAAAAAAAAAACAAAAAAAAACCACCTTGGTCAATGTATGGAAAATGTAGGAGAACACTTTCTTGATTAAAAGAATGGATTTTAAACATATAGTCATAGACCTGAAAGCCTTAGCTGTTATGATTTGGTGTTGCAGACATGGTAAAATGAGATTAGGGCCTCCAAAAAGGGCTTAAAAGCAGGCCAGAACCTTTACTAGCTGGTCCAGAAGAAGCTTACCATGTCTAGCTTACTCCCATGTACAGGGTGGTCCAGATCTAATTATTCAGATCCAGATCGTTTGGATGACTTTGATTTAAGTGGGGAAGATTCCAGTTCGGTGCAAAGACGATTCTTCATGTCGTCAGTTCGCATACTTCTCAATGGTCCAGGATTTTTCGGATGATTTTCTATGTAATAAACTTAATAAGTTATAGTGTAATGAAAATTGCATAATTAGATCTGGACCACCCTATACTGTTAATAAGCTTTGGCCTGACTAGGCCCTACAACGTGTAAACTGGTTTTAAGGTTCAAAAATGAGATCATATATTGTAAATACATCACAAAACGGAGAAACTGTGTACAACTCTGGCTTGTGGCCAAAAGGCAACGAGCATTTTTATGTAAATCAAAAGGTTTTATTAACAAGCAAACAAAGGTTAACTAAAGGTACTCAAATAAGCAGAAAAAGGTTGCCTGAAAGGCAATCATAAAGCAAAACCTCAATATACTAATCCAAAACAATATCCAAACACAGAAGAAATGTCAATATTCATAAATACTCCTAGGTAGCTTCAATGAAACTCTACTAAATCTTCTTCCAAGGCTAAATATGTAGCCAGGGAGGAGGTCTTAGCAGCAGTGGCATTAGGGTGATCCTGCCTCTTAGAAAACAGAGCACATGATTACAAACATATTAGAAAATACATAAAAATATGAACAATAATATTTCAAAAATAACAAAAGCAACAGTAAAATATGGAATATACATACTGTAACTCCTAGTTGTAGTAATGCTAACATTATATTCAAGTGGTGATTAAAATTAACAAATATATATCCTAGCTGTCCCCTGTAGCACCGCCCATGTAGTAGTGAAACACGACAAACTTTAAAAACCAATAAAAAAATAAAAAGAAATGTAATTCTGGCCAAGCAGAAGGTAGGCTATGTCAAACGTAGGCACTGTATCTGATCGTGTGGGGAGAAAAGAACGTGGCCGTGATATCTCTAGCAATCAGCAGCTACCCTCTAAAACACATGTAGCTCTGATCTGATCTCTCTCAAAAACGTCAAACATTACTCCTTAACAATCTGTAGATGATAAAGTCTGTTGAACAAACAGGTATTGCTGGTTAAGAGGAGGCAAGGTACTCTCCAACACGTGGCGAGAGGTAGACCAATTCGAACAGAGGCTGACGCATGAGGAAAACCCCACCCACCTCTCCTCCCACCTCCCCGCAGCCTCTATCTCGGATTCGCGCAAATAAATCACTACTGCATCCGAACTATGATACTTAGTACAATGAGAGAAGTCGCAAAATCAGCTAGAATGTTCAAGCAAATTATAGAAAAAAAAAATCTAAATCCATTAATTCTCTTGTGAAAAGTGGACAGACATACATACATACAGAGAGACAGACGTTGGATTATATATATATATATATATATATATATCTACTATATAAAAAAAACTTGAGACAAGACAAAACCTGTTCAGAGAAATGAGATGTGACCTTCTTAGAAAGACACTTTCACGTCCCGCAAGACTAGACTTTGTGCCAAGCGATTTAACCACGCCCAGGGCCTTAAAAAGGCAAAGAGTAGATGACAAAGTAGAACGTCGCAAAGAATTCAAAAACGTTGGCACGATACACATGCACAGCAGGTTAGAAATAATGGAAGTAGGAAAATTCAAAAGTCTCAAAAAAAATGATAGTAAAGATCGCATTAGCGCAAACAAACAGAAAATATTACTCGGTGAAATAACGGAACAGCAAAAAGAGATCGAATAGTGTTTGAGGATGTGTGGGGTAGAAGAGGGACAGGGCATTGAGAGAAAAGGACAGCTACTGTACAGGCTTTTAAACGTTCGAAGCACCGCACAAGATGCAGATCACGTGGCATGGCACCAGCAGAAACCTAGAAGCTGATGGAGCAAAGAGGAGGTTAAAAAAAAAAACTATTTGTATCTCATTGTATCACCATTTAAGAGGGGTTTCAGAGGAGTGACTGGTTTTCTTTGGGCTGCGTTCAGCCCCCCTCTACAATGCCGCGTAGCACAGGTGGGTTGTTGGCGAGCGAAGCGAGCAGGGGGCAAAGCCCCGTAGTAAGTATATATATATATATATATAATATATGGAGAGAGAGAGAGAGAGTCAAGCTTGGGTCACAGAGTTGCACAGGAGACTGGAAAAAGGAGCCAGGTTTCCAAGTTACAAAATCTTTATTGCTGACCTGGCAGGTACAGACAGAAGACTTTATTCAAAAGGGGATTATCTTCAGCCGGTAAGCACACAGGTTGCAACTGGCAAATGCTGTGGTCCAGCTCCCCTTGCCTGGTTAAAAGGGCAAAAAGTCTTGTTCATCGACCTGGTTCAGTGGCTCAGGAAACAGTGACCGGGACAGACACAGTGTGAGGGAGAGAGGGCAGGAGAGTGAGCCATTAGGTTGGCCAGGGCTGGGTCATTTAAATGTTCTAAACCTCGTGTGAGAAGCATGGTGCATGGTAAGCCTACAAGCCGCCAGGTGATCCCGCAAAGGGGACGGGTAAGAGTGTTTTTGTTTCTCATTGAAATACTGTTTAAGGGGGAATTTCTGAAGGGCAGCTGTATTTCTTTGCTGTAGGTTTACTGTTTAACAGAGAGACAGCTCGCAGTCAAGAGAGTAAGAGAGTGCAGCTGCCACTGCTCTGTGGTAGAAAAATGTAGCAGGGGAGGTACTGAACTGCCTATATGTATAATTTCCCCCAAAGGAAGGATACTGTAAGCATTCATTTAGAAACAAGAAGAAAAATTCAGTTGTAAAAGACCAACGGTGGAGTTTACAGTGATTTGTAATAAGTAAAGACAACTTCTGACTATGGTCAATATCTCTGTATTAGAGTACAATAGTCTGATAGTCATGTTGTTCCACGGCTTGGAAGAGATTCTTGCTTAAAGTACAATGCAAAACTGTTAGAGTAGCAAACAATCATGATGCAAATCAATCAAGAGTACAATCAGTAATATATTAACATTGTACTGTATATCAATCTCAACAGGCATCTCATACAAAAAAATTTTAATTCAGATAAATATGTAACTATCATCTCTAATACAGGTATTTGAGAATTGTGTAAAGTTCTGGTCACCATGCCAAAAGAAAGACATAACAGCACCAGAAGCTTTGGTAAGGAGAGAGACCAGGTGCAGTCCAGGACTTGAGGACATGTTGTACTGTGACAGAGTCAGAGAATTAAACCTGTTCAGTCTCAAGCAGGGTAGACTCTGTTGGGATCTAGTCCAGGTCTTCAAAATTCTGAAATGTATTGATAAAATAGATCCAGCATCATTTTTTTAAGCTTAACTGAGAACCGTGTACTGAAAGATACCAGTATAGCAATTAAGGATAATGTATTTAAAACAGAAGGAAGGAAGCACTTTTTTTACACAAAGAGTGGTGGAAGTGTGCAACAAACTACTGAGACATGTAATTGAAGCAGAAACCTTGACAACCTTTAAGAAGTATCTGGATGAAATAAATGGACAACTTAGCTATTAGCTAAACAAACAAACTTGGACTGAATGGTCTTCTGTTGTTTGTCAAACTGCCTATTTTCTATGTTCTTGAAATGATGAATTTAAGGCGAAAACCTGAAACCATTTTTTCTGACAAAAACTTGGGGCAATCTGTAACAAAATAAAGGCTATTTAAAGTATCAGTATGACATATTGGAACAGTTTGGTAAGGACTAAACCCACAAGCTTAATGGTCACTTCTTCTTTGCAAAACATCATGCTTTTGTTTAGTCTGTATGTTTTTTTCCAGTTATACTTTAATGCTCATTTTAAGACTCATCTTCTAAAACACAGTAACTAATAAATTAAGCCTATTCTTTTCATCATGGCCATTGATTAAATCACCTTGATGTATCGGCCTTAATTGAAGAAGGATCCAGGGTTATGGTGTAGAATTCCCTCCTCCTCCTCCTGTTCTGGTACTGCATCACTCTTCTTACCAGGCACAGCAAAGACATAATAAAAACTATGCTAATTGTACTGAAGAATATTTTTCTTGCTACAACTGACCTTGTGCTCCTATTCATAAACTGTTTGGACTTCAGCACTAGCATTTAACCTATTCTTCTTGTTAATACTTAAAACAAAATTTCAGTGATACAAGAAGTGATGTTTAAATTTTTCATGTAGATAAATGGACATTAATAAAGAAGGATTGTACCATAGCAGTTTTTTTTTATATATTTATGTTTAATATGCATTTACTATATGAGATGATAGCTCTATTGTATACATGTCAACACTGCCATTTACTAATTTTATAAGCAATTATGTAAAGTTTAAAATGTGTCCAATATTTCTATGGAAATTTGTAGCAAACTATTAAGCTATGTTGTGTAGTTGACGTGGAAACCTTGACACCCTTTAAAAATATCTGGATGAGATATTTGGACAGTTGATATGTAATGTAGCCAAGCACGCTTAACGGACTCCTTTGCTCTATAATATTTTGGGAGCTAGCATAGAAGAGCTAATACTGAATTGGTTTCACTATGATTTGTTTCTGATAAAGATTTTTTCTGCAGCAATGTTTACATGGAAGAACAAGAAAAAAATGTAATTTTAAAACTGGCATCAATGTGAGCTGAAGCAAACTGTAAGATTCAAAATCACAGAGTGGCTAATATTAACAGGGTAATCTTTGAGATTTTTTAACTTAAATTTCTGCGGTGTTTCACATAACACATTCAATTGTTTATGTTTTGGATTCAGAAGCAACAAAAAGTATGTGTGAAGCTTTTTCCCTTTTTATATAATAATTTAATTAGAAAATATAGTTCTAACTAAAACACTTCTGAAGCCATGTTTATTGGTACTAAAAGAGGCCCTAGTTGTATTATTAAGAAAAAATAAATAAATAAGCTTGTAAGGTTATTTCAAAATAGTAAAGTCATCCAAGGAAGCCAGCACTTGGGTGGTTTAATTTATCATTCTGGTCAGGAAAAAGTTTCTTGTAAGCTGCAAGAAAAACATCCAAGTGAAGCTACTGTGTAAAAGATAACATCAATTATTTCCAAAAAGTCAGACTGTCAGGAGGACATGAAAGAAATGCTCTCATGGATGTCTATTATTTATCACTTTTTACTTTACTACTACACTACATTTTCTACTCTATATTTTGTATGAGAAAGGGCACAAATGTAAGGAATTATGAAGCTCAAAAACAACAAAACTGTATATAGTATATTTTATTTAAAAACAAATCTTTACTCTAAATTCATTGAAAAAAGAATGTCTTTTATTGTTTCAGTTACTTAAAGGTCGGTGTTGTTCTTGCATATTCTGCTGGCATTTGAATTGTCATTATTATTTTTTGCATTTGTGGTATTTGTTACAGAACAACAACACGTTTTATGTTTTATACTCAGTATTAATGCAAAATTGTCTCACAACAAAGTCTAAAATGCAAACGATTTGCTTCCTGTAATGAAGTAATACAAACTCGTGTCAATGGTCAGTTCACTCAGTACAAGTTCCTTGACGCAGTTACATAAATAATTGATCAGCATATATGATTATATTGAAAAATACTGTTTATACATAGAAATAATACAAATAAATTAGCCTCACATATATTTTAGAATGTGTCATTCTTAGATTATAAAAATAAGCATCAACATTTGTTAGGGATGATTTATAAATTAACAAAAATCACATATTGGTAAAATATACTTTCATTCTAAACTGTTTTAGCACAAATTACTTGGTTAGAGTTTTTCTGAATTGGTACATATTATCGTAAAAATATCATTATTGTATGTTTTTAAATGTTAGAATATTCAAAGTAGTTTTTTAATAAGTTGGGAAAATAACTAATGAGAAGCCAATGACTCAAAGCCAAGATTTAAATATCTCTCCAATCTCCTCCAATCAAATACAAGGATAACTCGATCAATTTATCTAACATTTCTCTACAAGAAGAAATATTTTCAAATAGTTAAAAAGACTGACATCCAAAACTGAAAAGTTTAATCATTGCCTCTGTTATCTTGAATTGTACTCAGCAAGTCATATAACCCAAGATTCAATTAACCTTTTCAACCACTTCTATACACATTCTAATTAAGGGTGGGTAACGAGATAAACAGGTCTCACAAATGCTAATCAAAGTGTGTAAAATGTAATATACAATATGCAATGATTCTATAGTGTACATTATCTGATTGTCGATGAGAAAAGAGGTAAACAGATATCACAGGTGCTTTTCTAAGTAGTGTCCAGATTCAAAACTCCCATTCTTATTACATTCTAACATTTTACTATATACATGTAAAACTTTATATTTATATATACTATTCAGTATATTGGGAGAAGGATGCTAAGGATAGAGCTGCCAGGCAAGAGAAAAAGAGGAAGGCCTAAGATAAGGTTTATGGATGTGGTGAGAGAGGACATGCAGTTGATGAGTGTGACAGAGCAAGATTTAGAGGACAGAAAGACGGGAGCAGCCAAAAGAAGACAAAGAAGTAGGTCATTAACTAATGTACATTTTTGTCTCAGTTCTTCTGTATGAAATGAGCTGAGTCTAGGATATCAGGTAATCCAGCAAAAATTTCAGTTTCATGTAAACAGTAAAAATCAGTGTCCCCACCATAGATCCCTATGGTGCTTCCCTTATGACATTTCTAAATTTACAAAACCCATTATTTTTGGTATTTACCCCAGTTCTGCACCCATCAGCACATCACAGCTATGCCTTTGCACTTACGTGACAATACTGACCTTATAAATTTAAAATTTCTCAATGAGTACATAATCAAAATGTTTTTGAAACACATGGTAATTAATATATCTTGTTGCTAAGTTACATGTTTAGAGTATTATTAAACAGGGTCATCCTTCTATAATTCAGTTCCAGTCCTCTACTATTATGCTACTTTCTATTTTATCTTTAAGTTACATTTGATTCACGTTAGACTAACTGAACTGCAATTAGAGAGGTATATCTGATTTCCTTTTCACGAAACTCTCAGAAATTTCAGCAATTTGTAGTGATAATGGGAAAAGAAATACCAATGGTTTATGTATATTATCAGTAATGTTCTTCGGGTCTCTAGGATAAGCATTATCAATGACTGATGACTTATTTGCTTTTAACCTTTTTAATTTTTTAGTACCTTGCTCACTAATAATTTTCAAAGATACTGTTTTATAATTTACCAAGATACTGATATTTAGAAAATAACACCTTTTCTGTATGCCCAAAAAATGTTTCTGTTTTCTGTGTTAAGTATTTGAAATTAATGTTGAGATATCTTAAACATTGTAATTTCTGTATTTCCTGTGTTATCTGTATACACTATATTCATCGATTAATGTTTTTAGTGAACTTTACCTTGTGCGTTCTTTGTGCTTAAAAAACTAAAAGAACCTATTATGCCATATTTTTGTGCTGTTAACAATATAATTCTCCAGCTTTATTTTAGCATTTCATATTTCCTGTTTTGCCTGTTTCTTTTTAGTTTACAACTTTTTTTAGAAATACTTTATAGGTTCTTTACTCATAAAGTGAAAAACCCTTGTCACATATGCATGTGCTTAGGTGTCATTCCACCCCAGACCACAGATCAGCACTGTAGTGCAGGTCATTCCCTCTTGTGTTCCCAGATCTGATTATTGCAGGCTGGAGGACTGTTGATGTCAATCTTGATTCTTCTTTGGAAGTCCTGCCTCTTCCACCCAGGACCTAATAAACCATAACCCACCAGACATAGGCTGTCATAACAGACTCATGTCTGGATAAGAGGTTTTTCCCTGAAAGTGCACTGGCAGTAACTTCTTTGTTTCTTTTTGGCAAAAGACCAGCCAATGAAGGAGGTTCACCTTGTGGTGCCCCAATCCTTCTCACATATAGAGGATACAGTAATATGCAAGAATAAGTAAAAGTCAATATTTATCAACAGAGCAAAATAGGAAGAGAACAGTGGCATCTCTGCATTAAAGACCGGTGTGACACTGCCACCTGTGTGCAGCAGATGGCAATGTTGGGCACTAATGTAATTTACCATAGTCATCATAATCAATTTATTCATTATTGTATGATATGCTCAATGCAACATATTAGCTAGAAAAAATATTTATTTTTTGAGAATTTTCTTTGTGCATCCTGCCGCCAGCCTGTTTCCAAGACGCTTGGATGAAGACATGACAGATGTGGGCCCTGATATGCCTATTGCTGTACCGCAGAAACAATACAGCCAGTTTGCTCTACATTCACAAGTGGCTAAGCTCCTAGTAAATTTGGCACTAAATCCCAGGCCAACACCAAAACCAAGGCTGGCAGTGAAGATTCCTTGCATTCAATCCACAAAACAAAAATAGGCTCATTTGTCACCAGCATCTACATCCCCTACATAAACTCCAACTGGCTGTAAGATGACACCACAGCACTGTGAAAAAGAATATATAGAAAATGCTACAATTTGAAGATGACGATACTGTCACTGACAGGGACTTGCTCAGGGTCACTTCCCTCTTCAGTTTTCATCCTCACATGGAGTTGCTGGCTCTAACCCAGGGCCTCTGAGTCAGTAAGAGACAGTTCTCTCGGTATAACAATGTCAAAGTAGAGGGACAGGACCCTGAATGATTCCTCACCACTGACGTTTATGTGCTTGTCTGGGACTGCTCAGAGGTGGGGCAAATGTTAGGAAGGGGTAAGCTGGCTGAAAAAGAAAAAACCTGTTGCTCTACAGTTTAAAATCACAAGCTCACTTATTCACCTGGGGTCAAGTTTCCATTAGCACAACAGGTTGAGGTGCCATTTCTGCCTTAGAGGCCCTGGGTTTGTATCAAGCTCTTCCGTGTGAGAATATGGATCTGAGAGGAGTGACACCCTGAACAATTCCTTGCTAGCAACATTTGGGGCTAAACTGGGATCGCTCAGGAGAGAAAGCAAGTATAGCAAGGCAGACAGGAAAAGAAGCAAGAGTTATGGAAAAAGTCATCTAATGTGGCCTGTAATAGATAGCCCAGCCAAAGACAGGCACGACACCAATGTCCAAAACATACGGGTTCATTATCAAAACTATTTACAATTTGGTTCCACACACTCACACTTACTCAGTCCTTTTATCTCTCTTTGGCTGCCTCCACTCCACCCTCGCAAGCTCCATCTTTCTCCTCCCGACTCCCCGAATGGAGTGAGGCGGCCCCTTTTATCCAGCCCTGGATGTGCTCCAGGTGCCTGATGATGGACTTCCGGCAGCATTCCCCAGTGTGGAAGCACTCTGGGCATAAACCATCCCTCGTCTGTCAGAACTTCCTGGTGTCCCAGAAGTGCTGTCCTCCAGGGACAAGAAGTGCCGCTCTCCCGGTTCCTTCTTCTTCCAGGCATCCTGGCGGGGAAGGGTTCCTGACCATCTATCATAGGCCTTAAGCAAGCTAATTATACAGCAAAGAGCTGACAGCAGGGAGATATCTTAAATTGTCTTCTCAGGCAACTGTGGCCTTTTGACTACTGCAACCAAGACTTCTAATTCACTGTAAGGTCCCATCCATGTAAACACAAAGCACATCTCATATCAAGGAACTGGGATATAATAAAAACAAAAAAAAAAAACAAACAACACAAAGTAAGGGTTGGGGAAATGAAAAACAAAAATAAAACTGAGTGAAGTACTTTTATGACATCTGTTAACACTAGAATTACCAGAACCTACAAGAAAACCTGTAAATCCAGCCCACCTTAAATCCGTTCACACCTCTCTGTCGGCGTCTTTTGTCCTGTAAATGTGCCGATTAAGACAAGCAGCAAGCAGCCTGCTATTTCATCCCCAAACTGACTTACAACGTGCACAGACTTCTCCCAGCTCATGCCTTGTTTGATTATCTGGGAGTGAACTGCTGGAGTTTTAGAGTGGAATCCCCACTGCCTCCTATATTTGCCATTTTCAGTAGTGAGCTGCTCTTATTGTTAATATTATACAGTACTCACATACATTTATTTGGTTTGTGTCTGTAACAGACAGTGTACATTTATAGTACTCTACTTGTAAAAGTTACCGTTTTTTTTTTTTCACTTTTATTCTCTCAGTCACGATCACGATACATACTACCGCCCCTCCACCCAGGGATCTGACACTGTTAGTTTTTATTTGAAACTGGGAATAACTTTAGATGTGAGTGGTGTTTTGAGGCAATGGAACTGGAAATTCTCTGGTCTGGAGGGATAAAAGCTGACACACAAATGCTGGTGAATCTGCCTTCTTTATTTTTTTTTTATTCAGTTTTATTGAGTGTTCCTGCTCATGCAGAATTAGTATGCACCTTATGGTTTATGATGTCGATGTTGCATCCTCCTTTTCTTTTTCCATCGCCTTTTCTAGTAAGATGCGACAACGGAGTTCCTCTGCAATATGAGCAATGAACACTCTTATTTTCACAGTGACCCCCGTGCATGCCTTGCACAGTACTTGTGCGTTGATCCTGTTGCACTGAATAAGCTCACGCCTTCTGGTGCACGATGTCGACGTAGCACGGAGAGAAAAAAAAAGAAAGAGACAAATATTTGGGACATTGAGCATAAATTTATGGTACTTGTAAAAGTTACCTTTTTTTCAGTTGTATTCTGTCAATCATGATCACGCTCTAACAACCCTCATGATCTGACTCTAAGTAACAGTGCCAGCATAAATTCACACCTGTTTGTTTTCAAATAATATTGCATTAGTGTCCCTTATATTTGTCTCTTTCTTTTTTTTCTCTCCGAGCTGTGTCGACATCGTGCACCAGAAGGCGTGACCTTATTATATCAGCTTAGATGATCTAATATCCTTAACTATAATTGTCACTTTAAGTGAAACTTACAAATACAGATTTTGATATGGAGAATTCTCGACTTTAAAATAATTCAAGGAAGCCTAAAAAAACAGAATAATTTGTAAAAAATATATTTCTAGTATGAACTCCCTAAAAGAAGAGCTCTTGCTCGTTCCTAAAACTGCTTGAAAATATAATTGAAAGAATAAAGTGACTTTTACATTTTATCTTGCTAAAAAAGAAGAAATGTAAACATTCATTTTATATATCTCACAAGCCCAAAACACCTAATTAATGTCCTATTTTAAATAAATGCCAAAAATATACAGTATAAGGGACATTAACAACACCACTACAATGTTAAAACAAAGTATAAACCAGTTCACTGAATTAAGACTTTTATCTTGAACTCCAATCAATCATCTGCTTGAGTTTGCTTAAGATGATATCTATTGTACGTTTTAGCTTGGAGGAAGTGTGTTTCCATGGCAAAAAGAAAAAGGCTCCAATGATCTAACAGACCAATAAGGACTTCATTACTTTAGTTCTAGTTTTCATTTTTTCCTTGTTTTGTGTATGTGACATTTAAATCAAATGTGAAACGCATGCAGGCATGTGAGTTTGTCATAATCATCTAATTAGATTTCATTGACAAAGTTTATCTTTATTTTATCTTGTACAAAAAGTACTAATAAGGGTTTTCCATTAAATCAGTTGCCATCTTAATGAAAGCATAATCTATTCTAGGAAACTGTAAGCGCAAAATGAGATTTAAACATAATATAAACCATGCCTTGCATATATTAAATGGAAAACACATGAAACAAAAAGAGCTGCAAACTGTGGGAAAGATAAATTCAAACACACTTAATTTCTTTCTTGGCACAGTGGTGCAATTGTAAACAAGTATGCCATTGAAAAATAAAATAAAACAGTAGCTCCAGTCCTTAGATCTTGTTAATAGAGTGTAGCTTTCCTCAAAGGAATGCAATTCTGCATTTAGAAATTAAAAAAAACAAGCAGATACAATAAATACACAAGGGAAAACTGTGCAATAATCATCTGATTTATTAAAACAATCTGTTATGAAAAAATATCTATGTTTAAATTACCAAAGCATTGACCCTTTTAAGCTCTTATAATAAAAGTAATTATTTTATAGTATTCTTCCATAATCATGCAAATAAGAACAATTCCACAAAAAGTATTAAAAGTGCACACTGTCAGTTCTCATCTCATTGCAACTTGTCTTCAAATTTGTTTTAGCAAGACAAATCTCCTTCTCCAGCACTCCCTCCACATCCTCACAGAGAATAACCAAGCACTTCTAAACCAGCCAAGATGTTTGATCCTTCAGCATTTCCTGGGCTACTACCAGGAGGATAAATCTTATACTGGAAGAACCTTGGTCACATCCATGTTAAATGCTCTAACCATCTCTGCTGTCTCCTTCTAATGAGGACCAACTTTGGCTCTGGTGAATTGACATGCTTTTTACCACTTCCTGTTTCAATACCTCAGATATGCTCTACCAATTCATTCAATATCTTACAAATCCCATGAACAAGAAACATAATTATTTAAACTCTATAAACTAATGTAGTTTCTGTTCCATTACCTGCAGAAACAACACCAATTTTCTTATAAAGAACTTAAAATGTCTGATAATAATCACAAAGCATTTTTCTGTAAAACTTTTAACAGTGTGTACTAAATATCAAAGTATCATTACACCAAAGCATAGCAACATCTTCACGTTTTACTTTCATACCTCCATACCAGATGATCTTTAAACCTTAGATAAATCCTATAGCTTAAATATATTTGATTTAATGACAACAATTCATATGCAGTTTCCTTTTGTATAAATTGTGACGATTCTAAACCTTGACCAAGTGAAAGATATCTAGGAATAACAAAACAGGGATACTAAAAGAGATAGGCAGAAATGCAGTCAATTAACAGGCTGGGGTTTGGATACCAAAGTAGCAAACAAAATGGAAGATGAAAGCTAGTGCACTTAAAATCACAAATAACATAACAAAACGTCCTGATACTATCATTGTCTCCTTTCCTCTAAGTACTCTAGCATGGGTGCTGACTTGTCATAAACATTGGGGGACAAGCAATTATGAGCTGCAACATAAATAATAATCTAATTATAGCAGCAACAATAATAATCCTTAAACTGGTGTAGCCTAAGAGATAAAAATGCAGCAAAATAAAATTAAGCAATCAACATGGTAATGAAACCACACAACTCTAGGTTTTGAATGCATTGCTAAGGGCTGACTTAATTAAAAGTATAAGCATCTCATAAATGGGCTTACATTAAACTTTACAAATATTGTCCTCTGGTGTTTGCCACCACCTGTGATTTCATTCTTCATATTTGCTCCTGGCACGCTAAAAATGTTCTCTGTGGTTGATCTCTTGCTGGAAAACCTCAGATACTGGGTATTGATTGGATAGGGATTTTACATTTTTCGCATACAAACAGTAGGGTACAGTAAACAGGGATCATGGGAAAATGTTTAAAGATAATCATTATACTTTTTTTGTGATTATATAAGGCTAATCATTTTATTTCAGGGATCTACTGTAAATGTAATTTATATTTTTACTAGCTGTGTGTGGTCTTAGGGACAAAAAACAACCTGAAGACTCCCTAGCAGTTTTACTATATTTGTGAGCTCAGAGAGGCGTTAGCTAAGACAGACACTGACGATACCATATCTTAGACGTATCGCTGACATATGTGTTCTATTTATCTTTGTCTTGAGAAAATACCTCCAAATAGACAATGTTGTAAGTGAAAACTTCAAGGCTTGCCCTCTATGGCTGAGGTGTTTCACTTGCACGTTGTTGCACAGAGGTGTTTTCTGCACACAGGTCTTTCATAGTGAGATACATTCAAGCGCTGAAAAAATTTAAAAGTGCATGTATGCGCCATCCAGTAGCTGTGATGGACCATGAGCAGAGCGGACTGTTCCATACACGTGCACACAAAGGACTTTAGTTTATATATGTCTAATGGTGCTATATGGTAATATTTTGATTATGTTGTCACCATCACCATGACTTATATGTTAGGCTGGTGGGTTAAATTAAATGGCACTTTTTCAAACACTTGTTTATAGTGATGTTTAATCAGCATTTTCTTTATCACTAAATCTTTTTAGAAAAATGTAAACTGCAAAAATGAAAGAGCGCCTGCCAATATAGCCCAATTGCTATGTGATTTCTTAAATGTGTGTCAAGTGGCTCCTCTCTCGTATCCACAAGTTTTTACGTACAGACTTAGCAATGATGATTCCATTGAAAGCAAAATTCTGGGATCTCATTTATAAAACTGATTTTGAGCATGAAAATACATGTACACCAAAAAACAAGAAAATTCATACACCAAAAAGAAATCAGGTTTATAAAACCTGGATTACACATGTTTCTATGAAATTTACGCTTTATGAATCACTAGCAAAATACCCGTGCTTCGCAGTGGAGAAGTAGTGTGTTAAAGAAGTTATGAAAAAGAAAAGGAAACATTTTAAAAATAACGTAAAATGATTGTCAATGTAATTGTTTTGTGACTGTTATGAGTGTTGCTGTCATCAAGGATTTGATTATCATTATTTCTTTCAATCAGGTTCATATTTGGAGGACGTGTTGTGTTCAAGTTACATTCCGTGTTTGTCAACTGTTGTAAAGATAACAGGTTTCATTCAGTGAAGTGTTCACTACCCAAATCGCTACTCATGAATCTAAGATGTTTAACAGGCATTCCCGGTATTAAGTTGTGGATTTGCCTACGAATATTTAGCGGCAGCGACTCTATTAAGTTGTGGATTTGCCTGCGAGTATTTAGCGATAGCATGTCTATTAACTTGTGGATTTTTCTGCGAGTATTTACAAACAGAGTCTCTATGAACTTGTAGATTTGTCTGCGAGTATTTAGTGACAGCGTGTCTATTAACTTGTTGATTTTTCTGCAAGTTTTTGGCGGCAGCATCACAAAGTTGTTTCTGTCTAGCTGCACAAGAAAATGACCACGACGTCTGACATGCCTGCTTTTTACTGTTTTCTCACAGCTTGGATTGCTGCTGTCATAATCGGTTTGAGTTTTATGTTTTGTTTCAATTATGTTAGTATTTGCAGGACTTGTGTTGAAGTGACATTCGGCATCTGTCAAGCGTTGTAAGCATACAACCGGCTTCATCGATAACTTCGCTTCCAGCTTTTGAGAGTTGAAACATTCATAAACAATAAAGTGTCCACCACTCAAATCGTCACCTGTGAATCTAAGATGTTTAAGAGGCATTATCGGTTCTCCAAAGGTGTAAAATATTTGGCCATTTCGGTACACTTGAAAGCAACAACCGAACAATTCAGTGGCAGCCATCAACTCACATGCAGAAGCATAGGTGAAGGGCTTAAGCATTTCACTCTTATAGTGCCCCGTGTAGTATAATTATCTCCTGTACCGTCATCAGTCCACACCTTGAACCTGTCTCAGTCATTCAATACATAAGACACAAGGTTCCTCCGGATATCAATATTGAGCCTGATATGGTCGTGCAGTATGTAACACAGAGAATGTAAAAGGCAGGCGGCATCTCCAGGTATGGAAATCACTCGGTAAGTGACAGTTCTTTGATCGATGGTGATCACCTCGATAGACATGTTAATGGGGGTACGGTTGGAACAATAAAGGAAATGGTACCTGAACAATGTAAAGTAAGTCTAAAATACCTACACAATAACTATAATCGTAATAAACGAACAATAAAACAGCGGAGAAGCCGTGGATTAAATAAAAAGGCTGCAGTTATCAGCTGGGAGATGTGAATACTGTGGCGAACCAAGGAAGAGAATGAAGAGAAAAGAGTCGAAGGACGGCCTTATATGGGTAGGCAGTCAATTACGTGGGAGGCATGGGGATGAGGGATGCAATATAGGCAGGCAGCCAACTACGTGGGAGGAGTGGTGATGGGGGACACAAAGCCGCAAGGAAATGGGTACCTGAACAGTAAACTAAGTCTAAAATACCTACACAATAACTATAATTGTAATAAACGAACAATAAAACAGCGGAGAAGCCGTGGATTAAATAAAAAGGCTGCAGTTATCAGCAGGGAGACGTGAATACCGTGGTGAAGCAAAGAAGGGAAGGAAGAGACCGGAGCGACGGGCGGCCTTATATGGGCAGGCAGTCAATTACGTGGGAGGCGTGGGGATGGGGGACGCAATATAGGCAGGCAGCCAACTACTGGGGAGGCGTGGTGATGGGGGACACAACGCCGCCTCACACGGCAACCGAGCTGCAGGCTATGGACGTATATATGTACGTAAGTAGGATTCAGTTATGACCATTACGTGTAGAATTTCGAAATGAAACCTGCTTAACTTTTGTAAGTAACCTATAAGGAATGAGGCTGCCAAATTTCAGCCTTCTACCTACACGGGTAGTTGGAGAATTAGTGACGAGTGAGTCAGTCAGTCAGTCAGTCAGTGAGTCAGTGAGGGCTTTGCATTTTATTAGTATAGACTAGCAAAATACCTGCGCTTCGCAGCGGCGAAGTACTGCCTTAAAATTTTTATTAAGAAGAAAATTAAACCTTTTTAAACTGAGGGAAAATATACCAATAATTATTTGTTAAGGATCTCTTTGTATACCACATTGTGAGTTCAGCCCTCCAGTTGTAATATGACCAAGCTGTGCGCTGAGCTTACTCTTGAGCATGCAACGTACAGTTGGCCATGTGAACAGTAATCTTGTTTCAAATCCCACAGCTTGGATTGCTGCTGTCATAATCGGTTTGAGTTTCATGGTTTGTTTCAATTACGACAGTATTTGTAGGACTTGTGTTGAAGACACATTCGGCATCTGTCAAGCATTGTAAGTATACAACCGGTTTCATCGATAATTTCACATCCAGCTTTTGAGAGTTTAAACATTCATAAACATTAAAGTGTCCACTACTGAAATCGTCACCTGTGAATCTAAGATGTTTAAGAGGCATAGGCGGTTGTCGAAAGGTGTAAAATATTTGGCCATTTCGGTACACTTGAAAGAGACAACCAAACAATTCAGAGGCAGCCATCAACTCACATGCAGAACCATAGGTGAAGGGCTTAAGCATTTCATTCTTATAGTGCTCCTGTGTAGTATAATTATCTCCTGTACCGTCATTAGTCCACACCTTCAACCTGTCCCAGTCATTCAATACATAAGACACAGTGTTCCTCCGGATATCAAGAGTGAGCCTGATATGGTCGTGCAATATGTAACAAAGAGAATGGAAAAGGTAGGTGCCATCTCCAGGCATGGAAACCAGTCGGTAAGTGACAGTTCTTTGATCGATGGTGATCACCTCGATAGACATGTTAATGGGGGTACGGTTGGAATGATAAAGGAAATGGGTACCTGAACAATGTAAAGTAAGTCTAAAATACCTACACAATAACTATAATCGTAATAAATGAACAATAAAACAGCGGAGAAGCCGTGGATTAAATAAAAAGGCTGTAGTTATCAGCAGGGAGATGTGAATCCCGTGGCGAAGCAAGGAAGGGAATGTAGAGACTGGAGCGACGGACGGCCTTATATAGGCAGGCAGCCAACAACGTGGGAGGCATTGGGATGGGGGACCCAACGCCGCCTCACACAGTGACCGAGCTGCAGGCCATGGACGTATATATGTACGTAAGTAGGATTCAGTTAGCGTTGGGAACCCGCATACCAAATTTCTTGAAGATGGGCCCATAAGTAACAAAGACCGCTGAAAAGTTCAATATGGCGGCCGACAGTGGCATCATACCACGGAAATAAGTACGTACATTGGTTTCGGTTAGCGCAGGGAAGCCGCCTACCAAATTTCGTGAAGATGGGGCCATAAATAAGAAAGTTCAACATGCCGGACGTTGTCGACTGTTATGACCGTTACGCGCAGAATTTCAAAATGAAACCTGCAGAACTTTTGTAAGTAAGCTGTAAGGAATGAGCCTGCCAAATTTCAGCCTTCTACCTACACGGGAAGTTGGAGAATTAGTGACATTGGAAACTTCAATATGGCGGCTGACAGTGGCATCATACCACTGAAATAAGTACGTACATCGGTTTTGGTTAGCGCAGGGAAGCCACCTATCAAATTTCGTGAAGATGGGGCCATAAATAAGAAAGTTCAACATGGCGGACGTTGTCGACCGTTATGACCGTTACGTGTAGAATTTCGAAATGGGAAGTTGGAGAATTAGTGATGAGTGAGTGAGTGAGTGAGTGAGGGCTTTGCCTTTTATTAGTATAGATAACCATCTTGTAAATGTGCATTTGTGAACATGCCTTCTCCAACCGGTTCCACCCTGAAACAACCATATATGAGCCATGTTAATGAACCTCATATATAAGCAATCACAATGCTGCAGCCGTTCATTGAATGGTAGAGGAGCCCCCTACATGACACATCCAGTAGTCTGAGACAGAAGTTCTTATCTCTAAATTAGAGGCATGCAAAGAACCTTAATTTGGTTGCCTAATTGTGAGTGTCATCAACAAGTGCAAATATGTTGAATGACAACATGCTACTGCTGCTGTAAATGACGTATGCTCCAGCCCACACCATGCTTAAATCTTCTTCTTTCGGCTGCTCCCATTAGGGGTTGACACAGCAGATCATCTTCTTCCATATCATTCTGTCATCTGCATCTTCTTCTGTTACACCCATCACCAGCATGTCCTCTCTCACCACATCCATAAACCTTCGCTTAGGCCTTCCTCTTTTTCTCTTCCCTGGCAGCTCTATCCTTTGCATCCTTCTCCCAATATACTCAGCATCTCTCCTCTGCACATGTCCAAACCAATGCAATCTTGCCTCTTTGACTTTGTCTCCCAACCATCCAACTTGAGCTTACCCTCTAATGTACTGATTTCTAATCCTATCCATCCTCGTCACACCCAATGCAAATCTTAGCGTCTTTAACTCCGCCACTTCCAGCTCTGTCTCCTGCTTTCTGGTCAGTGCCACCATCTCCAACCCACATAACATAGCTGGTCTCACTACCGTCCTGTAGACCTTCCCTTTCATTCTTGCTGATACCCGTCTGTCACAAATTACTCCCGACACTCTGCTCCACCCATTCCACCCTGCCTGCACTCTCTTTTTCACCTCTCTTCCACAATCCCCATTACTCTGTACTGTTGATTTTAAAGTATTTAAACTCAGCCACCTTCGCCATCTCTACTCCCTGCATCCTCACCATTCCACTGACCTCCCTCTCATTTACAAACATGTATTCTGTCTTGTTCATACTGACCTTCTTTCCTCTCCTCTCTAGAGCATATCTCCACTGCTCCAGGGTCTCCTCAACCTGCTTCCCCTTACTATCGCTACAGATCACAATGTCATCAGCAAATATCATAGTCCACAGGTACTCCTGTCTAATCTCGTCTCTCAACCTGTCCATCACTATCGCAAATAAGAAAGGACTCAGAGCTGATCCCTGATATAATCCCGCCTCCAACTTGAATGCATCCATCACTCCTACCGCAGACCTCCCCACAGTCACACTTCCCTCGTACATATCCTGTACAACTCTTACGTACTTCTCTGCCACTCCCAACTTCCTCATACAATACCACAGCTTCTCTTGAAGCACCCTGTCTTATGCTTTCTCCAGGTCCACAAAGATGCAATGCAACTATCCTTCTGACCTTCTCTAAACTTCTCCATCAACATCCTCAGAGCAAACATTGCATCTGTGGTGCTCTTTCTTGGCATGAAACCATACTGCTGCTCGCTAATCATCACCACACTTCTTAACCTAGCTTCCACTACTCCTTCCAATAACTTCATGCTATGGCTCATCAATTTTATTCCCCTGTAGTTACTGCAGTCCTGCACATCCCCTTATTCTTAAATATCGGCACCAGTACACTTTCTCTCCACTCCTCAGGCATCCTCTCACTTTCCAAGATTCCATTAAATAATCTAATTAAAAACTCCACTGCCATCTCTCCTAAACACATGCTTCCATAGGTATGTTATCTGGACCAATGGCCTTTCCATTTTTCATTCTCTTCATCGCTGTTCCTACTTACTCCTTGCTAATCCATTGCACTTCCTGATTCACTATCTCCACATCAACAAACCTCTTCTCTCTCTCATTCTCTTCATTCATCAGCCTTTCAAAGTACTCTTTCCATCTGCTCAACACACTCTCCTCGCTTGTGAGTATGTTTGCCTCTTTATCCTTTATCACCCTAACCTGCTGCACATCTTTCCCAGTTCGGTCCCTCTGTCTAGCCAATCAGTACAGGTCCTTTTCTCCCTCTTTAGTGTCCAACCTCTCATACAACTCATCATACGCCTTTTCTTTAGCCTTCGCCACTTCTCTCTTCACCTTGCACCTTATCTCCTTGTACTCTTGTCTACTTTCTGCATCTCTCTGACTATCCCACTTCTTCATTGCCATCCTCTTCCTCTGTATACTCTCCTGTATTTCCTCATTCCAGCACCAGGTTTCCTTTTCCTCCTTCCTCTTTCCAGATATCACACCAAGCACCCTTCTTGCTGTCACCCTTACTACAATCACTGTAGTTGCTCAGCTGTCTGGTAACTCTTCACTGCCACCCAGTGTCTGCCTCACCTCCTCCCTAAACTCAACCTTGCAGTCTTCCTTTTTCAACTTCCACCATTTGATCCTTAGCTCTGCCCTCACTCTCTTCCTCTTCTTGATCTCCAACGTCATCCTACAGACCACCATCCTATGCTGCTTAACTACACTTTCCCCTGCCACCACTTTGCAGTCCAATCTTCTTCAGATCAACTCTTCTGCACAGGATGTAATCTACCTGTGTGCATCTTCCTCCACTCTTGTACGTAACCCTATGCTCCTCCCTCTTCTTAAAATACGTATTTACCACAGCCATGTCCATCATTTTGGCAAAATCCACTATCCTCTGACCTTCTTCATTCCTCTCCTTGACACCATACCTACCCATCACCTCCTCATCTCCACTGTTCCCTTCACCAACATGCCCATTGAAATCTGCTCCAATCACCATTTTCTGTCCCTTGGGTACACTGTTCATCACTTCATCCAACTCACTCCAAAAATCTTCTTTCTCACCCATTGCGCACCCAACTTGCAGGGCATATGCACTAACAACATTCATCATCACACTATCAATTTCCAGCTTCATAACCATTACTCTGCCTGACACTCTTTTTACCTCCAAAACTCTCTTGCCATACTGTTCCTTCAGGATAACTCCTACCCCATTTCTCCTCCCATCCACACCATGATAGAACAATTTGAATCCACCTCCAATCCACCTGGCCTTACTCCCCTTCCATTTAGTCTCTTGCACGCACAATATATCAACCTTCCTTCTCTCCATCATATCTGCTCTCTCCTCTTACCAGTCATACTGCCAACATTCAAAGTTCCTACCCTCAGTTCCACTTTCTCTACTTTCCTCCTCTCCTCCTGCCTCCAGACACGTCTCCCCCTCTTCTTCTCCTTCTTCTTAGTAGCCAATAGTAGCCCAATTTCCACCAGCACCCTGTTGGCTAACAGTACTGGTGGCGGTCGTTGTTAACCTGGGGCTCGACCGATCTGGTATGGAAATTTGTATTGTTATCCGCATATTGATTTGGCAAAATTTTACACCAGATGCCCTTCCTGACGTAACCCTCCCCATTTATCCGGGCTTGGGACTGGCACGAAGAAATACATTGGTTTGTGCATCCCCTGTGGCTGGGTTTACCACACCATGCTTAAATACAATTAAAAAAACAAATGTCATATCTCTATCTATGAAGAGAATTGCATGTTCAAACTCTCCAATGCCATGATTACTAAAGTATTACTACAAGAATCAAGAATCTTTACCTGAAATGATTATCTTACCTTGGGACTACTTTCTTGAAAACTCTCAGAACATATTTGTGATACAGTAAAATGAAACTCTGCCAAATCATGTGAAATGACCGACTCTCTGATTCCAGAAATGATGTGGAAAAAGTGGGATCAAACCATGACCTTCAGGATCTTAAGGACAGGGTCGCAAAATTACTGTCTTGTGTTTGAGGTCAAAACAAATAGTATACTATAGCTGTACAAAAGAGTAATTGTTGTAAGTATTATTATATATCTTCTTCCTCTTCTTCTTTCGGCTTATGATTGGGATTTGTTTGTGCTTGCTTATTTTTATTTTTCTGTTAGGGATATCATGTCATCAGCATTTTGCAAAGGTCATATTTCATTTTAGCAGTCATCTTTGTTGTGGTTTGATCACAATGATATGTGACATCACTGCTAGGGTGGGACATATTCTAGTTCTGGAATTTTCAAAAAAATTCTTTGCTGCATATGCTTGAGTTTGCTGGTTAGTTTGGTTGCTGAATTCTGCTCAGGGTTTTGACTTTGATTCTTTGTTTGCCCAAAAATCTACTACGTTTGCTAATCTTGTTACTTTTACTGTTTTCGACCTTTGCCTGAACATGATTTTGGACTTTTTTCTCTCTCTGTTCAGCTCTGTTAATGTCCTGATCACATTTATTCATAATAATCTTGGCACAGTCTCCATTCCTAACAGTAATGACAGTGTGTTGCTTAATGAAATAGCAATTGTCACACATGTGCAAGTAGGAGGAAACTGAGCGGACCAAGTCAAGGTAATTACCCACCAGGCCAGGGGGCGTCAGGGTGCACTAATCCCACTTCTGTTATCTCTGCAGGCCAAATTGGGGAAAACCTTCCAGATACACCACCAATAACGTCAATTCTGGTTCATGCGCCACTTGTCACTTCCGGTTCCAGTACCACGGGGGGTGTCGGTTCTGGTTCCGGCCATGGATGATGTCACTTCCGGTTTTGGCCTTTAAAGCCGCCATCTTTTCTTCAGCAAATCAGTTCGATTCAGGACTCAAACCAATGCACATGATTGTGCTTAAAAAAAACATTTTAGCCATTGAGAATATATGGGTGGCTGCCCCAAACCTTTTTGTGTGTGTCGAGGCTCTTCTTTCATCTGAACAACAATGAATTAAACAACCCATTACGGGTAATATTTGATATTAAAAATTCCAAGATAAATAGAGCATGGTCAGAAAAATCAATGGAGTTATAAATGCAAGATTTTATAGAGGGTTGAAAATTATTATCAATAAGAAGTAAATAATTTATGAGTACATATAATACACTAAAGAAAAAAATAGTATTGTCTTGAATATGGGTAGAAAAACCTCTGTGGGTCCAACAAATTACAGTAATCCCTCCTCGATCGCGGGGGTTGCGTTCCAGACCCCCCCGCGATAGGTGAAAATCCGCGAAGTAGAAACCATATGTTTGTATGGTTATTTTTATATATTTTAAGCCCTTATAAACTCTCCCGCACTGTTTATAAATATCCCCCGCAGAGTTATACAGCATAATCCCTTTGTATTCTCTTAGATATTAGGTAAGATTCATTGAAATTATGTATATAAACACACTGTTTATATACAGTAAAAACTAAATATTATTTTAAAGATATTGAGTGTCTCCGATATCACATATGTTACAGCCATTACGATAGACAGGCCACCAGCAATAAATACGTACAATGCAAGAAAAATAGTATACAGTAAATGTGTGTACAGTGACACTAAACGTACGTACATGTACTAAGCACTGTAAGAAGAAAATTAATTATGGTTACTCACCAACAATGACACGATGACTTGTCCGATAACAATGAGTTTAATTTTACTGCACAACAAAGGAGAGCGTTACAGCCCTTGTAAAGGAGCCACTTCAGGCGATTGTGTAGCACTGCCGTTGTTCTTCTGGCAGTCTTCAATCCAAATCCCTAAAGCAGATTCCATCCAGACTACTGCTTTATTACATCCACTTACAACTCGTTTTGCACCCTGGTTAAAAGGACACTGCAGCCGTAGATCTTATATTCCTTTCCTACTTTTTAAATAAAAAGAATCGTAGCCTTCAACAAATCCAAAACGTTTACCTTTTCGGCAATCGTTAACATCTTCTTCTTGCACTTGGGCACGGCCCCTGAAGCAGTAGCAGATTGTTTTGGAGCCATAATGAAAGGCTTGACTATGCACAAAGATAAACACTAAAGAGCACAACTCTTTACACAGCGAAACACGTTGATGCTGAATGAGTGAGACGAGACTTCCTGGTTAACACTGCATTCAGCACGCAGGAACTGAACTGCGTGCTCTGATTGGTTAGCTTCTCAGTCAGGAGAACTTAACTGCGTGCTCTGATTGGTTAGCTTCTCAGCCATCCGCCAATAGCGTCCCTTGTATGAAATCAACTGGGCAAACCAACTGTGGAAGCATGTACAGGAAGTAAAAAGGCACATTGTCCGCAGAACCCGCGAAGCAGCGAAAAATCCGCGTTATATATTTAGTTATGCTTTCATATAAAATCCGCGATAGAGTGAAGCCACGAAAGTCGAAGCGCAATATAGCGAGGGATTACTGTATGACTATTTAAAAAATATAAATTGTTAAAATATCTTTAAATTATGTGTTTACAATTAAAGATGAGTGGACTAAAATAAGGTTTAATTCATAATAAAAATCTCCTGCAATTATAAGTTTGATTGCACAAATTGAGGGAATAGTATAAAAATACTATACATTCTCTATCATTTCATTTAACTCGGTATGTGTTAGCATTAGTCTAATTTCATTCAGTTCTCCTACTACTGTAATAAGACAACATTTTGAGTGTGAAATCACCTCAGATGCATTAAAAGGGATTCATTTATGAAACAATGTTCCCACTCCACTGGTTTAATCACAACAATTTGAATGGAGTACAGTACTGGCTGCTAGGATTCTGGTTTTCTTTATTAGTTTTTATTTGGCCTGCATTTATTTTTTCCTTAGTCTTTTTTAAGTTTACTGTTTTCTGCTATATCATTATGTATTGTATTCAGATTGTTATTTAGCTCCTGATTCTCCTTGTTAGGTTCACATTTGCGGAAATCATGTCATCAGTGTGACTCTATTTAAGCTTGCACAACACTGTAAACAATGTGAAAGAAGGTGGATAGTTAAACACATCTTTTTAAAGTACTTAGTGACTTAGTGTTCTAATTCTCAGCCTGACATCAGTTTAGTTCTGAGTTCTGACATCAGTTTAGTTTAATGTTTCGGCTTTGGAATTTTGGTTTGTTTATTGACTATTGGTCGATTTCATGACTATGTTTCCCGGTCCCTTATTCTTTAAACCTGTCACATTTTCTTATAACAATGTTCTTTGCAGCCTCGATTGGTCTTTTATTTTTATAGTATATGCCCCTGAAAGTAGAATGAAACTAACTTTAGTCAGCTAATATGTGATGATTTTTTTTCATTCCAATATATGTTTGAGACCCTTGAAATTATAACTAATGAAGTGTAGTAAATAATCACAATTATTAAATAATTCATAGTAATCCAGTGTAGAAGATCAGCCTGGACACAGACAGGCACAGACACAAAATGTCCAAAATAATACACATTTTATTCTTACAATAAGGTCCCACACACACAACACAGTGCTCCAACAGACACAATACTCCGTCTTTCTTCTGTCACCTCTGCTCCTCACTCGCAACCTCGTCCTCCTCCACCCGACTCTGGCTTCTGAATGGAGTGAGGCGGCCTCCTTTATAGCACACCCGGAAGTGCTCCAGGTGTCTCTTGATTAACCTCCGGCAACACTTCCGGATGCGGCAGAAGTGCTGCATAGGAACCCTGCTCCTCTTCTGGCAGCACTTCCGGGTGTGGCGGAAGTGCTGCATGCCCAGACTCTGGAGCTGTCCAGGTGCCCCCTGGAGATGGCCACGGACTCCCAGCAGGTTGAGCTTCTGAGCTCCAAATCCGTGGCCCCGATGTAAACCAAGGGGAGGTACTTCAGGTAGTATGCCCATTCCCCTGGTCTTCATCGTATAATGGGCGTTCCGACCGTCCATCACACCAGTTATGTTACCTTTTTTGTTGTGGGCTTGACTTGCCAAAAAAAGAAAAATATTGTGTATTGATCAAATCCATTTTTGAAATGCCTTCTTACCTAAAAAGGAATTAAAGAAACCTTTAAGATCCTGTCTGTAGTGAGAGAGAGGGAAAAATCCATGCACTAGTATGCTAATATCTGGTGTTATGTTAATGGAATGAAGATTGGCATGATTCTATTATTTTCATTTGATATCTAAAGTATAATTTTAAAAATTATTAATAATCTTGCCCACATAATACTTTTTATTGGTAGAATTCTTTTCAGAGTAATAGAATTGGCACAAGTATCTGTGTTGTCAAATGTGTACTGTTAAGAAAAATGCAGAGATGACATATGTCACATGGAAAAATAAGCAATTGAATCTATGAAGTGAATTTAACATATGCAGAGACTTCATAAAGTATTCAGACACCTTCACTTTTTCACAATTTGTTATGTTGCAGCTTTATGGTAAAATCATTGAAATTATTTTTTCCTCATCAAACAAAGCTCAATACCTCAGAATAGCAAAGCAAAAACAGAATTTTAGGAACTTTTGCAAATTTATTAGAAAAAAAAAAAAAAAAATTTATACAAGTATTCAGACCCTTTGCTATGCCAGTTGACATCTGCCTCAGGGGCATCCCTGTTGTAAAGGAGCAGTACATAAAATGGCAAAATGGTGTGAGGCTTCAAAAAACAACCTTCCTAGTCTATCCTGGAAAAAGCAGACTGACCTGCCAACTCCACAGACAGGCTTTAGGCCTTTCCAGGCCTCAAAAGGGGGGACAGACTTATAAAGTTCAAATTAATATCATGTCCCAAAGTTTATCAAAATGCCTCTCAAAGGAAAGAAAACCCATAAAAACTTTTGTTACACAAGGAATCTTTATAAAATGCAAATGTATTTTTATAAGCAAAGGAAGAACAAAAATAACCAAACCAGGCAAAAATAAGACAAACAGATTTTCTAAAAGGCAAGGTGAACAAGTCCAACTCCATAAAACGAGAGCAAGATTCATGAACAAAAAGCAAGAAGTCAAGAAGCCAGAAAAGCAATACTCACATTAAATGAAACACAGTCCAAACAACAATAAAGATAAAGTGGTGACAACAGTGGGGTCTCACCTCTTGGTGTTCTACTTACAAAACACAAGTAAGACAACAGAATAGGGTGCAATACATAGATACTAAATAATAAACACAACAATATTAACAAAAAAATACATCATTTCCATACACATATGGAAAGTAATCATTTAAGTTAAAGAATTCATAAGAAAGAAAAAATAAACATAAGCCAGGAAACAAACACTTGCTTTAACATAACAATTGCATTCTATTAGTCATCATTGAGATGTTTCTACTCCTTGTTTGGAGCCCACTGGTGGTCATTTCAATTTATTGTGCATGATTAGGAAAGTCACACACCTTGTCGAGTGAAGGTCTCAGAGCTTACAATGTGTATCTGAGCAAAAAGTAAGAAATGAGTACAGAGCTTAATGACAGGATTGTGTCAAGGCACAGATCTGGGGAAGGCTACAAAAACTTTTCTGCAGCATTGAAGGTTTCCAAGAGCACAGTTGTCCACATTTTTGTTAAATGGAATACTTCTAGAACAACCACAACTCTTCCTAGAGCTGGCTGCCCTGCCAAACTGAGCAATCGGGGCATACAAGTCTTAAAGAAGAGGTAACCAAGAACCGATAGTCACAATGGCTAAGCCCCACAGAACCTATGGGAGATAGGTAAGTCTTCCAGAAGACAAATCAACACTTCAACACTCCTCTAATCTGGGCTTTATTGCAGAGTGGTCAGATGACACATGAAAGCCTGCTTGGAGTTTGCAAAAGGAAACCTAAAGGACTTTCAGACTATAAGAAAAACAATTGTCTACTGTGATGAAACCAAGACTGAACTGTTTGGCCTCAATTCTAAGCATCATGTCTGGAGCAAACTAGAAACTGCTCACCACCTGCGCAATACAATTCTAATGGTTATGCATAATGGTGGCAGCCTCATGTTGTGGGGTTGTTTTTTTCTGTAGTAGGGGCCGAGGTTGAGAAAACTAAACAAAGTAAAATTATATCCTTAATGAAAATCTTCCCCAGACCACTCTGGACAGCAGACTGAGCCAAAGATTCACCTTCCAATGGACAATGGCCTTAAGAACAAAGCAAAGACAGCACCGGACTAGCTTAGGGACAACTTTGTGAATGTTCTTGGGTGGCTTAACCAGAGCCCACCTTTGAACCCAATTGAATATCATTGGAGAGACCCAAAAATAGCTTTCCACTGACAGTCTCCATTCATCCTTTCAAAGTTTTAAAGGATCATTAGAGAAGAATGGCAGACAATCCCAAAAATCCAAGTGTCAAAATGGCTTCAACAAAGTACTGAAGAAAGGGTCTGAATACTTGTGTCAATGTGATAGTTCAGCTTTTTTTATTTTTAATATATTTAAAAAACAATATATGAGCTTGTTTTAGCTTTGTTATTCTGGAGTAGTCAGGGTTTGATGAGGGGGACAAAAATGAATCATTATAGCATAAGGCTGCATTATAACAATATGTGTAAATAATGTGGTCCGAATATTTTCTGAAAGCACTGTATAGCAGAACACAAAAAATTGTACGCAAAAGTAAGCACAAAGGGTACAACAACATAAGTTTATAATTTATAACTAACTTAAAAAGCACACACGTCAAAAAAATGACATTAGTTTCCTTAGATGAAAGCCATGTGGTCAACGTGCTGATTGTGTTATTCCAATTCAAATGTCTCTTGGCCTTACTATAAACCTTGAAAATTCTGTTCAAAGGTATCTAAAGCAATTAGATCTATATCTAATAGAGCGACTGGAGACTGACTGACTTATAGTCATTCTTGTTAGCATAATTTATAACATTGGAATATCACATTCATGAGGCTGTTAACTGAAAAGCAATCATTAAAATCTCCCTTTGTCACATTCCATCTCCCTCTGTTGTCAGTAAATTCAACATTTGTTGAAATTCATTGAGAATTCCACTTTGTTTTGTAGCAGTGTTGTATTCCTACATTACAGTCATTAGTGTTTACTTTTTCAATACAATGCATAATGTTAAGAATTGCATTTCCTGTGTAGTTGTATTATTCTGTTTAAACTTCCATTGAATTATGGAATTTTGGCATTGTTTCTGATTAAATCTATCATAAATTTGCTAATTTTGCATTCTGTTGCCCCTTGGAGGTGAACCAATATATACAACGCGGATATCCCATTCAAAGTAGTAAAAATAAATTAGAAATTGCAAAGGAATACAAGACAGGTAATAAGTTACCACAAAATGTGGCAATAGAAAAGAAATGTTCAGCAAATCACAACCTTTTTATTTATTGCAATAAATCTGAACTATTCTTACTTCAAAAGGAAAGGTCGCTTGGAAGCTAAAATAATATGAATGCACCAAAAGAAAATGCTGTGAAACACTGAAGATGTAGTATGTACCAATCTGTCCAGCAACCTCTATATAGTGTTTGCTGTACAGTATGTAAGAGATGCTACAGAGTGAGCCTGAATAAAGAGCAGAAGATGGGCATTAGTCAGAGGCCAAAGCCAAGATGGATAATCAATAAATCAGTTCTGTCATCAAATTCATAGTCATAGTGCACATTGCAGTATCCAGGTAACACTAAACTAAACACACTCACAAACTCACAAATGATCTATCCACGATCTTGGATAACCATGCACTAGCAGAGACACCAAAGGTATATAGCACATTTCACAAAAGTAACACCAGTCTTATTTTTCCTACCTTTGCAATGGGTCCTTAAATTTTTTCACTGATCCCCACACATATACCCTCTATGTTAACTTTTCCTGCCTTCTTGTATACCTTGAATGTGTTTGTTTGTCAGTGTTTTCGTGACCTCAATCTCTATGAACACAGTATTTTCTTATTTCTCTGTGTTAATATTAATAATAAGATAGACATTTAACATTTATAGACTCAGTAATGGTAATGCATATTTGATTTTGCACATGTGAGGTTACAAATAAGGTTAGAGTTTACAAGTGCAGTTGTTTTTTGCTTAATGATGGCATGTGGTTCCTACCAGAGCATTTTTAGTTGATTTTATTGTTATGTAAGTATGACATATAATAAGGTGATAATGTACAGAGACTGCATGGTAGAGGAGTGCCTAGCAATGCATTCTCATACCTCTAGGCACCTGGTTTCATACTTTCCTCTTGTTCATGGGGGTTTCTTCCCTTATCCCCTAGACGTGTGTCAGAGGGGGACATTTTTTGTACACTGAGTCATTCCATTTCTCTCTTAGGATAAGAAACATGTCAATATTACATTTAAAACCCAGCAGATGAACAGGCAATAGGCACTCATTGTTGGCACTGGGGGTGAGAAGTTAAAAGGCTGTCTGCAGATTGTAGGTATTTGCTGTATTGTAAAGGAGTCACCACTTTGAAGTTTTTGGCTGGTTGAGATTACAAACAGTACCAAGTTGTGATAACAGAACTGCTCCTTCCTTGGAGGATGTCTGTATTTACCTGACTTGGAAATTAACATGTTTGACAATATTGGTTGCTAATCAGCAGATCTGTACTCATTAATGGTTGGTAACAATACATTTTGTTAACTTGTGTTTTCATTAATTGTTAAACCCAGGAAATTTAGATGTGCCATTGTTTAATCCGATTGTCCAGAACTGATAATTGCAGGGACTGAAGGAAATTTAAGCTTCAGGGCAGGAGAAGGCAAGGAGAGGGACAGTCCACTGAGAACGCTGCCAAGACTCGCAGAGAGCACAGGGGCTCACTGGCAGAATGGGGTACGTGGCTGGTGCTATGTGAGGGACACGGGCGGCAACACTTACCCCGAGGGAGGAAGAGACAGCTCCACAAGAAGACGGTTGTGGGTCCAGCGAGTGAGGGAAGCTGCATGAAAGGACCGAACAAAGCTGGCAGACGAGAAGTGAGGTGTGCCTAGGTCACAGCAACACAAGGAGCCCAGAGTGGAGAAAAAGAACGACAAGGAGATGCTGACAGGGATTCCACGATTGGACAAAACTTCTGTTGGGAAACGAGCGTCCGGTGAACAGAGTGCATCGGTGGACAGTTGGACGATTAATTGATGGGGTAACACAGTGCGCAAACTGGACTCTGCACCACTAAAGGTTGTATCCTCCAATTCTGTTTTTGATGGACTTTTAGAGTGTGGACTACGTGTTTTCCTTTTAAAAAAAGGAAATTCGTTCTTGATATTGTTAGATTTTGTTTATGTTCATTTATCTTTTTAATGTGCTTATTATTGTCTGGTGTAATAGAAGTTACTGTTGCTTTTCCTGAAATTACTGTTGTGCCTTTCCTTGTGTGTTTACTCACCGCCTAATTTAAAGAAACCTGTGTGCTATTATTGGTAAATTCAGGAGTTCCCAGTCTCTTAATAAAACTGGGTGGCGTAGTCGGATAATTAAATGGTGTCTAAGTTAGATTACCTGTAGATGTGACCAGACACCTGAAACACGTGAAAGTTAAATTATTTGGCAGCTCTACACAAAAAGTGCTACAAGTAACCATTCAGACTGCATGGTGTAATACAATATTTTGAAAAACTAAAGTGTGCTACAGTAACTGTATGATTGAATATATCCCGAACTAGATACTATCTAAATATTGATACCTTTTTCATAAACAGGAGAGAAGATGCAACACAATGCTTAAAATGCAAACAAACTTACTGGACAAAATGGCATGGAGCACTGACTCCAGAACACCATACTCCAATATCACCTTTCCCACAATACCAGAAGGTATGTGGTTGCAATCTTTGTCCAAGTCAACCAAACACATGAAGGGAGAGTACTGCAAACTCTCTCAAATAAATGTGAAAGGACAATTAATCTACATTATTCTTCCTGAACCTGAGGTTTACCTATGAAAAGGAGTTTCCAGTATCCCTGCAGAGTGTGATCTCTTAATAATCGATGCATAAACCTTTCTTTTAAATGGGAATAATCACCCCTTTGTTGTCGTTTTCAAGCAACATTGAAGTCTCACCCCAACAAACACGCTTTTCAGCATTCCCATCCATTCTCATCCATGTAAAGCTTCACTGAATAATATACCCATAAAATATAAGTTTAACAAACTGCAAAAATCTTATAGAATAAAGCCTTGTAATTGTTTATCTTTGTAATCCTCCCCTGAAGTACTTTTTGTCCACAGAAGCATACCTCTAATAAACAGTACATGTCTCATGATTACATACAGAGGCTTTATACACAAAGTTTACAGTCAAGTTTCCACATTGGCCTGTGAGTAGAATGTCTGAGGCTGTGTACCACTGCCGACACATGGCAGATTTGCAGTGCCAATTCCACTGACAAAATTTATTTAAGAAATCTTCCATTTTTAGCAAGCAATGGCTGAGCTTCTTCATGAAGAAAATTCTCTATCCTACACCCTATGGGCTATGCAGCCCTCTCTTGGAGTCTGGCCTTTGCTTTGAAATGGAGCTCTATGAAATGTACATTTATAATATGAAGTATTCTTCATGGATGCAAGAACATTACATTTTATAATAATTTGAGATCAACATTTTGCTCCATACAACAAAATCCAGTATAGAGCAAGAAAATAAGCATAATTACCAGAGGTATGCAATTTGTAGACAGATTATATAACCATCACATGGACAAGCATTATGTGAATACTGTACCTCTATAGTTAAACATAAAATGCTATAAGGTCACCAAGTAAAGTTTCACTTATGTTGTAACATTCTAAAGCCAAATGTAGCTGCCATTGTGTAAGGCGGGATCAAGCATGGGTAAAATGCGTGCCGAAAGAAATCTCTCAGTCAAAATGTTTGTTTTAAAATATTTAGTGAAAATTGAAACCAAATAGTCCACCCAAAAATAAAGAAACAAGATTGCTACACACATAGAATAAAAGGCAAAATATTAGAAAAAATGTATCTTCTCTAAACTTAGCTTTTCTTGTCAAACTTATGTTGTTTCTGTACTTAAAAATGCTTTACTTCTTCTTCTGTACACTTTAAGCATATGGCACTGCACATTCAATAGAGCTCGTTGTCTTTCATGTTACTTGGCACGTAAGGCATGCAAGGCACAGTTTAAAACCGTGTGCCCTCAGTACCTTACACCTGGCAAGACAGGTCACTAACTGAGTATAATGTATAGTCAGAGAGGCTAGAAACAGTTAGAATATACCAATTCAATTCAACTTATAGGAGTTGTAAGAACCTCCCAATAGACTATGCACTAATATTTAGGCAAACATTTATATAACTTAAATAACTGGCAAATGGCTCTTACACCAAACAAAAACTAGTCTTTTACATTTTTTTATTTTATTTTCAGGACAGCATGTTTGCAGTGATATATTTATTTTTATTAATCAATTCTAAAGACTCTGATAAATAAAATAAGCGTGATGTTTGTAATATTTGAACTTCTACGTTTTTTCAGCATTAAAATATTATTTAAATATTCTGAAGCTGTGGTGAAATAGACAATGCATTCTCTGCTTTGTTTTTTTAATAAATTATCCACTGATGTACCAGTGTATTTTGTATTATCTGGATGTTTCTTTAAAAGTGGTACAATTTTTTCCTGCAGATTAATAAATGCAACTTCTTAATATTAGTGTTAAAAATGGATCACTATGCCTCAGTCTCAATGAGGCAAATGCTAAATAAATATTCCTTTGCAACAGTT
Source organism: Polypterus bichir lapradei (assembly GCA_026402145.1). Lineage (NCBI taxonomy): Eukaryota > Metazoa > Chordata > Cladistia > Polypteriformes > Polypteridae > Polypterus > Polypterus bichir. Next base: position 59,348,982 of record JANRMT010062819.1, read on the forward strand.
AAGGTACGCCATCATTTACTCTATAATTAAGCTGTCAGTGAATCTATCATGCTCAAGAAAATATTTTACTATATGGATGTGACTACAACAAAAGTAACATTTTAGACTGACAGTAAGCAAATTGTTTTTTATGATATAAAAATATTTGCAATGTAATTATAAGTGTTTTGCATAAAAAATGAATTTGACTTTGAAGATTGAGTACCAGAATACTAGTGATATTTTGCAGTGTTTACAAGATCGTTTAATGTGTGGGAGCTTTCTTTATTCCAGGGCTGACGGCGAAGGTGGTGATTGGCAGCAATGCCCTCTGAAGGTGGGATTTCCTGGCTGTGCCCAGGAACTGTTCCAATCACAACTGGAAGTCGGTCTGCTAAATATAAAAGGAGATGGGAAAAAACCCATCATAAGATATCTGATTCAAATGCCAAGATCACATTGTTTTTAGCATAAAAAATTAAAGGAGTTAATCAAAATGAACTGACCATCCATTCATCAATCCCTGCAAAGGTATTCCAGGCCAGCTGAATGATATATTTCTGAGGCTGAGCTAAGACACCATGCAAAGAAAGCTCATTTCCGCCACTTGGATCTGCAGTCTAGTTTGGAGAGCGACGTAGATTGACCAGTAAATTAAGAGCTTTTCCTTTCTTTTCACCACAACTGACCGGTACAACATCTGTAAACTGCAGATGCCAATCCGATCCCTGTCAATCTCCCACACCTTTCTTCCTTCACTTGTGAACAAGACCCGAAGGTATTTAAACTTCTTCACATGAGGCAGCAAATAAATAAACCAGTGTAAATAAACTGGTCTGCTTAAGCAATTGGCTGAATCCAATTGTCTTATTTTTCATCTGTATATCATTTTAAAGACGGCATTATTGACAGAACCAAGCAAAGTGGTAGACTAAATTGCATTGTGATGTGATTCAAAATAAAAAAAAAAAAACTTACTGTGAGCTGTTGACTGAGCTGTGTTTCACTGTTTATTCAATGGCTTCTGTCTCACAAAACATATATAAACTAACTGGAATAATTTAATTTGCCTAAGTTGTCAATGCTATTTTTTATTAGTAAGTAATCACTGAGTTATTTCTGCTTTACAGAAAAATATTATAACACATGAAGGAAACATAAAGTTCGATTAATATGCAGTTCATTTTGATTGAAAATTTTATTTTTTCAATTAATTCTGACTGCATTTTTAATTGAACAGCAGCCTTACTTGCTAGCATGAATATTCTTCTAGTAGACTTTCCTACTTTCCTATTAATTTCTTTTAGTTTCTGTATGTTTGCATTCACTTTTATGTTCACATTCACATTCTGAGGCCAAAAACTATATACCTTGTATCTTTCCATACTCATTCTGCACTTTCTATCTGTAATGTTTCATCAGAAATACAACAGAATATTAAGCATGTTCCATTAACATGCACTTTTATAGAAAGTGAAACAGAATCTTCAGTTACCTAAATTAAGTAGCTATGTAAAACTTACATTTTATTATAATTAAGCAAACAGCTATGTGAATTTAACTTTGATATTTTACTAGGATTGACTCTTGCACAGCATTTCACAAAAAAACATCTCTTTAGTGACTGCGAGCAGGGCTGGTGCCAATCCAGAACTGCAGTTGTAGAAAACGGTGGTTTGCCTGTCTACAGCGACACAATAAAACTGATATCTTTTGTCTTTTGAATTGGAAGGCTGCACATTCTAAATCATTTGAGATTGGGTCAAAACTTTCTACTAGCGTCTGCAACACCATTATAGTTATTGTGTCTGGCTGAAAAACAGGTATGTTCAATAAGTCCTAGAGGAAAAGCTAAATGACCAAAAAATGGAGACCCATTATGGAGTGGACAAGAGAGAAGTAGTTAATAGTAGTCAGTGCAGGACAGCTAAAAGTCTGAGGCAAAAGAGCAAAAAGATCTAGCAATGAACCATGAGAATTAGAATTAAAAAGAATCAAGCAAGCTGTCCTATCAATAACTGGTTACTATTTCCCTAACTAGCAGTATGATGTTTGAGGCTTTGTATTGAATTTTAATTAAAAACTTGTTTAACTAATGAAGCACATCAATATTCGTGTTGCTGATTTGTCTGAACCTTAGCAATGAAAGGAGACAAAAACAAAGTAATCAGCATGTTGTGTTTAAAAAAAAACTCTTACCTTATGCGCAAGATCACAAGGGTTTGCTTTGTTCATCTGGTGGTAATGCCCCAACTATTTAGCTCCTAACAAGAATAGTTTACAACACTGCTGCAAACAGTAATGCATGGAACATATGCAGATGGTAAAAACGGCATGAAAAGAGCACCAACAAAAGAAGCCAATGCTGCCACAAAGAAAACACCTTAAAATCAGAACAACAGAAAACTCTTGATGAGAAAAGGCCATTCAGCCCAACAAAGCTCGCCTAACCACCTCATTCATGGTGTTTTGATTTTGCAAAAAGATCACAAGTACTAACATTATTAACCACATTTATATTGGAATTTGGGTATGGGGACATCAAATGCCTATTGTTTTTAATGTCACATGATTATATTGTGGCATGGCCAGTTAGCAAAAACAAAATAGCCCAGAACATCTACTGCGCAATTAAAAATACTGTATAGTACAGCCTTTCTGAGACGAGAGTAAGCAAACCACAGCAGTGCAGTTACAAATAATCTGGAAATGAAGAAATGTTTTCTTCAAATGTCAGACATCCCCCACATTTTTAATATAATGTGATGACATTACTTTGAAAGCAGATAGCAGTGTTTCTGTTTATTATAGGTCTTAGATTGTTGCTTTAACCAATTTTTCATCATTCCAGTTTAATAGAGAACTTATTTGACTTTAATAATGCCTCTTGGAGTTATTTTGTGTTCACAAGTTTATTTTCTCTTATTCTCTCTTACTTGCCCTCCAATAATTCAAAAATAGCCTTGGAGACTTAAATAGATTATTATTCCATGTTTTGCAGGATGCAGTTAAAAGTGCTGTGGCACATCATCACAAACGATTGCATAACAAATAATATGATACTGATACCTACAAATATAGTAAGACATAATAAATCCAAATTTGATGGCCCAAGGCTTTAATCCTGCTATTTGAATGCTGCTTAATGCAAAATGAAGCAAAATAATCAAATGTATAGAGCTGCATTTTTCCTACTGTTTATGTACAACTGTTAGTAAATCATTACTTTTTGGTCTAGTATTATAAAATATGATAAAGAAGTTGGTCAAAAATGACCTTAACTACTTTGGGAACAGATAGATTTTGAAATCTTAATATTTTTAGCACTATGGTATCTTCTATGGTATATTCTAATTTTAATTCTAGTTAGAAATGTTGTCTCTGGAATGTGGTGAAATGTTACATCGAAAAGTACATGACTGAAGATTCAGAAGGGAAAATAAAAAGGGTACATTTTCACAAGGCAGGAAGCCTAAGTAAGAGTCAATGTGAAATTTCCATTACTAAACATGAAACTGTAAACAGGAGAAAATGTGTTTGCACATGAAGGGGAAGTTGAAAAATGTATCTGAAAATGGGTGGATGGAGCTGATGGAATTGATACATTCATCTAGTTAGGATTGTCTATGCAGGTAATACAGGAGATTGCTGGATTATTTTTATTAAGAATTAACATCACGGCAATGACCTAAGTAAATGGGGACTGCTGATATTTCCCACCTGCTATAATAATTTTTCTTGTTCATCTAATGTTGACATCTGTTGACAAATGACATCCTTGGCCTTTAAAGTTTTTTTTCCTTATATGTAACTTTACATTCAGATGATGTACATGTTATTTAAAATTCAATAGCATTTGAAAACTTGTGATCCTTTTGCAAGGCACTGTATAATAAACATATTGCTGACAAGTTTGACATAATGCCGAGTGAAGTGTAATGTATAATAACGTCAAATGCATTTCAAAATGCACTAATTGAGAATTGGCAGAAAAAGAGTTGGTTAAACAAAGGTTGGTTGCTTATTAGAAAATTGCAAATAAGATAATTATGAGTTACAATGCAAAACAAAATGCACTTCAAAAGAGATAAACTGATTATAATAACAATGCCAAGAAATGATTTGCGCACAAGAAGCCTATACCAAAAACGTTTGCTGTTAAAGTCATTTAGAGCAAAAATGCATGGAAATAAACTTACATCTTCAGATAATTACGTTATGTGATGTTCTTTGAAGTGAAAATTCTGTTATTTTGTATGCTGAAATCCTTTTTGGCATTTACATTAGCTTACTGGCTATAAACAATGTTTTTGTTCCTCAGCATTATCAAGTTTTTTTTTTATTCCCAATTAAAATATTCTCTGTTCCTGGGTCAAGTGAATTGCTGTTCTTTTAGCAAATTGCTGCTGTACGCTGATTGAACAGCAGGTTTCAGTTATTAGTACATGCTGTTCGGACAGTATGTAAACCAATTAGCATCTGAACCAATTAGCATTTGATCACTAGCATAGTTGCTGATCAGAATCACTTTTATAACAAGAAGGCTTAAACACAAACTTTTTTTAAAAAATAATGTTTAGGTTTAATATTGTTTATGAAAACTTGACTCTTCAAGCTGTATCCAAGTATCCTTTTCTGTCCAGCAAAGCTTAAAAACTCATCATTATTGCTTCTTACAATTAAAGTTCAAAAATATAATGAAATTGTGAGTTCAAAAAACTTTGAAATATCCCAGCTTGTGTCATTTCTGTTTTGCATAAAAGCACAAATTAGTGAAATTCAAAACGCTTTCAGATAAGCTGCGAATATCACAGAGCTGCAAAAATGAATACATTAGAATGCATTTAAATAGAAATTGTTTGCAGCTCAGGCTAAATGCATCTGGGTCATGATTGAGCATATGCAAAGAGAGAAAAGAACTATCATCAAAGCAAAAAATGTTCCATAAGATATTGTTACAGAATAATGGCATGCCACATAAAAATGAAAAAAAAAAAAAAACTCGTTCTCATCATGCAGTGATTCAATATGTAACTGCAATCTTGTATTTCATTGAAAACAAAATACAGAAGACATTGCTTTTGCGTTTTTGATTAAATTGTAATTACCTATAGTATAATTTCTATACTGTTGTGCATAATAGAACTGTAATTTTACCATAGCTATCTCATAAGATATACATAATTTGTACTGCTACATTTATCTTAGAATTTAAGGAATATGATTAATAGAAATTTTCACAATATAAAATCATATGTTTCATATATACATATATTAATTTTGCAAAGTGCTTGCATAACCATTTTACACAGTTTCATGTGAAGATTACAGAAACTGAAACAGAATTGTAAGATAAGAATATTATTTTACAAGATCAACCCATTTAATCAAATGTAACACATTAGTTTTCTTTTCACAGTCAGAAATTAGTTAAATTCATACTGTGCTTCTTTCACTACATACTTGTTTAATTTAGTGTTATTTAATTTGATCTAATGCTAAGATTGTAAACTATTAATATATGTATTGTAATAAGGCAAAAGAAACAACATAAAGGGATGGGGACTCCTGCTGTACCTCGTTTAATGTCCAAAAGGAAAATAAAGTCATCAAAATAACAGATTATGCAAATACAAGACTGATCTGGTTGGGGACCAACTAAACTAAAAAGGTATTGCTCCCGAAGTGGGAGATGTGCCATCTTCAAACATGTGTGAACAGCGACTTCTGGTCTCTTTTATTCCTAAATAGGGCGATTAGCGGAAAGGGTGGGGATTTCAGAACTGAAACAGAAGTGACATCATTGTTCTTCTACACATTGTGCCTCTGCTGTAAAAAAGGAAAAAGGAGTCAGTAACTATGTTTCTGTATTCATCCTCAAAGCCACTTAATCCATTTGGTAGATAGGCAGATAAAATGACTACTGTTATTTGGCAAAATTCACCAAAGTGTTTTCCACAGCAAATATGCTGTGTTCACCAGTGATCTTGTTTCCTAGAATATTTTCAACAAAGTTTGCCGTATGTCTGGCTTAGATGAACATTTTCTTCCCAGCGCCCCATGATGCTTTGTACGGCCAACGTGACCACCACAGAGCTGTAGCAAACATGTGTGTAACCTTCAAGCATGACTTGAGCAATTGGTACTCCAGCCAATGTGCAACCCACATACATTTAAAAAGAAAAAAAGGCACATTGTAATGAGAGGGGTCTGTGATGCTGCAAGTTTTATTTAAATTGGTGCATTCAGACATGGAGGGGCATTGGTGCATGTAGTAGTAATGCACACAGAGCAGCCCTGGGTCTACTGATGGGGAATTTGAATGCCTGCATTCACATACAGCTGCACACAGTCTAGGCAATTTCCTTGTTAGCGCTCTAGGGTGCATAAGTAAATCACCTTCATCTCTATCAGTTTAAAAAGCAGCCTGAGCAGAGTTCCAGGAAGGGCTGCAATCACATTGGAAAAGAAGCAAAAGCAAAATCGTGGTATAAGTCAGCACAGTGAAGAGCAGTCGACGCTTCAAGGCAGCAAGAGGAACGACTCTACAAGGGTGGGTCACTCATACAACTGAACACAATGGAGGAACAGGGAACGTTCGAATACTCCTAGGGATCCCACAGACAGCAAGGCAGGCTGAAGGACGATGGAGTTTGGCTAGCCATGTGCCACAGCTACAATCTAAGGCAAGCCTTAAAGGAGCTCCCTCCAAAGTAAGAAAACATAATAATAAGAAGAAGTAATAATAATGAATTTATTACAGTTTACAAGGTGTTTTCTAATACTGAGATGAAAGAAAAAGGTGCAAAGCATTTGTGTAGAGATCAGAAACAAAGAAAAAAGTTCCAGCTGCTACAAGAGCCTTGATTTCATACACGGGAGTCAGCCATTCCCATGCCAGATTGGAGCTCAATGATATGTATCTTTTTTACTTATTGTTAATTTTAGGCAAGTTGCTATATTGTGTTTGTTGTTTTGTGAGTCTTTTCTTGTTTGAGGCACAATGGCACAGTTCTTTGCACTATCGCCTAACAGTTTTTACTGAATTGATAATTTCCCTATGGTAAGTTTCACCAAATAAAAAATCATCATGATTTTCAGTTTTGTAGCAGTGCAAAAGTTTACATGTTCCAAATACAACCCCAAATCAGAAAAAGTTGGGACATTGTGGAAAATGTGAATAAAAAAATAAAGCAGTAATTTACAAATTTCCCTTAACTTTTATTTCATTGCAGACAGTATTAACACAAGCTAATTCATGTTTTTTTTGGTCAACATCATTTGATTTGTAAATAAAAATCCATTCTTGCCATTCAGGCTTGCAACACATTCCAAAAAAAGTTGGGATGGGGGCAATTCAGGGGTAGTAATGAGGTATAATAACTAAATAATGATGTGATTTGAAACTGGTGATGTTCACAGATGATTGCAATCATGATTCGGTACAAAAGCAGCATCGAGGAAAGGCCTACTCCTTTAGGAGCAAAGATGGGCAGAGGATTGCCAGTTTGCCACCAATTGCGGGCAAAAATCTTTGAAATGATGAAGAAAAACGTTTCTCAAAGACAGATAGGAAGAGATTTGGGCTTTTCTCCGTCTACAGTGCATAACATAGCGAAAAGAATCAGGGAATCTGGAGAAATTACTGTGCGCAAAGGCCAAGGGCGCAAGCCTAAACTGAATTACCGTGATCTCCGAGCCCTCAGACGGCACTGCATTAAAAACCGTCATTCATCAATAAATGATATAACTGCATGGGCTTAGGACTACTTCAGGAAGTCACTCTCAAGCACTACAGTCCGTAGTTACATTAGGAAATGCCAGCTAAAACTGTACTGTGCCAAAAGGAAGCCCTACATAAATAGTGTCCAGAAGCGCCGTCGACTTCTCTGGGCTCGGAGGCATCTGGGATGGTCCATTGTGCAGTGGAAACGTGGATTGTGGTCAGACAAATCGGTTTTTCACATCTTTTTTGGAAGAAATGGACGCCGCGTGCTGCGGACCAAAGAGGAAAATGACCATTCAGACTGTTACCATATACAAGTCCAAAAGCCAGTGTCTGTCATGGTATGGGGTTGTGTCAGTGCCTTCGGCAAAGGTAACTTGCACTTCTGCGATGGCACCATCAATGCTGAGAAGTATATCTCAGTTTTGGAGGAACAAATGCTGCCTTCAAGACGACGTCTTTTCCAGGGACGCCCATGCTTATTTCAGCAAGACAATGCCAAACCACATACTGCGCGCATGACAAAGGCATGGCTGCGTAAGAAGAGGGTGTGGATGCTTGACTGGCCTGCCTGCAGCCCTGATTTGTCTCCTATAGAGAATGTTTGGCGCATTTTGAAACGAAAAATGCGTCAATGAAGACCCCGTACTGTTGCGCCCCTAAAACGTTGTTTGCAGGAAGAATGGGACAAACTAACACCTGCAACACTTAGTCACTTGATTTCTTCAATGCCTAAACGTCTTTTAAGTGTTGTTAAAAGACAGGGGAACTGTACAAAGTGGTAAATGCTGTACTGTCCCAACTTTTTTTAAAATGTGTTGCAAGCCTGAATGGCAAGAATGGATATTTATTTACAAATCAAATGATGTTGACAAAAAAAAAAAACGTGAATTATTTTGTGTTCATACTGTCTGCAATGAAATAAAATTTGAGGAGAATTTATAACTTGCTTTTTTCTTTTTTTATTCACATTTTCCACACTGTCCCAACTTTTTCTGATTTGGGGTTGTACTAGGTGTTATGTATGAACTTGTTATGTTCGTGATGTTATGTTTTCTTTTAATTTTTGTTACATTTGAATTATTATTCTCCATATATTTTTGTGATTGCTGTCATTTATGTTTATTATTCTGTTATTATGTAATTTCCCTTTGATTTGTCATCTATTCCTTGAACTCCAAGAGGCGGGTCCATCCTGATGCCACATCTGTGGGACCACCCTCAACCCTATATTATGGTGGATCAGGCAGTTTCCCTCAGGATGTCATTGAAAGTTATAGGAGTCATTATTATAAGTATCACAGTGTTGCAGTCTAAATTAAGGTGCTGTTTAATAACGTATGGTACATTATTTGCAACATTGTGATACCAAATGCATTTTGCAGTAAAATTAAAATATGTATTTGGAGGTTTTATGTGCTGTATGAAATGACAGGACATGAAGACACATATCACATAAAGACAGTCTTTAATGATTATGATCATGGATGTAGCTCTCTGTTCCTAGTTTTTAAGGTGATGGTCTTCTTCATGTAAGATTTCCTATCTTTACGAAGGCAGAGTTCTACATCCATCCTGCTTCTGGCCTCCATCTGTTTCGCTCGAGGGTCACCATGTTATTGGATGGACCTTATAGTGTGAAGCTTGCTTCTAAAGACAAAATAGGACGCTCTTTCAATTTAGTGATTTCATTCTCCACCCTGAAAGAATGCAGAACAAACTCTGAGGCATGCAGGGTCTCTCTCTCTTCACCTACAATTTCACTATCTGTGCCTGAATTGTGTTTGGTTAGCAGACACATATAAATACATCATGCTTTAGGAGGGTGCACATGGTTGTCCCTGTAATCCACTAGCAGACTAGTCACAGTTGGTTTCATCTAAACCATTTTGTTCCTGAATTTGCTGATATGATGTTTGTTGTCTCCTAGCAAGTTTCTATTGGAATCAGATTGGTTCAGCAAGTAAGTGGATTGATCACTAAGTTGTAGATCAGATTCATAGTAATGCATATGGGATCATGCACATCAATATTAAAGAAATGATTGGCAACACAGTCTTGCTTGTACTAAAGTAATGGCCCATATTATAGATTAAGGTATATAATATTAAATACATAGAATGTGTTTGTGGAGAGTGAGGGGTGTGATTGCACAGTTTTATAGACAGCATCTATAGACAGCAATCTAAGTTTGTAGTGGAAAGATCTGAGCAGAAAACTGCATTAAAGCAAAAAAGGAATGTTATTGACTCTGCTCTCTTTATATCATACTTAGGTGTCAGGACAATTGCGAAAATGGTGTGAGGCTTTCCAGTCTGCCACCAGAGCAGGCCATAATCTCCACTGGCCTGTCCAAAAAAGATTTGCTCCAACCAAGGCCCAAAAAAAGGGAAACTAGCTTTTAAAGTTCAAAATGCCTTTAAAGCTCTTAAGTATCTCGCCATGGAAAGGTAAATGTAATAAAAGGTTTGGCTTGAAGAGGCATTCCACAAAAGGAGTCTATACAAATGAGAATATTTACTCAAAAAATACAAAAATACATCAAAAGTAACATGATCCGGTGTTCTCAGCCTTAATAAGATCTTAGCTAAACACCAGGGCCATGTAGTAAACGAGACTAAGGGGCCAGTGGAACAACGATTGAGGCACAGAGAGGTGTTGAGTGTAAAAAAAATAAACACTTTTATTGTGGAGACTTTAATATATAAATAATCACTCATTTAAACTACAAAAAGTAATTTAAAATTGTACACTTTTTCTTCTATGGAAAATAAATAACCTTAAATGTGTGCTATACATTTTTGTGGCAAGTTTCCCAACATTAAAAATGAAAGAAAAAAAATATACATATTGTTTTTGTTAATTTTAAGTTATTTTTCATGTCTACGAGATATTTCTGTTGATTTCATATTTGCTTTTGTAACTGTGCACTTTCCCTTTGAATGTAGTTATGTTTCTTGTTTTTTGTGTGTGGAACCCCCCAGAAGGCGGGGCCACTCTAATATCACCACTTGTGAGCCTGTTCTCAGGCTATTAAAGCTACTGTGTTCCTTGTCCTGGATTTTCTTACTTTTTTTATTTAATTCTGATTTTTAGATTGCATTTTAGAAACTCATTTGCTTTGGATTACCTTTTAGGGAACAGTTTTGCCTCTTTTTGCTCTTTCTAGATTTTCTTTTATATTTTTCTATTTTTTGAAAAATAAATGCTTGACTTTGAAAAGACACATCGCCTATCCTTTAAAACTAGCTGACCGTTTATGGTTATCCCTCCTCTTGTAGAGATTTTGTTATATTTTTGCATTATTTATAGTTGTTTTGCCAGTTCCTGATCTTTGAGTCTACTCCTGTTTAAGCCAGCAGATAGCCTTAGGGGCCTTGCTGAAGTCAGGTGAGCCTCTGCAGGGTAGATCAGGTAGACCTGGCTTGTTTTTGGAGATCTCACACATAAAGCATATTTATCTCATTTAAAATTGTCTAACATGTATCCAGGACAAGAGTCAACCTGGGAACATTGCAATCTAGCTCAACCCTCACTGAGCCTATAGAGTTTTAATCAAATATTTTAAATCAATACATGGTAATTATGCTTAAATGTAGGCGTATCAATGGATTATGAAAAGCAGAAGGAAATGGACTGAAGATAACTAAAGGGTTAACTAAACACCGACCTAAAGTTTGAACATGTGAGGGTTGCCTCATTTTAAGAGAAACTATCAAGGTAATTAATAAAATTAAAATGAAGTAAAGGAGTAATAAACACCCCCTTAAAAAGCAAGAACAAACTAGTTAGAAAGCACAAACACCCCTACTATGAAGTGGTGATAAGATCAATGGGAAAACCTGTAGAACACCCCTATTAACAAAGTGGTGTTTAGAATAATGGAAGAATCAACATGTCTACAAAGTTACTGGTGAAATGTCCGTACGCACAAAAAAATCCAGATGCATAAATCTGTGCGTTCACCATCTTCCACATTCTTTCGTTCCATAAATCCCAGTCAGTCAGCGTGAAAAGTAACGCATGTGCATGAGCCTGCTGCCACTCCCCAAACTCCTCCCAGAATTATGCCTCTTTGAATGTGCAAATCAATATAAGTAGCCCTTAAGCTCAGCGTTCTGTGAAAAGGCAATGGCAAAAGCATGGGGGTACATAGAATTTCAGTGAATACCAAGTGGAGTCAAGGAAAAATGTACTATTTGTTGGTTTAAACAATGGTATAAACAACAAAAGGAAGTTGATCAAGTGACATAGAGTGTCGGAGAAACTCGGAAGCTCAAGTTCACAAAGTCGCATAGTGCCCGAAATAAAAAAGAAGTTGTCAGATATCAGAGTCGCCATGAAAAGGCAAGTCATAGCCCACCATCTGAGTGTCATATGAAAGCTTATTAGGGTACAGAGAAAAGAAACAAAATAGGGACACAGTGGGGAAAAAAGCTCGAAATGTCAACTTTAATCTCGAAATCTCCACTTTAATCACGTAGTTTATTTTGTCATTAAAGTTGAACATCATAAACTTCATCTTAACATCGTTTAATTTACTAGTTTCTCAAATCCCATCGTAACTAAAGTAGCATGTTAAATGCTTTGTTTTGTATGTGTTCTTCTATGTGCTCTATGTGTGTGAATCATTACATGCTTCTTAAATGGGCTTTGTCTTCCTCCGAAAGGACACAGAATCCATTACATTCATGATATTACAGCTCTCTGAATAATTTAAATACTGAGATGTATACTTGATATCATTTTCATGATGATAGGAATTAAAGCATGTTATTAAACATGGGAACACGGTGGTGCAGTGATAGTGACAAGCTGGCGCCTCGTCCAGAGATTGTTCATGCCTCACACAAGATGCTTGAAATAATTTATTGCAGCAGTACTGTCTCTTTCAAACATACTAACCCCCAATTCCTGTCCTTCCTTTTCTTTCTCCAATTGCCCAATCGCCACACAATCAGCTCTGTAATAGATGTAAAGCCATATGTAATCTGAGAACGCTGATTCTTCAAAACTTTTAAGGAGCATTGAAATAACTTCGTAGTACATGTTTAATTATTCCACCCATCTATCCTTCCAGTGTCGCACCAGCACCAGCAAGTATACAGTGCGAGGCAGGAACAATCCATGAACGGGGCGCCAGCTCCTTGCTAGTGCTGCGACACCGTGTCCTCACATGTTTAATTATTAACAATATAGATTATTTAAATGAAGTTAAAGTTTTATCTGTATAATATAATAAACATATTTTGCTGCATTTCACCTTAAAAATGATATCATCATCATATGTAAATACGTGCTAAAGTGGCTCAGGTTGTGCAATATTATAACTATATCGCAAGTTTACAGTGAGGTAATTGTACTTGTAAGTACAAACAGTTCTACAAGGAGCACTTGATGGACTGATTGAGTGTGTTTAGAGTTCTTGCGATGAAACTGTTTCTGAACTGCGAGGTCAGTACAGGAAAGGCTCTGAAGCATTTGCCGTATGAGAGCAGTTCAATAGACAGCATGGCTGAGGCAGCGTGTGCTTGATGCTGTATACCGATAGTTCTCTTTCCGATCAACTGCTGTAGAGCTGTGATTCCACATTCAGATACAGTGATATAAATACTCTGAGTGGTGCAGTAAGAGTAATATGGAAAAAGATGATCTGCTGTGGCATCCCCTAACGGGAGCAGCTGAAAGAAGAAGAAAGTGCAATGAGAGTAACAACGCTAAAGCAGTTATGGTATTTGGAATATTTTGGCTATTCCATGTACCATTATATTGTTACAGATTAATTACAATCAGATGCCTTAAACTAATAAACAATATGTGGTTATTTTCAGTGTATATGATAAAGCCACGTCAGGGATGTGGATCTAGGCCTGAATCACGAATTAAATAGAAAGAAAGTGCTCTCTCACCTAACAGGCCTAAATGCTAAAATAGTATTTTTACAGGAGACCCACTTACTAAGCAAGGATCAGTTCCGGCTGCAAAAAGACTGGACTGGCCAAATGTTCCATTCTAGTTTTATGAAGAAAACTAGAGGTGTGGGAATTCTCATACATAGAACAGTACCATTTGTAGCATCAGATGTAGTATTGGATCCTGAAGGGAGATACAGTATGTAATGGTCATGGGAGACTTATCTAACTGTAAAATGATTTTGATAAATGTGTATGCACCTAATGTTGATGATAAGGAATTTATACAAAATTTATTTGCATCCATTCCCAATCTGAACACTCATAAAGTTATAATGGCTGGGGACTTTAATTGTGTTCTAAATCCAATTTTAGATAGGACTTCCTCCACGGGGGAATGGCATCTAACACTGCAAAGATAATTACAAAGTTTATAACTGATCACAACTTATCAGACCCCTGGAGGTTTTTAAACCAAAATTCAAGAACATATTCTTTCTACTCACCAGTACATCATTGCTAGTCAAGGATTGATTACTTCTTTATAGACAATAACTTCTTGCCTATGATTAAATCTTGCAAATACGATGCTATTGTTATTTCTGACCATGCACCTATGATCTTGGAGCTAAAATTACTAAGCCCCATACACTCACCCCGCAGATGGCGCCTCAACCCACTTCTATTAGCTGACGAGAATTTTACGGAATTTATATCCAAACAAATCAAATTCTTTCTAGAGACAAATACATCACCCGAGATCTCTGCAGGAATACTCTGGGAAACTCTTAAGGCCTTCTTAAGAGGACAGATTATCTCATATCTTTCCCACAGAAATAAATCCGAAGCCAAGAAAGTAGCAGAGATAAAAAGCGAAATTACTAAAATAGATGAAGAACACACCAGACTACCAAGCGAGACTCTACATAGGAGGAGGCAGGCTCTACATTCGGAATTAAACCTCTTGACAACTAAAGAAACTGAACAACTAATCTACAAATCCAGACATCATTATTATGAACATGGAGAGAAAGCTAATAAGCTTTTAGCTCAACAAATTCACAAGCAAGAAGTGCGCAATGCAATCTCGGTAATCACCAACACTAACGGAGATAAAATCGTCGAACACAAAAATATAATGCACACTTTCAGAGACTACTATAAATCCCTATATACTACTGAGTTTAAAGAAGACAACACACAATCTAATGCATTTCTGGATACATTACAGATACCACAAATAGACGCTTTTAGTGTGGAGGAACTTGATAAACCTCTGGCGTTATCAGAATTGCTAGATGCTATAAAGTCACTCCAAGGCGGGAAAGCAGCAGGCCCTGATGGCCACCCTGCAGAATTTTACAAGAAATTCTCCGCTCAGCTAGCTCCCCTCCTATTAGCAACATTTACAGAAGCCACAGATAACCAATCTCTTCCTCAAACCTTTCGCCAAGCACTAATCACTGTTTTTCCAAAACAAAATAAGGACTTATTACAATGTGCATCATACAGACCAATCTCACCTCTGAATAACGACGTTAAAATACTCTCTAAAATCATAGCTAGAAGGATGGAGAAAGTGCTCCCCTCGGTAATATCACAAGACCAAACTGGATTTATTAGGGGCCGACACTTTTCTTCAAATCTTCGACGCCTGTTTAATGTAATATACTCACCAACTAAATCAAACACCCCAGAAATATTATTATCATTGGATGCAGAAAAAGCATTCGACATGATTGAATGGAAATACCTTTTTACTACATTGGAGAAGTTTGGGTTTGGCCTGAACATTTGTGCATGGATTAAATTACTGTATACTAACCCAGAAGCTTCAGTTTGCATCAACAACATTTGCTCAGACTACTTTAAACTAGAACGTGGCACTAGACAAGGATGCTCCTTATCACCGCTGCTGTTTGCAATTGCCATTGAACCACTGGAAATACATTGTCGAAATACTGATCAGATAAAGGGGATTATCAGAGAAGGACTGGAACAGAAAATCTTATTATATGCAGATGATATGGTATTGTATATATCGGACCCAGAAAATTCTGTGCCTGCAGTCTTAACAGCACTCATAGAATTTCAAAAGATCTCTGGTCTCAGAATTAATC
The DNA here is from genome assembly GCA_026402145.1 of Polypterus bichir lapradei. Classification (NCBI taxonomy): domain Eukaryota; kingdom Metazoa; phylum Chordata; class Cladistia; order Polypteriformes; family Polypteridae; genus Polypterus; species Polypterus bichir. The sequence goes on from JANRMT010062819.1 coordinate 59,364,719, forward strand.
TGAATAAAAGTGTACTCTTTCCAGTGAATTCTCAAGCATATAATATTAGATTAGATACCCTACCTTTTGTCATTGCAGAACAGTTTAAATACCTAGGGGTAAACATCACAAGTAAACATAAAGCTCTATATCAACAAAATTTCACCGTCTGCATGGAAAAAATTAAACAAGACTTGCATAGATGGTCAACCCTTCATCTCACACTAGCTGGAAGAATTAACACTGTTAAGATGAATATTCTTCCTAAGCTCCTTTTTTATTTCAAAACATTCCAATATACATTAATAAATCATTTTTTAGGCAATTAGATTCAACAATAACCTCATTTATTTGGAATTCAAAACATCCATGCATAAAAAGAGCGACCCTACAAAGACAAAAGGCAGAAGGCGGCATGGCTCTACCTAACTTCCAGTTTTATTACTGGGCAGCAAATATACAGGCGATAAGAACCTGGACACAAATAGAAGAACATACACAGGCATGGACTGCAATAGAAGTAAAATCCTGCAGTACTTTTTTGTATTCCTTGCTCTGTGCTCCAATAAATACATATTATCGGCAATATACAAATAACCCAATTGTGCTCCCCTCACTTAGAATCTGGAACCAATGTAGAAAGCATTTTAAGACGGAGAAGCTTCTATCTGTGGCACCTCTGCAAGAGAACCACCTCTTTCAACCTTCATAAACATATGCAGTTTTTAATATCTGGAAAAAATTTGGAATTAACTTGCTTAGAGATCTTTATATAGACAACGTCTTTGCATCCTATGAACAATTACATTCCAAATTTAACATTCCAGCTACAAATTTCTTTCACTATCTTCAAATCAGGAACTTTGTTAAACAGAACCTTCCAGATTTTCCTCATCTTGCACCCTCATCCATGCTGGAAAAAATATTGCTCAATCTCAAGGACTTAGACTCCATCTCTACAATATATAAAATCATTTTACAATCCCTCCCTTTCAAAGATCCAAGAGGACACTGGGAAAAAGATCTCTCAATTAATATATCAGAAAAGGAGTGGAAAGTAGCAATGCAGAGAATTCATTCGAGCTCCATATGCACAAAGCATACAATTATACAACTCAAAATTATATATTGAGCACATGTCTCGACTAAAACTCTCCAAAATGTTTCCAGGGCATGATCCAACCTGCGAACGTTGCAACCAAGTCCCAGCCTCACTGGGTCACATGTTTTGGTCCTGCACCAAATTAACATCATTCTGGACCAAAATTTTTAATTACCTTTCAGACAGCCTTGGACTCACAATCCCTCCTAACCCATTAACAGCTGTGTTTGGGGTTCTTCCAGAGGAGCTTAAAGTGGAGAAAGACAAACAAATTGTGATTGCATTCACTACACTTTTGGCACGCAGACTTATTCTGATAAACTGGAAGAACCCAAACTCTCCTCTTTTAAGTCAGTGGGAAACTGATGTGTTATATTATTTGAAATTGGAAAAAATCAAATACTCAGTTAGAGGATCAGTACAGACTTTTTTCAAAACATGGCAGGATCTAATCAGTAACATTTTAAAATAAGGTCATGAAGCACAGAGAATTTATTAATTTAGGTATGTTTACAAGCCTTACATTTTACGCCGTTTGGCTTGCTCTCTCTCTCAGGGGTGGGGATCGATCTGTTCTTAACTCAATTTTTCTTTTTGTAACAACTTGATTGCCTTGTATGGATTGCAATAAATTAATAAAAAAAAAAAAAAAAAAGGGATGTGGATCTAAAAAATAGCGAGCGGAGAACTTGAATATGCCAGGATTTGAGCTACCATGAAAATGTGCATGGCTTTACGCCAAGTTTAGGTTTTATACATTGTGATTTGAGCATGGAAACGGGAGTACGCAACATTTCTGTGCATACGCACCGTTTATACATGAGGCCCCTAGTCGGTGAAAATGATTTATCCTGAATATAGAGGGGAGGTTTTTCCACAACAAGCCACATCTTTTAGGCGTGCAGCAAATTAACGTCATTTTGAACAAAAATCTTTGAATGCCTCTCAGACAGCCTTGTTGTCACAATTCCTCCTAATCCATTAACAGCTGGGCTTATACTGGAGAAGGACAAACAAACTGTAATTGCCTTTACTTCACTGTTTTTATGAGGACTTATCATGTTCAGTTGGAAGAATTCCACCCCACCTCTTTTAAGTCAGTGGGTAACTGATGTTCTGTACTTTTTGAAACTGGAAGGATCTCTTCAAAACATTTTTAAAATATGGTAGGATCTAATCAGTAACATTTTAGAATACACATCTATATCCTTACTGCTTTTCAAATTTGCTCTGTTTGTTGGCTCGCCTCTCTTTTTCTTGGGTGGGGGTTTGTTAAGTTTGACTTGATTGTATGGAATGTTATTTGCTTCAAATAAATTCAATTAAAAAATAAAAAAGGAGATCTCACGTCTATTTTGTCTTGGAGGAAACTCCTAGTCATTACAGTTATTCACCCTGCATTTTTAGTGGTGAAAGAAAATTCACTTTTATGGGGTTTTTTTGATGAAAATATAGATAATAAAGCTCCTGATAAAAGGGGCTTGAATGGGTACCTGATTTCAACAACAGCAAACAATATCAAACTTACATGTCACGTAATTCAGATGTCAGGTACTCACTTATGCGGTTCTTTTCCAAACTTGTATTTTCGCTAAAGTATTGTTAAATAAAAAACTTATCTTTTGCACAATGGTGAAGTATACAGAAATGAGGTAAAGATTTTGAACTGAAGACCAAACAAACTTCCCCTCATTCACTGCCCAAGAGTCCTGCTACATTTACACTTCTAATGCACCTCATCTGCAGGACTTCTGTGTTGTTCAGTTGCAGTTTCTTAAGCCTCCCAGATATTAATATTTTCCACCTGAAAAAGATTTTACCCACTTTCCTTTAGCTTTTCTTCTATAATTGCACATCTGTCTCAAACTATGTGGTGAAACATGTTAGGGGTCCATCGCGGTGTAAGATTTTTTGTTATAAAAACAGTATAGATTAGGTGAGTGTGGTTGTGGGCTGCTCCATTGTTGGGTGGGCATAGAATGAGCAATGGGGAAATTAGTTGATTGCGTTTTCATGTGGAAGCAAGATTGGCTCAGCCAGTTTCCTCATTGATACTCTGTAGGTTGTTAGGCAAAGCAACTGCACCTACAAAATATATATAACAGAAAGGCAATTCCAATGCTTGCAACCGAGTGTTAAAAACACAGGTGCAAACAATAAATAGATTAATTTGGGTGCAAAAAGTTGAAGTTGTGTTTCATTTATTATAGCTATAAATGCTTACTAATTACCTTCCTAAGGTCAATCTAATCTGGCAGTCTTAATGATATGAAGGATTAAAGACATAACTAAGAACTTATTCCTCATTACTATTTTTAGGGGACACTTTATATAGCATTTGACACTTATAATCGGGAACACAGGACAACTACTTTATATTATAAATATATTGTAAACATTATCATTGTTACAGGCTACATTTAATGTTCAGTATTATTGTTAGAACTTACTGGATGATTTTTTTGTTTCAGAGTTCTGAAGCTCTTGTCTCCTTTTGAAATGTTTCAAGTACATATCAAATTGGCCTTTACTCTGTTGATATTTTCTTTTTGCAATTGTTTTTGCCCTTTTTAATCTTTTCCTCTGAAGTTGCAGGTCTTTATTTATTTTCCTCATTCTGTATTCTGTAACGGTTTTCTTTGTGTGTTAGATTAGAATGTATCAACTTATTTAGCAATCAGACCTTTACAGTATAAAAATATATATGACAGTAGTGGCAGTATTTCTTTTAATGTACTCTTCTAAAAAATAAAACTAATTAAATTTTATAGCGGTGATTTCCTATTTTCTTCATTTCTGTTTTTTTTTTTTTTGGCTTTAAAAAGCTTAGTAAAATCTTCACGGAGACAAATAGCCAAATCACACTATAGTCAATTCTGCACTTAGCGCTTGCAACCCAGCTTTGATGTAGAGTTTGAGTAAATTAACTTTGTTAAATGTATATTGCAGCCCCATGTCATCAAATTATTAAGACCCCCTCTTGAGGAGTGCAAACAATGCAAACTGTTTTAAGAAACAACACAGAGAGAAACAAGAAAATCAGGCAAAAGTGGTGTATAACTGAACTAGTCCAATTAAGAGTGGAGAAAAGGGCAAAACTGTGGTTAATAAAAAACACCTACCTCTTTTTTTAAGGTGTCCCTTAAACCCACTTTGTTTCACGTGTCTATTATTTGCACCCCACTTAATCCTATTATTGACTCATCCAACCATTTTCTCATTTGCTCATTCCAGTTAATTGTCAAAAAGAGACAAACTCTATCCTGTACAACAATGGATACAAGCCAGGAACCATCCCATAGCTCACATCCATATTTACAAATGTACTCTACTCGCAATCGAGTTAGCTTCACACTATGGTTTTACACTATTAAAAATAAACAATGGTTCAAGCATTTCCCACTGCACTGTTGTTCAGGTAAAATTTGTAGTACTGTACATTTGTATGAAAAAATATTTGATGTATATGTATAAACCACCAAAGAAACAGACATTTCAGCATTTTAGTTTTATTACTGGACAAATCATACCAATGTGTCACATAATGCTATTAAAAAATACTAGTTCAGGATTTGGTAACACAAAATCCAGTATACTATTTTGCAATACAAATGTGTAACATATGCTGACCAGTGGCTATGATAGTCATTTGAGAATGATGAGATAATTTCACACTAATTAAGAGGGGAAAACATTGAAGTGAAACCAAATATCTCTCTTTGATTCAAAAGCTAAAAGAAAAAAAAAACTATCAAACCTTTAAGCAACTTGAAAACTAGCATTTCGCAATTTAATTCTTCGTGAAGAATCTGCCTCACATATAAATAAAACCTCCTCTCGATCTTTAAACTTCTGAGAAAAGACTGCAGAGAAATTCAAGGATTTCATATTGCACCACCTTTGAGGTGTTCAGTCTGTGTATGCATAGGAAGAAGTGGGACAGATTTGGAATCTTTATTTTTAGATGCAGTATGTAGGTATGGGTATGTGTCAATGTACATTGTGATGGAAACTGGGGAGTCAGCGAGCCCCAAACTTCAAAACACGAACACATAGAGAGTCCTGGGATCAAATAAAGGATGGTTTATTCACCAATTCCTTCACAAAGTAACACAAGCACAAGCAATTTCGTCTCACAATATTTCTTGACACCACACTGTTTTTCTCCAGTTGAGTGTTGCTCCACATGGGAGTGTGGTCCCTTTTATTTAGGACGCAGGAGTACTTCCGGTGCCAGGGCCACTGCCCGATGAAAGTACTCCCGGGACATACAGAAGTCCCATTCTAGGGAGCGTATCTCCCAACAGCAACCCCTTGTGGCACCCATGGTCCCCAGCAGGGCTGTATTGCTGGACTACATCTCCCAGCATTCCCTACTAGTTCCCAAATGGTCGGGATGCCCATCTACTTGTTTGGAAGCCTTCCATGCAGGTAAGGAACCATCCCCTTCTCTGGTTGGGATGCCCGTCCAACCCATGTGGCATTAACAAGATATAGCTGAAGGGCTCTAGTGACTGTAATTCTACTGCCACTCCAGGGGTTGGCGCTGTGCCCTAATGCATTTCTCTCTTCCTTCCTGTGCAGACCAAGTGACTGATGGCTATAACACCTCTGACATCACTTCCAAATCTTTGTCAGTTTTGTTGTGAACTTGTGTCTGTAAAGATGTCTCTGCAATTATTGTGTTTTTTTCTTTGTTTTCTGCAAACCAGTTATACTCTTTATTGTTCTTTCATTCTCTTACAGTGCAAAACTATGCAGGTACCTATATATGTGAGTACCTGTGTGTGTTTATGTATGTATGTATGTATGTATGTATGTACAGCATGTATAGATACAGGTATGTGTTTGCATAAATCTCAATATATCGATTTAGTGATTGAATATTTATTTTCTTTACATGTTATTCTCTAACACGTCCTCGACTGGCTAAATTTCTCTCTTTATATGGTCTTTCTGTCTGAAAATAATATAAAAAGGGATCAGAAGTTAGGAGAAGTTGAGGGGTTTGGTGGGAGAATGGAATTGATAAGAATTATCCTTTATTATCCTTTATATGCATAGGTAGGTGGTAGGTTGGCTCCAATCTGGCCTTTGTTTCTCTTTAAGTAATAATTTCATTGGCAATATTTCGTTGTATACATTATATTAAATAAATAAAAAATAATCACAAAAAAGAAAAAACAAACTCTCAAACCACAACACTTGGGAGCACTAGACATGAGGTCTTTGCAAGTGTTGGGAACACAAGGCTTCCTCAAAGCCCTCTATACAGTCCCTATTTTAATTGACAGTACTCCCTCCTGTCACGTGACTGTCACAAGAATAACAAACAATGTCAAGGCAGGTAAGTATTTAAAAGAGGGGGTCTAAGGCCTGAGTCATCTGCCATCAGTGCAATTGATGGTGTTCATAATATTCCCTAGTGGACTACAAATAATGTGTTAAAAAGAAAGAGGCATACCGGCCCAAATAAGTAATAAATAAGGATTGAAAAAGATATAGATTTAGTTTCTCATTGCACATTTGTAATTTTAGAAAATGTATAATATTAAATTAAATAATTGTGATTTCAGGTCTTATGTTATGCAGAAATACAGTATATGCTGTAACATTACACTACTGCAATACCGAAATTATAATTACACTGAAAATAACGAACACAAAGGGAAATTATTTAATAAAGCCATAACTTACCAATGATATGTAAATGATAAATATTTTTTAGCAATAAAACTTACAGATGTCCTACAGACGTAAGATTTTGTATACCATATTTACTTGTGTAAGACGCGCAATTGTTTTGCCCCATGTACGACGCGCGTTGTGATCATATAGGAAGTGTTTAGAGAGAGAGCGCGAGTGCGCAAATGAGAGAGTTAGAGAGAGAGTGCGAGTGCGAGAGCAAGCGAGTGAGAGAGCGAGCGAGCCCAAGCAGAAGAAGTAAACATTACAGAATTACATTTCCTCGTGTATGACGCGCACCTGATTTTCTAATACTAATTTTCGGGAAAAAAAATTTTCATGGTACACGTGTAAATATGGTATATGACTGACAAATCTGGTTTACTTATTTTTACTTCAGTGAGACCCAGATAAACTGTGTGAGATATCTGGAGTTGTGTGGCATGCACATAACCAAAATAAATATACATTTACTTAACAGACAACAATGAGAAAAGTACTAGTTCTAATCGAAAAGTAGACATCCGTGGATCACTACATATTACTAAAGAGATATACAGAACTCTGTTACAAATATGGACATACTGAATGTTTTAGGTAAAGTAAGCTCAGCTGGCAGAAATTTGACTAGTTTCTAAAGAAAAGATGACAAATATCAAACAACAGTCCTTACAAAAGGAGTAGTAATCTCAACAAACAGCAGACTGATATACATCATAAAATGTGTTGCAAGTATCTACAAAATATGCTATAAAGTCTATGCATTTTCTAACCCTTCTTACTCTGTCATAACATTCAAGCAAAGTAGAAGCTATTGCAGCAATATCGCGCAAAAAGCATTAACCAACCCTGGATAGGCTGTCAGTCGATCACAGAACACACTAACACACGTTCCTGTATTTAGTCACATGTGGTCCATTTGCCATGTAAAACAAATCTGTGTGCTTTAGGATGAGAAAATGCAGGAGTTCTCAGGCGGGGTGCTGAATAGTGTGCTTAAGATGCACACTCCATACAGAAAGTAGGCCCGTTTTACTAGAGCTCTAGGGCAGTACTGCTTACCACTAAGTTATGGTGACAAAAAAGTGTAGGATTAAAATGGGAATACAAGTCGTGTTTATTTATTTATTTATTTTTTTCATTTGTTGCTAAACAGTATCGATCATAAAAAAATCCAAACACATGTAGGAAGGAAGAGGGGTGTTTTGACAAGACACACAGAGGTACACTTTGCTTGGTACCAAGACAGAGAAACCACTTTCATTTTATTTGTTAACAATTTATGCTGTAAATGAATCAATACTAGTGGAAAGTAGAATCTTCACTAATGGATCAATTTTTCATTTACTGTGTTTTTTTTTCTCTTTAAAAGTAGATATTTTGTTGTTTAACTCTACTTCAGCACCGTGAACATACCATTGTTCTCCAATAAAGTCTTTCATCATGGAAGCTTTCAAAATTCATTTGATTCTATTTTTGTAAATGTCTACATCAATGTACATTTAGGTGTAAGTTTATGTCATTAAACCAAAAGTCAAACATGTTATAATCATTCCTTTTACTTTTTTACTCTATTGATTTTTCTTAAGATGTTGTTTTAAACCTCTGTACTCTACATCGATCATATGCCTTTAAATTAATAATAACATTTTTAATGCTAATTTTGGCATCAGTAATGGTGTTGTGAGTGTTTTTCAATATTTAAACTATTTATAGATGGATTAAGCAGTGGAATAGTACTGCATATAAATACATTGGAAAACAATTAAAACAATTTATAAAGAATTAAAATATAAGCTAAAAAATAAATTACTACCACATGTATTATGGGTTTTAATTCATTTCAATCCTACAACAAACAGATTATTATTACTTTTTATCATTAGCTGTCAAATAAATATTCATTATTAAGTGTTTATGTGAGCTTTAATATTGATATTCAGACATTCTATCGGTAGTAATTGATGTATAGTAGTGTAAATGGATGAACTTGTCAATCATAACAGTTATATTAAAAAATGAGATGAAAGAGGAGATTTATCAAAGTTTCTTTGCCTTAACAGTGACATTTTTTATCATTTCCTACATTTCACACTTTATGGAATACTTGCTCATGATGGTATTTCATATGTAACATTTGAATTGACTGATTTATGTATCTTGGTCTATTTCCAAATAATAGATGCCAGAAAAAAGCATGGCTTTATAATAGTCTTACATAAGTGCAATCACATCGCATCTGTTTCAATCCATCATCTGTGCTGCTCTGTGATCAGATTCAGCTTCTTTCTAAGGACAATAATAGCAGGTTATGAATGCTCTATGTAATGTGCATTAGCTAATGGTAATTTGTTTTCTTATTTTGCTTATGATGTTAAAGTATGTATTCTACGTCAAAGTCAGTTAGCATTAAAGAAAATTAAATATAGCCATTTATATATAAAGATTTTTTTCAGTTGTATTGGTTTTTGTATTTCTGCTTCCAAGTAATACTTGATGTCCTTTTATCCCTTTTGTTCATCTGCTTAATGCTAAAGTAGAGCGGGATTAAAAACAGAAATTTATGTTATGAAGCAAACCTTGACATTAATCAGTACTGATTTATTTTAGTCTATTATTACTTATGATAAGGCACATATTGCACTTGCCTGGTGACTGTTAATGAAATACAAAGAAATTATATTTAATGAAAAACTGCTCTTTGTAATGCCTTTTATACAACAAAAAGGGAAATAAATAAGTTGCATTTAAAATGATCTTCTTGCAAATGTGTATTAAGTAATCAGCTGGAATTCTTCAGATATTTGTAGACATAATTTAAGGTACTTCTAAATCTCAGCATGAATCCACATGCTAAATGTTGTTTTTACATTAGAATATTTTCATATTTTATTTTGCTTTCATCTTATCTACATCTCAATGTGACATGCTGGGACATAAATAATTGTTATGAACAGAAAAAGAGCTCCCGGTGTGCTATCCCTTTTAAACTGCATGTTTAACTTGAATTCAAAAAACAGGCTGGTTTAGTCTTGACATGTTTTAGGAAACTATGTCTATGTAATAAGACCTGGAGATGTGTTGTCAGGTTTAAGAAGCCGAACAGAAACCCAGAAAATTCAGGTACTCCCCTTTACATATTGTGAGTCAAACGTTTGTTCAGGGGCAGATTAAAGTATATAAATAAAAGGACAATGAGATTGTAATTCTTTTAAGTCATTTAATATGAAACATGACTAAATAAACATTGAAACATCTCAGAAAAGTGCCAGTGGGTAGCACTGCTGTCTCACAGCTCCAGAGTCCTGGATTCAAAACCCGAGCAAACACAATTACCAGGTTTTTCAAAGTAAACTCTATAATCAGCCATATTGAAATTAGATTCAGATTATTCTAGAAATCTAGGATTCAGACTCTTCTGTCCTGCAAACCTGAAAATACAGCTATGTGGACATAACCTATAGGTAATAGCTTTGCATAATATGATTAATTTCTGTACTGCTGATCAAGTGTCTGCGGTGGGTTGGTGCCCTGCCTGGGATTGGTTCCTGCCTTGCGCCCTGTGATGGCTGGGATTGGCTCCAGCAGACCCCCGTGACCCTGTGTTCGGATTCAACGGGTTGGAAAATGGATGGATGGATGATCAAGTGTTTAAGACCAATACACATTGAGGTCATTTTGAGAACAGCATTTGACTTATCTAAAACATTAATCATATATGTCGATTTGCCATCAACAGTTTAATTTTTTTGAGAGTCTGACATTCACTATGGCTTTCATACAATAAGTGCTTGAAATAGGTACTCCTACATTGTAAGGAAATTACTCACTCTTTTAATATACTGCAGCCAACATTTATCAAGATATTACTGACATTTAGTACTGTGGATGTTTTCTTTTTCTATTTTACTATACAAAAGAATTTTTTTCCATTTATATTATTAACTAAAGTGGCTGAAATTGTACTTTGGAGAAAAAAAAATATATATATCTCATAATCCCACACATTTTCACATGCAAATGCCAATGTGAAAGGTAAGTATCTTGTCAGGAAATTTTGCTTAAGTTATAGACCCCACCAGTAAGTTCTGAACCAAAGACTATAAAGGACATGAAAGTTAGTGTGTCCATAATAATGTGATGCATGAGATCACTTGAGAATTAAATATAATCTAATTTTAATAAATGACTTAGTCTTGAATACTCAATAGGAATCTGGCAGAGAACAGTTATGTTGAAATACTATCATACTATGCAGTGGACTCATTACAATCCGTTTGTCAAGCATGAAAGACTGAGATAACCTCCCATCTGGCAGCAGTCTTTTAGTTATGTTATCTTTCAATTATATAGCCCTTATTTTAATCAGTTTGCAAAAGAGCCCTATGTAATCAATATCCATATAAGATATAATTAGATATATACTGTAGGATGCTACCACTTAGAATATTAATATTATAAAAACACTTCTACTGATAAATAAGAACTAAACCAGGCAAGGACAGTGCCTGTACGCCCAATGTCAGTTTCCTGCTTGTGCAGTAAAATGGAATGTTCAGTGGTATCAAAGGCTGTGTTTAAATTTAACAACATAATTAAAACCGCATTCTGTTCATCAGTGGATAACGGATTGTCATTTACAGCACGTGTTAGTGCTGTTCTGTACTATGAACGGTGAGGAAGCCAGACTGGAGTTTCTCAAGTCAATTGTAATGCGTAAGGTGAAACTGAAACTGACTAGCGACTACTTTTTCAAGTATTTTAGAGAGAAAGGGTTAAACTGAAATGGGTCTATAATTATTAAATACACGTGGGTCTAGATCTGACATTTTAAGTAATGGTTTGGTAACTGTGACACTTTTAGTGCATTAGGTACTGCGCGATGCAGTAATGAGCTATTGATAACGCTAAGAATAGGTACTGCAAGAACATTTGTTGTGCTTTTTACTAGTTTTGTTGGCAATGGCTCAAGGTAACAAGTAGTAGGTTTCACTGTGAAAATTAAAGTCCAGACGCCCTGATCTGTTACAGGATTCAAATTTCTAAAATGTTGAATTCAAGGCAAGATACAGTTTGCAGAGCTAGTATTAGGTTTGCACTATGATGCTGAGATATAGGATCTTATATTTTTGATTTTCTCATTAAAGAAGTTCATAAAGTCTGAACTGCTAATGTATGTTGGTATTTTGCATATTTGTTCTGAGTTCCCCATTGTTAGATTAACCACTGTTCTAAACAGTACATAAGGATTATTATTGTTAAGACACCAGCCAACATTACAAAAACATGTGCCCAACACTTGAACATTATTAACAGCTTCAGTAGCCAACTTTGCATCATTATCATAAACATGTGTGAGCATGAGGTGAATGGGATACATGTGGAAGGGCTACATTTTCCCCTTCTAATCACTGGTGATAATGCTTTATGGAGTACATACACTGGCCCTAAACAAAACAAACTGGAAGATTTTCAAATCTCCTGTCAAATGATATGACTGTCTACATGGTTGACAGGTTTTACAGTCAGAGGTCATGGCCAAATACTGTTGGTGTTCACTCTATGGCAGTGGTTCTCAAACTGTGGGGCGGGCCCCCCTAGGGGGGCACGAAGTAACAAAAAAGGGGGCGCGAAGATGTGAAAAAAAGAAAACAATCAAAAATATGAAAAATACATCTATTGAAACCAAAACAAATTAACTTAAAGTATATTCTGATACTAGAAAAATAAATGTAGAGTTAGATAAAACATAAAGACTAATCACCCTGCCTCCCTCTGTTTGCATACCGCTCAAACAGGTCAACTGAGGATGCCATATGCTCTGCCCTTCACCTCTCCCTGACACATCTGGATAAAAAAGACACATATGTCAGGATGCTATTCATAGACTTTAGCTCTGCCTTCAACACAATCATCCCTCCAAAGCTGGTTGTAAAACTGAGCAGGTTGGGTCTGAACACCACCCTCTGCAATTGGATCCTGGACTTCTTGACAGAGAGGCCCCAGGCAGTTTGGATGGGCTACAACGCTTCCAGCATCATCACAATGAGCACTGGAGCACCGCAGGGCTGTGTGTTTAATCCACTGCTGTTCACCCTGCTGACTCACGACTGCACAGCCACGCACAACACCAACCACATCATCAAGTTTGCGGATGATACGACGGTGTTGGGACTGATAAGCAGGGATGATGAAAGAGCATACAGAGATGAGGTGGAACGGCTGTCCACATGGTGTGAAGACAACAATCTATCTCAATGTCGACAAGATAAAAGAGATAATCGTGGACTTCAGAAAATCACGTCCTGCCCACATCCCACTCAGCATCAACGGCTTAGATGTGGAGATTGTTAGGAGTACCAAGTTCCTCGGTGTGCACATAACTGAGGAACTTACATGGACACATAACACCTCATAACTAATTAAGAAAGCCCAGCAGATACTACACTTCCTGAGGCGGCTGAAGCGAGCACGTCTTTCCCCTTCCATCCTCACCATGTTCTACAGAGGCACCACTGAAGTGGTAAGGGAACTGCAACATATCCGACCGCAAGCGCCTGCAAAGGATAGTGAAGACAGCAGAGAACATTATTTGGGTGCCTCTCCCTTCACTACAGGACATATTTTACAAACGCAGTGTCCGCAAGGCCTGCAGCATTGTGCAGGACCCCTTACACCCCTCACATGGACTTTTCACACTTCTGTCATCCAAGAGAAGATATTGCAGCATCAAAGCCAAATCTGCCAGGCTGCAGGAGAGTTTTTACTCCCAAGCTGTTAGACTCCTTAACACCAGGCTGCCCCCTGGGACCTTCCACACTGCCTCAACCACCTCTAAAAACAGAACTTTTATACATGAAAACCACTGTCCTGCAAAGATGAGTATGCATGTAGAAAAGAACTGAAAATCTCATACTGACTTTTAAGGATTTTGTCACTCTTTATCCTTCTGCTGTGAAACATTCTGACCTGTCATTGTTTACACATGTCTTAAACAGCTATTATCATACACTGATAATTTCTGTATTATCTATATCTATTATTTATTATTTATTGATTATATTACATATCTTACACATCAATATTGCTGCTACTTCTTTGTCCTATCTTTGCACAATGTCTTGTCTTGTTTGTGTTTTAATTTTTAATTTTAAAATTTTAATTCTATTTTAAATTTATTATTTGCACGTCATGTTGTTACACTGTAGACCCTGAGCTTCGCAATTTCATCTATCTGTATACTTATATATGGTTGAGATGACAATAAAGTTCACTTTGACTTTGAAATGTCGATAAAAGTTAAGTACAGTAGGTATAATAAAATATGCATCTATGATATATCATTAATTATAAAAGAACAAATTGGTATTAGTGGGCTCCTTTCAAAAAAAGTTAGGGGGGCATGATTAAAGGTTGAGAAACGCTGCTCTATGGCATCATTCAATAACAGGCAAAAAATATGCAAAATTCTGAGAAATACAGCAGATCACAACTTCTTCATAAAAATCCATGGGTTACCATCCTAGAAGTTCTAAGCCTCAACCGAAACATATTTTTTAAATTTAGTTTTATACTTTCCGTAGTCCAACTGGGCTCATTATAATGCTTAACCAATTTTGTCAGTCCTATTTCACAATTATCATTCAAACACAAACTCTAATTACAGTGCAGTCATCAAAAAGGCTTAGAAATGTATTGTTGGAGTTCTGGTATTGAGTTCTCTCTTTATAGAACCTCCTCCTTCCACAATTCAGGTTCCACAATTGCAGTTCTTATTTATGGTTAAGGTATTGTTTATGGGCAAGTCTTGCTTTTGTTTATGATCTTGTCCAAAGTTAAATTTATGTTTATCATATGTCCATGGTTTTACTTTTGTATTTAGGAGATCTAATTCAAGTTTCAAGAATTTAGGTTTTGTTGTTGAATTCCTTCCTTTTCGTTAATTGATAATTTTACTATTGGGCATTTTTCAATATATAGCTTTTAAGATTTGGATTCTAGTCCAGGTAAATTAAATATTAAGAATTTATTTCTGTTTTTTCTGTACTTCTGTACTTCAAGTTTATTTCCTTTTATTGTGCTTTGAATTTTCTGCTGGTAATCATTTTATTCTATTTATGTTTGTATTTCAATAATTATAGTTTAATGAATCAGCTTCTTTACTTAATTAGTTAATTTGGTTATTTTCAGTTTCCTTTGGTTTTGAGCTGGATTTATTTTCCAGGTTTTCTCTTTTTGATTGTAATTATCCTAAAAGAGAATTAAACGAATACAATGACTGCTCAACTCAGCAATGTGAAATGCATGATGCAGGTTGAGTATCCCTAGCCTGAAATGCCTGGGACCAGAAGTATATTGGATTTCAGATATTTATGGATTTTGGATTATTTCCATATACATAATGAGATATCTTGGTGACACATATGATCAAGTGGGAAAATGTAGCCAAGCCAGTGAAATGCCGACTTGCCTGTACTATAATGTGTGTTGACGTGACAAACCTATTAAACCTCAAAAGTGATAAATATGATGTACAGACTCTATTGTTGTTCCCTTTTAAGAGGGCCAATACTGTGTATTTGCACTGAAGAACTTTTTTTAGTTCGTAGGTTACCTGAAATTACTTCTCAAGAAACTGCCGGAGAAGTCAGAAATGTCTCAGCCAACCTTCACTGCATCCTACCCACGGTGCTGAAAGCCATTAACTGACCAACTAGGCACTACATTCAGTTTTTGTATGGTTTGGGTGTACATATAGTGTATAAAACACATAAAACACAACACGTTTTTCTCAACATAAACTTATATTGCAGTAAGAGCATCCCATGACAGTATCATATTTAAAGTCATTGAGCTCTTCAGTACAACTACCTTACTGCCAATGTTAGTCAATCAAGAGTGCATGTTTATATGCTTCATTTTATACACCTGTTAGCAATGGGTGCAGTTGAAACCCCTGGACTGAATGGTTTGGAAGGATGTTCACATATTTTAAACCATACAGTGTATTTCAAAGAGTGCATTCGTAGATTATCTAAGGCAATGTTAGGAGTGACAACTTTTTGATTAGCATCTCAAATATATAATTGACAAAGTAATATGAAACATAGTTGAAAATAGTGCATCACTCACCTTCTCTATGTCAGTTCAAAATTATACAAAGCATATTAAGGATAAGATCCGAGTTGTAAGCAGTATCACTAAGTAACTTGTTATGATATCTTACTCTACATAACTCACTGGGAAAAGCAAGTCTTACTTTATATAAAACTGAAAAAAGTCAAATGTTCTCTAAGGGACATTCCGGAACTTTTTTTAGAATCTGGCACGTATTTACTAATGTTAATTTAGTGCACAGGAATCTCCATTTTTGGATCCAGCAAGCTTTCTTAGGTTTCCTGTTAACTTTTGTTGTTTTCTTATCTTAGGCAGAACATGTTTGTGTAACTGAGTTACTCATTAATAGTATTATGCACTTTACACTTATTTACTGTTGCCCTAGACTCTGACTTTAATAAACATGAATAATTTTTGTAGCTGAGATCTACATTTAACATGCTAGTCACCCCCCTTGGCTGGCCACCTGTATATACTTGATACATTGTCATTTTATGAATAATACTTTTATTGCACCAATATGTAAAATTACATATTGCAACATAGTAGTATTGTATTCATGATGATTATATGCAGCTATATCCAGAACAGGATTTTGAAGCCTGTTAGATCCCTGATGAAGGACTGACATTGTCTGAAACACATTGGCGAGGCAAAGCTCCAATGTGAATTTTGGTGTCTACTGCAAGCATCTTCGTCTGGTCACATCTACACACAGGGGATGTGCTGCACCTTCAGGACTGTTGATATCTTTGGATGGATGCCCCCATGTTTTGTGCTTAAATGTTTGCAATTGCTTTGTCTATTTTACACGCCAGATTTAGTAGTATTTTTCACTAATACTGAACTGCTTAGATTGATCAAATATGAAACATTAATGTTAGAGATGCTGTATTGAGGGTTAATTTAAACTGAATCTCACTCATTGTAAATAGATTTATAAAATCGCAGCAAAACATAACATTTTCATATCCATTTAGTCCAATTCAATGCCATAGGATAAAGAAAACTAATTGAGCAACATCGAATTGAAGGTAAGAAATAGCCCAGGACAGGGTGCCATTCCATTGCAGTGCCCACTCACTCAAACATCCATGGCCCAATTAGATCAATTACTTGAAGGCTCAACATAATGTAAATTTTCACAGCACTCACGTTGTGTGTATGCGTGCATTTGTGACAGTAAGCCTCCAGATATTTGCGTCCGCGCAATACTCTGCGCGTTGACTGCACATACCTTAGGCAATGACATGTACACATTTGTGGAACAATTTTGTATCAATGCAGTGAAATGTACACAAAATTGTACAATAAAGAGAAAAGGGTGTACATCCTCCATCCATGACCACACTGAACACCACAACTGTCTGTGTCCATTCAGTTTTGGAGGTGTGGTGGACAGCTGGGACGGCCCTGTGATGGAAGGACCTGGGCAGAGGACATATTTGGGGCATCAGGGCCCATGGCCACCACCAGGGGGCGCTTGGACAGTTCTGGAGCCCTGGTCTGCAGCACTGCAGCCACACCCGGAAGTGCTGCTGGAAGAGGATCTGGGAGCACATGGAGTAATTCCAGGGGCCCTCCCCCTCCCCCTGCCGGAAGAAAATCAGAGTGCACCTGGAGCACTTCCAGTCCCTTCTTTCTTCTTCGTTCTTTTTCTCCCTCTCCCTCTCTTTCTTTTTTTTTACCACCTCCACTCCTCCTGAGATAAAGCCTGCATGGAGGAGTGGAGGTGGTAAAAAAAGAAAGAGAGAGAGAGGGAGAAAAAGGAAGAAGAAGAAAGAAGGGACTGAGCAGTATGTGTATTGTGTACTGTGCTGGAAGTGGGGAGCTGGGAAACAGAGCTGACCCACAAGGAAAACAGAAGGGTGTGTTGTGGACTTGTGTCTCTTTGCCTGTCTGTGTCCAGGTTCAGGGAGTGGTACGGGCCCCGTTATATTCCAAAGAGTATAAATGTTCTTTATAGGTCAGCCTACCATGTCTTTGGAAGGAAGATTTATGCAGACTCAGGAAGGAGTTACTGTATCTGTAGACCGTGGGATTCAAAGCCAAGATGCTGGAGCCATGAGGAAGCAGTGCTGACTACTGTGCCATCCTGTCACCCAGTTAATAAAATTAACAAAAAAAATTACATTAATCTAGTGAACTGCCTTTACAAAAGCAAAGCCATATTAAAAATGACAGAAATTATGACAAGGAAGACTACATTTTATACAATTTAGGATTCCTGTAATTTTAAAAGAATCAATTCATTCTGCATATATAAAACACCTATCAGATATACTTTTAAAGATTAAAAAAGATAATGTAATGGCCAACATACTATATGCTAAATACATCCATCTTTATACTTTTAAAAGCATGATGTTCTGATGCAGTCCTAAGCTCTGAATGCATTAGCAATTTCATGCCAGTATGTTAATGCTGCTATAATGAATACTGATTACAGGTATCACCTGTCTTACTTAGAGACCCTGTTGAAATGTTGTGTAATTTTTACTATCAAAAATTGTAAATACAAAGGTGCATTTTTTGCTCACAGCAAAGTTTGGAATAAAATCTGAGAAAAGCTTTGGTTATTCTTTGCAGAAATTATATTATATTCATTAAAAATATTAAAACAAATTTGCAAAGACATGAGAAGAAATCAAGTTACGCTTAAAGGTTTCAAAAAACTCCCACACTACAATGCATGTGCATAATTCGCATTTTGCAAAATGTGGTTACATTTTCTGTCTCTAAATGTATGAAATCTGGTGGTGTGTGCTATATCATGTAAATATTCATAAGTTTAAAGATTTCTGATGGTGATGCAACATACTAATTTGTGCCAGTTTTCCAGCCTTTGATAATTGTAGCGCTTATATTCATGGCTGTCAAAACATACCTATCACGTTATTTCAAACATTTACCTGTAATATTTCAATCTATTGTTTTACCTTTAAATAAACATACTGGATGAATCATATGACTTTAGATTTACTTGCCATCTTTTCCTAATTTAATTCAAATTTAGCAGAGCAGGCAGAGGATGCTTTAAATTCTGGTGAGAGAATTTTGATGTTGGGTAGCTATGCCATGCATATGCAATTTGCCAAATTAGTATTCTAAATTGTTTCCTTTTTAGAAGCAATGTTTATTAACTCCATCCAGGGCTTTTGAGTTATTCTCTTTAAACTTGCCAGTTAAATTAATACCACTTGCAGTCTATAAACACAATCTGTTTAACAGTATTTAAGCATAACTTATCATTTTAGCATATGTCCTCAGTAACCAAGTGTTTTTTTGAGCAGAATGTAGTGACATGTATGGTAGTCGGCAGGCAGCAAGTGTCTTTGTTTGCAAAGGGGTGCAGAATGCTGATGTAGTATACCATACCATTTCCATATCTGCTGAACCCAGAGCAGGGTTACAGGTTAGGGTACCAGGCAGGAACAATCCCTTGACAGGATGCCAGTCCTTCCCAGAGTAAAACGCTGCTGCAATTATTGTAAATTGTTGTTTTAGAGAAAGCAGGGAAATTCTAATACTTACTTCACCATGCGGAATGTAGGCGAAGTTTCAGGCATGGCTGTAACAGCAAAGGTGCAAGGTTCATGGTAGGTTAAATAAGCCATTTTCTTAATCAAAAGGAAATTTATGAAAGCTATGTGAGAAATAGTATGCTGCACTGAAGTGAGACATAGCCAACAAAGATTGAATATGAAGAAAAGTTGAAAAGAATGAAGAAGTGAGTGACTAAGTGGATATTTGGAGCAAGTGGAAGATTTGGTGTGAAATAAATAAATGTTGTGCTGTGGGGAAAAAACAAAAGTGGTTAAGGCTTGTGGAGATAAAGGTGGATGAAGAGATGAAATAAGATGAAGTTGGAGGTAGTGCAGCTCAGAGGTGAGAAAAAGGAAGATGTGGTTAGATGAGGTGATGGTGGTTTGGGGGGAGATTGAGAAGAATGGGTCTCAACATAATGGATGTCCAGGACTGCAGAAAATGGAAAAGAAACGTTTTGGAGGGAATTCAACCAAACTGTGGATAAACCCAGGAAATAAACCTTAAATGATGAGGATGATTTTATTTTTTTTCATTCTAATAAATAAACTAGGTGATTAGATCACCACCTTTCAAACATGATAATTAAATTTGGGCTAATGTTTTGTTAGCCTTTATATTTATTTAGTACTGCTACTATTTTCTGTTTTAGTATAGATGAATTGACTAAATTGTCAGTTTGTTTCCAGCAGTCATTTACATCATTCTACTTGTTTTCTGGAGCTCTAACTGCTGTGTATTTGTCAAATCAAATATGAAGTTGTTAATTGTTTTAAGAATGTACATGAACATTTGCAGATGTCCTAATTTGATAGATTGAGGTTCTAAACATGTAAGTGTATGTTTGTAAGAGGAAATCAAGGATGTAACTTATGGTCTACTTTATCTCAGTTTTTCACTGAGCTTTCATATGCTCTGGTTCTGATGAGTATTTCAAACAGAATATGTACAGATTAAACTTTTCACCAGTATTTTGTACCAATCTTTTCCTGTAAACAAGATTATGAAGGATAAAAGTATGAAATGCAATTTTGAAAAATGTACTTACACTCAATGAATAATAATAATAAACTCCTACAGTTCGTTTTAACAAAATTCATACAAAATTTGGGCCTTGCAGGTTAACACGTTATTATCGCGTTGACGCATTCATTAATTAGCGCCGACAATTATTTTATCGTGTGTTAACACAGTTTTTGTTATTATTATTTTTATTTTGAAAGCCTCAGTCTCACTAGCAATTGATGGAGATCAGTGATCTTCTTGTTACAGCACTTTTCGATACGCTGTTGCTAGTAGGAAAGTTAGCTTTGTTGATTTGACCTTGATAGTAGCGAGTAGCGAAGAGCAAACAGCTTCTAAAATGGCATATGGAGAGATACCAAAGTGAATGCTCAAAGCAAAACTTTTTTCGTATTATCACTGAATCGGACTTTGATTTGTCAGACTCTGATTTTGATGTAAGTGATCTGAAGATGTAGGTCAAAAACGAAAGTGAGGTACCGGCATCAGCTGATTGGTCCCTAGCTGACACTTACGATGACAGGAGGTACAAAAACTGCAAACAGGTGCTGACAGAAGCAGCAACAGACGTTTTATGTTGATTTATGTGTAAAACCATTGCTTTGTGTGCTTTTCAGAAAAGTGAGTTTTTTGGAAAAATATTAGCCCTCAAAGAGTTGCTACATAACATAGACTGTTTATGCTACACCCTGATAAAAGAACATGTTTCTGCTGGTATCTGTTCAGATAAAAAAGAAAACAGATTTAGAAATGTTAACTTGCTGTTGCTCGGAAGGTGCCTGTTATAATGTTATGATTGTAGCTCTGAACTCTGACGGTAACTTGTTTTTCTGTAACAAACTAAATAAAACGTTAATGCCCTGGCAGTGGCAAATAGCTTTGGTTTTATATTTGATTTGATTACATTAATATTTAAATTGAGATTTACAAGAAATATTTTAGCTGCTACTATGTAAAGGGTATGCTACAAACCAAATATGTGCAATACACTACTTTTGAGTTCATTATTGAATTTTGCGCATAACAATGTGATTGTTGTGATTGTCTGCGATTAATCGCAATTAAAAATATTAATCGTTGCCCAGCACTATACAAAATTTCCAAATCAAGCATGCCTATGCACCTTTCTCATTTATGCAAATCTCTTTAAATTATATTAATATTTACTCTCTAAATTGGCAGATGCTATGCAAAACATCACATGTGTTAAAAATAACCAATTATTTCCATACTATCTAAATATCTTTCTGCCATCAGATGGAGACCAAGTGCCCACACTTATGCTTATTGTTCAATGGGCAGACTCGTTTTTTTAAACACAGACGACGCTGCAAAAGCTGTTTACTAATAGTTGAGTTATTGGTTCAAAGCAGTGTGCAGACAAATTATGGATATTCTGTTATTATTTAACATTATTGTAGCTGTGTTTGTAAAGGGTTTTCAAAATTCTGCAGGTTCAGGTTCACAGAAAGCACTGAGTGTGATGTGCATACAACAACTTCCAGCATTGGACTGGCAAAAAAGCTATGTGTAAATTAAAAACTTTGTTAAAGATCTCTTTAATATTTATGGCTGAACCCTTACTACAGCATTTAGTGATTGTAAAGATATAGGTAGCATCTCTAGACTTCAATAGCTTATCATGGTCCTAAATGACTCAGGGAGACTTGAGAGAGGGAACTTTCATTTACTGTCTCAGGAAATGAATGGAAGTTAGCCGTTGTCACGATACACTCATTTTTTGGTATAATTCAGTTAAAAATCATACATTTCATGCATCTGCAGTATCTGAATATCTAAAATATGCCCAGGGTAAGACCTGAACTGTGCATATTATCAGGGGCCGTCCTTGCTAGGAATATTAGGAATGCCCCACATTCAAATTATATTAAAGAGAAAATGTATTTTTTGAGTTTACAGCACCTTATAATCCTATGAATATTCCATCCAGGAAAATGTATTGTGATATCCTAGATTACCCTGGATGATCATTTAATTTAGTCAGAAGAATCCTATTTCACCCATGTACAACCCCAAATCAGAAAAAGTTGGGACAGTGTGAAAAATGTGAATAAAAAAAGAAAAAAGCAAGTTATAAATTCTCCTCAAATTTTATTTCATTGCAGACAGTATGAACACAAAATAATTCATGTTTTTTTTTTGTAAATAAGTATCCATTCTTGCCATTCAGGCTTGCAACACATTTCAAAAAAAGTTGGGACAGTACAGCATTTACCACTTTGTACAGTTCCCCTGTCTTTTAACAACACTTAAAAGACGTTTAGGCATTGAAGAAATCAAGTGACTAAGTGTTGCAGGTGTTAGTTTGTCCCATTCTTCCTGCAAACAACATTTTAGGTGCACAACAGTACGGGGTCTTCATTGACACATTTTTCATTTTAAAATGCGCCAAACATTCTCTATAGGAGACAAATCAGGGCTGCAGGCAGGCCAGTCAAGCATCCGCACCCTCTTCTTACGCAGCCATGCCTTTGTCATGTGCGCAGTATGTGGTTTGGCATTGTCTTGCTGAAATAAGCATTGGCGTCCCTGGAAAAGACGTCGTCTTGAAGGCAGCATTTGTTCATCCAAAACTGAGATATACTTCTCAGCATTGATGGTGCCATCGCAGAAGTGCAAGTTACCTTTGCCGAAGGCACTGACACAACCCCATACCATGACAGACCCTGGCTTTTGGACTTGTATCTGGTAACAGTCTGGATGGTCCTTTTCCTCTTTGGTCCGCAGCACACGGCGTCCATTTCCTCCAAAAAAGATGTGAAAAACCGATTTGTCTGACCACAATACACGTTTCCACTGCACAATGGACCATCCCAGATGCCTCCGAGCCCAGAGAAGTCGACTTGCTTCTGGACACTATTTATGTAGGGCTTCCTTTTGGCACAGTACAGTTTTAGCTGGCATTTCCTAATGTAACTACGTACTGTAGTGCTTGAGAGTGACTTCTTGAAGTAGTCCTGAGCCCACGCAGTTATATTATTTATTGATGAATGACGGTTTTTAATGCAGTGCCGTCTGTGGGCTCGGAGATCACGGCCATTCAGTTTAGGCTTGCGCCTTTGGCCTTTACGCACAGTAATTTCTCCAGATTCCCTGATTCTTTTCACTATGTTATGCACTGTAGAGGGAGAAATGCCCAAATCTTTTCCTATCTGTCTTTGAGAAACGTTTTTCTTCATCATTTCAAAGATTTTTGCCCGCACTTGGTGGCAAACTGGCGATCCTCTGCCCATCTTTGCTCCTAAAGGAGTAGGCCTTTCCTAGATGCTGCTTTTGTACCGAATCATGATTGCAATCACCTGTTAACATCACCAGTTTCAAATCACATCATTATTTAGTTATTATACTTCATTATTACCCCTGAATTGCCCCCATCCCAACTTTTTTTGGAATGTGTTGCAAGCCTGAATGAGAAGAATGGATGTTTATTTACAAATCAAATGATGTTGACCAAAAAAAACATGAATTATCTTGTGTTCATACGGTCTGCAATGAAATAAAAGTTAAGTGAAATTTTTAAATTACTGCTTTATTTTTTTATTCACATTTTCCACACTGTCCCAACTTTTTCTGATTTGGGGTTGTATAATTTAGTGGAAAAATTACATTTTATTTAAAATTGGAAAAGATCAAAATTTCTCAGTGAGGAATGATGGAAAGCATTTTAAATTTTCAGAAGAATTTATTAATGTTGTTTTAAAAATAAGCATGCAGGAGGCACTACAACATAATGAGCATTTTGTTGTTATAATTTGATATGTATGAAGGATGCATTGACCAAATTTCTGTTTGTTCTATGCTTAGAATTCATATAATTAATACAATATTAGAACTTTTTTTGTAGAGATTGCATTCTCAAACATTCATTCATGTCATGTTTTAGTGCAAAATGCATTTTTGTACATATCTGTACTTTTTATCTTAATCATGTGATTATTATTTATCATTAGTTTATTGTTGTTTTTGGGCTGTCATTTTGTGTTTTTCTTTCATCACTTACACCAATTTGTATATTTCCAAGCAGTTGTGCCCATGTTATTGCAGCAATGGATTCCAATTGCAATCACGTGATGGCAGAAAGCCATGTCTTGTGACATCATCTATTAAAAATATGTAAGATGGTACTGTTTGTTGATTCTCAGATTTTAAATTTTTGACTAAAATATGCTGAGAATAGTTAGTGCTTTTAGGTAACTAGATTTTTGGAATTTTTTTAAGTTTGGTTTTGGAATACATTTTTGTTTTTGGCATTTCAGTTTCTTGTTGACTTCCTATTTTTTTTGTTTTCTTTTTTCTTTATCTCTGCTGGTGTGTTTGACCACACTTACATCTTATTCTCCTGGTTTTCCTTAATAATTTGTCTTTGTGTTCTGTTTTGATCCATGCCAGGAAATCACATGCACAGTGGCACTAGGATAATTTTTCCAAAACACTAGCAGAAGTTATATCATTGCAAGTAAACAAAAACAAGGGATTGAACTAAGCAAAAACACAGTTTAAACATGTCAAAATGTTTTTCACCTCCTGAATATCCTGACATCAATGTTTTGACTAAAGCGAGCTTTGTAATAAATGTTTTCTATTTTCAAGGTCCTGGAAATCTGGATTGAACAGAATTACCAGAAAAATCTTATGGACATAGTTTTATGTCCTATGTCATTCACAAAACTCCTAATAATGAAGGGACCAAAATGTTTTATTTTTTATAGTTGGTTGCCTGGTAAATCATGAAATATTTAAAGAGTGCTTCCAAATTGAAGAATCATGGAAAAATGACTTTAAGTTGACTAAAAAAACTTAAATATCGGATTCTGACAAGCCACTAAAGAAACAGACACGTTGATAAATTATATAACTCTGTAATCCCAAAAACACAATCCAAATAGAAACAGACAGATGGACATCGAGAAATGCAGCCAAACGTAAAAGGCAATTTGTTCACCCAAAAGCAAGGTTTATAAAAAACACAAATGACTCTTCTTCCTCTTTAACTCTTCCCAGCTTTATGTGAAGTTGAATTGCCTGATCAACCAAACAGCTTGGTCCTGCAGCTCCTACCCAATCAGATCCTTTTCCTTCAGACCTTCTTTTACTTTATTCATTCATCTCCACTTTGACCTCCTTTGCTTTCTCATCCCTTGTATGTCCATTCCTATCACTCTGTTGCCCACATATTCATTGTCTCACCTCATCACATGTCCATACCACTTCAACCTGCTTTCCTGTGCTTTCTTAGACATCTCTCTGATGTTTGTTGGACCTCTGATTGTCTGAAAGACTCCAAACTAAGAAAATTAATAACACAGGCTAAATAAATAAATAGTTAAACAGCCTAAACACCAAATATTACCTTTCTTTCAGAGGTCTGAAACATAAAGCTCAAGAAAAGCATTGTTTAGGCCCCACTAAATTATATGCACTGACCTTGAATCACTAAGTTCTGCAATAATAGCAAAAGATGCCAATGGGAAGGTTTAAGGGAAAATGAGGCATGAGGAAGGATGCTGTGAAACTATAAAACAAGACATCATGCACTAAATATATAATTTTATGAATATCAGAGCAATACTACATGTGCGAATCAATAAGTTTAGTCTGTTACATCTCATTAACATTTGGCTTCTACTGTTGTTTTTTATCCCGTCTTCACAATGGCTGAAGACAATTCTGGAACTAAGTATTATTTAATAACCATCCACTGAAATCTCTGTGTTCCTGTGAATTTTTAAATTATACATTTTAATTACACTGTTCTCAAAGTGTTCCAATTCTGTAGACAGATGAGTTTTTAGCGCTCAGTTTCTTCTTTTTATGTTTCCACATGCTATACTTACACATTGAATATAAAGAAGTAATTTACATAATAGTGATTTATTAATATTGGTGTTTGGATATAGAATAAAAGAGATAAAGTAAATTATCCTTTGGTCTGTTCTGCTCATGAATTGAATTAAGCAGGTGCAAGAATATTATGTTAAAAAGCAAACTGTTGGTAGATTATTATAAACAATACAAATCATTGAATTCTTGTTTGTGCAGTTTCTGTTCCATTTGTTCACAATGGACTGTAAACATGAAAAAAAAATTTGTACTCTTCTATAAAAGTGTGCCAGTCTTTGCTCCCAGAAAACAGGGCAAGATCAGCAGATAAAAAAGATAACATTCAAAAGCAAACAAAAAACACATTTCACTAAACATACAAGAATGTAACAGATTTCAGCAGTGTCCAGAAAAGCAAAGATACAATTTAGACAGAATGAGTCCAAATGAAATGAATATACTTCCATCATTGTAAGGATGCTAAGGATAGAGCTGCCAGGGAAGAGGAGAAGAGGAAGGCCTAAGAGAAGGCTTATGGACGTGGTGAGAGAGAACATGGAGGTGATGGGTGTAACAGAACAAGATGAAGAGGACAGAAAGATATGGAAAAAGATGATCCACTGTGGCGACCCCTAATGGGAGCAGTAAAAAGAAGAAGAAGAAAAGGCATGCATAGTGTAACATTCAAATGTGACTTAGATCACTGATATGAAAAGTTGAGTGTTTTCAACTGTTTATTTGCTCCATCAAAGAGACAGATATCATGTTTTTGATTTTGAAATACTTTGTAAGAGGTTTGTGTGAAGTGTGTTGGAGATTTGCTCAGACTGAACATGCAGGTATAAGCTCTGCTGCCATTTTAGTTGCTCGGGCTGATGACTGAGAATCTGTTTGCCAACATTAGCAGCTATCGGGCATGTAAAAATGGAGGATACTGAATATAATATACACCTCTACTAAGCCTAACCCATTACAATGAACTAATCTGTAATTGAAACTGTGCAGAGTATTACTCTATCTGTTTTAAGGCTAGGTAATATGCAAGGGAGAGTTGGATTGAACAGGATGGATTACAGTACTCATTGATCCATCCATCCTCTAAACCTGCTTCGCCAGGGCAGGGGGCATCTAAAGCGTTTCCCAGCATGAAGCAGGTGCAGGCAGGAACAGCCCCTGGACAGAGCAATAGCACAGAGTGAACACACACATGCACATCAAGGGACAATTTAGCCTCTTCAAGTCACCTAACTGAAATGTACTTTAACTGTGGGAGGAAACACATTTTCATTTTCTTTGGCTGTAAAAATTTGAGGAGACTGCCCTTTATTTGAGACTTATGTCAGTAACAAAGTGCATTCTTTCAGAGCAGCCTTTTAAACTGCGTCCATGCTTTCTTATGCCCAGTGAATGCTGTTAATGTTATTGGGAGCACTGCTCATATTGCTATTGCTATTTTTTGGGTGTGGGCCCTTAAAGATGGGGGCTTCATTTTGTATATGAAGTACATTGAAATGAGAGAGCTTAACTCTCATGTTTTTCTCTGACTGTGCTCATCATTTGTAATTTTATAGTTAATAAAAAAACATGTCTAGTGTTTTGAACAAAAAAGAAGGGCTTTGAAAGCAAAATAGAAAAGTGCTAGTGCTAGCAAAATCTAATCTAAAGGCATATTATTAAGAGAAAAAAACAAGGAAATATAATCTATTTTCAGTAAATTTACTTTGAAATCCCTCTATTTAGGTTAGAAACGCTCTGTTTTCACACTTTTGAGTTGGAAAAATGTTCCGTAAAGATTTTGATCATGAGATTATCTAGAATTTGGCCTAGTTATCTTTGCTTTTTGTCAGGATTAATGAATCAAATGGTGTTCCTGGGCCAGTGTATAATGATATTTTGGGGTTTTGGGTTTGAGAGAGCTTTCTTTTCTCATATATCAGCTGATCGGTTAGATTAATAAGAAAGCCATGTGACCACTGCTACATCCACTATATGATAATTCCACTTAAATTTTCTGAAATGTGTCACACACAATTATATGCATGCACATCCATGTAAAATGTATTATACTAAAAATGACACTTTGATCAGCAGATAATAAACTTTACTAACGTTAACCTGTAGTGGACATAGCAGCGCTAGAAAAGGTCCAGAGAAGAGCGACTAGGCTGATTCCAGGGTTACAGGGGTTGAATTATAAGGAAAGATTAAGATTGTGGCAGATGAAATTTAATGTCAGTAAATGTAAAGTATTACACATAGGAAGTAAAAATGTTAGATTTGAATACGCAGTCGGAAAATCGAGAGTACACCTTATGAGAAGGATTTAGGAGTCATAGTGGACTCTAATCTATTGAGTTCCAGACAGTGTTCAGAAGCCATTAAGAAGGCTAACAGAATGTTAGGTTATATAGCATGGTGTGTGGAGTACAAGTCCTAGGAGGTTCTGCTCAACCTTCATAATGCACTGGTGAGGCCTCATCTTGAGTACTGTGTGCAGTTTTAGTCTCCAGGCTACAAAAAGGACATAGCAGCGCTAGAAAAGGTCCAGAGAAAAGCGACTAGGCTGATTCCAGGGTTACAGGGGGGTGAATTATGAAGAAAGATTAAAAGAGCTGAGCCTATACAGTTTAAGCAAAAGAAGATTAAGAGGTGACATGATTGAAGTGTTTAAAATTATGAAGGGAATTAGTACAGTGGATCGAGATTGTTATTTTAAAATGAGTTCATCAAGAACACGGGGACACCATTGGAAACTTGTTAAGGGTAAATTTCGCACAAACATTAGGAAGTTTTTCTTCACACAAAGAATGATAGACACTTGAAATAAGCTACTAAGTAGTGTGGTAGACAGTAAGACTTTAAGGACTTTCAAAACTCGACTTTTTTTGGAAGAAATAAGTGGATAGGACTGGCAAGCTTTGTTGGGCTGAATGGCCTGTTCTCGTCTAGAGTGTTCTAATGGACAAAATTTTTTAATATACTGTTGTCACTGTGGGGTACACTAAAAACCAGAATGAGCCCACACATATTACAGTAAATTGATATACTGGACAAAAATCAGAGTGAACCAGTCTATTTATAATAGTGGCTAATTAAAAGAATACCATTATGCTTATCATTATTCATATCATTTCTCTACAGAAAAAGAGATATTTCTTTGTGTAAATCAATGTAGTAGCATGTATTCTTTGAGACCTGGAAGAAACATGAGGTGAAATCACTGCAGCATGAATGTAAACAAGAGCTCAAAAGATCAGCTACTCAGTGTACCACCATTCTACCCCAAATTGTCTTAATTTATTGATAATATAGTATTTTACTGCCAAAAATCACCTGGCAGTGATTCAACTACCCCATGCTGGCCCATTTAACTGCTTGCCACCATTTGCAAAAAATGCTGCCTAATTAGAATGATACCACAGCATGGAGGTAGTTTGAAATGATTTTGAAAAATTAAAATGACAGATCTAAATGAGCTAAATGGGCTAAATGGATAGTTAATTCTCTTATGTTTCTTTTAAATGGTTTTAATTTGAAACTAGGAGCATAGCAAATCATAGTGTCTCCCTATAAAGCATATTTTAAAAAATTCTGCAGCAATTCAAACAGATGTATCACACAAAAGTATTACTTAAATTTTGTAATAATTGGTTAAAATAATTTACACATGAAGGGTTATTTTTAACGTTGTAACAAAAGCAATAAACTATTCTGTCGGTAGATAGTAGTTTTTAGTGGGCTTGTCCATAAGGTCTTCAAATTTTAGTTCTAAGGCCTTTTTATTTGTTCAGTCTTCCTAACATCCAAGGTGACTCGGTGGCACATTTCAATGCCTCAAAATATTTTTTTTCTATTTTGTGACAGCTGAGTTGTTACGGTACACACACAACTAAACACATTCTTACCATATTCAAGGAATTGCCTGACTTTTCCCAGTATTTTAGAAATTACTATTTATATTGTAACTCCAGGAATCCAAGTGTCATCTGATCTCCTACTATACATTTTGCATGAGAAAAGCAGATTAATAAAGCCAGCAAGTGAAGAAGATGATTGAAATTCATAACATTTAGTATTAAAATGCAAATTTAAATACAGAACTTTTCTCAGCTGTACTTTGTGTCACTATTTTCAGATTTTAGGAGATGAGCATAATTCCATGCAGTTTTTGCCATATTTCTGTTTTCCTACTTATTTTGTCCCTGTTCTGCCTTTGTTTTGTTGCCTGCAGATGGTGTATTTCAATTCCAAGGTCATCATTACCATATGTATGCCAGCACATAATGTCAGGGCGTTATTTTATATAAAGCAAATGGAGAGTGAAGCTCAAGCATTGGCAATTTGTTTAGTGTAAGTCAAAGCTGTCTTTATGCATTTTTTGGAAATAAATATTAGGTTCTGGAAGAAAATTTTCACTATCTAGTTATCAATGCAATTTGTTTTTTATTTTTCAGCTTTGGTAAATTGGATCAAGTTTCAGATATTTATGACATTCGAGTATAGCAAAACTTTAGCGCTTGGTGCAAAATACAATCGGAAAAACAGGAGTGTTATGTGGACAAAAAATGAAAGCATTGCATTGTTGTTGGCCAGAAGAGTAAAATTAATCATTTTTGTCTGACAAAGCATAATACAGTATACTAGAGACATGTAAGCTGGTTAATTCTCAATAGTACATTAGTTCAGTATAAGTGAGTCTGTGTGTGTGAGTAAATATACCAAACAACATAATCAAACATACACTCAATAACCCATAATGACAAAGTGAAAACATGTTTTTAGAAAGGCCTACAAGTATATTAAAACTCAAAAACTAAAATTTCTCATTCATACAATATTCACATCCTTAATTCAATACTTTGAAGAAGCCTCTATGGCAGCAATTACAGCTTCAAGTATTCTTGGTTAAGTCTCTACTAGCTTTCCATGTGGGCAGTTTATCACATTATTCCTAGAAGATCCTGTCAAGCTCCAGTAGATTGGATGAGAAGCGTCTGTAAACTGCCATCTTCAGATCTCTGCACAGATGTTCTATGGGGTTTAAGTCTGGGTTTTGGGTGGGCCATTCAAGGAGACTTGTCTCAAAGCAACTCCAGCATTGTCTTTTCTGTATGCTTTAGGTCATTACTATGCTGAAAGAGGTGAATAGGTGTTTTTCAATGACCTCTTGCATTTGTCTGCATTCAGCCTTCCCTCAATTCTGACCAGTCTCACTTTACCTGCTGCTGAGAAGCATCCCTATATCATAGTACTGTCACCAACGTGTTTGTGTACTGTCAGGATGGTATAAGGCAGGTGATTAGCAGTGCATTTGCTAGACGTAATGTTTGGAGTTCTGCTCAAAGAGTTACATTTTTTCTCATCAGACCAGAAAATCTTTTTTCTCATGCTCTCAGAGTCCAAGCAGGCTGCTATATGCCTTTTACTCAAGGGTGACCTCCGTCTAGCCACTCTACCAAAAACACCTGACTGATAGAGTGCTTCTGAGATGATGCTTGTCCTCCCGACAGATTCTCCCATTTCAGCAGAGGACTTCTGAAGCTCTGTTAGAGTGACCATTGGGTTTTGGTCATCTCCCTGAACATGGGTCTGGTTGTTTAGTTTGGCTTCCAAATATTTTCCATTTCACAGGGATTGAAGTCACTGTGCTCCTGGAAAATCGCAAAGCTTTAGAAATTCTTTTATACCCTTGCCCTAATCTATGTCTCACCACAGTTTTATCACACAGTCCTACAAAGGGTTCCTTAAACTTCCTGGCTTGGTTTTTGTCCTGTGAACTGTGTGACCTTAAATACACAGGTGGGTGCTTTTCTAAACAATGTCCATTCAAATTAATTTGCCAAGGGTGGCACTTCTCAAGGAGAATTCCAGCAAATAAGATGCACCTGACCAGAATTTGGAGTGACACTGCAAAGAGTCTAAATGAGAATATTTCAGTTTTTGATTTTTAATACATTTGCAAACCTTTCTGAAAACACATTTTCAATTTGTAATTATGGGTTATTGAGAGTAGATTGATGGACTAAAATGTCAAATTTATCCTTTTAAAATTAAATCTACAACACAAGAAAATGTAACACAAGTGAAGGGGTCTGAATACTTTCTTAATCCGTTGTATATTGGTAGACATATTAGATTCAAATTAGTCAGACTAGCACATGCCAGGGATTGTTGTTCCACATCTCCAGACTCAAGCCTGTGGTATAACATTTTTAACACATACATCATGGGATCTTCAGAATAAAAAAACATAGTATTTTTGAAACTTCACAAATTGGGAGTCAGATTTCTTTACATACGTTAAAAGAGTTACACCTATGGATCTGAGGGTTGTTCTGCATTGGGAATCTTCATATCCTTTCCAAAATTTGGTGAAAGTGTTCACACACTGCACTTTAGGATGAGTTTTGTTAAACTGTTAGCATTTTAATAATGTTATTTTGGTTTTTAAGTCCAGACACAAAGCATTTGTTCATTTGCTGTCTGTTTATTTTTCTGTAAATAATCAGAATCATTTTGTAATTATTGTATTTACCTTACCCAGTTGTGGAATTAATGGACCTAAACCATACAAGGATAACATAATCTCATATCACATCAGAATCCTTCATTGTGGAAAAAAAACATTAAAACCTGCAGATATTTTTTGGTGTGCACCTTATACATATACATGTATGTGTGACAAGAACAAGAATAAGGGTAACACCTCTGATCATAATGTAGGTCTTTTTTTGTACTTCTTGCTAAACAACTGCTTTGTCCTTTATACCACTTTTAGGTGTAACAAGATATGGATGGACCGCAACTTGATCTTCGTGTGCTGAAATGGCAAAGGCAAAGGAGTTTAAAAATCACAAAGTTGTCAGTTAATTCTTGACTCTGATTTAGTCTGTCATTATCAGCTAACTATTTAGACTGTCTGTGCTCCAAATAAAAAAAAAATATTTGTCAACAATTTGCAATGTTCCAATCTTGGTTTTAGAACAAAAAGTTTGTATGTGATTGTGCTGGTCTGTATCAGGTCAGCCCTTCTCAGCTTTTTGCTCTGTATATTCTTCTCACAGTCAAGCAATACTTCATGTAACCAAAAATTGAGCTTTTAACTCTTTTTCCTTCTGGTCTGATCTTGCACATCTATATCACCCTACAGGCATTGCATCTAACATCCACACTTTGCATTATAGGTGATGTGTCCATACTATAGCTCAAAGAAATCTTTTTGAGCTTACCTTGACACCAGGCTACTTGGGTCATCAAGTATTACCTCAGATAGAGCAATTTAGTTGAAGCACACCAGCAACTGAAGTATTGTTACAGAGGACTATGAGTGTGGAAGAATACTCGTAGTACTGTATATGCTCAATATAGATTGTATTTATGTGGATATATGTCTCTATTCAAGGTTTGTATTCTAGTTCAAGTTCAAGTTCAAAGTTGTCATGTGCACAGTAAGGAAATATGTTTCCCTGTACAATGAAATTCTTTCTTTGCTGTCCACACCAAATGACAAAACCAACGTATAAAGATAAACATAAATAATAAGTAGCAGATAGATAATAAGTAACAGAGGCAGCATAAAGTATAAAAACAGAAAAGAAGTATGAAAGTGTAATATGCAGGTAGGTGTGTGATGGACACGTTTAATACAAGTTGTGTGAGGTAAATAGAATGAGGTGAACCACGGTTATAAACTCCAGTCAGTTATTTAGGAGTCTAATGGCCTTGGGAAAGAAAGAGTTATTTAGCCTGGAAGTCCTGCATTTCATACTTCTATACCTTCTGCCTGAGGGTAGAAGTATGAACAGTTCGTGTTAGGGGTGGGTGGGGTCCCTGAGGATCGAGGTAGTTTTCCTGCAGACTCTACAGTTGTAGATGCTCTGCAGAGAGGGCAATGGGGTCCTGGTGATCTTCTCAGCAGTCTTTACCACTCTCTGCAGGTGTTTGTGGTCCATAGCAGTAGTGTTGCCGTACCACATGGTGATGCAGCTGGTCAAGATGCTGTCAACAATGCAGCTGTAAAAGTTGCCGAGGATCTTAGTCGACATACCAAACTTCCTCAGCCTCCTCAGAAAGTACAGCCGCTGTTGAGCCCTCTTGACCAGCTGTCTGGTGTTAAGTGTCCAAGTGAGGTCCTCACTGATGTAGATGCCCAGGTATTTAATGCTGCTCACCCTCTCCAGTTCAAGCCCTCGGATGAACAGTGGCCGGTGAGGTCTCCTCTCCTTCCTCATGTCCACTATCATCTCCTTCGTCTTGTCTGTGTTGCGGGTGAGGTTGTTGTCCTCACACCATGACGCCAGACTGTCCACCTCCCTCCTGTAGGCCGCCTCATCCCCACCAGTGATGCGTCCAATCACTGTGGTGATTCTGCTCTGTTAACTTTAAATCCTATCACTAGCAAAATATATTTTGTGTTTAACAATAGGTAATGAACTGGGTTTCATATACAGTAATCCCTCCTCGATCGCGGGGGTTGCGTTCCAGACCCCCCTGTGATAGGTGAAAATCCGCGAAGTAGAAACCATATGTTTGTATGGTTATTTTTATATATTTTAAGCCCTTATAAACTCTCCTATACTGTTAACATTATTAGAGCCCTCTAGACATGAAATAACACCCTTTAGTCAAAAGTTTAAACTGTGCTCCATGACAAGACAGAGATGGCAGTTCTTTCTCACAATTAAAAGAATGCAAACATATCTTCTCTTCAAAGGAGCGCCGTCAGGAGCAGAGAATGTCAAAGAGAGAGAGCCCGAGATAAAAAAGCAAACAATCAAAAAATCAATACATGCTTTTAAGTATGCCGAAGTATGGAAGCGCCGCGATAAAACGGCATTTTGTAGAGGAGCGTCCGTATCCTCTGTGCAAACAGCCCCTCCGTCAGGCGCAGAGAGTGGAAGAGAGGGTGAGAGACCAAGAAAAGCAAACTATCAAGCACTGCGTGGGAAGCATATCATTGAGGAGTTTTAGTTAATATGTAATACATGCTCTGAATGGGTAGCTTCTAAGCCATCCGCCAATAGCGTCCCTTGTATGAAATCAACTGGGCAAACAAACTGAGGAAGCATGTACCATAAATTAAAAGACCCATTGTCAGCAGAAATACGCGAACCAGCGAAAAATCGGTGATATATATTTAGATATGCTTACATTTAAAATCCGCGATAGAATGAAGCCGCGAAAGTCGAAGCGCAATATAGCGAGGGATTACTGTACAGTACAGTATAGTAAATAGTATCATACAAAGTTATTTTCATTACATTTTAACCAAATCTGTATCTTTATAGCTACGTATTAAGTATATCATACCCATGAATATTTCCACAGGCAGTCATTAGTGTTTTGTGAGGGTGATGTGACTTATGTCCTGTTTTTATTAAAGGGGTATCTTACAGTTTAAAGATAGTCTCTTACGGATAAGATAATTAATAATCTCTGTAAGCAATAAAGCTGGTGATGTGTTTGCTAGCTAATGGTCACCAGATATGACCTAAGTCTTGTCTTGTATAAACTAAACAGTGTGGGATTAATTTATGATGTAGCTAAGAGAAGAGGGGACGATTTTCAAGTTATACAGACTGCACACTGTGTTAACTGGGTATTCGAGACTTTAATTTTAAAGTTCTGGATCAGTTTTAATGCTAATAATGGTAATGATAAATTCAAATATTATGACTTATTTTTCTTTCACATAAATTAATTAAATCTTAATTGAACCTGATTTAAAAGTCAATTTCCCCTAGCTATTTGTTTCTATAATAAACATTTCATGTTTTATATCTCACTAGTAAAATCAGAGCAGAATTAGGAAAGACACTTTTCCTAACGATTCCTGAGTATTTTTCTTAATGCTGGATTTGACATTATGCTCATATTTTTGTGAATACGATTACAGTCAGTGATAATGTGTACAGAGAGCATGGAAAGAAAGGGATTTTTTTGTTTAAAAACACAGAGCACTCATTTTATCAATGTCTATTTTCAATAAAGTGTGTCTCATGTGATATTTGTTCCATGGGAAACTGAATCATTATGACAGAGCAATAAAAATATCATAATGACATACACAAGAAGGGCTGAAATGCATGTTGGTATAATGTGTGCCGACATGAAAAGCAAATGCTTTATTTTAGTTAAGATAGATCATAAAAGCAAGAATGAATAAGAACTTTAAAATAGTAATTGATCTAAAAACAGCTAAAGAATTCAAGCAAGTAAAGAAAAAGTTTGATGGGCAATGACTAATCTATTAAATAATATTTTGGCATAAATTAGAATGTATTGACTAAGGACAAACCTTTGTTATAATAAGGAGATTACCAAATGATTATTTCTAGTATTACATGAAGATCAAAGCAATAGGAAATAAGAAAAAAAAACCAACATAACATGAAAGCATCTGAGCAAATGAGTTCAATTTTAGCCATCTCTTTGTGAGTAAGTATTGGCAGTTCTGTCTATTCCATTCAATGTCAGTAACATACTGTAGGGAAAATGGACTACTGTGCTGCTGCAGCTTGCTTTACAGTTTTTATTCAGCGTTGACACTAACCACACCATATTCAGGCTTTCATCAGCTTCCACAGTAATCTTCCTACTTTGTTATCCTTCAATTTCAAGTTGAAGATTGCCCATGTCTATCATAAATGATTTATATTCAGCTCATGCCCTCATACTTATGTGTCACTTGTATAAATAACAAGCAGCACCTTATGCAATCATACTGTATTAAAGAAAAACACAATAGGAGAAATCTCTGGCAAATTATACACAATATATATTTTTCTATAGCGCTTTCTTCATACCTTGTCCTCCACGTTCCATATTTTTAATTTACTTGCTCTTTCTACAAATTTAATTTTTTTTCTTTGAAACCTCTATTTCTTCACATAAAATGATCTACATATATAAATATGTAAAGCTCTGTACCCTTAAGGTTTAAGACCCTTAACAACTCCCTTTCCATTTTCTTAATACAAGCTGCAGCAAATTAAACTATTTGAATTATGAATAAAATATGCAGTGCTGCAACTGTGTTTGTCCAGCCAGCAAAAAGGAAATAGAATAGCGCAAGACCATAATAAAAAATGTGTTCTTATTTGTGGTAGGTTTCCATGGAAACTTGAACCTTGCTTATCTCAGGGGTGTGTATGGAGTTTGGGAAAAAAGTACATTACCACAGTCATATTGAACAAGCACATCATAATATTAAAGTCTCTCACAGAATACAGATGCATTTTACATAATAAAACACAGGATGCATAGAAATGTTCTAGTTTAAAATTGAAAATAAAAAAAGAAAAAAACAAAAATCTTTTTTTCTTTTCACTCAGAATTATTTCAAATCATTTCATTTACACTGGAATGCCTTGAAAGACATTTCTTTCAACAAATAGCTATTTGAGATAATATAAAAATGTAAAATAATTGTTCCATTCATGGTAGTTTGTATATTACTAGTTTGCTTTGGAAATGCTTCTTTTTTTAAAGCTACCAATTTAGCAAATAAACTGAAGAGAATTATATTTCACCTACTGACAGGCTTATAATTATTAACTGTTTTGGTTTCATTTCAGTCAAAAAGCTTTACATCATTTTTGCTTCTTGAAGTCTTAGAATTCAGCACACATGAATTGAACAAAAATGTCTTGCTTTTCCTTTGTTACTTTTGTTTCACAGCCTAAAGCAACTCAGTAAAAGCTACTTTATGTGTTTTTTTCTATGCTGTTTAATTTTGTAAAATAAAAATTTAAATTACAGTTTCATGCTTTTCAATCAGCGTCTTACAAATCCATCTCTCACAACCTTTGATGGCAGCAATTTCCTGATGAGTACTTTACTATTGATTGCGGTATATAATATATAGAATCTGCTATAGAATAGAGAATGATACACCATATTGCAATCGATTTTTTTTAAATTACATCTTTCAGTTTACTAGAGTCTATTCTTATTGCTTAGAATTTATGAGAATATTTTTAAGTTCTGTATAAAGACAGTACTTTTTTATTTTTTAACAAGTCTACATAAGAGTGAATGCTGCAAACTAACATTTAATGTAATAGGGTATTTAGCATAGTAATGTTTAATTTCTGACTTGTGAAATAAGAAATTTGGTTGTAAAATTAAACCAGCCATAGTCCTCTCTAATAAATACAAATAAGGAAACAAGAACATAAAATCATTTGACAAGTACAGGCTATTTGGCTTTGCATAGCTTGTCGACGTCTTATCAACTATTTTTCCGTTTTTTCTCAGCCATCTGACCATAGTATCAAACTTATCATTAAGTCTTGAAAACATATCTATATATAAAATGACATTACTGTATCTATGATTTGTATATCTGTGGTAGGTAAGTGTGTATTGATTATTTACTAATTTATGTATGCCATTTATTAATTCTTATTATTATCTGTTGTCACTCGTGCACATTGGGAATGACTAAAAGGCTCTAGTGGTGGTAATTTACCCTCATTTCCCCACATTCTAACACTTCTTCTCTTCTTACCTCTACAGGCCAGATCATTGACAAACTTACCACGTCTGCTGTCACTTCTGGTGTCCGTCCACCTGGACCCACCTCTTCCTGCCTGCCTTCTATTTAGTAGGAAATGTCGCCATCTTGGATAGTCTAATTTCAGACTCATGTCTTCAGAGACATGTTTTTTGCAAAGCATTGTTTATTTTTGTCTTTACAATATTTGGGGTCTCTGTCCTGTTTGTACAGTGGTGTAGTTGGCAGGATTACTATATTTGTGAGAGGGGCGAGTCCCAGGATGTTGCAAAAATACAGGCCAGGCAGAAAGAGGCAAATTCAGGTGGATGGACACCAGAAGCGACATCAGAGGTGGTGAGGTTGTCAATCATCTGGCCTGTAGAGGGAGGAAGAGAGTAGAGGTGTTAGAATACAGTGTCACACTATGGATCGACGGGTAATTACCACCAGTAGAGTCTATATGCTGTCAGTAATTTGTGAGAAATTAATTCATGCATTTATCTCTAGTAGGATTGACTACTGTAATGCGGTGTTCACTGGCTGTTCAAACTGTTCTTTATACAGCCTCCAGTTAATCCAAAATGCGGCTGCAAGAATTATTACAAGAACAAGAAAATATGAACACATAACTCCAGTTCTTAAATCCTTACACTGGCTCCCGGTTAAGTTTAGGGCAGATTTCAAAATCCTCCTTTTAACATATAAAGCATTAAATGGCCAAGGTCCGGCTTACTTGTCTGAACTTATCATGACTTACAAACCTGAGCGCACATTAAGATCTCAAGATGCCGGTCTGCTTATGATTCCAAGGATTAGTAAAATAACAGTGGGAGGTCGAGCCTTTAGTTACAGGGCCCCTAAATTGTGGAATGGTCTTCCTGCTTCTATAAGAGATGCCCCCTCGGTCTCAGCCTTTAAATCTCGGCTGAAGACTCACTACTTCAGTTTAGCATATTCTGACTAGAGCTGCTGATTAACTGCACATACTGCATCTCTGTTGTTAGTCATTAGCACTAAAACATAAGTAACATGATTGTTATAATTTGTTACTAACCCTCACCTATTCTGTTTCTGTTCTCGGTACTTAAATGTGGCAATTGGTGCCACAACCCACCTGCCAAGTTGTTGCCTGCCTATGGTAAAGTCATCCCTGATGGAGGATCACAGGAATCATGGGAAAAAGGGGTCCTTTCATCGGATTGGCTGGCCGAGCAACGTTTCAGCCGTGGAATGGCCAAATGGGGAGGCAGCTTGATGGATGAGGTCTCCAGGACTCTAAAAATATCCAAATCTTATTATGGGATATCATCTACAGTTAAATTCTGCTCCGTGTTTCTAAAATTTGTATTATTATGCTGTATTAAGGATTTGTTCTGTTCTGTGTATTGTATTGTATTGACCCCCTTCTTTTGACACCCACTGCACGCCCAACCTACCTGGAAAGGGGTCTCTCTTTGAACTGCCTTTCCAAAGGTTTCTTCCATTTTTCCCTACAAGGTTTTTTTTGGGAGTTTTTCCTTGTCTTCTCAGAGAGTCAAGGCTGGGGGGCTGTCAAGAGGCAGGGCCTGTTAAAGCCCATTGCGGCACTTCCTGTGTGATTTTGGGCTATACAAAAATAAACTGTATTGTATTGTATTGTATAGTAAGGCACTTGTCTGTGATACTATTTTTTATTTATTTTTTTCCTAATAGGTTTTTCTTTGGCATCTTGTAAAACTCTTTGAGCTCCATTCTTTGTATAAAAACATAATTTTCAGTGTAATTATTTTCTTCATGTTTTGAAACATTTAACTGATTCTATCTTACCTTAAAGCTTATACAGTGTGGCACACAAAAAACTGGCCATGAACAACGAGTGTACATGGACATGCTGAAACGGGCCCAGAGATGTATTGCCGCACAAGGAGAGCACTTCCAGCATCTTCTGTAAATGTGATTACCAAATTAAATCATTTTTCTCTTCACCACATAATGCAGTTGTCACAGGCCACTTTTTCGTGGGCCACCCTGTATAATTCTTCCCTGGATGTTGCTAGCCCCGTTATGCCCTTTTTACAATCCAGCGACCAAACTGCACACAAACTCACTAGGGCATGTTTCCATAAAGCATTATCACTGCCGACTAGTAGTTGAAGTCAACTAGAACTCATAAGTCTTTCTTTTCATTAGATATTCTTTATAACTCCAATCTCCTATTGTGTTTTTGTCGATCTTTACTGATTATGTCGCGTACATCTAGGACTAATTACTGAGTCCTCCAAAACTGACGAACTACATGTATTTGAATTTTGTAATGTGTACAAGAATTAAATTATTATACCCCAGCCCATAATCTTCTCTTCTTATAAACAATATAAATCAAGACTATTTTACTCTACCATGCAGAACTACACAGGGCTGTCTGTTATCACCAGTGCTTTTTCGCTATTGCTAATGAACTTTTTGTCTATTCACTTCTTCAAACACCCAGAGACTAAGGCACAGACCATACTACTGCATTTTCTTTTAAAAATGCAGACTCCTTTTGTTCACACTACACTGCCATTTTCAACTCACAAAAACAAACGCTTTTGACAATGCTCCCCAGACCCGGATGCTTTTGAAAGTGCTGGCACAACATTTCGGTGTGGATGGGTAAAATGAAGATTTCTGAAAATGCAGATTCCATCCCGTTCTAGTTGATTCATGCTTATTATGTGGCTCTTCCCTGATTGAATCATGCTCTCTACAATGTCTCATTTACTGAATCATCACCCTTCATGGAAGAAAAACATATTTTGACATAATGGGGATGGAAGTTTTGCTTTCCATGGTGCTGGTTGTGCTGCTTACCTGTATGCATCTAAATTGCATTTTTGTGCAATTTTTAGAAATTGTGGTCAAGTGACTACTCACATTGCACAATAAAGTTGTCAGTTGTATATGAGCTGAAACTTCATGAATACATTTGGCCTGATTGACACTCCACGACATGGGTGCTCTGGCTATACATATACAATGCACACTTACTGCAGTTATTGCACTTTGAATTTTGGGAAATGTAATAGTGACATGAGAAAATTGACGTGTGAGACTGCTCACATGACAAGACAGCTAACTCACATTTCTGACATGACAAAAGTTCTTCTGATCATGTGACTGTCCAAGCTTAACATTACAAATGGTCCTCATAGCCACTCTCATACTACATGTGAAACAACAGCTGATGAAGCTGAAATTCAGGCTGACTCAGAAAATAAGTCAGTGACTGCAAATCTGACTTAAAATTGTGCCAGAGTTAGCAAAGTGAATAGTCCTGTATATCTGATTACAATTTCAGTTTTCTTTGAATGTCTCAGAATAATTCATATATCTAAGAATTACAGTAACAAAAACTTGAAAATCTATTAAGGTTCAATTTTTACACCCTGATGAAAAGTATCAAACAAGATAATAATGGTTATCTCTCAGTTTACCTTGCAGAATTAATATTTTTATAATAAATACCCTTTTCACAGACATATTAAATTTAATTATTATGATGTTCATTTGGCATCCAAAAAGACAAAGTTTTAAAACACAGTTATGCAAACATTTAAACTAGGGGGGGATATGGTGCTATCTAATTTTCAGTTTTATTACTGAATATACTGTTTGTATGTCAGGACAATTGAAGAAGACAGGAAATAATGAAACTGCACCTACTTATTTGGCTATAGAAAGGAAATCCACTGCACACTCTTCAATCTCTGACTTGATTTGGGTGTATTAATAGTTGCCACCATACATAATAATTATTTGTTCCAGCTATCCTTAATCCATGCAGTATTTAATTATATATACAGTGATTTCCTCATAAAAGTCACATAATATATTTGGACCTTTAGAGACCTCTGTATTCACAATAGGTTTGCATCCTTTGAAAATACTTCAAGTATAAATCTTCCAGTAAAAGAATACATCTAACTTTGTTAAACAAAATCTGCCCAACATTTCTAATATTCTATCTATCTTTCTGCAGTTATTTGTAGCATAATATTTATTATATTAATTTTTTTTCTATTGTCTTTTATTGAACTTTATATTGATATTGGTGTATTGTATGTTTTTATGTTTTTTTTGTTTGCATTTGAATTTTCCTTTGGGGATTAATAATTTAAATCTAATCTAAACTAATAAATGTTTCTGAAACCACACTATTTAGTGATGATGAGGACAGAGGCGGCATTTCCAAATGTTCCCAAATTTTTTCAAACATTGCACCAGTAGATAACCAACGGCAACATTGGGAAAAGGGGCTATTCGATTATAAGTTGAGTGAAAATCAGTCATGAAGAAGAAGCCCTTGGAAAACATGGTGTAATTCTGTTAAAAATTGTACATCACCTAAACTGTAGCTCTCTTAACTAAGATTATCCAAAATTTATCCAGGGCAGACTTGAATTGTGAATGGTGTCATCAAGTGCATCTCAACTAACTCATATGATTTGGGAATGTCCTAAATTCAAAACATATGAAGAAATCTTTCCTCATTTGTCAGATTATAAATCCAAAACAAAATCCAAATCCTTACTCCAAATCTTCCAGTAGCATAATTCAACATAACACCAAATGAAACAACAAAAATATATTGTGATATGTTATACTATACTTTTTGACTCTTTGTCATTTTATACTGTATTACTTATTTGGAAGAATCCTAATCCTCCCTACCTAACCCAGTGGGAAAATGATTCACTAAAAGAAATAAAAAAACTAGAAAAGATCAAATTATCTCAATGAGATACACTCAAAAGCTTTTAAAGAATTTTGTAAAAATGTTTTAATTGTTATTTTAATTTAAGATAAACAAGACGGGCGGGCCCCTGTTAAGTTTCTAGATGTGTGAACACATGGGAAGGACTATTATATACAGTGCTTATTGCTCACATACTGTAGCTCTATGAATTAGGTAAAGAAGAGTCACTGAATTGATATGATTTGGCTAAAGTATAGAAAAAGAACCAAATTAATTACGTGTCTGATTTATTATATGATTCATAAAGCACATAAAATTAAAAAAAGAAAATGACAGTAGCCACTCAAAAATTCACTTAGCACCCACCCCATAAATTAGTTACGTATGTGCACCTGATTGTACAGGGGAGGAGTAGCCGCTGTTGTTTTAAAAACCTTTGTTTTAAAAGCCTTATTGTAGCTTGTTAATTGTATGGAGTTTGACAGAAAGGGGCTTTTAAATGTTGGTCTTTTGAGTAATCCTTTATTTGCATTGTGAGCTGCATGTTTGCCCTTGCTCGATCTTACATACATTTTAAAATACATTTTATTATATATCACCTTTCCTATGCTCAAGGCACTTGGGGAAGTATCAGCCATGCACAAAATGAGGAACACTGGGGTCATCTTGCTGTACATTACTGATTAATAGTTCTTAAAGACTTCTTTTGTATTGAAACAATGATAATAACTCTTTGTGTTTTTAACATTTTAATCATAGTATTTCCTTGTGCAGACTAGGAAATATTCCACAAAGAGAAAGCAAATGGGTCATCCAGCAATTACTAGAGATGCCTAACTCTTTAAAGATAAGAAAGACAATATGGTGATGGAACATTTCCTTGCCAGTAGATGGCTGAACATGGTCCCACGATGTCAGATGTGTGGCTTTTGTCTGTCTTTCACTTAAGAGGCTAAATGAGAAGCCTAGTGCTCCTGAAGCAGAAGTAGTGCCACCTTCACTCCAGGAATTTCACTGGGCTTCAACAGAAATGGCACAGTAAGGGACATTTTCGCTGCACTGACTTTGGATACAAGCACCATGTCTGCATTTCTGCATTCAATGCATAGTGCACGGCAGAAACCTAACCACGTGCCAGCAACACACAAGGATGTGCCTTTGTGTTATTTTCACCAATGACGCTTCAATTATACACCTGATCTGACAGAACCTACCCTAAGTTAACCTAACTTCAGGAAGACTAACCAAGCATTATCATAATACACACATCAAATAAATTAATAATAATTATTGAGCTACAGTAATAATAATACAT
The DNA here is from genome assembly GCA_026402145.1 of Polypterus bichir lapradei. Taxonomy (NCBI): domain Eukaryota; kingdom Metazoa; phylum Chordata; class Cladistia; order Polypteriformes; family Polypteridae; genus Polypterus; species Polypterus bichir. The sequence continues at coordinate 59,409,543 of JANRMT010062819.1, forward strand.
TAATAAAAATATTAATAATGAATTAAGACCAGTTACAATAGCGTTTCGACACAATTTGATTCCATTTATTGTATCTTTATGAAAGCTTCGCTGTTAAAGCACAACGTCGTTGGCTGGGACACTATTAACTAAGTGCTGATTGTAATTCTTACTGTTGATGGGTAAGTAGTCAAACCATGTCTCATGACATCTCAGAAAGGGATCAGAGCATGAAGAAGGGGGTTCAAATGGATAATAGATTTGTTATTAGGTGTTTATATTGTTTATTTTTATATAATCTGACCTCATTTCCGTTAGTTTTCGTAGGAAGGTTACTGTTAAAGTGTCCCTTATGTTCACACAGTACAGTGTGAATGGATTAATAATCCAAACGTAATGTTCTTTACCCATAAATTAAAAATGCTTTAACTACACAGCTTGTTCGTTGTGCATTGACTAAGCGTTAAAATGTAGCATAACATCAGTCGTAAGTTCAAAATGTTTTACCTACATGCTGTGTTCAGGTTTTGAAAGTTTTATTCTTGTAGTTAATATATTTTTCATCAAAGACCTTCTTTCCAATAAAGTAAGGGTTGGAAAACAAATGTAAAAAGTAGTACACAGGCTAAAAAACAAATTACAGGTAAATGCAGTAAATTATTCATCCATCCATCCATTATCCAACCCGCTATATCCTAACTACAGGGTCATGGGGGTCTGCTGGAGCCAATCCCAGCCAACACAGGGCGCAAGGCAGGAAACACACCCTGGGCAGGGCGCCAGCCCACCGCAGTGTAATTATTCAATAGTATGCAAATTTGTTTTGAAAGTACAGGTCAAATTTTATAATACTATGATATAACTGTACAAAATGTATGCATGAATTTTCTAAAAGCATTTGCCTTGTGAAAGATATTGTAAAAAAAGATTTTCTGTAGACATGTTCAGTTTTTTTCTGTGTGTTTTTGGAGGTACTGCTCTACACTAACTGGGAAATTTCTGGTATTCTGGTATTGACTAAAATGTTTTATCTGTGTGTAGTGTAATGAAAAGAGTGCAAGATAATACACATTAAAGTAAAAACTTGTTTTAATTAAACCTAATTCTGTTTTGTGAGAGATGAGAGAGGAAATGTTTATGTTATACATTGTACACAATTCAATTTAATTTGTTTTTGCATAGCTTTCTTTAGTAAGTATAGGCTCGGAATGCTTATACATTTACCAAATTAAAATTCATTAAGAGTAAATTACTAAGCTATGCATTATTGACATATATAGACACACAAACAGTAAACAATACAACTATAGTGATTAACATAAAAATCCATATAAAATCAGTTAACATTATAATTTAAACATGCCAGTGTACAGCAGAAGAGAGATAAATATAACACTAGAGGTTAGACCCTATGAAATTGCACACACTTGGACAAAACAGTGGGAAATCACTACATTATCCCCACTAATCTTATTTTATTGTTGAACAACATACTGCATACCGTGAAACAGATGTAAAATAATAAATATATCTGTGCAGGCATAAAGTTTGTGTAAAAGGCATTTTTGATTGTACGGTTTTGAATTTATAGCACTGTTGTTTTGCTTTCTTACTATATTTGACCTACTGTATGTCACTGTGTTTAGCAAACAATAATGTAATATACATTACTTCATTTTTTCCATATCTGTGGCTCTGAACCTTATCTCTCCTTCATCACTTATATAGGTAACCTGAATACATCATCAGCTTCTACCTCATGCAGCCAGTAATTGAGTATAGCTAGCCTACATTTGGTTTTGATATTATGGTAATGGCTCATACAGTAGCATAGTCTTCTTTGCAATTATGGCTTCATGAAAAATATCTTATTGTAGTTTGCAAACTTTATACTGTTTACAGTGAATCTGGTGATTTTTGTAAACGTGCAAGTCTGATGCTATAGAGTAGTACTTAGGTGCAATGTTTTTGCATGCATGTGATCAAATGTTTGGTGTTTGCCTTCAGTTTTTGCATACATATGCCAGTTTGCACCATGTGCAATACATTTAGCAGTAAGAGTAAAGGTGGATGATTTCTTTTGAGAGACACTGTGATTCAGTTTACTCAGAGACACGAGAGTATGATTTTATATATTGTTTGGTAGTCATAAAAAAATTTAGTATAAGGAGCAATGTCAGTCAGTCATTTACTAACCCACTTAGTCCTGAACACTGTCGCAGGGAGTGCTGAAGCCTGTCCCAGCTAGTAAAGGGCGAAAGGCAGGAACAAACTCTGGACAAGGTACAAGTCCATCGCAGGCTGAACACACACAAACACACTAGGACCAATTTAGAAACACCAATCCACCTAACCTGCATGTCTTTGGACTGTGCGAGAAAACTGGAACACCTGGAAGAAACCCATGGAGACACGCAGTTAGGACACAGGGTGCCCACCCTGGTCTACTTACTACACCACCATTTTATTTTACTTATTTAGGAGATCTTTTAAAACAAGTGATTTTGCTTGGTTTTACAGTACTAGGGTGTTGTACCGTGTTAGCCATTACGAATGTAGAGAAGAGCCAAGCAAAATGACACCTTTTATTGGCTAACTAAAAAGATTACAATATGCAAGCTTTCGAGGCAACTCAGGCCCCTTCTTCAGGCAAGATGTAATCGAAAGCTTGCATATTGTAATCTTTTTAGTTAGCCAATAAAAGGTGTCATTTTGCTTGGTTTTACAGAAATTATAGAAAATTTCAAAACACAGTACCGTAATGACAATGTCCTCTTTTCTTTAAAGGTGAGGTTTAAGAGAAAGGAGGCAGCATAGTTGGACAGTCATTACTCTGTCTTCTGTCTGCCTCCCTTTGACCCTGCGGTGTTCTGTACCATTGCTCTGTGTGTGCACATGCAGTCTGAATTTTTCTGATCATCCCTGAAGCTTGAAGGTTAGAGCTCTTTACACATTATATTAACTGATTCTTTTTGTGAAGCAATTACTACTGTGCATGAAGTTGCACGTTTCACTATATTCGAGAAGTTTCACCATTATCATGAATCACATTATTACATTGTGATTAAGTATTTTAATCATTGAATAAAAATGTAAAAATTATGAAAATTCACTTATTATCCCTTCTCTCTCTCTCTCTTTAAAGCATTCATCATGAAGAGGAAACAGGTATCCATTACCAGGACAGTGCTGTTTTACCACTGGTGCTGTTGACTGTGTAAATGATATGCTTCAAGCAGAAGGGTGGAGGTAAGGTATGCAAAAATAGTTCTTCTGTTTAATTTGAATCCGCTTCTCACCTAGAACAGCATCAAGACACACCTCTAAGCCACTCTGGTAGATTGAGTAATCCCAGCACATTCTTTTTACCCTTGCTCTCTTTGCTCCAGTTTACCCAGTCAGACAAAACAGTGAAACAAATGGCCAAGTTTCTGTTGCAGAAATGGCCCCACAAATGTGTATCCAAAACGATCCTCTATTATGGTCCATCCTGTTGCATTTGCATTACACATGAGTACAGTAGCCAGGCTAGCTGTATTTAATCTCTGTTAAACTTGTATCAAAGATTTGCAACATTTTGCTGCTTTCCTTAGTAATGGCTTCACTTAGGTTAGAAGGAGCTGTGTGGTATCAACATGTTTTCTCAATATCTGACTGTCAGATGAGTAGGTTTGTTTTAACAGCAGGCTACTGTACATCACTGAAATGAGCTGCCAGTAAGAATAGTCTGTCATACAAGTTTTGACAAGTTGGTATGCCTCTTCAAAATGAGCCATGTGGAAGCATTTCAAAAAGCTACACTTTCTAAAAGTTGTTTCCTCAATCCATCAAATTGTAATCATAAATTTATTTAAGTGAAAAAAACTAAAGTTTTTATACTGCGAATCTGGATACCTTCTCATATACTTCTACATTGTTCAGTGAAAGATATATTTTAGAATAAACATAATTTAACATACTGCATATAACAAACCCTACTTGCTTTAAAAGTGTATACTGAGATATGTTTAACCCAAGTAATGATTTGACCTGTTTAGATGAAAAAATGAAATGTTAAAGCACAATTATCCTAAACAGTATTACACCTTAAAGCTATAGATTAACATTTGCTTGCATTCTACTATAAACAAATAAAATCAGTTACTCTGTTGGACATATTCGCTTGAATTTCTTACAATATGTACACTGTCTTCTTCTTTATGCCAATAAATGTGTAAATTTGGATGAATCAGGAAAATAACTGGTCTGACTGGAATTTAACTACAGCACAATTGTATGCATAGATTGAATCAGATATAATTGAAAATTGCATCTTCCTTGAATATGCATCTCAGCTATATAAACACTAGCTTGCATTTTAGTTAACTTTGTCAGTAAATAGTCCTAATTATTTCCCTAGTTTTTCTACATGCTAATATTAAAGGTTTAAAGTTAAACTTTGGAATTGTGACACATAGACACACTCTATGTATAAAAAAACACTTTTTCTTTCAATACTGATAGAATTGTACATTCTAGTAACGCGATCACTACAAAATGGTAATACTCAACTTCAGCACAACTCTTTAGTTCCGATCGGTTAGTAGTGGTAGGCAAACTCCAACCTCCCCTTTAGATAGATAGATAGATAGATAGATAGATAGATAGATAGATAGATAG